>JAVJIX010000130.1:2092500-2692500 GCA_036785185.1 Paratrypauchen microcephalus
GGGCAGGGAGGTAGCAATGTGGGGTGGCATTACTATTGTTCAAAACTAATATTTACATTGTTTCTTCAGATGGGGATGCAAGAATGAAGAACTGGCCAGAAGTTATTACGAAATGCAGCATCGACTATCACACACAGATGTCCTGGTGCGACCAGCCGGATTCAGAATTTCTACTCAGCACCCATTTATCGGGGCCTCACCTGATGGGTATGTGTCCTGTAGCTGCTGTGGCACAGGGGTAATAGAAATCAAATGCCCATTTTCAGCAAAGGACCTGTCTGTGAGTGAAGCTGTAAATTCTGTTGGACACTTTTGCCTGGAAAAAAATCTTGAAGGAAAAATTGAAGTCAAGCGAGACCATCCATACTTCTACCAAGTCCAGATGCAGCTATTTGTCACAAAATGTGATTACTGTGATTTTATTCTGTGGACGGAAAAGGAACTCTTCGTAGAACGCATTGCATTCGACTCAGAATTCTTTCAAGTACAACTTGAACTCGCTCGTGCCTTCTTCACAAAATGTATTATCCCAGAGTTGTTAGGAAAATGGTTTTCTGCACCTAAACAACCAACTGCTGACACCGATCCCCAGCAACAGTGGTGCTACTGCCGTGCACCTGCGGCAGGGAACATGCTCGTTTGTGCCTCAGGGTTCTGTGCCGTGAAGAGGTTCCACCAAACCTGCCTCCAGCTGAAAAGGGTACCAAAACAGTGGCTGTGTCCAAGCTGTAGGAAACTACTCAATGCCAAAAAAAAACCTTAATTACTTAGTCTTACTAACTTGTTCCGATGTACGCATGGTTGCACAGTAAGAAGATAATAAAAAATTGTATGTGTAACAGCTGTGTCGTCCTTTATCATCCAGAACCTGTCGGGGAAAATTGTGTTTTAACATCTGGGTTGTCTCAACCTTTAACGAGACTAGCATAGTCACCTTTTAAAACCTGATTGAGTTAAAGGTGGAAATCTTGGTAAACACAATGCCACAATGTTGTTCTCTTCTGTCTGTAGCAGTATCTGTGACGAGCATAAAACATGGATAGATCACTCAAATCTAGTGTGTGAGAAAAGTAGTCACAACAAACAAGTGAGAAGCCATCATAAAGGTTTATTTTCAGTTGGCACACAAATTCACTCAAAGGGCACCACAGAATCTGGTACATTTGTTAGTGCACAACATACACTTACAATTTTATCAAGATAAGTGACATCATTTTCTGTCTCTATTTCTGTGAAAGTTATTGGCACAGTGCTTTGTAAGATAGTATATTTCTGACGAAGTACTCCTATGACTCTTTCAATGTGAATTCTTAAAGAGGCTAGGGATCTTGTATTCTCTATGTCAACAGGATCTAACTGTGCTTTCCCACGAGTAAATGCTGGGATTTTTAATTCAGCCAGACATCTTTCAATAGCCTCTTTCACCAGAAAGCCCCTGTCTGCCAAAACAATATCCCCTGGGAGAATATTAGGTAAAAAATTACTGTGTTCTGTAATGAATTTATCACTGGTGCGACCTCCCCATCCATTAGAAATGAAAGAAATTGAACCTTGAGGGCAAATGGCAATTAAATATTTCATGGTGTGATGTGATTTGTATTTTGAGTAACACTGTGCACTGGGTCGCAATCTACTTGGTTTCTCTAGAAATATTTCAAAACAATCTATGATACAAACAGTCTTCTCGTAGCCACCATTTCTAAATACATATGGAAGAGATGTTCTTAAAGATTCTCTATCAGGCCACACCACTAGACTTGGCACCAGTCTACAATAAATCAAATTAACACAGTGTTTGAAGTGTCTGGAGGCAGTAGTTGGATCAATGGCAAAATAAAAACCTAAAAAGTCAAAAGTCAAGTTCATTCGCAGCTTCATCAAAGTCAACATATATTGTTGAAAACATGTTATTGATGCTCTAAGTTTGAGAAATGGAGTCAAACATTGAAAGATGGTCATAAGACATGTATAGGTTGCTAACCCAGTGAGGGTATTCACCTTTTTGTCATCATTTTGCAAACTAAGCTCTGTCAGGGTCTTTCTATTTATTTTGTCCCTTAACAACATATTTTCAGTCCTTAGAGCTTGGCATTCTAGCTCAAGAGACTGGATGTGCTTACTACAGGTTTCAGAGGTGCAAGGTGGTGTTGCTGGATCAGGCTGGACAGGATCTTCATCACCTGAGTCTTCCAAAGGATCTGTGATGGGGGGCTCTATGACTTGGTTTTCTGTGATGGAGGGCTCTGTGGTTTGGTCTTCTGTTGCTGCATTGTTTTGGGGACAATCAATTGATGCCCTGATGAAACACAGAACCAGCAAATCATGCATAAAATACTGATGACAATGACATGTTTACACGTTTACTGTTTGACATGTTTCATGGAAGCAAATCATATGCTATTCCTTCATTAAATTACTGGTGTGGCGCTTTTCTTTATAACCACATCTTGGCAGCTAACTTTTTGAACACAGATCACAAGTAGACCCAACATGTAAATAATCAATCAGACGGGGGCTTGATTTAACAACTAGTTTTACCCACCTTACACGGATGGCTTCTGCAGTTAGCTTTGCCTGCTCCATTTTCGATATTTTCGCCTTCTGCCTCCTGTTGAACACCTCCAGTCTAGCTGTCCGTCTCCTCTTCTCTGGAGACGGAAGATAGCCAAAAATCGATGGCACAAAGTCTGGACTTAAAGGGTTATCACTCTTTCTCCCTACAAAATAAAAAGGAATGTCAACAGGGGGTTGTTTACCACTAGCTTACTACAAGCTACTGCTAACTGGCTAGGCTGCGCCTGAACCTTGTTGAGTAAAAAGTAAAAAAGGGACGCCACGGTGTCCACTAATTATAATAACTGGGTGCTATGATTCAAAGATCTTTGATCTTTGATCTTTTGATCTTTGATCTTGAAGTTCTTAGGTAAAATTAAACTTCCAGAAATGTTTTCTAACATTGTACCGTCACCCACCTGATATGAAGTGTTCGCTGCACAAACGAAATCCTACGGCAGGCGGGTCCCACCTTTCAGTCTTCTTCTGATGGCTCCTGGCTCTTTTGATAGCACTTATCCACTTTTCCCTCCTCGCAGCATCTTTTGGGATGCGATAAAATGATAGAGCTAATCCTCCTTTCTTCTTGCCCCGTCTGTTTCGACAACCTGGAGCACAACAGTTGTCTACCATCCTGTCAAGTTCGTCCTCCTTCACCGTGACAACCAGTCAGTGTCTGCCAATCTACTGACGCGATTACTGCCAAAATGGCTACGCCCATCATTTTTCGGCACGGGACCAGCAACTATGACGACGGGCGCAGGAAGTCAATGGAGATGTGAGGCCAGACAGCTGTTAGGAATGTGGTGTGTGTGTGTGCGTGTGTGTGCGTGTGTGTCTGTGTGTGCGTGTGTGTCTGTGCACTCAGAACTGCAGTGGGCCTGTCAACTTTGACCCAACCATTGATCCTGGACAACGCACTAGATTCATCATCTCATGGTCAATACACGCTCGGATGAAGCAGGGACCTCAGGGGTACTGCTGTTTACATACAAGAAGGCCAGCAAGCTCTAAAACAAGTGTCACATGTACAGGTGTAGAATTCTGTGCCAAAGAAATGTTTAAATTGTATTTGTCATAAGATAATGTTAAGTACACTAATACTGTGAGATTATTATGCAGTGCTTCTAAACATCTAGTATGGCAGTAGGAATGTAAATATTATTCTGATAAGCAATAACCGTGTTTAATCAAGTCATACTATAGTGTCAATGTAAGAACTGAAAAGAAAACAAATCTTTGGCAATTCAATGTAAATTTGCTTTAGCTGTAATTTTACACAATCCACAGTATGGCATACAATATATTTTGCTCCATGGGGAATGTTCCTAAGTATAATTTCAACTTTCTACTTCCCTGGAATAATGCAGTTGACTTTTTATATACTTTACATATTTGTATATATTTTAATCATTAAGAAAAGTTAGATTTTTATAAAGATGCCAGAATGATTTTGATATTTCCCCTCACCTTTAGTGTGTCCCTTATTGCCTCTGCAGAAAAATCTGCAGGAAATCTTTTTCCTCGTAAGCAATCACATTTGTTTTGATATGGACGGACCATGCACGTCCCTGATTGGCTAATCCACACCCATCTGAACGTGGGGAGATTCAGTGACCAGAATCACGTCTTCATTATGTAATATTGGAGCAGCATGTATTCCCAGGCAAGTTATATAGTGGTCTTGTGAGTGGTAATGAAAGGAAATGAAGTTTAAAAAAAATTCTAAAATTATTCTCTCTACAATAACCACAACGCTAAAATGTTTGTCGTATTCTTTTTATATAAAAAAGGATACGACAGTTGACTGAGCCAACTGTAGATCACAGGGATGAAAGTGGCCAATCATGAAAAAAGCGGAAAGTCCCGTCCCCCCCACCCCCCCCCCCGCTGGAAATTTTTAAAATTCTGAAATTTGGATTTCTATATGCTATATGTTAGCAATAAAGTTAAACTGTACATAAAAGTACAAAAAAAAACACATTTTATCAGGTACTAGTAGTATATATTGGATTTGTTTTTGCTTTGCACTTTGTCTAATCAGAGCGCATTGAGGAGGAGCTTATGCGCGCTAAAAGGTGCAGGTGAAAAAGTGAGGAGCGACGCGTGAGGCACGGGCAGGTAGGATGAGGTATAGGATGTTTTATAAAGTTTAACCTGTGTACACGCAATGGTACAGGCTGTTGCGAAAGAGCTGCGCTCACTCGCTCGGTCCGCGGCTCCAGACACGGGCTCGCGCCCGTGTTTAATACAAAGTTTAATACGAGATACACGTACTTTTGTTCTGAATACGGGACGATTCTGTTTTTCAAGGGACAGTTGGCGACCCTAAACACAACTATACATATATATATACACCCAAAATCTTTCTCAACGAATTTGCACAAATGTAAAAAAAAATAAATAAAAAATTACCCCGCAGCTGGAAAAAAAGCGGAGATCCGCTAAAAAACGGAACTCTTTCATCCCTGAGATCAGCTTAAACAAAAGATCACTTAAAGTCCTTTGACAGGTTGGATGACTCATTTTAATAAAGCACACAAGATCCTTATATTTAAGACTTCTATAATTCTTTTCCCAGTTTGGCAACTTTTTAGGTTTCAAATTTTATTTCCTGGTTGGAAATCGTGACATCACTAGGGAAATCCTGTTACCTAGCAACCGTATTATACACCAGGCCAGAACTCCATTATTATTTGACAGAAAAATCTTATTTTGTTGAAATATTTTTTAAAGTATTGGGGGAAAATGCTTCTTGTGTGTAAATTGTGCTGAACCTTTGAACATAATTCTCCCTAGTGTGATGTTATTATGGTACTTTCTAAAATTAGAACTCTCTACTTCCTGTAATTAAATGTTATTCACAAAAGACTTCTTGGTCAGTGTAAAACTGCAGGTATTATTCCATCACCATCAAAACCTGTCATACACTTTAAAGTAGTTACATCTCTATTTCTTACACCTACAGCAATGCAAGCAAAACATAATGCGAACAACTCAATAGCATTTTTCACTTGACAGCACTTCTTTCAAACATACCCTCTTGTGATCACACTTTAAATGAAATGCAGAATGTTGCTTGTTGATATAGCTCCTCTCTTTTCTCCAGGCAAAAACTCAATAGTCATACACCATACACCAACAGGGACTGTGGATGTGCCTCCAATTCCAATAGCACATTCTCTGCAGTCACTTGCCGAGTTCCAGCTGGCTATTCATTCCCACTACCGCTTGTAAAAAAAAGTGGCATGATGTCAATAATAATAATAATAATAGGATTGGAGAAGATGGTTGGTTGCTCTGTTACCCAAATTAAGGGCTAAAATTACTCAGTGGTATTAGATGTACAGTGACAGAATGGTGGATGACCTACTTGAAGGCGCTGTAGCCTATTTTTACTGTCTTAAAGATGTGGAAAAATCAGAACTGGTTCATTTTAAATGGGCTGCAGTGGTCCAAAGTTATTCCTCATTTACTTTATGCATTCCGAGGATCCTCATTGTTCACAGTGATAAATTGATAAGCGCTTTTTATTACCGTAAAGCTAACACCTAGCATTTTTGTTTACCAGACAATACAATGCTTTATAATTAGATGCAGACGGTACACAGCTGACTTACTGTGACATCATGAGCGCCATCAAATACATGGGGAAAAACTGGGTACCGGCCCTTTAAGGCCTACATACACTAGGGCATACATACATACTGAATAGAGGCCCTATTCACTATCTACAGCTCTGGAAAAAGATAAGAGACCACTTCAAAATTATCAGTTTTTCTGATTTTACTACTTATACTTATATGTGTTTGGGCAAAAGGAACATTTTTGTTTGAGTCTATAAACTACTGACAACATTTCCCCCAAATTCCAAATAAAAAATATTTTCGTTTAGAGCATTTATTTGCAGAGAATGACAAATGGTCAAAATAACAAAAAAGGTACAATGTGTTCAGACCTCAAACAATGCAAAGAAACAAGATCTAATTTATTTTAAAACAACATAATACTAATGTTTACACTTAAGAAGATTTCAGAAATCAATATTTGGTGCAATAACCCTTATTTTTAATCACAGCTTTCATGCGTCTTGGCATGTTCTCCACAAGTCTTTCACATTGTTCTTGGGTGACTTTATTCCACTCCTGGTGCAAGAACTGATGTAGCTCAGCTTTGTGTTTGTGTTGGAATTCAACAGATGCTGGAATGGAATGGCTGTAATACATGTAGAGATGCTGATTTCAGGGAAAAAAATGCAGTGGTCTCTTATTTTTTTTCCCAGAACTGTATATTAGTCAATTTGCTCTTTCAACATATTAACTTGTGTTGCAACACTGGAATTGGGTGACAACACCAAAAAAAGAGGCAGTATTTGAATTCACACCAATTATCAGTAAGATCTAGTTACTAAATACTGAAGATCAAAACCCAAAATAAAAAAATCCCCTCTAATTTATTAACAAAATGTACTAAGAAATGTTTATCTGATTATTAATTTTTCTCATTTATTTTCAGATTTTTTCCTATTTAGCTGCAGTGTCTCACTTCAACACTAGCTAGCGTACACAATTTGCACACCTCCTTTTTTACTATATGTACATAATTGCATACAAAAAAAAAGCTAACTTAACACAAAATACTAGGGTCGTCACCAGGTTGTGCAGCGTCAAGCTTGATCACCATGAAGCAAAGCAAATGAGATCAGTGTTACGATAAGAGAGGATCTTTGATGATTTTCACATGGCATTAAGGATTTGTATGGGAGATATCACTGAGAACTTATTCTTGTTCTTGCATCAACCTTATTGTTAGGATCAAAGCAGTTTTATCTCAAATCCCCTGACTGCAGTAGTAGTATGCATGATTAGTAGGTGTGAAAAATAAAAATGGCATATGAAATAAATGTAATTAGGATGCACAGAGGAATGAGGAGTGGTGATGTTGGTTTTAAAGGGCTGTAGCAAATTGTTTCATGTAATAAAAGTAAAAATAAAATGTGTTTTGACAGAGATTTTAAAAGCAGCTCTTAGGGTCAATATGAGACTGCTTTGTACTGTCTGCATCCAATTATAAAAAACAGAAAGTAACACTAGTGTGCTGTTAGCATGCTGGTTATGAAACGTGCTTATTAACTCATTGTGGTGAATAATTACGATAGTAGGGATGTGAGGACTGATTATCTACTGATTAACTACATGTTTTTAAAATAATAAAAATCATGTAATCCTCCATTTTCTTCCACTTATCTGGGACTGGGTCGTGACTCTCAGATTTCCTTCACCCTGGACACTTCCTCCAGCTCCTCCGGGGGGACACCAAGGCGTTCCCAGACCAGCCGAGAGACACAGTCCCTCCAGCCTGTCCTTGGTCAAGCAGCTAGACTATTTCCTAATTTACTCTAGCCTCGTGTCACCCGTCAGCCAAGCCTCTCCACCAATGAAGCTGCTTCTCAGACAGACATTTTACATTTTAAAAACGTTTTATCTCCACTGTAAAAGTAGTAATTTCAATAAACTATAAAGTACACCTAACTCATTTGTCCATGTGTGTTTAAAGGTTTTTATATTATACAACACTGACTCTTTTGAGCTTTAAGCCATGTTAGGATGCTGCTACCTCATCAAAAACATACCTGAAGTCTACATCTCCAAAGCTCAAAATGCTCTGTTCCACCTTATGATGCCACGCAGTGGTAGTTTTAAAGCTGACTGCTCCTTTTGCCTTTTGTTCAGTAGAGATTGGAAACTCCAGGGCTGAAATCATCCAAATGATTCTAGTGAAGGTGTGTGGAGTTTAAAAACCACAGTGGAGCACATCCCGTATTACCACATGACATCACAAGGTGAAAGAGAGTTGTTGTTTTTTTCTGTTTGAGAGAAGAACTCAGCCGAAATATGCAGGATTTGTGTGTTAAACGTGTGAATGAAACAAAAAACACATCTCCAGGTATGTTTTTGATGAGGGAAACAACATTTAAACACCAGAAAAGAGCGTAATATGGGCAATTTATACAAAAACACTATTAATGTGATTTTGCAGGAGGGCTGGATAGAGTAACTATATTCCACACCACACTGTATTTAAAGTGCAGTATAAAAAACACCCAAAGCTAACATTAAAGCTAATAAGATGATGCATAAGTAGCTAGTGCAAGACTCAATAGATGAGCTTTTTATACACTCGTAACCCAACTCCAATTTTGCCATTGCAACATCACCCTATATAGGCAAAGAATCTCATTAAAGTCTTCAAAAACCTTTCAAAACCTTTATAATGGCCGATGTAATATGGAAAAGTATACATCAGCCGTTCTTTCATCTGTTCATTTGCACGGCGTATTGAGCAGATCACCTGTAACTTTGATACTCCTATCTCTGCTCCATCCCCCAACTCGAAACCCCCCGAGAGACCGTGGCAGATGGTAAGCAGGTAAAATGAGGTGAGGATAGGGTGATCGGGAGGTAAGGAGGTAAGGGGGTGCACGGAGATCCGGTAGAGCAGCGTGACAGAGCGTACGAGCTGGTGCAGCGTACAAAAGATGATCAAATTGTTGGTGGTTTTCAGATTGTAGAATGCGATGATGTCATAATCCCAGATGGGGGGCAGGGACTGTTTTTTATTAATAGCATTGCACTTTGCCATGAAATATCCAAAAGGTAAATTCACAAATGTTGAACCTGATCGTTTCTTTTACTGACTAGACCAAGAACTCATCATATTAAAACAAAAATCTGCATTTAAAACAGTGTTATACCTGATTTTTAACATAACTACTTCATTTTAAATGGTTTGCAGTGGTCCAAAGTTATTCCTCACTGACCTTGTGCATTCTGAGCATTCCCATTATTCACCGCAATGGAGGTTATAAACACTTTTCATAAGTTTCAGAGGCCAGAGTGGAGTTTTTCTGGCACAGTACAGGTAATAACTAGCATGCTGACACTTACTTCCTGATTACTGAACAATGAAATGCTTTATAATTAGATGCAGACAATTTGCAGCAGACATACAGTAATTCGACATCAAGAGCTGCTTGTACAATATACAGTACCTGCACTAAGGAAAGATATTTTGCTCATATTCATGGTGGGGAAAAAAAGAAAAAAAAAATCAGCTACAGGGCCTTTAACTATATTCATTCTATATTCACCCTATTACCTTCACACAACCGTATTAAATAATGCTGGCCTATAGAATGTTGTGATGTCATCTGAAACCCAGCAGTTGTAGGGGAGCGCTGAGAAGGGGGGATGGTGCGTTCTTTCGGAGAAGAACTAGGGCAAGTGTGCTCTGTTTAAGTTGACACATTTCACCAGGCAAATTAATCCTATAGCAAACAATATATAATGTATAAAAGCCTTTCCTTAAACAGTCCGTAGGAGCGACTGTAATGTGAGGATACGGGTTGGGAGTTACTCACGCATGTGTCCAAGCTCGTCTGCCTGTTTATGCATGCAGGGGGGGTACGCGCTCTGCTCTCACAAGCCTTAGATCATTGCAAATGATTTTCTGATGATTTATGAATGCGCATGTGTGCCCATGTGCAGCTGGAATGCCCTGTTGAGCTGCTTTTGAGGCGCAGCATGAATGTTAAACGTATACAGTAATATGCTCATTTAGCACCGGCCTATGCTATAAACTGGATTTAGACACACATAAACTGCAGGGGATCAAATAATGGATTAGGCGCAGGTTGGTTTGGACAGGCGACTGTATAGGATATTTAAATTATTACATGATTCAGAGTATTCAAATTACTACTTGATGTAGAGTATTTTAATATGATTAGCTAAAGGCAGTGAGAGTGAATCCACTCAAATGTATTTGTTCATTCTTTTTGTATTGTACGGCTATATATAATATAGCCACATAACTCACTGGGAGAGGGTAAGGTTTCGAATGAATGGATTTAAAGCTGGCTTCTTTAATCAGATTGGTCAAACCAGCTCTGTTGTATTCTCAAATAACACCTGTCAGGCTCTGACCTGACAGAAGATGGCAGATCTACTGGTAAAAAACTTGCAGATGAGCTTTAAAACAGAGCTAAGTAACTTTAAACGATATAGCCATTTGGTTGTTGTTGTTTTTAATCAAAGGCGGCATGATTGCAAAAAAATTGTTGCCAAATATTAAAAATAGAGCCAGGGTTTCATTGGAAAACCCTCTTTGGGTCGCGTCCAACATTTTGCAAGGCTGGATTACCACACAGAGACAGCAGAAAGATGGCATATGCTTCAATCACTCCAAAAATATGTATATGTAACCACTTAAAAAGATGCAAATGTCATTTAGTTGTTTTAAAGCTACAGACGTGTTCACAATCTGACTCAAAAGCCAAAATTCTTCTACTTCAGGATGCCATTTATTACTTACCTGGCCAGCCAAATGATATATCTCTGTATTTCCTATACACCGCGATACCATTTGGACACTCTCCATCCACTCTCGCTCCTCCGGTTCCAAACCGACTCCGCGATTCTGATTCGTTCAAAGATGGTGACGTCAGTGCACCCGCCTTTGCCCGCAAAGTCACTCTTAGGCAGCGGAAGTTCCGCCTCAGTTTTGAATCAAGATGGCGCAATCTCTGATTGGTTCACTTAGCTGTCTGTCTACGCGCAACCGCAGCGCATTCTGTGGATCAAGCGTTACCAGACTCACTCGCTGGTACAGCGATGAGTCATGGATTCTTCCAGGCAAATTTATTACTATTTTTTTTAATAAATAAATAAATCCACTTGAATATGTATTTTCTTATACTTTTTAGAGGCAGTTGACAGTTGTTACTCTGTCATGGTTCAACAGCAGATTGAGGACAGGGACAAAGTAGGCAGGGCTAACAATTTATTCTGATACATCAATCATGGTTCGTTTTCAGGGCCTTAAAATAAAAATATGATGAAATCGATGATATATCAAAAGCAGTCAGTGTTGAAAGAGCCATTTTGGAATTCCACATTATAAAATACCCTCTATCCAATCTTTATACATCAGAATAAAGGTCACGCTCTTAAATTCTGAGAGACAACCAGTTGGTGAAAATGGCAGGTGTTCCCGGCTGACAACACTGATTCTGACAAAGGCACGGAAGTTGTCAGAAAGTCAATGACACAAATGAGCTATGTAGCAAGATGCCATTTGTCAACTGTGTCCAATTTAAAGGCGCATTATGGAACTCTTCTGCTTGTGCCCATGGAAACGTTCTTACTTTGCCTGGAATGTCCAACAGTACAGCATTATAGGTGCAATGTGTAATTTTTCTGGTGGAGGGTCAGTCACGTACTTGTCTCTGAATGTTCCACCCTATGGCATTACACTTATTTATCTCTATGGAGACAGCAGGTGACACCACAGGGCTAAGTTACATGTCAGATTTGTGGAGTGGCAAGCCCACTCATAGTAAGAATTCAAGTTTTTAGGTCATTCAAAACCCATGTTATTGAGCAAACGCAAGATGGGATACGTTTAAAGGTCCCATGGCATGAAATTTTCACTTTCTGAGGTTTTTGAACGTTAAACCCTAAACCCCTGTTTAGGGTTTAAAAGTTACGAAATGTGTAAACTGAGCATTTGCAATCCTTTTCCGCGTTTGAAAAAAAGACAGTCCAAACGGGTGATTCTGAACAAGGGAAATTTCTGATGTCACACTCGGGGAAAAATGCAAATGCAGTTCCACCCCCCGTTTGGATGTCTACCCACCGTCTCTGGAAATCACTCCCAGAGAGTTTAGAGCTACGCAATGCGAGATGCGTTTTTTTATTTGCCTGGAGACACGTGAGAATGTTTCTAGGCTCGGATGTCCTTTATCCGAGCCTCCGAACCTCTGAAACAGCAGTGGTTTATTTTATTTTCTGTGGAAATGTGTTTATTTTTCAATGTAAATCGTGTCATCTCTTCCTCCGCGCTTAAACGCGGAAGTGGGGCCAGCGCACATCGCACCACTAAAGAGGAAAGTGCGGAGAGTTGGCCACAACCCACCCGCTGCACTGGCCTGTCTCTGTCCTCCTCATTTGCATTCAAGCAACAACGCCCAGAATAAAGTGTTTGAGGGAGATATTTTTGACTCTGACTGCATTCATGGGGCTTTCTCATGCACTGAGTCTTGACTTTGAAGAAGGTTTCATTTACAGTATTAGGGAACCATTAAGGCGCCATATAAAAGCATCAAGAAGTACCATGTCATGGGATCTTTAATGCCAATGCCAGGACATTCCAGACAAAAACTATAACATCGCCATGGTGACAACGAATATTTTCACAGTGCATCTTTAAAAAACATGCGAGAAGGGTCAACTCTCCATAAACCTGACCTGTAACTTGGCCCGATTGTGCCACCTGCGTGTTTCAGTGGAGATAGAGGTTTAAGGCCATACTGTGGAACATTCCAAGCAACGCATTCTCCAAGGAGACAAGTAACTGATACACATTCCACAAGCAAAGTCAGTGCTTTAAAATTTGAAATAAGACTTGTATAAAGCTTGAATCCGCCTACTCAGTACCTTGACATCTTCATTTTGGTGAGGCTCCAATATGCAGTCAGTAAAAAACAGTTTGAAAAGAGGAGTATGTGCGCTGTTTTCCCTTTCTAATGACTCTCTCACCCTGTACGTCTACAGGGTTAGCTGGGGACTTCAAGACTGGCTGCTTTGTCAATAAAGATCTACCATCGATTACACTCACCATTGATTTCTACATCATTGGCTTTAGCGACGCTAGCTTACTCACTGATGGGTCTGACAATACAACAAGATGTCTGTCAATTGCGATTTTCTTATTCAAATAAATCTAGTGATCCACACCAAATACACATCTGAAACCTGGGATTCAAGTGCAGATACTTACACCTCATAGTTCCAGCTAGTGCTAAAAATCAAATCTAATTCCTGTGACGATCTGCTATTTTGGTTAAATCGAGATATGTTGATTTACTAATTTTCTCTGGAAGCAGCTCAATGCTCAAAGACACTTCACCCACCCACATCTCCTATTGGTCAGCCAGAGTGAGTAATAGGTAGTTTTAACCAATTGCAATGAATGGCAAAAGGAGAAATTCATTTTGTCAACTGTCATTTTGTTAGTTTATTTGGTTGAATACATTTACGGCTCATCAAATTTTTTTTATTTTTTATTTCTCTTTTTGCCATAGATTCTACCTGGACAACTGAAGGATTCTACACCACAAATGCAATGAAGTGTGGATGAAGCAGATGACTTTTCACCTCGATATAAAAGATACCAAGACATGAATTGTGATCAAATTGAAATTGTGATCTGGAAAGAAATAATAATCATAGAAGTAGTCGTTGCCAACACCTTGTAGAAGGTCCTTGGTTCAACTCCTGCACCATCAACCAAAAGGACATCCAACCAGCAAATCCAGCAACTTTAAAGGGACAGTGTGTAAGATTTTTACCCGTTAATTACTGAAATTGAAGATACCCATTCAAAAATACATTGTTTTTCAAGCCTTTTCACTTCCATCATGAAATCAAAGTATTCTTTTGGACTTAGATATAGTCACATAAAAGGGGGATCTTCCCCATATAGAGGCAGCCATTTTGAATACGAGAGCCGCAGAAGGACATTTGGGCTCCGCCTTCGCCTTCGGCAAGGCTCGTGGTAGCACCGGAGGCAAAGCAGCAGGCGGCTCCGGCGCGCTGCGCAAGAGAGAAGGAGAGAAGGAGAGAGGTGCGGGTGGGGTGGGGGGAGGCTCGTGGTTTTTGGGTAAACAACAAGCATGCTGCTGTATCACACGTCGTATTGGATCTAACACATGTTTTGGACTAAATTGTTTTACTGGATTTTATTCGCTGGATCCTTACGGACCTATTGATACCAAGCTTGTGGTGAAATACAGAGTTTGACCTGTGCAGAGCCTTCAAAGGTAAGCTAAGTAACAAACCGGTTTGTGCTTTTCGTATAAAAGCCCCATGTGCTCAGGGAGTGATTGTTGTGCTGGGAAATGAATTGCATAGTCAAAAAGAGGAGACTGTAAGGTTTCATTTGATGTGTAGATGATCATGGTTCACGATCGGGAATGTGTGCTTTCATGCGAAAAGAAAAAAAAAACTGAACGGGAGACCGCGTTTTATTAATACCGTTGTTGTCGGCCGGGTGCGCGGCGGGTGCGCGCACGGGAGCGCGCGCGGGTACGCGAGCTCTCCGCTACGGCGCGTCCGGGTGACCCTCGAGGTTTGCCGTAGCTAAAACAGGAAGTGCATAGCCACTATCCACCTATGCGCCACGAATCCTACACACTGGACCTTTAAGTCCTCTTGACCACCAACCTACCTAGCTCAAATTAGCTTACTTTTAGCTTCATCCTTTCTCTCTTTTTCATTTTACATTGTATAATACATTTCATACTGATTACTGAATGATTATATGGGCCTTTTGTTATAAAAGCATTTCCATTTTAACAAAGTACTATCTAATTCTGACCTGCCCTGAAACACCACACCACAGTGATTGATGATCTGCAGGGGAAGGGCTTAGCTTAAAGGTCCCATGGCATGAAATTTTCACTTTCTGAGGTTTTTGAACGTATAATGTGAGCTCCCCTACCCTGTTTAGGCCCCCCCCCATGGTTAAAAGTTGCGAAATGTCTAAACTGAGCATTTGCGATCCTTTTCTGCATTAGAAAAAAATCGGAGCTCAAACGGGTGATTTTGAACAAGGCACCTTATTGATGTCAGATCGAAAAAAGAAATGCAAATGCAGTTCCACCCCCGTCTGTCTGTACTCGGCGTCTCTGTAAATCACGCCCACACTGCGAATGCGCTAGGCAATGCGAAATGCGTTTTTTAATTTGCCTGGAGGCACGTCCGAGTGTTTCTAGGCTCGGAAGTCCTTTATCTGAGCCTCTGGACCTTTGAACAGCAGTGGTTTAATTTTATTTTCTGTGGAAATGTGTTTATTTTTCAATGGAACGCTTCTAATCTCTTCTCCACGCAAAAACGCGGAAATGGATCAGAGAGCGCACAGCTGAGAGCTGAGAGTGGAGAGTTTGGCCACGCCCCCACCCTCTACTATAGGCCATCTCTTTTCTCCTCATTTGCATTCAAGCAACAACGCCCATTATGGACTGTTCAGAGAGAGAAAAATTACTCTTTCTCATCTTATCTCTGTTTCTCATGCACTGAGTGTTGATTTTGAAGAAGGATTCATTTACAGTATTAGGGAACCATTAAGGAGCCATATAAAAGCAAGAGGTACCATGTCATGGGATCTTTAATGTCATGCAAATGAGCTCTCAATGCCTGAAGTTAGATAATCTTTACAGAAGCTTTTCTCAGCTCGTTGTTTTTAGATGTCCCGCATTCAAATGGCCACAAATTCTTCAAATGTTCTCAGATTTCTATGTGTAAGGCATCGTTGGGAAGCTTAGAATCTGAATAACTCCGGGACGACTTGTGTCTGGTTTTTCCATGGCCAGGCACATATGAGCAAGGAACTCCATCATTACAGTCTTTTGTGTGATATTTGTCTTGTTTAAAGATCCCATGACATGGTACTTTTTCATTCTTTTATATGGCTCCTTAATGGTTCCCTAATACTGTAAATGAATCCTTCAAAATCAACACTCAGTCCATGAGAAACAGAGATAAGATGAGAAAGAGTAATTTTTCTCTCTCTGAACAGGCCATTATGGGCGTTGTTGCTTGAATGCAAATGAGGAGAAAAGAGATGGCCTATAGTAGAGGGTGGGAGCGTGGCCAAACTCTCCGCTCTCAGCTGTGCGCTCTCTGATCCATTTCCGCGTTAAGAGATTAGAAGCGTTCCATTGAAAAATAAACACATTTTAAATAAACACAGAAAATAAAATTAAACCACTGCTGTTCAAAGGTCCAGAGGCTCAGATAAAGGACTTCCGAGCCTAGAAACACTCAGACGTGCCTCCAGGCAAATAAAAAAACGCATTTTGCATTGCCTAGCGCATTCGCAGTCCAAACTCTCTGGGCGTGATTTACAGAGACGCTGAGTACAGACAGACGGGGGTGGAACTGCATTTGCATTTCTTTTTTCGATCTGACGTCAACAAGGTGCCTTGTTCAAAATCGCCCGTTTGAGCTCTGATTTTTTTTTAGGGGAGCTCACATTAACGTTCAAAAACCTCAGAAAGTGAAAATTTCATGCCATGGGACCTTTAAAATAAATCTTTATAAGTTATAATGCTGCCATGTTTAATTCAACTAGAGAGGGGCAATATCTTTCTTCAATTGGTTAATGCGCCTGTCAGTCAAGCCCATTGGAATGCAGGAGAAGGAGACAAGAATCCAAGTTCGTTGGGCAGAAAATGAAAGTGAACGAGTTTGTCCTAGCCAGCATATTAGCATTAAGCATGGTATTTAGCATTACTGGTAAGTTTGAAAGTAGCAGAACTTGAGGTGTGCATATACAGAAACACACATTGACCATACAAACTACAGCCTGTACAACAATACATATAATCCAGTCAAGCTCCTATTTATGATTTGCTAATATTTATCTTACTCCGCCAAAGACAAAGTGCCCAAGCTGCACTCCGGTGATCTGCCCCGTCCCCTCCCTCCCCACCCATTTCCAGCACAGTGTCATTACTACCCATCTACAGTAATACATTAAGTAAGGCCGCGGCTAGCCAGGAGTTAAAAGCTCATTTGGTGAAATAGACAAAAAGTGGAGCAAGCCAAATGCAGAGATCGATGTGGCTAATGTGATTTAATAAGAAGCGCTCTTTACTCTGGCCCTGCTGCTGAGGCTTGATAGATATTGTACGTTGCAGCATGGGCAATTTCATTTGGAACACATTCAGTGGCCTGGGATGGCTATAACAGGGTAATAGAGGGAGGGGTTGACACAACAAAATGGTAGAGTCAAAGAGTACAGAGATACTACAGAGACAGAGGCAACAAGTGTGGATGGCCATGTATCTTAGTCAGAAATTTGCGTTTGGGTCGATAAAGAAAAAGAGTTTGGTAAATAAGTATTTTCAAAAAGTCTGTGTCTTTCCATACATAAACTGAACATAAGTGAGGCTAGTAAAGGTGTGCAAAATTATTGAAATAACGATATATTGCATTGTTTAATGTGATGATACAGTATCGAAATCGTGGGCTGCTGTATTGATATATCGCCAAGAGTATCTTTTGGTATATTTTACTAAATTACAGTTTAGAGAAGGAAAATTGTTTAGGAAACATTTGACATTTTCACTGTTTTGATGATTTAAAAGGGTGTGTTTCATTTTAACTTTGCACAAGAAATGGTTTAACAAAGACTTTTAGTGTAACAGCCATGATTTAGCCTTTATTTTTATTGAAACGTCTCGAATCAAATTGAAATATATCATATTGAGTCGTATCAAATCGTAAGCTTACTGAATCAAGATATGTATCATATCATGGCCTATGTATAGAGGTATGTGTCGTATCAGCAACTTCTGAATGATATCCAGCCCTAATGGCTAGTGTCATGATTCCGTTCCAAAGGAAAAGGCTCATTACTGTCACAGGTCCGTCACAATAATTACTATAACAAGTTATCAGCATTTGCTAGATTATGAATTTTTTTCAGGCTCAATATGCCATTTGCATGGTTCCATGATAATAGAAAGTTAAAACCATAATTTCATACATTCTTCATAGACGAGCTTTATGCCATAATGTGGAAAACTATAGTAAAAGTAACAACATTTCCCTGGAAACAATAAGGCCCATCTCCAGGAGAGGTAAAAAACCTGCTCAGACGTTTTTTTTAAAGGTCCTGTATTATGCAAAGTTGACTCTTGTGAACTTAAAGCCATGTTATAAAGCTGTTACTACCTCAAAAACAGACCTGGAGTTATTTTTTGTTTCATTCACACATGTTTGGGGAACCCTTTATTATTAGTGTGTCTACATATTCAAAGCTCAAAATGCTCTGTTCCACCTTGTGATGTCAGTGGTAGTTTTCAAGTTATAGACTAAACAGCTTAACTTTTGTTTAGTAAAGATTCCAGAGCTGAAATTATCCAAATGATTCTAGTGAAGGTGCATGGAGGTGTATTACCACATGATATCACGACGTAGAAAAAAAACCTTTCCATGCATTTTTATAGTTCTAATAGATTAACAATTACACAGGAAATGTCTTTTTTGAAGTGTTTTTACTTACCAAATTATTACTGACCACCACAGAATAAAGTAACAAATTTACAAAATGAGTTGTTATAAACATAGAATGACAGTTTACCGATGAACCAGACTGGTCAGTTTAAGCCCCACTCCAGTCACTATAAAGTGTTGTTGTGTCCTTGTACACTCTAATGCAGTGGTTCTCAACCTTGATGGAGGTACTGAACCCCACCCGTTTCATATGCACATTCACCGAACCCTTCTTTATTGAAAAATAAAATATGATTTTTATTTATTTATTTATTTTTTTTTTTCAAATTCAAGACATAAGTATGTGTTTTACTGGTGCACAAAATGAACCATGAATTAAAATAATTGTATTCAAAGAACAAAACCAATAAAATGCATGAACTCACAACAAATTACAGACCTTTTCATAAAGACATGAACTTTTTAAGACTACCACACTGAAATGGTTTTAATTTTTAACCTTATGTATTCCAATAATGAACTTATTGTATTTATGCTATTTATTGTTTTTAACAGGGCGAGATGGAAAAAGTTGATTCGCTGTGGCAACCCCTGAAAAAGGGACAAGCCGAAAGGAGAAGAAGATTGTTTTTAACATTTCCATGAGGCGACAATAATAATGAATATTTACTGCAAATCAGTGTGACTTCTTCTCACGAATCATATGAGTCGGGTGCGTGTCTTGACCTCCGAACCCCTTGACCGAACCCCTGAGACTGACTCACCGAACCCCTAGGGTTCGATCGAACCCAGGTTAAGAACCACTGCTCTAATGTATGAATGTGGAAGAGCACTTGATGTAAAGTGCTTTGAGAGCCCAGAGCAAAGTGCCATTTTGTATTTTTCCTAATAACCAATTTGACAAAAATACACGTAAATATGCCTTAAAAAAATTATTTATTATTTTTAGTTATTTTTTCACAATATAGTCAAATATAGACCCTTCCAATATTGATAGGTTTAGTATTGTTGTGCACACAGCCTGGTACTGATACAAACGTTCATTTATTTTAACAAGGTAGCAAAACAAAACCAAGAATTTTGTTGTTCGTAGACAGAGAGGGAAGATAAATGGTTGTATGTTCATTATATTTGAAAACGAAAAATAACAGTCATTTTCTAATTTTAACTTTTTAAAATTCACAAATGGATGCAGGATTTGTGGTGGTTGACTAACTAAAACAAAAACAACACTCTTTTATTGCACACTATGTTTTTGGTGTGATGTGGCCAGTATATTAATACATTATTACAAATATGAATTACATGGTTGTTAGCTTTAAGCTAATTTCAGTGCTAATAGCTACATCAAAAACTACACAAAGCACTTCTACATGCGCTAATGTTTTCTGACAAGGCTTTAGTGTTGCTCATGTGTGACTGAGTGGTTTAAAACAGCCTTGGTTTTTCATAATTTGTCATGTTTGGAGGCTATCGCCTACTCTCTCATTGAAAATGCATTGAAATCAATGTGTGGAACATTACCAGCCTTTAAAATGCAGGCGCTCTGTCTATAAAATGTAGAGTTGAAATGAATAAAATAAAATGTGGGTTTCCTCCACTATACAAAATCAAATTTGAGGAATATGGGGTTAAAGATGCACTATGTAAGTTTTCAGTTGGGAATCCGTCACCTTTTTGTTTGGAGAGGTCATTGCTCTGCTTTGAATGTTACACAATATGACTTTAAACAGATCTACCTTAGATGTACACTCAACAAAAATATAAACGCAACACTTTTGTTTTTGGTCCCATTTTTCCTGAGATGGACCCAAAGATCCAAAATTCACTCCAGATACACAACACTACCATTTCTCTCAAACATTGTTCACAAATCTGTCCAAATGTGTGACAGCGAGCACCTCTGCCCCGCCGAGACAATCCACCCCACCTCACAGGTGCGCCACATCAAGATGCCGATCCGACATCATGACCAGTGCACAGGTGCGCCCCAGACTGCCCACAATAAAAGGCCACCCCGAAATGTGCATATTTTTTGCTTTACTGGGGGTCTGGGGACTCAGAACCAGTCAGTATCTGGTGTGACCACCATTTGCCTCATGCAGTGCAACACAACTTCTTCGCATAGAGTTTATCAGATTGTCAGTTGTGGCCTGTGGAATGTTGGTCCACTCCTCTTCAAAGGCTGTTATGGACGAAGAACACAGGAGCATTTTATTGATGGCATTTTGAATGCACAGAGATACCGTGATGAGATCCTGAGGCCCATTGTTGTGCCATACATCCATGAACATCACCTCATGTTTCAGCAAGATAATGCACGGCCCCATGTTGCAAGGATCTGTACACAATTCTTGGAAGCTGAAAATGTCCCAGTTCTTGCATGGCTAGCATACTCACCGGACATGTCACCCATTGAGCATGTTTGGGATGTGCTTGACCGGCGTATACGACAGCGTGTACCAGCTCCCACCAATATCCAGCAACTTCGCACAGCCAGAGCAGAGGTGCTCGCTGTCACACATTTGGACAGATTTGTGAACAATGTTTGAGAGAAATGGTAGTGTTGTGTATGTGGAGTGAATTTTGGATCTTTGGGTCCATCTCAGGAAAAATGGGAGCAAAAACAAAAGTGTTGCGTTTATATTTTTGTTGAGTATATATATTCAGTTGCAGGTGGTTTTATTACTCAAAATCTCACTCAAGTTCTGACCTGTAACTTGGCCTGGTTTGTTTTTCATGATGATAAAAATGTTTAAGGCCATACAGTAAAACATTCTCATGGGGAAAGGTGACGGACGCTCCACCAGAAAAGTTACACAATGCACAAAAGAGAACAAAGATGTATGAACTTTAAAAACATAGGAGTTGTCTGTTGTTTTCATGTTTCAAAACTCCAAAAATCAGCACCTTATAAATAACCATTAAGAAGCCACTAACTGAGCAACATTCCAACATCCAAAAGAAAATTGCAGCCCACTTTCCCCACTCTCGTATGACTTAACCCACCCTGGGCCTTAGCGCACTTGAAGACTTCAATAAATTGACATGTTAGCGCGCCTAAACCCCGCACTTACGTCAATAAAAAATGTCAGCTCCTGCAGGGAACCGAAATAATTGAGCCGCTGTATATGGTGCTTATACGGCAGCCACTAGCAAGCATCTCAGGCCTGGCACGCACAACTCGCTCAAGCAATTAAGTTACAAAGAGGAGAAAAAGAACAGGAGGAGGAGAGGGGGGATCGAAAGGATTGATGCCGAGCCTGTTAAAGAGCCAGTACTTCTTCGGTGAGGGGTAATGGAATCTGCCCCCCTTGTCCTGAAGGAGGGAGGGGTGGGAATGGTAGGGAGCGCGGTGGGGGGGGTGTGTTAGGACATGTGACTCTCAGCGGTGGAATCTGTGCACGTTCTAATAGAGAGAGATGTCGCCCGGTGAATAATTCAACGATGGAGATATGGCGATAATGAGGGAGTCAGCAGAATGGAGACGTGAGGCTGTGTCAGTGCGGTGGGCAGAGAGGGAGGGGGAGGGAGGAAGTGTCACCAACTCACCAATATTTTGACGGTTTCATGTGGATATTGATGCACATATCGTTATGGCCATAAATACGACAATAAAAGTATACCGGAGATTTACTAGGTGACGAAAAGGCAATAGAAAATATTAAGGTCCTATTTTTTATGCAATATTGACTCTTAAGCCATGTTAGAATGTTGTTACCTCATCAAAAACATACCTGGAGTTTCATTCAGATATGTAATCCTGCATTATTCTGTCTGTAATGTCTGCATCTCCAAAGTTCACAATGCTCTGTTACACCTTGTGATGTCACAAGGCGGTAGTTTTCAAGATATTTCTTACCTTTTGTTTAGAAGAGATTGGCAATTCCAGGTCTGAAGTTATTCAAATGATTCTAGTGAAGGTTTAAAAACACACGAGAACATGACATGACAAGGTGGAACAGAGTGTTTTCTGTTTGAGAGAAAACCTCATCTGTTTATATTTTGTATTACTATATTTTAATATTTTATTTTTACTTGAACATATGAATTTGGATAATTAAGCCTCATTTGACACCAGACCCTTGCAATTTTTGCTACTTTGCTACAAAATGCAACTGATGAGGAAACAACATTATAACAGATCAGAAAACATGGGCCCTTTAAAGGTCCCATACTATGCATTATTATTATTATGCATAGGCTTTTTGAACTGCTTTCAATGTATATGAAAAACATGTTTGTAATGAAGGTCTGAATTCTGGGCATTCAAAGCGCAATGGTTGCCAGCAGACGTCGCGAGGACTCACCATGAGCTGCGCCAAACGTGTGTTTTAATGAAGAAATTATCGCAGACGTTATGAGTTCATTTAGCATATTAATATAACATTATGTTTTGGATTCTATTTTGGCAATGAGCAATTTTGCATCAGCAAGTCAATCATATAAACAAATATGAATGTGATCATATTCAGGTGGAAAATTGAAGCCTAAACACTCATTTGAGGATGAAAGATAATTCTAGCAAATAAAAAACATATTACTTTGACTAAATAGGACAATTTGGAATACATGTTTTGCCGAAGGACACAAAAAACAGTATGTACTCTGATGAGGTTTGAACTTGCTACCTTATAGTTGGTGGGCAAAACTCACTCATCTTTTTTATGTTACTTTTCATAAATAGATTTAATCTCAGAGGACATGCAGTTTTTCAATGCAAATACACACTGACAATAATCAGCAACTCTTAGACAAACTAGCCTGACCAATTAGCCTGTATTCCTCCTTATGTGCGTTGTTTATTTCTGGCTATAAAGTGCTTCTCTGCTACACGGGGAGGCTGACGGGAAGCTAACGGGGGCGCTAACTGAGAGTGTGCACACCTCCACACCAACAGAGGTACGTGTGTTTCCCGCTGTGGCCGTAATGGTGTGTGTGAGGCGGGCAGATGGTGTCGTTAGCTCCCCAGGAAATTAGCCTATAGCTTGTCTCTGCTCCATACATCATCACCTCAGCTCTCTTTACTGCTAACACAAATCTAAGAAACTTGATTGTATACTCATATTTAAAAGGTCTTACATTACCCAAAATGTACTCTTGTGAGCTTTAAGTCGTGTTATGTTGTAATGTTATCTCATCAAAAACATACCTGGTGTTGTGTTTTGTTTCATTCACACATGTTTGAGTAATCCTTTATTATTAGAATGTCTAGTGCAGGGGTCATCAACCTTTTCAAAGCCGAGGGCTACCTTAAGGTCATCAAATAATACGAGGGCTACCAGCTCAGTTAAGATAATTCAAAAGTCTAAATAATGCACTTTTATGCTGTATTATTATTTATTTGATCACAATGTATGCATACATGCATTAGTTATGTGTAAATGACCACATTTGTGTTTCACTGTCAAAGCGACATTTATTTTGTGCAAATGAACATGTCACAATTAGATTAGCAAAAATATACTAGTAATGTGGTAATGTAGTAATAAATTTAACATTATTTCAACTCCCTTTTTTGTTTTAAACAAATCAAACTCTTATAATTTCAACATTGAAGCAGGCTGAATGATTTCAAATAATAATAATAAACACCATTAGCTGAGCTGTACTGCTGTTGTCCACGGACTCGTCGCTCTGGATGCTGAACCACCTGTATTCACGTAAGTCCTTGTCCAGCTGCTCATTCAAGTTTTCGGAAATAGCAGACACCCGTCTTGTCACTGTACTCGCACCAAGTTGTACATCGGCCAGAGTTGAGATGACATCTGATCCATTTTTCTCGTCTTTAAAAATAGTCTCAGCAATTATCATCATCGCTCCTTTTACAGTTTCTCCAACTGAAAATGTCTTTTTGTTTTTTATCAAATAATTTGTTGCCTTGAAAGAAGCCTCGGTTGCCTTTTTAGCCTTTTTCAGTGGTCTAGTGAAGAAAGACTGCTGCTTGGCTAAAGCAGCCTTTAACTCTCGTGCTTTCTCAGCTGGAAGTGCACTCTTAAGGGGAAAGTTTGTGTTGAAGCTGCCGTGATTCGTAGCGACTTTCCACATTGTGCCGTTTCAAAATCACCACTGTAGCTCCACAAATGAGACATACACACTTCTCTCTTTTCCATGTAAAAAAGAACTCTTCTTTCCAGTCGGTGTTAAAAACATATGATTTCTTTCTCTTCTCCGCCATGCTGTCTCGTCTTTTTTTTTTTTTTTTTTTTTTGATGAGCAGCTGCATCAAACAGGTTAATTGTCATGCGCAGATAAGTGAACTTTGAACTCGGACAACATATTTTAAATTTTAAAATCTGTAAGTGTTTTTATTATTAGCCTACTTTAAAATATGTGCATATAAAGGCGCAGCATTTTTGTAAAACATTATTATTTATATAAGTACGAGGGCGACCTGTTCTATTTTTAGAACCTGCTCTGCGGGCGACTGAAATGGGGCTCACGGGCGACCGGGTGCCCGCGGGCATAGGGTTGGTGACCCCTGGTCTAGTGTGTCTAGTGTGTCTACATATTCAAAGCTCAAAATGCTCTGTTCCACCTTGTGATGTTGTGGAGGTGTAGTTTTCGAGTAAACAGCTACTTTATACCTTTTGTTCAGTAAAGAGTTCAATTCCAGGGTTGAAATTATCCAAATGATTCTAGTGATGGTATACTGTATGTAGTTTAAAAAGTGAAGCACTTCCTGTATTATCACATGACATCACTGAGTGTTTTCAGTTTAAGGGAAGAACTCAAACTAAACATGCAAGATTTGTAAGTGAAACATGTGAATTAAACAAAATAAAACTCCAGGTATGTTTTTGATGAGGAAACAACATTATAACATAGATCAGAAGACATCTTAATACAGGCCCTTTTAACACATTTTAAGAAGCATTCTGAAGAATCCAAACCTATGTAGGTAAAATCTAACAAGTGTTAGATTTTGACTGAAAAAGTATAGTTAAAAATTAATTTTGAAACCGGTAGATAGAGCATTGTAATTGCTAAAAAAGACTGTGCGAATAGAGATAAAATGTAGTTATATCAAAGGAAGCAGTGGTGATAATGTAACCTTTACACTTCTCCCAAACTGAAACATCTAAAGAATTCAACTTTTCATCTTTTTAAATATATTCTGTATTATCACAAAAAACACTAAAATGAGAGCGAAAGTAAATGTATGTGAAACTATGTAACAATAAAACTCTAAAAACTGTGACTGGAAATAGTCACTATTCCTAACTGTAGTTAAATCGTGAAACTAAAATTATTGTAAAGGATTTAACCTCATTGGATAGTCAATTTAACTTCAAACATAAGGCTGAGAATGTTTTTTTGTTTTTAAAGATGCATTATGTAACATTACTAGTGGATGGTACACCACCTGTTTCCGTTAGTATGGTATCTGACATAAATATCTTCATGGAGACAAGCTGGCGAGGTCAAGTCTGTGGAGAAGTGAGCCTTCTCGCAGTAACAAGGCATGTTTTTAGACAATTTTTTGAGCAACTAAATACCTATAATGGAATAAACCCAAGATAGATCAGCTTAATGCCACACTGTGGAATATTATAGGTAAAAAAATAACATTGAGTACAAGCAGGTGATGGACCCTTCACCAGAAAAGGTCCATTTTGCACTTTTATATCAACGATATCACTGGCGATAGTGGCACTGATGGTAAGTTTTTGCCTTCAGTGAAGAATGTTACCTGTTCAATACTCACTTAAGACACATACTAAGGATTTGTCCATGGTCAAGATGGTTAACCCCCACTGTCCACTGCATCCAGGAAGGGCATCTGGCATAGAACTCTGTCTGTTTTGAGATAAGTGACAATTTTCTGGCTCAAGTTCTTAATATTACAATGCATTTTTGTTCAGTTTAGTGTGGTTACGATTTGCTTTGGGTTGCATAAGACTCCCTTTAAGTTGTTGTAGCAGGCCCGGGTGACACATTGCTAATGAAATGTTCCTCCAAAACGGTAAGAGCTTGTTATTTTTACCTCACCAGTGCTGCATGTTGTTAAAGTATGGGGAAAAAATTGCCCTGGTATCACGTTTATTTGGACTAGGCTTGGGACAGGTTAAAAATCACAATTATTTTGGTGTTGACATAAACAGCAATGGCTCCCAAGTCCACTCATTGTATGCAATAGATACCTAAAGCTATGTTCCAATCCGATAGGCTGAATAAACAGTTTTCTCTAGATAATCCTACCTATCGACCACTGGATTACGCCGGCTCTATGCGTCTTGTTTTATTGATATACGGGATTCATCGAAAAACATGGAGTATTGATGCTCCCCGAATTGACTAGTGTATCCAATATCCATTCTTAAACCCTGGAATAATTTGAAATTGTTTTACAAGAACCAAGATCTTATGAAAGCTAAACAAAAATGAATAGAATATGCGTTTAATCCTACCTTAAAGCATGGATGCATTTTCTCATACAATGCAACATGAAAAAGAATAATAATAGTATGAGTATGAGTGACTAAAGTACTTGGAAAGTACAGGTCACCACCAAGGCGCACGCATGATCTCGCAATGCTAAAGAAGTTATACAAAGTAAAGTTTTAGCTACATAGAGATGTGCTGTCATATCTTATTTTTAAATCCTAATATTGATAAAACTGTAAGTGCAACTGTACCTCACTTCAAAAACCACTACAAGTGCTACTACTACAGTAACTATTACTACTCGCCCAACTACTACTCCTTATTCTACCACTACAACCAGTCCTTCTACCCCTCCTACTAGCTGAATTGATGAAAATATCCATCAGATATCCATTCCTAAACCCTTGAATACCTCACAATATTTTGAATTGTTTTTGCAAGAAATTAAGATCTTCATTCATTCATTCATTCATTTTCTTCCGCTTTTCCATTTTCTGGGTCGCGGGAGCAGCAGTCCAAGCAGTGTTCTGCTGCCCAGAACACAATGCAACAGCCCCCATGAATCCTTCCGCAGGTGGTGGGTCCACAGGAGGACGGCTGATGTCACAACAGGCCTTGATGTATCTTCTGCCATGGGGGCTACCAATGTCCACAGACACTGGGGGCGAGGTGGGGTTAAGTGTCTTGCCCAAGGACACAACAGCAGCGCTCATCTGTGGGAGCTGGAGATCTGTGGGAAATTAAGATCTTGTGAAATCTAAACAAAATAGAAAAGAATTTGGGCTTAATTCCACCTTAAAGCATGAATGCATTTTCTCATACTTTGCAATGCAAACCAATTCCTCCTCCAGCCAAGTGTGTAGTTTCCAAATATGCTTAGTTCCTCTTTTAGAAATAGGTCAGTGACTTTCATAAAAAAAAATAAAAAATCTTTAATCCTCCAATTCTCAGTCCCATTACCGCACAACACTGGATGTACAACCAGTGAGTTACAATGAGTTGCATCATGGTCAAAAAATACATGAGTGATACTAAAATGCACTGTTACTAAAAGCCTTCACATTACTCATACTACTACAATTACGTCTAGTAAAAGTACTTATACTACTGCAATTACATCTTCAACTACAAGTCAAACTACTACTAATACTACTGCTCCTACTACTCCTGCTATTACTAGTACTCGTACTACTACTACAACTACTTTACTTGTAGTTTTGAACCTATCCATTACTGTCCCATCTCATTTCCTTACTTTTTAGCTTACGTTGCTAAAAGAATAGCAATAATGAATGCTGGCAAAAACATAACCTTCTTGGCAGAAGAAACCGGGCATTTTAGACCAAAATGAAGCCCTGTTTAATGTTTCCAAAGCCAAAGTCTAAGAACCAATTTTAGCACAAAAGCACAACAGAAAGAAAGAAAGCGAAAGAAAAGGATTACAGAAATGTGGCCAGAGAAAAAGGATATGGAGAGAAGAGAGAGAGAGGCACAGACAGAGTAAGACAGAAAGAGAGAAGAGAGAGGCAGAAAGAAAGAGGGGCAAAGAGAGGGGGAAAGAGAGAAGTATAGGGGCATAGAGACAGAGATGGGAGGGGGAGAGAGAATGCATAATGAGAGAGGGGCAAAACGAGAGAAAGATGCAAAATTTAAACTATTTCCCTGCGGATCAATAAAGTTTGTTTAAGTCCAAGTCTAATGAGAGAGGGGGGCAGGGAGATAGCGAGATAGAAGGAAGGAAAGAGAAAGAGAACATAATGAGAGAGAAAGAGGAGCAGGGAGAGAAAGAAAGACATAGTGAGAGAGAGGAGCAAACAGCCATAATGGGGGGGCAGAGAGAGAGAAACGAGAGATAGAGGGGCAAAGTTAAAGAAAGGCAGAGAGAGAGAAATGAGGGGCAAAGAGAGAGAGAGACATGAGAGAGAGAGCTGGGGAGAGAGTAAGAGGGGCAAAGAGAGACATGAGAGAGAGACAGAGAAACAGGAGCAAAGAGAGAGCAACATAATTAGAGTGAGAGAGAGAGGAGAGATAGATGGGCAAAGTTAAAGAACAAGGCAGAGAGAGAAAAACAAGGGGTAAATAGAGAGAGAGAGAGAGAGATGCGAGAGAGAGAGAGAGAGAGAGAGAGAAAGAGGGCCAAAGAGAGAGAGAGTGCTGGGGAGAGAGTAAATGGGGCAAAGGGAGAGACATGAGAGAGAGAGAGACAGACAGAGAAACAGGAGCAAAGAGACATAATGAGAGGAGCAAAGAGAGCAACATAATTAGAATGAGAGATAGAAAGAGGGGGGGAAAGAGACAAAATGTGACAGACAGAGAAAGAGGGGTCAAATGAGAAAGCAACATAATGAGAGAAATAAAAAGGAGCAGCTTGGGAGAGGGATAGACTGACAGAGGAGGGAGAGCGACGGAAAATGAAACCGAGACGCAGAAAAGACAAAGAGAAAGACAGCGGGAAGGAGAGAGGCAGAGTCAGAGAGAGACAAAAGCATCAGAGAGAGACAGACAGAAAAAAAATGATAAAAAGAGAGTCTTTGTTTCCCCGCTGAAACCATGAGGGAGGCATCTGAGGAAGAATCTGCACTTTGCACTGCACTGCGCCAACATTCCTCTCTCTCCCTCGCTACCTCTCTATCCCTTCCTCTCTCTATTCTTCTCTCCCTCACACACAATCCCCATGCACCTTCTTTCAAGTGTCTCTCCCAGCTGCTAGCGTGTACCTCACCGTCACATGTGCGCACAGCGAGTAAGCAAGCCACCGACAGCGGCGATAGATAGCCTCCTAACAGTCTCTACACTGGGGCCTGGCATGATCAATAATGGATAGATTGGATAGATGGATATATAGAAAGGAAGGAAGAGCGCATTGTGTATGAATTATAGACTGCATGGCGTTGCGGAGTGGAGCAGTCCAGAGCATGTTACCAGAGGCCTTTGGGATGGAATAGATCGTCAGGCAAAGACACTGGAATCATAATAGTAACAACTGATGGAACTGGCCTAGCATAATTAGATTTTCGCCATCCAGGATTTGATTGTAGGAAAAGGTTGTGGGTTGAATGTATGGCTAACGCATGGGGTTATATTGTGGAGAGAACTGGCAGTAGTAAGGGAATCCATTTCATACATACTTTAGAGATTTTTTCAAATGTGATTTAGGATTTAAAAGAAATGATAACTGAAGTGTTATTATGTCCCGAGATAACAGAAAGAATGTATTAAAACCAAAGAAGTTGTCCTGTCATTGTGTCCATGGGCAAGATACTCCACTTCCGCAATGGAAATGTGACAGGTTGCCAGAGGAAGGGCACTGAATGTAAGCAAAAAGAAAATTAAACAGAGGTGTGACTAGAAGATACATACACCTTTAAAGCACAAGTCAATAAAGGGTGCATATTTTTTTAGTATTCTTAGCAATGGAAACACCTGTAACTAGGGTTGGGCGGTATACCGGTTCATACCAAATACCGGTGTTTTTTTAAAATGATATGAATTTTTCATATGCCCCAATACCGGTGAGTGTGTGCGTACAAAACGTTGGGAACACAGAGCAGCAGAACATCAAGCCGGGGGACTGTTTTACAGTGGCATGAGAGTGGTGGAAGCATAAGCCGTGTCCCAATTCGAGAGCTGCAGTCTCCGCTCCTTTTTCAGCCGCTTTTTCAGCCGCTCCGAACAGGTCCAAGCCACGGAGCTGCTCCCGTCGCCCACGCTGCTAACGCTAATGCTAACAATACACACCAGGCAAATTACGCACATGGATCAATAACTCTCGATTGGGACACAGCTACAGTATGTCTTGAGCGTTGAATAACATGGGCGGAGAAAATGTTACAGACAGAACTTATACCGAAAAGAGGAGCCATGTCAATTGTGTGAAAGGACTTCATCTTTAAAAAATCTGACACTGACCAAATAACCGTATTCTGTAAATGTTATCGGGCTAAAGTTGTAGCCGCAAGAGGCGACACGAGCGTTCTACTTCACCACCTCCGTCACAAACGTGTCCTGGAATATGAAGAATGCACGAAACTAAGATCTGCATCCTCTTCCACATCTGCAGAGAATGTTCAAATTGGCGCTGCAACACAAAATGCGACTCAGACGTCACTCAAAGACGCGTTTGCTAAGGCGACTGCCGACGACAACAAAAGCAAACGGTGGAACGATATTACCAACGCTGTTACTGTCCACTTCGCCAAAGACATGGTACCACTTAGTCCTGCAGCGCATAGTGAATGCAGCTGGGAGGATTGCTGGTGTCTCTCTCCCCTCCCTCCTAGACATTTTTAACACCCGGCGCACCCGCAGAGCATCCAGCATTGTGGTTGACCCGAGCCACCCCGCACATAGCCTGTTCAGCCTCCTGCCCTCGGGGAGAAGGTACCGAAGTCTCCGGGCCCACTCCACCAGACTGTCAAACAGCTTCATCCACCAGGCTGTCAGGAGGCTGAACTCTCACCTGAACTCTCACCTTACCCGTCTCCCACCCCCCCACCCCCCATATTGGCATAACCTGTATTCCATAAAAAGACATATTACTCTAGACACTTTAAAAAACTGCTGCTAAAGACTACTGTTGCACTGTTGCACATTTACATTTACTACTGGAATTTTACTACTGTTGTACTGTTGTTTACTACTGTTATTGCACATTACTACTGGAATTTTTACTACTGTTGTTTACTCCTGTTATTGCACTAGAATTACTACTGTTGCACATTTTGATGCACATTGCACACTTTGGACATCTGTATATAGGTATTTATTTATTATGTTGCACTGCTTTAAAGGTCCCATGGCATGAAATTTTCACTTTCTGAGGTTTTTGAATGTTAATGTGAGCTCCCCTACCCTGTTTAGCCCCCCCCCATGGTTAAAAGTTGCGAAATGTCTAAACTGAGCATTTGCGATCCTTTTCTGCATTACAAAAAAATCAGAGCTCAAACGGGCGATTTTGAACAAGGCACCTTATTGATGTCAGATCGAAAAAAGAAATGCAAATGCAGTTCCACCCCCGTCTGTCTGTACTCAGCGTCTCTGTAAATCACGCCCAGAGAGTTTGGACTGCGGAGGACCTACGCAATGCGAAATACGTTTTTTTATTTGCCTGGAGGAACTTGCGAGTGTTTCTAGGCTCGGAAGTCCTTTATCTGAAACAGCAGTGGTTTAATTTTATTTTCTGTGGAAATGTGTTTATTTTTCAATGGAAGGCTTCTCATCTCTCCCCCCGTGCAAAAACACGGAAGTGGGTCACAGAGCGGAGAGCTTGGCCACGCCCCCACCCCCTACTATAGGCCAGCTCTGTCCTCCTTATTTGCATTCAAGCAACAACGCCCATAATGGAGTGTTCCAGAGTGACATTTATGACTCTCTCATCTTATCTCTGTTTCTCATGCACTGAGTGTTGATTTTGAAGAAGGATTCATTTACAGTATTAGGGAACCATTAAGGAGCCATATAAAAGCATCAAGAAGTACCATGTCATGGGATCTTTAAGATTTTAGATCTTAGACTTTAGTTTAACTATAGATCTCAGATATGTTTTACCAAGTCGAATTTACTGCAGTAATTATTCTCTAAATCAGGGTTCTTCAACGTTTTTCAGGCCAGGGACCCCCAAACAGATGGCGAACTGGGCCAGGGACCCCCTACTATATATACGGCATAGAATTGTGTTTTATATTAAATTGAGCTTAGTGTCATGTATAAACATTGCTACTCTGTTATGGTACATCCAATAAAAGGAAATAATACACAGGTTAATACTGTATTTTACACTATAAAATATAAAATTATATTATTTTAAAGTGAAATCAAAAGATTTCGCGACCCCTTGCAGTACCTCCGCGACCCTCCTAGGGGTCGCGACCCCCCTGTTGAAGACCTCTGCTCTAAATTATTAGGAAATGGGGTTAAAACCTAGTCACGCATGAAAAAAAAAAAAAAAACATCAAATACCGTGATATAGATATAATTTTGAAAAATACCGTGATATCAATTTTTGGTCATACCGCCCAGCTCTACCTGTAACTGAATTGAAATGCCATACTGAGGAACATTCTAGGCAAAGCAATGACATCTTCATGGAGACCAACAGCTGCCCCATGCAAGATAGATTCTTGGTGCGAATTTTAGATTTAAATTTCAGCAGTGAATTAAGAAACAAGAAGCTCTCACTGTAATAGTTTTTTTTAGTTGTATTCATGACAATTTCCTCGTATTTGTTGTAATTTAATGAAAAAGTGAAGTTCAACCAACATTTTTTGTAAAGTGCAACTAAACACTAAATCAACTTTTGTGACTACATGGTGTTTTAATAGCACTGACTACTGTTCCTTGTCCTTTTTTGGGAATTTATGGTAAATTTGCAGCTTTGTTCAAACAGTCTGCAAAATGAATTGGTGCACCGTGGCAACCATAACCGAAAGATCTGAGTCAACATGAAAAACAAACAAACAAAAAATATTCCACTAAGCTCAGGTGTGCATGTTTGAGAAATGAATAAACCATTTTGATTAAAATAAGAGTTATTTTGTCGGTCGATACCATGTGGTTGTAGTCATTTCTTCTCGCTGTCATTCACAAACTGCGGATGAAAGTGTTCTCTGCCAGGCCCTATTAGCATGTTTCACAGCTGCTCTGAAATGTTTTGAAAAGTTCGTCTCGAGAAGTCTAAACACAGTCAAATCTGTGAGAGTCCATGTGAGAAATGAGCTGACATCCACTTGTAAAAGAGTGAAGAAAAAGATAAAACAAAATAAAACTACATGAGAATAAATAGAACTGAAGTTTGAACATCAATTTTTCACTGTAATCCAACAACTAGGTATTCCTGACTTGTCAAAGCTCAGGAATACCTGAATTTGTGATTTTTTTTTTTTTTTTGGTTAGTGTACTTAGCTCTCAACTCAAAATGTAACATACAGCTCTGGAAAAAAAACAAGAGACCACTGCATTTTTTTCTGAAATCAGCATCTCTACATGTATTACAGCCATTCCATTCCAGCGTCTGTTGAATTCCAACACAAACACAAAGATGAGCTACTTCAGTTCTTACACCAGGAGTGGAATAAAGTCACCCAAGAACAATGTGAAAGACTTGTGGAGAGCATGCCAAGACGCATGAAAGCTGTGATTAAAAATAAGGGTTACTGCACCAAATATTGATTTCTGAACTCTTCTTAAAGGTCCCATGGCATGAAATTTTCACTTTCTGAGGTTTTTGAACGTTAATGTGAGCTCCCCTACCCTGTTTAGGCCCCCCCAATGGCTAAAAGTTGCGAAATGTCTAAACTGAGCATTTGCGGTCCTTTTCTGCGTTACACAAAACCAGTGTTGAAACGGGCGAGTTCAGACAAGGCACCTTTTTGACGTCAGATCGGCAAATGCAGCTCCAGCCCCTCCCTCTGTCTCCGCTCAGCGTCCCTGTATATCCCGCCCATAGAGTTTGGACTGTGAATGCGCTACAATGCGAAATGCGTTTTTTTATTTGCCTGGAGGCACGTCCGAGTGTTTCTAGGCTCGCAAGTCCCTTACCCGACCCTCTGGACCTCTGAAATACCAGTGGTTTAATTTTATTTTCTGTGTAAATATGCTATTTTTCATTGCAAAGTCTCCCATCTGTCTTCCTGTGTTAAACACGGAAGCGAGCAGACAGCGGTGCAGACAGCGGTGCAGAGCTGCGCTTCCAGCGGGGGAAACCCGCCTCATTTGCATTGAAGCAGGAACACCCAGAATAAAGCATTTTAGACACATATCTAGCCTCATGAAGACTGTCAGAGTCATATCTCATGCAGTGAGTGTTGATTTTGAAGAAGGATTCATTTACAGTATTAGGGAACCATTAAGGAGCCATATAAAAGCATCAAGACGTACCATGTCATGGGATCTTTAAGTGTAAACATTAGTATTATGTTGTTTTAAAATGAATTTGATCTTGTTTCTTTGTATTGTTTGAGGTCTGACCATTATCTGTTATTTTGACCATTTGTCATTTTCTGCAAATAAATGCTCTAAACGATAAAATTTAATTTGGAATTTGGGGGAAATGTTGTCAGTAGTTTATAGACTCAAAAAAATGTTCCTTTTGCCTAAACACATACCTATAAGTAGTAAAATCAGAAAAACTGATAATTTTGCAGTGGTCTCTTATTTTTTTCCAGACCTATAGCATTATATCTTCTCGAAATGTTTTACAATTATAAGCAGACAGCAATAGAGCTGAATGATGTTGATAAAAAACAATCTTACTGACAAGAATTGCAGTTTTGTTTTTAATAGTAGGATTCCATTACCTGAGATCCCGAATGCACACTTCAATACTTTACGAAGATGTGAGTCTGGTCAGAGTTGAATCTCAGTTCAGACGGCTGTGACTGACAGGTGGATTAGCCAATTAGGGACACACATCAAAACAAATGTGGCTGCTTACGAGGAAAATAGAAAGGAAAAAATATTACTGAGGACAGAAAAGAATTGCAGATTTCAACGATGAACCAATGATTAAACTGAGATGAGAGAAATGTGATTGTTTCACCTTTGTTTCACATGTGTCATTGAAATAAACAAATCTGATTGCACTGTACTTTCTTACTCTGACTTGAGGAACATCAGAGGGAGCAGCGACTAGGGGGGTGTGCAAAAATATCAAAATATTGTGGTACATATTTAAAAACAGATTCTGGGCGATTATAAGAGATAAGAATGAAACAACTGCTAAACTGATAGAATTCCAAGTTTTGTTTTTGTTCTTTGTGATTTGCTTGGGTAATAACTTAAGCGTAGCAATGTTAACTGCCGTAAAAAGGAAATTAACTATTCTATATGGGAAAAAGTTCTGTACACTAGTTGACACGGTTTCACGACTTCTCTGCTCCGAGTGGTGTGTGCCCCCTGTGCCCTGCTGTATCTTATTCTCTGGTGTAGCCGCATAAGCAAAGATCTGGCATTTTTCCCCGATTAGCTGGCAGGCAAACTCCGTGACACAGACGTAATGCAGGCTCCACATTAGAAGCTGAATAAATAAAGAGGGAGATCATGCCTCTCCTCTGGCTGGGGTAGGCTGTAGTTGAAATGAAGCGTACCCCAGTCACTGCCAGGCGCCACCAGACAGCCACAACCGTATGGAATGAAATGTGTGATGAATAATACAGCAGCAGCAGATTGGTTTAAAGGGACGCTATACATTTGAATACATTACACTAGGGTTAACCGTAGCAGAATGTATATATTTTTCTATGTTTATTTTATGTGACGTTTTGGAATATCAATGGGGAAAAATTTGAAAAGATTCCAAAAAAAACTGTTGGATTCTAAATCAGCGAAATTTTTTTTTGGTTTTGTTTATTGTAACTGTGAGAAGAAGCATTAATTTCTTATCAATAAATAAATAAATAATGTATATAGCTACTTGCTAAATTCTAATAACACTGTTCTACAAGCAAAATGCTTCCGGAACAAAAGGAGTGAAATTTTTCTTGGTTTAGGTCACTAATAAAGAAAAAGTAAGTCAGAAGTGCTGATTGGCTCTAGTTTCCAAGATATAGCATACAGACATTTATACAACATAAGGCAAAAACGGTAGTTTATCAGAAGGTACAGTGTGTCTACAAGCAACCAGTTCTATCTGAAAGCCTGTCTGCACATTCCAATACATTCATTTTAATAATGTCTAGAGTTTTAACATCAAATATTTTTTTGATTTCACATAAGAGAGATGCCTCGAAATTGTGTGCACCTGATGTCTTAAGATATTTCTTGTTTATTTCTTGACAGATAAAGAAGTGCAAGTTAAATATCTTCAAAATATAAATTGCCTGCAAAAATGCCTAAAACAGATGCGATTTTGATGTAAAACAATATCATTAAATATCTTGAATACATTAGCTAACCAGCACAGTTATCAATTGATTTTCAGTTCATCTTATCAATATAAATGAGATTTAGCCACTTTTATCTCAGAAGCAGACTGAGTCCAAAAATTTGTAGACCAGTGTAACAATAGGTTTGAACCAATGACCCTCCAGCTAAAGGGCGAATAGTCAACCCACTACCCCACAACTATACACTCTTATGACCAATGGTAAAAAATAATTTAATCCTGACACTCACATTCTAATAACTGTACTATTTAGACTCCTAACCCTTATTTAGTCAGTCAGAAACACAGGAACACAACAACAGGTTTGAACCAATGACCTTCCAGCTAAAGGACAAATACTCAACCCACTACACCATAACTATACAACTGTAAAAATCATTTAATCCTGACACTCACACAGAATTGATGAAAGCATTTTTGATAGCTGTAACCTGTCAATTCACAGAAATATTTTTACTACTCTTCCATGTTGAAGAGAGTAAGTCGTACCATAGAGACGATATATGCCCTTCACACATGTTGGGAAAGGTGGATACAGTGGGTAATAAAAAGAGGACAGGAACAGCCAAGAAGTAGGTGATGGTATATTTATTTGATGGTGTAGAGGGCGAGCATGTCAGCACTGTAAAAATGATGAATTGCCGACTGAAAAAAAAAAACTAAAGAAGGACTGACAGGTAGAGAGCAATGACCTTTACCGAATAAATCAAGTTATACCATTAATATGTGAATGAAATGCTCTAAACTCCTGCATTTTTGTACATGTTCACTATTCAACAGTTTACGTTAGTCTTAAAGGTACTGCACCTGAGTTTTAAAATACAAAAAAACAGAACTAATTCTTAAAATGGTTTGCAGAGATCCAAAGTTATTCCTCACCTTATCCAGAGGCCAAAGTTGAGTTTTGTCATCAAGGTAATGCTAATAACAACTAGCATGCTAAACTTTGAGTTGCAGAGACTGCCACAGGCTTGTCTTCACTGTGATAAACTTGATAAAATGGTGATCAATTTATCACAATAGAGACAAAGGGAATTACAGGTCAGATCTGTCATATAGCAACCCCATTCAGAATGTATGTTTTTCATTTTTAGTAATCAATTTGTGTTAATATAAATGCAAAATGTCCAAGTTTAAAGGTGCATTTTTTGGTGGAGGGTCTGTTAAATACTTTTCTTTATGAAGATGTAACTGCTTTGTCTGGAATGTTTCACAGTATGGAATTAAACCTTTATCTTCAATGACACCAAACTAGACCAAGTTACAGTGACATATCCATTTTCTCCACAAATAACTAAGTTAATTACGGTATTAGAACTAAAGAAAACAAGTTCCTCCTGAGTCTCTTCATCTCCTCCTTCATCTCTTCTCCACCACCAGTGTTTATACCCTGCGTGGGATGTTTTCTTCAACTAATAAATCATGGCGTTCCTTCATTGAATAGCAGACGTGTCTACCAGTCAGGGTCTAAGCACTTAATTTTATCTACCACATACATTATTCAGCACACATAATTCATTTGTGTCAGTTTACATCTCTCTTGGTTGGATAGGTTGGTTACAGGTCAAATCTGTGGAGAGGCAACCCCACTCAGTCAGAATGCCTGTTTTTACATGGTATTGTACACTACATAGTGCACCTTTAATGCCATACTGCGGAACATTCAAGGCAAAGCAATATCAGCTCCATGGAAACAAGCAGATACAAGCGTCTTCAACACAAAGAAAGTAACCGTGTACCTTACTTAACCTTACTTCCTGAGTCATTTCCCCATACACTATCCATATTTTATCTTCTTTATGGCTCACAAACCGGACGTTCCCCCCCTTTCCTTCCTTCTTCCTCGTGTCCTCTGGTAAAGACCTCCTTGGGAATTGTCAGTGAGCTGAGATGCGCCCGTGTTCCCTCTGCGCACACACTGATTCATGGATCGCACTACACCGGGGCTCTGCATACTCAGTCAGCAAGCAGCGGCAGCCAAATGCGCTCATAACCCAATAATCAGAAATGAGCGGCGGAGGATTTTGTTGCGAAAATACCGAGCCGCGCAACAGGAGTTTATTGGGGAATAAAATGAGGCAATGCTATTACTTTGGTTCAGATGAAAAGTTAAATCGCTGTGGAGTTTCATTCGGGTTCATCATCTGCTGTGGCATCTTTTTCCACAAGTGGCTGCTCGGAGCTGGTGCTGTGATTGAACTCCACGAGACCCGAGGAGAAGCTGTGAATAAGAGGATGTAAAAATGTGGAACGGTTGCAGTTATGTTTTAAAGGGATCATATCATGTTTTGAATTTTGATGATTTTTCATTGTATTTTTAGAGACGGGGTGTGCTGTTACGTTATTAACTGCTAAAACATAACATATTCAGCTCACCATGTTGCCTTTTATTGTCTCGAAAATGCTATATTCACGAAAACATGTATTAAAATGTTTAGTTTCTATTTTGTTTTTGAAACTTTGAGTCCCCAATAACCTTGTTACTCCCCCTTCAGGGCGCTATCAGGGCGCTATCACAACACATCCAGCTAATGAAACTACTGCTTGTTAAATTGCAGTGTATTGTTTTGCATCCTGCTTTTGTATTTATGATAAATGAGTGCTGCTTGTGGGCTGAGCATTGGTTTGAATCATGCTGCTAAGTATAAGAAGAGTAAGAACAGGGCCCGGGAGAGATCACTAAATAATCAAACATGCATGGATGACATCTACAACCTCTTAAGGCATGTTTTGATTAGAGAATAATGTTATAACATGGTAGAAAGCGCCAAAAAAGTGAATTTCTTTTCTTTCTTTAACAATGAAGACACCTGTTAACTTCTTTAATTTCTTGTTTGCAGGTGCTGCCATTTCTTACTTTTACAAATTGCTTAAATCCCATCTGTCACAGCACTTGATCCAAGAGTTCAAATGAAAAGTGAATGACAAATAAAAAGCTCCGCTGTAAACAAGAGACAATTTCAGCTGCTGCGATCACTGGTTCAAACTGGCTCCACTTTGTCGTTAACCAACTTCCATGCTCACTGCACATCAATCTTGGATGTCTACACTTTTGCCAGCACCTCCACTCCACATTGTTATGAAAAGCCCCAGGTACGGATTAAGAGTTCCCCTTTGTGAAAACTAATTTGAATTTTCAATAAAACTCTCTCCTATTATTAAATCTCCACTGCCCAATCCCTCTGAAATCCTATACAACTCAGAGTTAAATGAATTGGAATCAAGTATGGTGCTGTCAAATGAAGTTGGAATATGACAGCGGGGGCTTTTAAGGTGAAGATTATTATGAATGTCAAGATGTCTCCTCTTAGGATAATATTACGGCGCTTTGCATCAGTGAGATTAATGTGGGTGCTATTTGATGACATTTAATCTCTCACTTCTGGGTTTGAGTACAGATTGTGTCCCTCCCCTCCTTTTTTGGTTACGCTAAACGTCAAATCAGTGAACCTTATCGTTTCTTGTCGATATTGACCTTTGTGGAGAAGGCTCCTCAGGCTAAACACACTAAAACCTGATGCTCATGCTACAGTAATACAGCTCTGGGAAAAAAATAAGAGACCACTGCAAAATTATCAGTTTTTCTGATTTTACTACTTATAGGTATGTGTTTGGGCAAAAGGAACATTTTTGTTTGAGTTTATAAACTACTGACAACATTTCCCCCAAATTCCAAATAAAAATATTATCGTTTAGAGCATTTATTTGCAGAAAATGACAAATGGTCAAAATAACAAAAAAGTTGTTTTCAGACCTCAAACAATGCAAAGAAACAAGATCAAATTCATTTTAAAACAACATAATACTAATGTTTACACTTAAGAAGAGTTCAAAATCAATATTTGATGCATTAACCCTTATTTTTAATCACAGCTTTCATGCGTCTTGGCATGCTCTCTTCTTTCACATTGTTCTTGGCTGACTTTATTCCACTTCTGGTGCAAGAACTGAAGTAGCTCAGCTTTGTGTTTGTGTTGGAATTCAACAGATGCTGCAATGGAATGGCTGTAATACATGTAGAGATGCTGATTTCAGAATAAAATGCAGTGGTATCTTATTTTTTTCCAGAGCTGTATAAGATAAGATAAGATAAGATAGATAAGATAAGACTTTATTGATCTCACACAGGAGAAATTTACTCGCCACAGTAGCTCCAGGACAATTGGACAGGAGGGAAAAAGTGCATGCAGGCAGGGAGGGGATAAAGTAAGTAATAAATAGTGCAAATAGTAATACGTAATAATAATAATAATAATGGAAAATAGTAATAATGATAATAGTAACAACAAGCATCAACATGAAAAGGAGGATATTGCACGTCTGGCCTATATGTTAGAATTATACAGTCTGATGGCGGTGGGGATGAAGGATCTGCGGTATAGCCACAGTTCTTGCAGCTAATAAGCAGACATGTATAAAGCCAATTTTAAATGTACTTATTCATGATATTAATTTAATGGTATACATTAGCAAGTTTATACAGTTCATTTTGTTAAAGACATGGGGAATTTGGTAATAGGAGTCAAATGTATCAATACAAAAAGAAAAAAGGGCAGTACGGATTTTTAACCATAAGTAAAAACATTTCAGATTGAACCGTTTCCTCCGCCCACTTAGTCCCTACTTGGATTCTGACTGATGTTGAACCATAACAGAAACAACAGGTTGGAACTACCAATCAGCTAGTGGGCAAATACTGAACCCACTGCACCACAAATACTATACACTCTTGCAACATCAATTATCATGACGAATGTATTTGGGTTTGGTCCCATTTCAATGTCTTACCCCTTCTTCTTACCCCTGCCCCTTGGTTTTGCGCGTTCATGTGAGGGCAAGCCCTTAATTTTGATCAAGGGTTAGGGCCATTACCAAGGGCTACATACCCCTTGAAATGAAGTAAGCTCTCGACCAGACTTGAAACGAAGGGGTACGCCTACAAGCTCAGGCAGGTTTTGGGATCAGGATGGCAGCGTCACATCGACCAGCCAAGGAGTCTCATAAATGTATTTTCAGCAGTTGTAATTATCGATTAACAGTTTAGCATGGTTTACAATTATGACGCTTATGTTCTACGTTACTTTTAGTGAACTGTTGTTGCGGTTTTAATTGTAGTGATGTCTGTTTAGCCAACGTTTTCATCGAACTTTCATGTATAAACAAGCTCGTTTTTTTTGTCGAGCTGAGGTACCCGATAATCCTTGACATTTGTTTACGTTTGTTTGCGTCAATTGTTGTCGCCTCTGTAGACGTAGCAGCCAGGTAGAGGCAAGGGATGATGACGCAAACAGTAATCGAGTGGAGTCCCATTTCTTAGGGGAACATTCGTACCCCTAGCGCTCTCAGCTCGTTATTGAGGGGCAAGACAAAGACATAGATAAAGAGGTAGGGATAGGGCAAGGGGTAAGATAGAGTAATGGGACGCCTTAATCCTGACACACAATTAGATTAATTTTGGTTTGGAGGTAACTGTCTGGGATAGTCATTGGCAACAAAATGGATTTAAAATGTACTATGCTTTACATTGCTCCTTTTTCTCCACCAATAGCTGTTAATTACAGTATTATCCAGAACTACAGAAAACAAGTCAAGCTTTTTACCCAAGTTCCTCCTGAGTCTCTTCATCTCCTCCTCTTCTCCACCACCAGTGTTTATACCCTGCGTGGGATGTTTTCTTCAACTAATCCATCATGGTGTTCCTTCTTTGAATAGTAGACATGTCTACCAGTCAGGGTCTAAGCACTTAAGTTTATCTACTACATACATTATTCAGGACACATAACTCATTTGTGTCTGTTTACATCTCTCTTGGTTGGATAGGTTGGGTTCAACAATGTAAACTGCCCGTAGGTTAACACCGAGGTGGAGGACAGGTCAAAATGCAAATGTTGTGTATTGGTTTATGGTGAATATCTCAGCAATTACTGGGCCTATCCACATGGAACATAAACTGTCGTAAAGTTTAATGTATTCTCAATTAATACAAACAAACCGAGGTTCAGTTATTCTTTCAGAGTGACAGGATTACCCGACCACCAATATGTCATTGTTGTCAGCTGAAAGGACTTTGAGCCAATTTAATATGGCAAGCTTGTGATTCAATTTCTAGCTATTTATAATCTTTCAGTTTAGATATTTCTTTCAAAACCAGTAAATCTCAAGTGGAATTAGAAACCCCTGCCCTCAATCTGAAATTCATCTATTGGTGGTTTTCAGATTTTAGAACGTGATTATGTCATGGTCACCGACAGGGAGCAAGAGCCAGTTTTCCCTACTATAATTACATTGTATTCTCATAAGTAATATCCAAATGTGAAATTGACAGACATTGAACTTTAACATTTCTATTAAAGTGAGCTACTTTTATAAAATGAAAATGCCAGAGAACTACCAATTTTAGCGGTCACAAGAAATTGATATAAGAAAGAGGGCAAGCCTGAGATGGGGTACAGTTAGATGCCTATACAACATAAACTATTATGCACAGAGTTAGGCACCAGTGGTAATAGTCATGAAATTAATCAATTATTTATTCAGCATAATACATACAGCTCTGGAAAAAAATAAAGAGACCACTGCAAAATGATCAGTTTTTCTGATTTTACTACTTATAGGTATGTGTTTGGGCAAAAGGAACATTTTTGTTTGAGTCTATAAATTACTGACATAATATATTATGTCAGTAATATAGAGCATTTAAAGTAAGAATTTCATTGTACAGGGAAACGTATTTCTTTACTGTGCATATGACAATAAAAAGCTTTGAATCTTTGAATTCTGAATCTTATTTGCAGAAAATGACAAATGGTCAAAATAACAAAAGGATAGATGTTTTCAGACCTCAAACAATGCAAAAAAACAAGATCGAATTCATTTTAAAACAACATAATACTAATGTTTACACTTAAGAAGAGTTCAGAAATCAATATTTGGTGCAATAACCCTTATTTTTAATCACAGCTTTCATGCGTCTTGGCAGGTTCTCCACAAGTCTTTCACATTGTTCTTGGGTGACATTATTTCACTCCTGGTGCAAGAACTGAAGTAGCTCAGCTTTGTGTTTGTGTTGGAATTCAACAGACGCTGGAATGGAATGGCTGTAATACATGTAGAGATGCTGATTTCAGAAAAAAAATGCAGTGGTCTCTTTTTTTTTTTTTTTCAGAGCTGTATAATTCAGAAATCTCCCGGTGAGCTACTTGGAAAGACCTGGAGAGCTACTGGTAGGAGACTCCTGTATTAATGAATAGACCTCAGAACTGGATATATTACAATAAAATCTGTATTTTAAGAACAGCAAATCTCCAATAAATATGATTTTCCCATGGAATGTGGTGATGTCATCAACATTCCCTGGGGGTGTGATGCTAGCTGTAGGCATGCTCTGTCTGACGCTCTGTTAGACTTTAATCTGAGCATTGTTTTTTAACACAATCTGACCAGAGATAACTGCCTTAGCTGGAACTACAATAGGCAAAATTACTAATAAGTCTCTCTCAAATAACAATACAGTTACAAGCTAGCTATCATTTACCATTTTTTCTTCGAATTTTCAGATGATTTTAAAACATTTGCAAATCTGTGCATTGTGTCACCATGTTAAATGATGAGCATTCCGCCAAACACATGCATGTAGAACACCCCCAGCGTGATGTCACCTTGTCCTCTTTTCGTAATTCCATCCATCAGGTTGCCCTCTCATTTTTCTCTACAACCACACCTTTGTTTCTGCCAACCTCCTGCTGTTTCCACTTGATGAAACGCATTCACATTATTATTCCACAGTCACAGCAGTAATCTCACTGCATCACACATGTGCACACACACACACACACACACACACATACACATAAGTACACACACTCATGCGACTCTACCTACCTAGCTTTCGCACCCCCGCTAGCATCATGGCCGCCAGTGTTGCCATCATTGATTCCATTAGCAGAAAAACATCAGTGGGCAAACATCAGCACACACACGTTCACGCCAAACACAAATATTTCACAGCTACGGTCCAGACTCGTGCTCGCCGCCAGGTACTGTTGTCCTTCCGCAATCACACGACGGTCAACAAGTATATGCCAAATAAATTGGACTAGCATGACATAGATTGAACAAAAACTTCATTAGAATCAAAATGTGAAAAAAATATGAGAAGATTTAAAGGTGCATTGTGTAACTTTTCTGGTGGAGGACCCGTTGAATGCTTTTCTCCATGGAGACATTATTGCTTTTACTGGAATGTTTCACAGTATGGCATTAAGCCTTTCTATCTTCATGGAGACCAAACCAGACCAAGTTACAGGTCAGATCTGCAGAGAGAAAACCCCCGCTCACAGTCAGGATACCTGTTTTTCTACTTATTTTTGAGCTATAAAACCACCTGTAATTGAATAAATTTAACGTAGTGCTGTTTAATGTCACACTGTGGAACATTCCAGGCAGAACAATGCCATATCTATAGAAACAAGCAGGTAACGGACTTTCATACTTATGCTAAACTGACTTGTGAGATTAAACCATCTAATAGTAGTCTTTTGTTTTGTTTCAAGCCACCATTTTAGGAAATCAATCTCACCATAGGTCAAAATGCCAGGTCCCACAAGTCTACATAATCTCCCAAAAAGAAATCCAGTGTATATTTTTCCAGAAAAATATACATATAAAAATGCTACAACTCACAAAAACATTTAGCACTCCAATTGGCTTTCACTGTACTAATAATATAACTTTATATAACAACTTTATTGCTAGCTGCACATGTTTTAATCTGAATCTTTACATATTTTTCTGGCAAAACACATTTTCTCTTATAGATCAGAGTTGAATTGCTTTAACATATTTCAATATATAACCTAAAAAATGCATAATGAACCTATGAATGAATAATGCCGTGATTAGGTCTATACAGCCAGACCATTGCAGTTAAACAAAACTAAGATGACAGGCATAACTGATATCTAATGAAATATATATGACAAAACCAATATTGATTCAACTTTTCTTATTTCTTTCACAAAAAATACATTCAAAGTACAGTATTCGTTCAGCTAGACTATAATCAAGACTGAGTACAACAGTCTACACTTGCTAAACAGTTGCTACACTTTATTGGAGTGAGACACAATGAAGTCCATGTTTGTGTTGGAATATGAACTTGAGTATGATGACCATTAAGACATAAAAGGAAATCAGTGCCATTATATTTAAATGGGGCTTTTAGTGGACATCTTATTAGCCATTTTAGTGTGTCTTGAGGGCCCATCTTAGTAGAATAAAAATAGGAGAATTAGCTCTGTGAAGTGACTGAACTCATTCCCCTGGCGTTGTAGTCCCAAGCTCGGTATGGTCTTCAGTTGTGTGCTTGTTGTAGCTTGTGTAGTTTGGCCATTAGCCTCCTGGACACTAACTAAAGCCCTCTGCGCCCTGGGTCCTGATTCTACAGCTTTACATTTATTAAGAGGTGAAACTGGTGAGAATAGAATGGATTAAGGACTATAAAAAACGTGTTCATGTGAATATCCATATACTGCTTTCAAATACTTCAAAATATGGCTGTAGAAAATATGTTCTGTGTGAAGGTAGCAAGTTGTTTATCCTCATGGTAGCTGAAACAGTAGGATCCCCAGACACACTGAAGGTCAAATACAGAAAAAATATAATCTTTTCTTCTTTATAGTTATGCTGAAATGATTTAAATGTCACCCAACACTAAAATCTGCCAAAAAATGCTTAGCCTTCCAACCAAAATGACAATTTCACGCTAAACAATAAGCTAGTTTAAGACGTAATATAACATTAAACGTTTCTACCTCTAAGCAGACTAGGGCTGTAGTCGACTAAAGACAGTTTTGGTCGACATAAAGACTACCGATCGATTAGTCAACTAAAGGAGGGCACCTGTATGGAAGTTCAAGTAAAACAAAAAAAAAGTAGGATTTGTACGAAGATTACACTTGTGAATCATGAAGCTCCTTTTTTAAAGATCCCATGACATGGTACTTCTTGATGCTTTTATATGGCACCTTAATGGTTCCCTAATACTGTAAATGAATCCTTCTTCAAAATCAAACCTCAGTGCATGAGATATGACTCTGACTATCTTCATGAGGCTAAATATGTCTCTGAAACGCTTTATTCTGGGCGTTATTGCTTGAATACAAATTAGGAGGACAGAGACAGGCCAGTGCAGCGGGTGGGGGTGTGGCCAAATGCTCCGCTTTTTCCTGGATTAGCGGTGCGCTGTGCGCTGGCCCCACTTCTGTGTTTTAAGAGCGGAGGAAGATATGAGATGCTTTTTATTAAAAAAACACATTTACACAGAAAATAAAATTAAACCACTGCTGTTTCAGAGGTTCGGAGACTCGGATAAAGTACATCCGAGCCTGGAAACACTCTCACGTGCCTCCAGGCAAATAAAAAAACGCATCTCGCATTGCGTAGCTCGTTTCCGGTCCAAACTCTCTGGGCGTGATTTCCAAAGACGGTGGGTAGACATCCAGAGGGGGGTGGAAACCTTTCCGCGAGTGTGACGTCAGAAAGTTCCCTTGTTCAGAATCGCCCGTTTGGGCTGTCTTTTTTTCAAACGTGGAAAAGGATCGCAAATGCTCAGTTTAAACATTTCGCAACTTTTAGCCATAGGGTGGCCCTAAACAGGGTAGGATAGCTTACATTAATGTTCAAAAACCTCAGAAAGTGAAAATTTCATGCCATGGGACCTTTAAATACCAAAAATACAAAATCTTCTTCTACAAACTCCTTCTCCTTTCTGCTGTTGTCCAATATAGATCCTCATCATCTAAATACAATTATTAATCAACCATTATCCAACTAATCAACCACAGCCCTAATAAAAACAAGCAGATGATGCCACCAGAACAAGTCAATCAGAAGTGTAGAACGGTGACCCCACTCACCAAACTCGCCAAAAAGTAACAAATATCACATCTTGTTATCATACCAATTTCCAAACTTTCCATTGTTTTATTTTGCTCTTATTTATCCATTGCTGTCGACCGTCTCAAAGGAGTTCGAGGACTTAGAGCGCTCTCAGAAAGCTGTTGATTTAGCATTATGCGAGTTAATGCAGCAGGCCTGTGAGAGAGAGAGAGAGAGAGCGAAAGAGTGTGAAAGTGGAAAGAGGAGGAGGAGGAGGAAGATCGCTGACTCCTGAACACTTTAAATCCACCGCATGCCAATAGATGGGATGACACCTGGACCTCTGGCCGGGTACGCGCGGATGAATAAATTAAACGCCTCTCATCGAGCCATCGATCTCAATGAAGAGAATGGGACAGGCGGGGTGACTGTATCTGCAATAAGGAGATGTCGGCATTATACAAGTTAAGAGGGGTCACGTCATTCGCATATTGATCGCTGGGTTAAGAGGGCTCCAACAAGGTATGACAGTTGTGTTAATGTCTTTAGGGCAATTAGCAAAAATGATCAAGACTCGAACTAAGCATAAATAAGTTAATGTTTATGCATGAAAAAAAATCTGCAGCCCAAGGTAAATTTTATAAGAGTGTATTGAAGTGTAGGAATGAATGGAAGAAAGAAAAGACACATCAAAGTGATAGAAGTTCACAGAGACAAAGGTAAAAATGAATTAATTGATGTTGCAGAGGATAGAAGGTAGCATTGCAGATATGGTTGAATGTATTTGATCTTATGATGTTAACATTCATATGTAAATTGGAGAAGGCAGAAGTTGTATTAAAAACAAGGGTTAAATGTTTTTTTATGTTTTGTCACAAGGCATCGGAATCAGGTGACATTTACATGCACTACAAATATCTGATTTCCAAAGTTGTCAGATTACTAAAATGTCATGTAAACAGTGAACTCCACTGCAGATTTCTATCGAGCTCTCAAATCTGTACATGGAAAAAACCTGCAGTAGTAGTAGTAGTAGTAGTAGTAGTAGTAGTAGTAGTAGTAGTAGTAGTAGTAGTAGGAGCAGGAGGAAGAGTCTGAGTAGGTTTAGTAGTAATAGTAGTAGTCAAAAATAATATTCTAATTTAGGAAACAAGACACTGATGTGACTGCCAGCCAACTAGATCAGCACCATGGACAGCTCCAAAGTGCTCAGGAATTGCAGGGTTGTTTAATTTATTGATAAATGGCCTATGTTTGTAAAAAATAATAAATTATTATCATTAACATTATGCTTTTTTTTAAAATGGGGGAATATTGGAATCTTTTACTAATATATTGTTTGCTTTTTCTCACATAATCATATTTAAAGCTACACCATGTCTGGTGTACCATCTATTGTGTCTCCATGGAGATCCTACTGCTTTGCCTGTAATGTTCCATAGTATGGTATTCAGTTCATCGATCATGCATTTATTAGATTATATATATTGATACTTATAGTGAGTGGGCTCAAAGATCACACTCGACACTCTCCTTAGCATCTTTTACTTGTTTGCATGGAGATGGAACTTTAACACCGTACTTTGTAATATTCCAGTCCACACAAAGTCAAAGTCAAAGTGTACTTTATTGTCAATTCACTGTGTAACAGGTATTACACAGAGGACTGAAATTGCGTTTCACCAAACACCAAATTTAAACTAAAAACACGCGCACACACACACACACACACAAGCACACACACACAGCTACACTCATGAACATGAAGTGTACACAGACATCAACAATAAATAGACATAAGGTAAACATATATGCATCAACAAGAGGGAAAGTTCAAGGTAGAAATGAAATGTGCAATATGTAAGGTGCAATAAGTGAAGGTGCAATTTGTAACACCAACACACCATCTCCATGGAGACAAGCAGCAAGAAAAGTCACATAGTGCACCTTTATATGTTTGTCCTGAATGATTACTGTACTTTACTGTTTAGCCACAACTGTTAAATATCTGATTCTAATTTTGTAGCCTGCTTCTACTGTCTTGTCTGAGTGTCTGCAAAACAATTGCTTTTGACAACAGGGGCACAACTCCTGCAGAGAAAAGACTATTGCAGCAACCGCTGATGTGCCCATTCAAATCCAACCCAAACAATTTGAGTTTTATTACCAACACAGTGGATTAACGGCATCACAATGAATCACAGGACCTGAACTAATTTGAATAGAAGGAATGGTGTTAGGGCTAAACAGACTTTGCCATCCAATAGGGAGCAGAGAGGTACACAAACAGGTGAATATTATGGGATAGTTGTTTACTGGGACTTCCTGTTGACTTGGACTGACAGAAGGCAGAGTCAACATGCTTTAACTCACACATGTGTTGCCAACAGCAACCGGGAGCTGTGAATATTTTTCTCATTTAGACCGGTACGGCAGCAGCCCACGGGATCAGCACCACGGACAGCTCCACAACTCAGCTACAAGGACAGGGACAGTACAGTGAAAGGGTTGTTTACTGAATTTACTGACAAATATGTTTCTGAACAAGGTTGTCAAAAGTACTGAAAATCAGATATGAATTGCTACAAGTATTGAAATTAGATGCTCATCTGAGTAGGTATCAATACTAAAAAATTCACAGTGACAGAACAGAAATGAATAGCTTTAGGATGATCATGAGCTGTATCAGAACAAGTATAAGAGCACATAGACTAGTATAGTCCATGAAGTCCATGAACCAGTATGGAAACTACCAAATGGATAACTGATTGATTACATAGCTGTAAGGTAATACAAAGTAATATAACATACGGCTCTAGAAAGAAATAAGAGACCACTGCATTTTTTTCTGAAATCAGCACCTCTACATGTATTACAGCCATTCCATTCCAGTGTCTGTTGAATTCCAACACAAACACAAAGCTGAGCTACTTCAGTTCTTGCACCAGGAGTGGAATAAAGTCACCCAAGAACAATGTGAAAGACTTGTGGAGAGCATGCCAAGACGCATGAAAGCTGTGATTAAAAATAAGGGTTATTGTTGTTTTAAAATTTATTTGATCTTGTTTCTGCATTGTTTGAGGTCTGAAAACATATATATTTTTTGTTATTTTGAACATTTGTCATTTTCTGCAAATAAATGCCGTAAACGATAATATTTTTATTTGGAATTTGGGGGAAATGTTGTCAGTAGTTTATAGACTCAAACAAAAATGTTCCTTTTGCCCAAACACATACCTATAAGCAGTAAAATCAGAAAAACGGATCATTTTGCAGTGGTTTCTTATTTTGTTTTCAGAGCTGTAGTTTAATGGTGAAAATCCCATTCTTTTGTAAGTGTTTTTTTTTTAATTATCATCATGGTACTTTGATTGATATCGAGTATCAATTGCATTCCTTAGTATCGAAAACACAATTCCACTATATTTAACTTTTCTGCTAAAAATAATTCCTTGAAAAACATTCTTTCTTTGAGGGGGTTTGCCTTTCCTCATATCTGACCTGCTTGGCGAGTGTCCAGCTTGTCTCCGTAGAGATTAATAATTTGAATGTCTTGTTGGGAAACGTTTCAGGCAACATAATAAAATCACCATGGAGATGAGCAGGTGGTGTGGTGGTGGTAAAAAGCAACCTTTAAAACAACAGCCATGTTATACTTAACGATACTTTTTTAATACGTTTATGCATCATTATTGTCATTAATTCTTAGAAAACAGAACTTAACTTAAGCTTGTATTTTTGTTATTTATTTTTTCTAGGATATTTACTTAACTGTGCGGTCACCAGGCACACCAAGCATCACAAATTTGTTAGAAGTAGTGTTGGTACATTGTTAGCACGATAGTTGGTGTTATGATGATCCCACTAGGAAGTTGTGAAACTGCTTATAAAATCTGCAGTGAAGAATTAGAATGCCACAAAGGCAACAATTCCAATTAACTTTTTCAATGTTTTTTCTTTATGTTTTGCCACTTTCTACATTTTCTAAAAGACATTCAATATATGATGCAAGACTTATACTAAAATCCTCAATGTAGCTGCCATTTGCGATGTTGATAATGCTTCAAACCCTTGACCTTCTGTCAGTGAGGTTCATGATGACGTGTCCTGAAATGGTTTTCACTTCACAGCCGTGCCTTGTCGAGGTCAAAACATATCAAAAGTGCAAAGAAGTGAAGCAAAGATTTTTATTTTTTTGATTTACTTTTGACTTTTGACTTATTTTGAATTCATTTTTTGATTGCTACATTCATACAGTTCATTCATAGTTTCGATGCCTTCAGTGAATCTACAATGTAAATAGTCACGGAAATAAAAATCAAAAAGTAAGTCCATACTTTTGACTGGTAGTGTACATTTTGTACAGATAAACATTAACTACCTAGTCTTTCAGAATTGAAAAGTGTCAAAATCAGGTGCAGCCTTACTAACCAACAGCACTTCTAACTAGACAGACCCAATATGTGATCAATACTTGTACTTAGCCTTTGTAAATCCTTCAATAGATTCAGCCAGATAGTCTTACACATAAATAGAATCTGTGCCTGAGATAAACACTGCACAGAAAGGTCTTGCCCTCCTGTAAATCGGCGTGTAGATGCTAACACAATGACCCTTGACCCCACGGTGAAAAGTGCGCTTTGAGAGATAACGCGTTTGAAAATGTCATCTGTCACCTCCGCTCCCCTGGGCTTCCTGTTTTCCCTTTTATGTCAACCCGTCCACACAGCTCTGCTTGTTCACAGGTAACCAGACAAAACACATCCATGCATAAGCGCGGTCTGGAAACGGCCAAGATGTAGTGTGTTTTTTGATCGTTTTGAAAGGTTAACTTTGTTGCTCAGAGAGTTTCAATACTTACTCGACGACTACTTACGACATATGCCACCACTACTGCCACCACTGCCTACTACTACCACTGTCTACTATCACCACCACCACCATTACTTCTAGAGCGGGGTCTCCTTTTAACAGATCTTACTTGTAACCTAGTTTGTAGGTGCCAACTGCTTGCCTCCATAGAGACAAGTAGGTTAAACGTCATACTGTCAAACATTAAAAGTAATGACACCAAAAAGTTACATATGGACTTTCAACTTACTAATTTAGCTTGAATTAAAAGAAAAAAAAAATTCAAACTCAATTTCGATACTAAAGGATAGACTTAATATTGATTTTGATACCCAAACAATTTTAAAAGCTCTCCATTAGACTATATTGTATTTTTAATATGAAATAATAGTATTTGTTCCATTATACCACTGATAAAACTCAGGATGAAAAGAAAGGTCCAATTTTATCCAGTTTATGAGATTTGTTCAGTATAGATACTTGCGCAGATGGTTATCTAGTTTCAATACTTTTAACAACTCTACGACCTAATAAAATTGAACTTGGGAAAATTACTTAAATCAAGATTCAAAGTCCAAACTCATCTGATTTTAACTTAACTTCCCACATCATCGATTTTTCAGACCATGCTCTTTAGTACGTTTAGCTCACTTTTCAACTCCCCACAATGGGCCTAAATATAGACCTAAAAATAGAAGCCGAAATGGCACGGAAACTGTCTCGCTTTGCACAATTAGAGTCTGAGCGCAGGGAGCAGCACAGACACATTCATAATACAGGAGGAGGGACAGGGAAGAATTACACAGCCCAGATTCAGAACAAAAAAAACAGTGTTGTCACCGCTCGTCTGTGGAGGCCATTGTTCCACTTTGTCCACGTAAGCACGGCTCTTCTTCTGTGCTCCCGGTGCATAAATTACATGTCTGACTACAAGGAACAAACCCTGAACTTCTGGGAGAAAAGCATACAATATTTGGAGACACCAAACAGGGACTTTGAGAATTTTTTTATTTGACCAATTACCATAATTTCTGGACTATAAGATGCTACTTTTTCTCACACTTTGAACCCTGCGGCTTATACAATGATGCGGCTAATGTATGAACAGATTATTCATTTATCAACACAGCGGATGTGCATGCAGCCTGAGTACAGAAAGCACCGCTGTCTGTGTGGTTAAGGTGAAGTAACAACACTAGCGAGCACAATAAAACAGTTTATCGCCATGTGATAAAATAAGTTATGATGCTAAATGAAAATTAGTGAGTGGGATATGTCTTAATGACCCGTATGCATTAAATGCAGGTGAGTGCGTAAATGATGAGAAGAAATGTCTCAAACTTCAGTAGTCGGACGTCCACTCATACCTGATCTTTACAACTATCACAGTAGCGGCAGTAGCTCAGTTGGTAGAGCACTTCCCTGGTGATCCATGGGTTGGCGGTTCGAATCCCGCTCTTGACGGGTGGACCACGTGTGATCCCAGCTCCCACAGATGAGCGCTGCCGTTGTGTCCTTGGGCAAGACACTTAACCCCACCTTGCCCCCAGTGTCTGCGGACACTGGTAGCCCCCATGGCAGAAGATACATCAAGGCCCGTTGTGACGTGAGCCACCTGTGATTCAAGATTGTTTATTTGTCATATGCAGAATCAACACAAGGTCAACAATGCAATGAAATGCTTAGGATCAGAAGAACCGTTGACTCGCTAAGATAGTCAAGAAGTACTAATAACATGCAATAATAGTACATGGTAAAAAAAAAAGAGTTGCAAAAGTGCAGGGGAAGAAGTAAACAATATAATAAAATATGTAATAAAAAAAATACAAGGTGCAGGTAGGATTAAATCAAAGATCAAATAAGGTAAAGATTCTCCAGCTGAGGTCCTGACTAAGCTGAAGCAAGAAGATCATGGAGATGGTCCCCGGGCGCAGTAATGTGCAGCCCACTGCTCCTAATAACAGGATGGGTTAAATGCAGAGGACAAATTTCTCCCGAGACAATAAAGGCTAATCTTAATCTTAATCTATCACTGACCCCCGGGAGAGCCTGAAATCCTACGTCACGTAGGACTGACAAGATGCAGATTTTAAGTTAAAGGCAATCAATCTGGCTGTTGAAGAAGGAAATAGAGCTGCTGCATGTGAGCTTGGTGTCGATGGTGAGACATTGGCGACGGCAGCGTGACGAACTGACACAACGCAAAATGACGACAAAAGCTTTCAGAGAAGTAGATGCTCCGAACTTGAAAACTGTGGACACCTGTGGTTTATAGACAGGTGCAGCCTATATATGTACAAAAATAAAATTTTAGTTGATGTGACTTATATTCAGGTCCGCTCAATAGTCCGGATATTACAGTATATTTTTCAGCAAAACAGGATTTATGGAGTAATAGTACATTAGTAGTAATAATCGTGGAATTTGTAATGTCAACAATGATCGTGGGCAGTATTGTTAGTAGTGTTTAGTAATGAAAGCTTGAGTAGATTCTTTTTAACATTTTCAAATTATTTTAAAATTGTATTTATTTAAATTGTATTGTATTTCCTTCTTTTTGTACCCCTTTATGAACCTGGGTTGCCTCCTTGTCAAAGCCTGATCTCGCAGATCTCAGAAGCTTAGCATGGTTGGGCCTGATTAGTACATGGATGGGAGGCTGTTGGGAATACAAATACAACTACTGAGTATGGGGTATAGTGCTTTTTATTCAACAAGCGTTTTGTGACATTTTATAATAAACCTGTGCTTAGTACGCACTTTGAAGATTGTGTATGTTGTGACTGTATTGGCCAAGATCTTGCCCAGCGACACGAGTATATGGGCTCAGGCAAAGATTGAACCGGTAGGCAAAGTACCTGAGCTACACAGACCACTCCACTACTCCAAACACATTGCTTTAAAATAACATTGCTTTATATCCTCACATCATTACATTGCAGTCTCACTACTGCCTTCCATGTGCATGTCTCTGTGCCTCTGGAGATACTATCCCATGCGTCATATGGGTGACTCAAGCCCATGTACTGTATTCAAAATGTCTCATCTGCTGCTACGCATCTTTTCCACTTCCATCTTCCTTCCCTGTGGTTGCGGTTGCCGTGCACGACCACCAGGGAGCGTGCATGTGCGAGCAGGCCCCTGTAGCGAAGGCCAGAGGCGGCCACTGACCTGTTGTGTTGGCTGACTAAAGACCCACATGTCTGCTTACTCATGGCCTATACAGTGAAGATTACTTACAAGCGCTCTACTGTACGTGCTCCTTGGGTTAGCAGTTTTCTGTAGACGCTGCTCCAACTGGCTGCGCTTATGTACAAATACACATGACCTAATTCCAAGACTGATGAAAAAAAAGAGAAAAACATCAAAGGCCCCAACAGTCTCTTCTCATATTTATATTCGCGCATTGTTAATATTTTATAAGCACTTGATTTGGGGTGACACTAGTTCTGTTCAGCTGGAAGCAAGAGATAGAATGTGATAGATGGTAAAGAAATAACTACATACAAATCTTACTTTGATGTAACCTTATATCCTATATTTACTGCCAACAATAATCCTGAAAAAACATTTGGTGCATATTTGGGGAAGAATAACACATGATTTAAGAGAACTCGACAGTGAATACCAACTTCGTGGTTCCTTAAAGGCCACAAGACATTTTTATTTTAAAACTGTTCCAAATTTAATCTTCGTCTCTCTGTCACTCTGAAACCTATGGCTCCCAATTTTAACAGAATCAAAATTTTTCAGGCACCTTGCTTTTGTGACCGTAGTTGGTGAGCCTCCATCCCTTAATTGGGAGAAAAACAAGTTCACATAGGTGAAGTGTCTTGCTCAAGGACATAAATGTAATATGTACTGATCAAAATGGAGTTTGAACTACCAACCTTCTGGCTACAAGACAACCACTACCACCCGAGTCCAGTCAAAACTTAACATTTCAATTTTGTTATGTATTAATTAGCAAGTTAACATCTTACTTACATCTTCCTTTTGATACAATGCCTGTGATACTGTAACATCACACCAATTCCAAGATTATTTCAACACTAAACGCTTATACAAAATTCTTGATATAAATTTTCCCTGTACATGAGTGCAAATTTAGACGATTTCATTCAAATAATCTTGTTTCCTGGCTCCTCTTTTCTCATACCTATTTTAAGCAGCTACAATGTCCCAGTAAACCGTCAAAACCACACGCCCATTAAAATGCATGTGTTCCTCTTTGCACTGTCAGAACTTGGCTTACATGTGACGCCCAGGGCTACTCAAATCTCACTTGAAACACAGAATTTCTCTTTCGTCCATTTGATAAGTGGCTACTACTTAAATGTCATTGTCATGTGTTATTTTTTGCATGCTCTGAGTAACAAAATGGCCGAAACCAGAGGTAGCACCGAGTTGTCACAAAACATAAAGAGAGGAGTCATACCTCTATTTTGGCAAAGGGTTTCAACACCAGCTACAGGAAATGTGATGCCATCATGAAAAGTAGCATAGTTCATTCAAATCTGATATGGGAAATGGTCAAGCTCTCCTTTTCAACCCCACCAATCTTCATTTAATTTCTTACATTTCTACTTTTTTAGAGAACAAAGTTTGTCCATTCAAAAAAATGTTCAGTCTGTTTAAAAGTGCAGTAGGTAACTTGTATCCATGGCGTTTTTATTGCTAAATTACATACAAAAACATGCAACACTGTGAGTAGGGATGAGGCCGATCCGATCCAGTATCGGTATCAGGTTCCGATATCAACGTAATTCACGAATCGGAAATTCTGATTCAACCTGCGAAAATTTCCGATCCATGTGCCATGTCTGTATATACACATTATCTGCTGAAATAACGTCACGAGCTCTGCTCCTGCTGTGGAATGGATTTCCTGAACGGAGGCGGATCTCAATGAGACACAGTTACGGAGCCCACCCCCTTCCCCCCTCCCCCCGACCGGCACCTCTCTCCCTCTCTCCCTCTCGCGCAGAGCATGTGGAGTGGTTTGCGCCTGGTTTGCAGCTCCGGTGCAAACTGGTCTTGCGAGAAATAGCACAAGATAGCGCTAAAGGGGGCCACATTAAAGGGGGAACCATTAATGTTAATTTGTGAGTTTATTTTGTTTTCTTAAGTCTCTTAGTTAATTAAGTCATACCATATGGGGGGTTATTTAAGTATTTTTTTATTATGTTGAATTGCAGGTGTTTTATCATTATGGGTACCGCTATTTGCAGTTAAACAATAATGATGATAATAATATGGAAAACAAACAGTTTTGGTATCGGAATAGTATCGGTATCGGCCGATATCCAAATTCAGGTATTGGGATCGGATCGGAAGTAGAAAAATGTGGATCGGTGCATCCCTAACTGTGAGCGGATTTTGCATCACCACAGAGTTGACCTATACCTTGGCCTGATGGTATACTGTGCAACAATCCAGAGAAAGCTACTGCCTACCAACTTCCCTCTTCCCCCCTGAAAAGACCAACTTCTCTCCTGAAAAGACTTAAAAGCATCTTTAAGTCTCTCTTGGTTAAAATAGTGGACACTACAATTTGTACTTCCATTAATTTATTGCTTTAACAAGTCTCAACGCTGATAGGTTACGTGGCAACAAATGTCGTCTGGGGTGATTAGAGGTCTGTACTGATTATTCTGGGATGCAGGTTCAATTCCCAGACCAATCTTTGGGACTGAGAGACAGGTGGTTGTTTTATTGAGATAAATGCATGGCCCACAGACACGTGGAGAGGCTGAGTGGGGGGTCAGCAGAGATAACGAGGACAGGGTAAGAGGGTTAATGGCTGCTTCCAATAGCGCTCCTGTTAGCGCGTACGCTAACATGCGCTCATGCACTCGCATACAGGCTGATAGAATTACACAATACACTGGTAAACAGATGAGGCAGCAAATAGTAGATGTTAAGAGTGCTACCGTCTATATTTTGTAGAATGCTAAATGGACTAGTGGGAAGCGGAGGTTTGAGATTTTTAGAGCCTAATTAACAAATTTGGAGTAAATGTTATCTTTTTACAGAATAGTTTCGGTTTGCCTTATAAAAAGAACCAAGTCACATAGACAAGTTTAATTTATTTGCTTTTAGACTATTATTATTTTAGACTATTATTATTTAATCTTGTCAGGCTCAGGCTGAAGTGTTTGCTGTGTCTGATCACAGGACAGCACTGTGATTTGGGCCAAACAAACCTAAACAAACATGACGACGCTGACAAATGTACCTTGGCCTAGTTTAGCAGAAATACTGCTTTGTTTTTTTAAAAATATGCAGAGGATGAGCATAAGTTAGGTCTGTTGCTATAGAAATTAATACAATGCAAAACAAAATGTATTTTTTAAATGGTGAACCGTGCTCAAAAGGTCAACCTATAATAATAATAATAATAATAATACATAAGATTTATATAGCGCTTTTCAAAACAACTCAAAGACGCTTTACAGAAAGGAATAAAAAATCAAAATAAAATAAAAAATAAAATAAACAAAACAAATTAAATTAATGTGGGTCAAAGTCAATGGTGAGAGAGTTTTGAGCTGTGACTTGAAATTGTTTACTGAGTCCGAGTTTCTGATATGGAAGGGCAGGGAGTTCCAGAGGGTGGAGGCAGCAGTGGCAAAGGCTCGGTCCCCCAAGGTCCGGTGCTTGGATTTAACAGTGGGAGTGAGGAGGTTATAATCAGCTGATCGGAGACTGCGGGAGGGACGGTGGGGCTGGAGAAGTTCAGTGAGGTATGGGGGGGCCTGGTTATGAAGAGCTTTGTATGTAATGAGGAGGATCTTGAAGTGGATGCGCTGTGGAATAGGGAGCCAGTGGAGTTTTTGGAGGACTGGGGTAATGTGAGGACTGGGGTAATGTAACAGGAAGTTGAAACCCACAAATAGCCAGCAAAATCAGAAGACAGTAGTAGTAGTAGTAGTAGTAGTAGTAGTAGTAGAATATGGGTGGAGTAAAGGTGACTAAAGGTGAGGAGACCACAATCGCACCATCAGTAAGATTTGGTAGTGGAGAGGATGGTGGCTCTTTGTCTTAGTAATAGAGCCATTACTAACAGGTGCATGACCCCCAGAGGTCAGCGTCGCACTCTGCCTGGGCTCTCTCTCTCAGGATAGTATACATTATGATATGAGTGCCAACAGCTGAAGGACGGCCTCACGACACTCTGTAATGTGTGTTTTATGAGCACTGCTACCTGCGCCACATGTTAGCTGCCACTCTCCCCATCACTCATCCTCTCAAGCACTCGTACTCCGCCCTGTCACCCCCCCGCACTCTAATATACCAAAGTCAAGGGCCTAATAAATCTGTGCTCCATGCAATTTCATACAGGCCAGGTCGGAGCCGCATCCATTTTGAGGCTGGATTGTGTTGAGTAAGGATAAGACTACTGCAGTGATAGTAGAACTGCGAGAGTCCCTTTTATGTACCAGGAGGCTATATTCATAACAATACAAGTATAGAAGTTTGTGCAAGGTTGTCCTAGATGAGTTTACAAGTTTTAATATATCATCAGTTAATTCAGTTAATTACATAACTGCCTGTGTCAATAAGATGACTGGGACAGTTTGTGCGTTTGTTTTTTATTGGCTGTAAAAATCTTTCTGATTGGCCAAGGAGGAAGCCAATGACGCCTACAGATGCAGCAGGGTCTGGAGGGTAGAATCAGAAATTTGGCCAAAATTGACGTGGGCAGTGAAGCTATGAGGCCACCGTAATGAAAGCTCTTCTCAGGAAAATAATAAGTATTTTTGGAATCACATAGCCTTTGGGCTTATAATATGAAGGCATTAGAATTTGAAAGGGTTACATCTTTAAATTTCATGAAGTGAATTTTCAATATACTGCTGCTCTTGTTGAGGAACGTCAACTACTATAGCCCTGCAGCAGGGTGCAGCCTGACAGATGCCAAGGGGATGTCAGGAAAGCAAAGACTTAAGGCAATACAGTCAAACACACACTCACACTTGGTCTCTATGTGCACTTGGCATCCGTATACAAGTCACATAACATGCAGACTCACTTAGATATTAGCTGGAGCTGGAGCCTGGAGTTGGGACCAGTCCTTTCTAAGAGGCATGTGGCTTTTTGGCATGTGGCTTTTTGGCATGTGAAATGAAAACTACTCTGTTAAGTGCATATCTTACATAACTAAGATGCAGTGTGCCTTTGATCTAAAGCCTGTACATGAAGCTCAGTGCTAAAAGCAGCTGGTATTCTCTCTTATTGATGAACTGCTTCAAAGGAAACGCACAAACACTTGTTATTTGTGACCTCGCGTCCCCATTGCACTAACATGATCTGGAAGATGGCATTAAATTCATTAGCATCACCTCCAATCCCCTGCCTGTTTGTCTATGCCTCAATTGCTGTCTACTTCACTTGTTTCCTCCTCCTAATTTGAGGGTATAGTGACCTTTGGAGGCGAGAGGACACACACACAGACACACAGATACACACACACACAGTAATGATAGCCTGAGCAGCATAGAGAGAGATAGAGGGAGGGGAAATAAAGTCCACTCTTATTATCATGGCGCTTTGTGAATGTTTGTCCACGGCAGCAATGAAACGCAATTACTTTTGTCCTTGGGAAATATTTCATTGAGCGAGCTGGCTTCGGGCAAATCACCTTTTCGGCGGGATCCCACTTTCAGCCTGTGTCAGATCCTTTTTATGTTTTCTGATGCAAATTTACCTGAAGATTACGCTGGCAAAAAACAGAGAAAATGCTGGTTGTGAATGTTTTGAAAAGTATGAAAGATAAGGTCCAAATGATAAGCTTTGGCAGAACTTTTTTTAAATCAAACAAAAATTGGGTCGCTGTGCATCAGGTTCGTTTTGGAGCTGCTCACTTACGTCATAGCAACTTAATCCACTATATTTGCAATGCAGACAAACTATGCTGAAACTGATCCTGTTAAAATTCCTGACAATAATAATAATTGCTATGTCAAATATGCAACCCCACTCTTGTGTCCATGGAGATGTTAGTGCTTTGGCTAGAATGTTCCACAGTATGGCATTAAACTTCTCTTCCATTTATTCAGTCAAAGGTGTTTTAAACAGCAAACATGCATTCTTACTGTAACTGGCCTGGTCTCTCCACAGATCTGACCTGTAAATCAAACTGCTTGCCTCTGTGGAGATTGTCAAGTCAAATGTCATACTGTGGAACATTTCAAAACAATCTCTATAAAGACAAGCAGGTGGCAGTGTATGTTCAAGGAAAATCCCTGTATTGGTATCGGTATCAGATATTGGCCGATATTCAAATCACCAGTATCAATATTAGCAGAAATTTTGCTGTTTTAAACTTTTGTGTTGCTACCTCTTCTTTGGCACATATCCCGTCATTATCTCCAAGTGTCCAAATCGGTACCATCACTTACCAACTTAACTTTTAGTATAATGCTGCTGTCTGCCTCCCCAATGGACAACTTTACTCCAGCCTTGGTAATTGCTTGTGTAGCTAAGAAAACGCTATGCAGACAGCCACATTTGACTGTGCTGTCTCGTCTTAACAAAGCCCCCACATCTAATGAAGATTTAGCTCTTAAGTACTACACGACTCTGGCTCCAGTCAAGGCTGGTGGGAAAAAGCATCTCCTCTTATTGTCGCCGTGGTGACAGAATGTAATTGAAGAAAATAAAAACCCTCAGAGAGACTGATCAATTACTCGCCGTACACGACGAGAAGCTGTTTTCATATTAGAATGATAAAGCGTTGCCCGGAGTAGCGCAGGAAGAAAGATGTGGCCAGAGAAAAAAACGGATGTGGTATGAACAAGTCCGGGCAATTTGTCGGTGAGTTTAGAAAAGGGTTAGCTTATATGTCACAGAATGAAATCATCTTGGAATTAAGTTGTAAATTAGCTGGGCGTGATTGTGTATTCGTCAGACTCACTTATCATTTGGAAAGCATAAAATCGCGAGAAACAATGACGGGCCTAATTCCGATTGTGTCCGTGTCGGCAGACGTCAATATGATAGCGGGTGCGAAGGGAGCGAAGGGTGAAAAATAGCGGCAGAATTTTGAACAAGCGTGGAGCGGGTGAAGAATAGAGGAGCACTGCGGATGCTGGTGCGACTTCAATAGCCTTCCCCCTGCCTCCCTCGGCCCGTCGCTGTCTCTCAATTAAAATCTAATCAATGGGAGAGGCTCATTATCCGCGCTGCCTGCAATGCCGCAGAATTGATCTCCATCCCCCCCGGTACGCCTAAACAATGCAAAATAATAAAGCTTGGGTCGCAAAAGGAGTTGAGATTTAGTGGCTGTGCATGATAAGATGTCATTTGTCAGCCACCCCACTTCATCGGAGTAGTACAAGTCAGGAAGTAGATATGTTGACAACTCTTCCTCTGTTAACAAGCAGTGTATTATTTGACTGTATCTGTAGGGGATTATGAAGAGGCTAACATAGACCCAATTAAACCTGATAAACCTGTAAAAAAAAAATCCTACCCAGCTAACATGTTTTCATTACGGGTGTTTCTACTGCAGAAAAATGTAATAATTTCTTCTATTAATAGGGGTGACTCTCCACAGATCTGAATGTAACCTGCCTGTGGCGGTGCACCTTTAAAGTAATGTTAATAGTAAATGCAGCCCTAGAAAATACATCTGATCAGATTATGTGTACCTGATAGTGCTGGTATATGTAATTTAACATTTTACGTATGTTTTAAGAAGTTATTATTCGAAGTATTGTCAATAATGTGAGATTTCTTATGCCCTCTGCTGGTAAAAGTGTGGAGGACGACAAGTTGACGAAGCAAAATGCCCCCCCCCCCATGGCTAAAAGTTGCGAAATGTGTAAACTGAGCATTTGTGATCCTTCTCTGCGTTTGAAAAAAAGGCAGCCCAAACGGGCAATTCTGAACAAGGGAAGTTTCTGACGTCACACTCGTGGAAAAATGCAAATTAAGTTCCACCGCCCGTCTGTGTTTCTACCCACACTCTCTGGAACTCGCGCCCAGAGAGTTTGGACCGCGAATGAGCTACGCAATGCAAGATGCGTTTTTTTATGTGCCTGGAGGCACGTGAGAGTGTTTCCAGGCTCGGATGTCCTTTATCCGAGCCTCCGAACCTCTGAAACAGCAGTGGTTTAATTTTATTTTCTGTGGAAATGTGTTTATTTTTCAATGGAACGCTTTTCATCTCTTCCTCCGCGCAAAAACGCGGAAGTGGGGCCAGCACACATCGCACAGCTAAAGAGGAAAGAGCGGAGAGTTTGGCCACGCCCCCACCCGCTGCACTGGCCTATCTCTGTCCTCCTCATTTGCATTCAAGCAAAAACGCCCAGAATAAAGTGTTCCAGAGAGATATTTATGACTCTGACTGTGTTCATGGGTCTTTCTCATGCAATGAGTCTTGATTTTGAAGAAGGATTCATTTACAGTATTAGGGAACCATTAAGCCGCCATATAAAAGCATCAAGAAGTACCATGTCATGGGATCTTTAAAAAGCTGCTCTGTGCAATGAAACAATAAAATAACACTTGATTTTAAAACAAAACAGTAATACAAACAAATATCCTCCATTAAAGGTGGACTAGGTCACTCTTTTGGTAGAGGGGGAAGGCCACTTGTGTCCAAGGACATGTCCTTGCTTTGCCTGCAATTTTCCACAGTTTGGCATTAAACACATCTATTCTGCATAGAAGCAAGAAAGTGACATCACCAGGGCAACTTACTGGTCAGATCTGCAGAGAGGTGACCCCAGCCACAATAAGCGTGCATATTTTCAAGGGATATTTGAGCAATAATAACATGCGTAATGACATCCCACTAGATTACATAATGCACCTTTAAAGTTGCAAGTACATCTAGGGCAAAAGCATGTCCATTATAACTTCAACTAGAGATGAACGCAGGTGAGGGGCAGTTAAAGGAGAACTCCATGTATGGATACTTAGGGACTGAGGCAAGGACAGAGGGGTCCCGAGGGAGACTATTTAGGACACACCTGTTGCTGACCCCTGACGGGCAGACAGGTGACTCCCGACAGGTTCCAGCTGGTCTGACAGCTCGCTTCTGTATATGAATATGGGGCTGCCAGCTCAGAGGGAACCTTGAAAGCAATTTACCCCCCATGCACACTCTTTGAGAGGCTCTGGAAAAAGGGTCAAAAATGCTGTAACTGGCAAAATGCTTTTGTCCCACTGGGTACTGTGCTAATGTTTGGTCATTCCACTAAAGTTGACAGGACAATTAGTTGGTAGACTTTGCTGTATTGTAATAAAACTAAATTATAAAAGGAGAAATTCAATTTGTCAACTGGACAAAGTTTACTTGGTCCAGTTGACAAATTTAATTTCTCCTTTTATTTATTTATTTATTGGTTTATTTGACACTTATCATGGATCTACCTGGACGACTGAGGGATTCTTCACACATCTTAAGAATAAAACTAAATGTTTACATGCAGAAAATGGTTAGGTTAGATTATAATTATTATCGTGTGGAATGTAAGCAGTGAGCATACTGTAAATACTACATTAATATGCACAATACATGGCAACTATACTTTTACAATGTAGTATAACTGTTGTATAACCACTTTCCCAAATGCAAAGTTCTCTAACTTTGCATTTGGGAAACAGTTTCTCTCCTTCAACATAAAGGTGTTCATTTCATAACATATAGTGATTTTTGTAATTTGAAGAAAATACATTTTAGTGTTCTAAAGAATATATTTCCCATGCTGATATCTTAAATGTTTGAGAGAAGAACAGCTTAAATATGCAGGGTTTGTGTGTTAAACATGTGTGAATGAAACAAAACACTCCAGGTAAGTTAGTGACGAGGAAACATTAAAACATAGATAAGAAAATACTGTAATATGGGCCCTTTAAATTCTAAAAAAAAAAAAAAAAAAGACAATCACATGGCCTGTCATGACACCACTCTACTAGGATCAGCTCCATTTTGAGGACTTTTGGCCACTGAAAACATGGAACATCAATGTTTTCAACAATTTGCTTTTTTAGCAACAGCCCTATATATAAAACACATGGATAACTTGAACCTTGAAGTAGCTGGAAGACTTGAAAAGACACATCCCAATCACCAAAACATTAAAACCTAACTTTCTAAAAAAAAAAAATTCAGACCAAAGTTTAACAAATTTGTAAGCTAATCTGAAAAAAATTATTTCTTAAATTAAATTATCTGAAGACCAAAAGAACCTCATGGACATTACCATCACAACAAAACTCTACTCTGGCTCCTAAAAGTTGCGAAAAGTGCTTAGAAAAGTGCTTATTTTAAAATGAAGTACAGGGCCTTTATACAAAATGTCTACCTTATATTTTATTCCAATACAAATTGAGCTCCACCATGAAATCTCTATATAAAAAGCCCCCTGTGCACCTGCACTGTCTCGCCTTCGTAGAAAACTAGAGACTGCGGCAACTCATTAAAACTCCATTTGCAACGTTTATTTGTTTATGAGTTAAAGAGGTAACAGAGGAAAAAAGTCTGGTGATGCCAGATTGGATTATATCTCAGGAAGTGACAGGTAAGTAGAGGCTAATTAAACGCTAAGAACTATTTCAGCTCATGAAGGCACTCTGTAATTTGTTCTTTTTTCATTGCGAGTGGAGTTATTTGTTATAAATCATTTTCTCTGATTATTCTCTTTTCATGCCCTTCCGCATTTTTTGTTTTATTAGGTAGAGGAATTAAACAGCATTTGGTTTTGTTGTTGTTGTTGTTGTTGTTTTTTTGAGCCAAGAATCAAGTGATGAAAGCACACATTTTCAACAGCAGAAAAAGGAACAGTTGGTAGTTAATTGAGAATGATCCTGAAAAAAAGGTAAAACTTTAAATCAATCAAGCAATCAAACTTTATTTCTATAGCACCTTCCAACAACCAAAGCCGACCAAAGTGCTGTACAACATTAAAAACAAGATAAAAAAACAATAAACATCATACAAAAAGGTCAACCAACACATTAAAATACCATTAAAATACCAATTAAGATAAACCATTAAAATAAAGAAAGTGTCACAGGGCCACTAAGTGTTAAAAGCCATTCTAAATAAGTAGGTTTTAAGTTTGGCTTTGAAAAGAGGCAGGTCAGTGATGGAGCGTAACTCAGTGGGCAAAGAGTTCCAGAGTTTTGGACCGGCCACTGCAAAAGAACAATCACCCCACTGTTTGCCCCGGGACTGGGGGACCTCCAGCAGATGTTGCCCAGCAGATCGTAGAGCTCTGCTGGGTTGGTGAGGGGTCAAAATCTCACACAGGTAGGAAGGTGCAAGATGCCTGACAGCATTAAAAACAAACATCAACATTTTAAAACTTTAAAGACACACTGTGTAACTTTTCCTGGTAAAGGGTCTGTCACCTTCTCACCTTTATGGGTGTTATTGTTTTGCCTGGACTGTTCCACAGAATTTAACTAAAGAGATGCAGATGATGCCACCAGGGCAAGTTACAGGTCAAACCAAGACAAAGCAGGCAAAGGACCCTTCACCAGAAAAGTTACATATTGTACCTTTAAAGTCACAGTAAATGGTCAGACATTTGTATAGTGCTCACCCATGTCTTAAATGTTTTGCTCAAGGACACAATGACATCATTCACCTGTGGGAGCAGGAATCGCACTGCCAACCTGTGGATCAGTGGATCTGAACACTCAACCAACCATGTTCATGTTGAGAGCGAGATTCGAACCGCCAACTTTTGGATCAGTCAACAAACTACCAACTGAGCTACTGTCGCATGTATTGAAATTCCTCAAAAGACTTTGTAACGTGATCTCATTGAAGTTGACTTGTTTATATGGACCAATCCAGACCATAGCATTTGTAAGGCCAAATGATTAGAGCTGAAATAGTCACCTTCTTAAAAATCAAACCATTAAGACTACAATGTTCCTTAGTTCTGTAATAGCCAATCACAGCCTGCATACTTTTCTCTCTCTAACAATCACCTTTCAAATTATTTGTCCTTTTTTCCCATTTCAGAAGTCTTCATTGCAGCAGCAATCACTAGCACCAGGGTAAATAATTTCCCTAACAATAATTCTCATTTAATCCTCATTCATTTCAACTGTTCAAGCTGTTCATCTCTTCTGAAATCAAAATGCAAGCCTTAATCCTTCAAGGTCTTAATTCACGAGTCTCCATTAATAATGTAATTCATTTTGATTTTTACCACCATATAAAACGTTACCATGACCTCCACAAATCTATAGTCGTGAATACACAAATCATGACCTGTCAATCTTTGAACATACGTAATGCGTTTCAGTGACGTGCTAGTTGTGTGAAATGGCGAATGATGGTTGGAATATATGGGAGAGAGGGGCGGAGCTTTAATAAAATCACAAAAAAATGCCTCTTTTTGAAGTAGGTTTTTGTGCACAGAGCAGAATACCAAATGAAAACGCTTCAGCCGGCCTTGGTCTGCAGTGACAGCGCCGCAACCATCATTTATGCGTATGTGCATGTGTGTGTTTTGCGTGTGTGTTTTGTGTGTGCGTGAGCTCGTAAATCCCAGCTTGTATACTGCAGAGGCCACATGGAAATGAGGCTGTTTTTAGTGGTCGATGATAGCTAACTGTGTTTAACAAACTACATGTGTCCAAAGACGGCATATGGTCTGGAGTTTAAAGACATAATTCATTAGTTTGTTTAAGCAAAAGGCATGTGATGTTTGTTGTTATTTGTATTCATTGTGGGAGGGTCAGCATATTGTATAAACAGTAGGGATGCAACGATATTTGATATAATACTGAATAGTTCGATACTGGTGTCACGATTTGATACACGTGTTCGGTCGATATGCACATGTCCCTCCATGCACTCTGTGTTTTGGTCTGAAAGGAAAACAGTAGCATTCTTCTCAGCAAGAAAACTGCTCCATACAGACTCACAGCTGAGATATTGTACAGAGGTGGATTTTATCTTTCAGTCACTATTTATTTTACGTTGATTGACCCGGGAATGACAAAGATATTAACTTTACTTTAGAATCACTTTTGGCTTTACATCGGCTTTAATCAAATGCACTCGTATACGCAATCATATACGCACCCACGACCTGATTCACGATACAGTCATACCTCACCTTACGAAATTAATCCATTCCAGAAGTGGTTTCGTAACGTGATTTTTTTCGCAAGTAGAGTCGCAATGTATTTGTTCCTAGCCAATGGGAGGCCAGCGGGGTGTTGGGAGAGTTTATTTACAAGTGTATTTACCTTTCGGGGGATTCGGGCAGCTGCGAAGCCGAGCGCACATCCGAGCGCGCATTATTTTAATTTTTGAAATTTCGCGTTTCGTAACTTGAATTTTCTTTCGTATTCAGAGACGAAAATTTTACGTAAAGGCGTTTCGTAACTTGGATTATTCGTTATTTGGGTCTTTCGTAAGGTGAGGTATGACTGTATATGCAATCTTTTTCTTAGACTATCTGTTTACAGATTCAGGGGTTGGCGGTTTTGCAAGATGTGTCCTTCCCCATGAGAGATATATTGTATAAGCAGCATTTGAGGTCAAAATATGTCAACTGTTTGCCGTCTACCTCTAATTAGAAAGCATTTTATTGTTCCATAATCAGGAAGTGTGTATTAGCATGCTAGTTGTTAGCTTTACCACCACAGCAAAATTGTTGGCAAGTTGTGAAAGCACGTATAATATAATTACAGTGACTAATTAGGATGCTCAAAATGCATAAATGAGGAATGACTTTGGACCTCTGCAAAATGTTTAAAATTAACTACTTCTGTTTTTCACCTTTGCAAGTCAGTAAAAATCAGGTATTGCACCTTTAACCTTAATATTAAGCCTATGATAATATAGTGAACACCAACCTAGCTTCTATACAGCTCAGAATCTGATTGAAAAGACAAGCTCCACATCAAAATTGAGTCAATAAGCAAGCAGTAGGGTTGAGGTGAAAATTGCTTTGTTTTTTGGGTTTTTGCGCATACTGGTGAGGAGAGATCATTTTAAGGGCAAAGCAGTCACTTTTTCCATAGTTTGTCAAAGTCAGGTTTGTGTTCCATGCCCGCCCTCCCCTCTCTGTCAAGGTATATTTCTCAGTAGACTAACAATGCCCTCTCCTGCTTGTCAAGGTTGGGTGCATCTCTCTCACAAAGGCATACATAAACGCCGTTGCCAGGGCTGATGAAAAACACAAACCCACAAAACTCACCTTCGCCGCGCCCCCTTGTGAATGCGCTATTGAAAAGTCAGTCATTTTCGATGAATGCGGAGCGTGTTTTCACTCTTCAGTATCTGAGATGGATAGAAGCTAGGGTCAGGCTGAAGACTGCACGTGGGTTTACCGCGGCAAAGGCAGGAAATAAAGAATCACCGCTTTCAAGGACAATTTCGCTAAGCGCCAAAAAAGAAGATTTACCTGGAGACACAGACGCCAAATGTGTTAGCAGTCAGATGAGTAAAAACATCACAGCAGAGGACAGATTAAAAGATTCCTCCATACGTTTATGTCTTTTCTGATTTATGTAGCAATATTGATTCGGTCAGTGGACTTGATGACAAGCTATGATCGTGTGTTTCTTTAGATCTGTCATAAAACTGGATTCAGACTTAAGCTGGGTTATGTTTCTGTTAAAGGTGCAACTTTTCTGGAGGTGGGTCCGCTCACCACTTGTCACCGTAAAGATGTTATCGCTTTGCCTGGAATGTGCCACAATATGGTATTAAGTTTGTCTATTTAAATAAAAACAAGCACTTGAAGTTACAGGCCAGATCTATGGAGAGGTGACCATAGTCACAGTTAGAATGTATGTATTTAAAAGGTATTTTTGAGCAATAAAAACAAATCAAATTAATGCAAGATGGATACATTAAATGCCGTACTGTGAAATAGTTTAGACAAAGCAAGAACATCAACACAATCATGTAGGTGACATACCCTTCTGCTGGGATGTTACACAGAACACCTTTAATCAGAAATTTGAAATGAATATGTTTGATTTACAACAAGAATAATACAGCTAGCTAAACTTTTGTTTTTCAATTAGATTCTCTGCCAATGCAATTAGTGAGTGTTCCATCAAAGCAGTTATGCGACTGGCTTAAAGCTGAACCCTCTTGTCTAATAATAAAATCCTTATTAGATCTTACAACATACAGATACCGTTGTATTCATAAAAAGGACTTGCACACAGCTAGGTCAAACCCATAGCCCGTTTTTCCAAATTATCCAATTCTTTCTTCCACAATCTGAATTCTTCACTTGAAAACATGCTTTGACTTTTGTTGATTAAAAAACTCCCAGGCCAACATTTGTATTTTAATAAGATCTAAATTTGATTAAAATACTACCAACCAGCCTTGGCCAACTACAATTAATATGTTGCCAATTACTTTGTGTGGATGGAATTTCCACTTCCATATCTCATTTGAAAACACCATTTAAATCAACCTGGAATATCACGTCCTACTCCCCACGTGCACACCCGACCCAACCAAGCTGAACCTGTACCACTACACAGGCCATTACCACATCCTGTATCATTAAATAACATCTTCCCCAGTCTATAATCCACAGTATTTCTTCTATCAGGTGTTTCTCCAACTAAAAACCCCATTTCCTCGTCCCCCCTCAGGGAGCTCTGACCTAACTGCCGGTGCTCCCCAGGGCCCCCGCTAACTCCGCAGACCCATTTGTCAATGCTGACCCCGAAACCCTCCCCCCTCCTCCCCCCGCCTTCCATCCATCTTCCTCGTGCTCCCCCCATTCTCCCGTTGCTCTTCTGCGGGGGTTTATTTTTAAACCCTACCTCACATGTCTCCGCTGTACGGCCACTCTCGTCCCAAATTGACCACGGAAACGGTCGACAGGGTGGACAGAAGCACAAAGGGCAAGATAGGGCGGTAAAAATGAAGACACGGCAACGAGGGCCAGACTTAAATGAAGAATGATGGCGCACAAGTTGAAGATAGAGCGGTGGCGCTTTAATGAAAAGGGTATAGTTGTGGCTCCCATCCAGGTTTTCTATAAGGGACGATAGAAATGCCAGGTTAAAAAATGACTATAGGTGATGGGACGGTGCTCACTGGAAGGTAACGCCATGCTTCCTGATTCCCTGTTAATTATGTTTTATATTTTTGTCTCATTAGTTCAGTTCCTTTATTTTATTGCTATTTATTTTTTTGCATTCTAAACTTTTCTGGTGGGTCTGCTTCTCTCCTGTGGACCATTGCCTGGAATGACCATTGCCTGCCTCAAAAACAGCTTCTTTCCAAGGGCCATAACCACTTTGAACACTCACATGTACTGACTCACCCCATTCCTGTCCCCCATTCTCCTCCCATCCACCCATTGTGCAATTACTTACCACAGTGCAATATATCTTCTTGGACAATATCTATTACAGTGTGATAGTATAGTTTTTGTAGCATATCCACCTGGGCAATATTTATTATTACTGTGTAATATCTTGAACTGGTTTTGTAGCATATCCACCTGCTGTTGTGCAATACCTAATTACAGTGTAATATCCTGTGGTGCAATACTTAACACAGTGCTATAGCTTGTAGACAACATTTAATACAGTACAATATGTTAACTGAGTTCTGTGTAACATCTCCCTCTACAATGTAGAGACTCTATAGTGTGCGTATATATGGTTGTATATGTCACCCCTACTGCAATACAGTATATGAGCAAGACTTGCAATAATCTGGCAACTAATGCATAGTACAGGACACAATTTTTTTTTGCACGTTTTTTTTTTTTCTTCTATACTGTGTTGTAAATATCCTGCTGTGTTGTAAATATCATACTTAAATGTCTGAGACACGTTCAATCTCATTGTGAGTATGTATGATGCAAATTGTACATATGAGTAGTGACAATAAAAGGCATTCTATTCTATGTTCCACAGTATGGCATTAATATTTCTCTCTAGGGAGACAGCAGGTGACACCACAGGGTCAGATCTGTGGAGAGACAAGCCCGCTTACAGTAACAATGCAAGTTTTTAGGTAATTAAAACCCCATGTTATTGAGTAATGCGAGATGGATGCATTTAATGCCATACTGGAACATTCCAAACACAACATTAACATCTCCATGGAGACAAGCAGGTGGCAGACCCTCCATTGCCATATTGGTCAAGCTTTTCCTTACCACCACTGTAAAATTTAATAGCAAAAACTGCAATACCACTTTAATGCACACCTCCACAAAGTCTTTGAATCCTGTCCTTTGATACAGTCTATTGATAATCACAACAGCATTTTTAGCATATACAATTTTCACTTTATTTTTTTCCATGTTGAAAGAACAGACATTGAACTTTGCGCCCATTCCTTTCAAGTTTATCATGCAATTTCCTCGCTATGCAAATCAGCTATTCATTCACGACTGCCCCATCATCACCTTACGCCTCTGAAGGATAGATATGAGGTTCAGTTCATCACACTTTAAGGGTGCATACAGTAATTACAGTATGCATATGGGACTTAATGGAAAAACTGCAAGCTTTTCCAGGCAAAAAAAAAATAAAAAATAAAAACCTTATCGGGAATAACCACCACACTCTCTATCCACTTAATTAAAGCTTTCCTCTTTTCAAACCTCCTCTATGTGCTCCATCTTTAACCAGCTCATTTGTCGTGGCTCTTTGTGCTTCGTTTTATTCCAAGGAGAAAGCTGTTGAGTCATTGTCCCCGACTCTGTCTCTTCCCCTTGTATCTTCTGAAGTCAGCCGAATGGCGTAACTCCGTGATCTCGGGCGGTCGTGCAATGTCGGTTACATGATGTGACACAACGGTTGAAGGGCTACACATGAAGGGCCCTGGCGAATTAGAGGGGCCCAGAGATCAGAACGAGCAGAGTTGCAGACCACTTGGAAATGGAATAATCGTTCTCAGATGGAAAAGGCGATGTATTGAAGCTAACACAAGTAGAACATTTGATGGAGTGCATATTTTTTGGATTGTTGGGTTTGTAAATTGCATGCCTAAAATTACTGGTCAGTCAAAGATCTTTACATCGAGGAACTAATGAACCGTTTGCACTTAAAATGATGCTACCTGATTTGGGTTGTCAAAAATGTATCCATACCCAGATATAAATCAATACTAAAGCTGGTATCAATATTTCTTTGCACAAGTATAAGACTTTTAGAGAAATGAATGATAATTTTGTGTTGAACCCATTGTATAAAAGAATGTAATTTCATCATTTGTCACTGATATCCACATCAAGTATTAAGCTTGTTTTTTTTTTCTCCCCCAAATTTTTGTTTGAAATGTTTGTATTGTAACAGCTTTCCAAATGGCCACTAACACTGAGGGACAGTTGGGTGATTGAATTGTCTTGCCAAAGGACACAATGGCATCAGGCATTTCCATTAGCAATTTTTGCCTTGAGCCAACATTAGGTACCCCAAATGTAATTTGATATAGATTATTTTATCACCTCTTCTGATTTTCCTGTTTTTGGCTTAAAAATATCGATTAGTATCTGATTTTTGACACTTTTGACACTTTTTAGGTCAACTAGTGCTTGGTTCACCATGTACTCCATGATGTAACACTGGCTGACCGAACATGCGTCCATCTGATGCGAATTGTAACATCACTTCTGTACCAGCTTTGGCTTTAACTGGTGTAACTTTGTAGAAACATGTCTCTAAGTACTTCCTAAGTGAGTATACATCCCAAAAAAGCCCCAGAGTAGTCCCATATATAGATTTTAATTCAGGCTAACATAACATACAAGTACACACCAAGAGACTTCATGACATGACTTCATTGTCCATGGTTTCAGACATGCACGCATACATGACAAGCTCTTTTAAGTCATCTTTCGTGTCAGTGCAACATCAACACTATGTCTCGTTAAAGTTCTAGCAGCTAAAAGTGCTAGCTACAAGGCCTGAACCAAACAAACTGCAGATAAAACATAAATAATGCCATTTTCCTGAAAGCCTCCGTTGTTCTCGTCACACGGGAACGCTAGTGCAACTCATCCTTCTCAATCCATCCATTCCGGCGCTCGCTAGGCTACTTCGGAACAATTAAGGATAGCTTCATGCTCCACGGGTCTTGCCATGGTAAAGGAAGGGCGGTAGGGGGTTGGCAAGTGAAACAGCAAAGAAGAGGCTAGTTGGGGAGTTATTTAATTCATGTAGCTCGCTGGCTTCGTATTCCACGCTCCCTGTCTTTTAGCACAGCTCACTGACCCCAACATGGTGCGGCAATGGCTCACAGGGCTTCTTTTTAATGGATGTTTGGAGATGCTACGCTAAAAGGGCCAGGGAAATGCGGGAACCTAGAGAGATTGTTTCATGCGTGGTAAAAGATGCAAGAAGACTGCACGATGCCATTGTAGCAAACGCAAAAAATGGGAGTCCTATGCAAGAGGTGGAAAGCTGGTGACTTGGATACAGAATGTACATAGAAAATGGGTTGTCAATTTGTTTCGAAACAGTTTTTGGGATTAGAGGAGAGATCTTTGGCTTCAATCTTCAAGCAGTGAAAGGGGAGGAGAAAAGGCTGAGGAAGATAGATGAGGAGATTAGATGGTGATGATGAGGAGAGGGATGAAGACAATCAGGAGAGATTTAAAAGCGATAGAGTAGAAGAAGGGGGTGGCACTGGCAGGAGTGAAAATTAGGGGCATTCTGATACAAGTTCGTAAAATGACTACTTAGTGCAGACACAATGGGTATAGATAGAATATAGATATATTTCAGAGCCTAAATCATTTTGAAATCTATGATCACATTAGCTGTATACTTTTCAGTTCAGTTTTGATTTCCTAAATTGGCAGACAATGCTTGTCAAAAGGCATTTTTGTTACCAGTACCTGTAGTTTTGTTTTTTTTTACTTACAGAAATGTATTGTAAAAGCAGATGTCCTATTAAATGGGGTTGGAGGTCTATAGTTTAGTACTAGATTTTCAAAAATGTCATCCCTGATGTGAAAGCTGCCCCATACCTGAATAACAGTCTGGTGCACTTTGATTAAAATTCAAGGAACATGTTCAGGGGAAGAGAGGGGGTGTACCAATAACCCCACGGCTGTAATACTAGAGGAGATGGAGCTAGATCAATAAACCTGACCTCATCATTATTAAATCAAGCTCCACTTCTATGACTATTCCACACTCATGTTATAGCTTCAAAAAAGAAAATACCTGCCTGGTTAAAATCTACATTTAAAAGTTTAACTTTAGAACTTATTTAAAAACTTTTTTTTTTTCATATGGTATGCGTAAAATACTTTGATGGCAACAATTGTAATATTTCAAACTTTTTTATCTAGAGATCACGATTATGTCATTACAGCTCAACAAATGGCATTTCCATCAACATGATAAAGTTAAACAAATGGACAATGTAAAATGTAAATGTTACTATAGTAAGAGTAACTCAGATTGATTTAGCAAATTACGTCAATATAAGACATTCAATCCCCAAAGTTGCTAATCAGATTTTTGCATGTTTATAATACAAGTGGATATGCTCTTGAAAACACCATGGACCAAACTGTTAAACTTGTGTTTCAGTGGAGTAGCAGACAGGGAGCGGTGAGACCTTTTGGTTTTCCATTTATTTCCATCTGTGTATCGTCTACAGTACATTTGGTTGACGGAACATAGCCAGTAAGTGAATAAGTATCTGACGCTCTTAATGAAGCTGCCTGTGCTTTGTGCTCAGAAGTAACACGCTAGCCAGTTCCTGCATCTTAAAGCCATGCCATTTAATCAGAACATTTCTGAAAACTCACAACAGGGATGTAACGGGACAAAGCAGATGTACATCTTAAAATGTAAGTATATTATTATATTATTGCACGTTAAATTACTTTGTCTATGAACTGTGCTATGCAAATAAACTTGCCTTGCTTAATCTATTAGTCCAGCAATTCACAAAATTCAGTGTTGCAATAGTTAAGTGGGATTATGGAAGCTGATCACAAAATGAAATTACACTTTGTTAAAGGGCCTTATTTCCATCTTATACAGTATATTGTTTTAGTCCATATTGTAAAATTTATTTTGAAAGAAAGAAAACGTGAATGAATGACATTGCTTCTATCTTAAATATTTTGTAGGAAGTAACTGCCAGCAACTGTTGGATGAGAATCGTATGGGAACATGTTTCTCATGATGATTCAACAATAGAGTGAGTGGGTGGGGCTAAAAGTTCATTCTGATCGGATACGTGCCCTTTAATCAGCTACATTATGCATTATGAACGAGACAGATTGAAGCCATTGTGTTTACTTTGCAGATATGTAAGCAATAGTCACCAACCAGAATGTACACAATGACCAAGCGGATTAGTCCCTTTGCCTATTTTAGTAGCAACATGAAAGGACAACAAAACGCAGCTTACAAAACAGAGCTTAGGTATTAGAATGCATGTTGATATTTTCAGAGGTGGAAAGTATGTCTTGAAATATGTGTAGAATATGTGTAGAATATGTGCTATGCCTTGAAATACTTTTGCAGAAGCAGTAGCATAAGAACAGAGGACTACGTGGACTGATAACAATAGTAGTTTCAGAAATATTATTCATTCAACAGTCTTAATATCGGAAATATAGTTTTGCCTTATTTTGTGGCTTCAAGCCAAAAGAAGCTTCAAGAATAGCACCGGTTGTAGTTGCCGTTTTGGATAATTATTCCAATCCAATCCAATCCAACTTTATTTCTATAGCACATTTTATAAACAGAGACAGTTTCCAAAGTGCTGCACATAAAATCAATAAAACTTAATAAAAACACTACTAAAATAGCAATAAATAAAGTGATAATAATAAAATAACTAAAAACAAAAGCAATTATAAAAACATTACTAAAATAGCAATAAATAAAGTGATAATAATAAAATAACTAAAACAAAAGGAATTTATAAAAAACAGAGGACCACACAACTCACGCGGTATTAAAAGCCAGAGAATAAAAGTGGGTCTTAAGACGAGACTTAAAACTCTCCAGTGTGGGGGCTGTTTTGACATGAGGGGGCAGAACGTTCCATAACTTGGGGCCAACCACAGAGAAAGCCCTGTTCCCCCCAGAGTTTTAAGTCTAGTCTTAGGGACCACAAGCTGGAGCTGACCCTCTGACCTCAGAGTGTGCATCAGTCTGTAGATTTGGATGAGGTCAGAGATGTATTTTGGGGCCAGTCCATTCAAAGCTTTAAAAACAAACAATAAAATCTTAAAATCAATCCTAAAATGAACAGGAAGCCAGTGCAAAGACGCAAGAATAGGGAGATGTGCTCATATTTTTCCCGTCCTGTTAAAAGGCGCGCAGCAGCATTCTGGATTAACTGCAGTCGATAAAGTGCGTTTTGATTCATTCCAGAATAAAGTGCATTGCAGTAGTCCAGACGAGAAGAAATAAAAGCATGCATGACGCGCTCAAAATCTGAAAAGGATTAAAAAGATTTAATTTTGGCTAAAAGACGAAGGTGATAAAAACTAGATTTTACGACCGCACTAACTTGTTTATCAAGTTTAAAATCAGAGTCCATAATGACGCCAAGGTTGGTGGCTGTTGATTTTGTGTGCTGTCTGAGAGGACCCAAGTCAGACAAAGAGCTGGCACTGCCACCGGGCCCGCACATCATCACCTCAGTCTTGGTCTCACTGAGGTTCAAGAAATTTTGAGCCAACCAAACCTTGACGTCATTAAGGCACTCAAGCAGGGGTGTCAGGGGGCTGCTGTTGCTTTTTTTCAAGAGCAGATAAATCTGTGTGTCGTCTGCATAAAAGTGATACGACACACCATATTTATGTAGGAGTTGGCCAAGAGGTAGAAGGTACAACATAAATAAAACAGGTCCAAGGATTGAACCCTGGGGGACTCCACAGTGCAAGGGGGCAACGGACGAGGTGGAGTTCCCCAGCTTAAAAGAAAAAGATCGCCCTGACAGGTACGACCTGAACCACTCTAAAACCTTCCCCCTGACACCCACACAGTGTTCCAAACGATTTAAAAGAATTGTGTGGTCAACTGTGTCAAAAGCGGCGGTCAAATCTAAAAGTACTAAAATGGCAGAATCACCAGCTTCTTTACAAAATGAAGGCACAATGCCTGAAGATAGACTGCTGTTGACGATTTCCCTGATCGAAGAGCCAATAGTCCCCCAGATATCTTTAAAAAAGCGAGGAGGGACTGGGTCTGTGGGACAGGAAGAGGGCTTCAACTTATTCACCATCCCTGTGAGGACAGACAGTGACACACGCTCAAACTGACAGAAAAAAGCAGAACATTCAGTTTTTACCACAAGTTCAACAGCGGGTGGCACTATATTGGCTCTTATAGTGGAGAACTTGTTATTAAAAAAGAGCAAGAATTCTTCACATTTTTTACAAGTCATTTCCAGTACAGTGGAAGGATTAGGGAACTAATTGTTTTAAAAAGAATGCAAGGCTTACTGGCGCTATTTAAAATTATGCTTCGGATTATTGCTTGATTACTAGTATTTTGTTGAATAACTAATACCATTGAATCTTATGTTGACATTACTTTTTTTAAAAAGGGCCTGTTTTGCCCCAGTACTGTATAAGCAACTCTTGGGGTCAGTGTAATTACAAAGCGTTTTCTTGTCCGAGAATCAGGAAGGTCACACTTCTAGCATGCTAGATGTTATCATTGCCGTGACATCAAACTTTGTTCTAGTCTTAGAAAGTTGTGAAAAGCATTTATAAACTCATCAAGGTGAACAATTAGGATGCTTGGAATGCATAAGGTAAGTGTGGAATAACTCTGGGCCACTGCATTTTTTTTTTTTTAATGAGCCAGGTCTGCTTTCTGCATTTTTAAAATGGTAAAAATGTAGTCTGGGTATATTTTCCACTTCTGAATATCAGTAGGAAACATGCAGAGAATAGCCTGAGCAATATTGGATCTCCACTCAGTGTGAGTGGATCCACAAAACAACAATTAGATCAGCCACAATAGCTACAAAAACAAAGCTAACCCCATATCGCGCTGTTGGCCCATTCAACCTAAGCTTTCGTCAATTCATCTGAAATGGGGAAAGATGTTGAGGATTTCTCAGGTCGTAACTTCCATCCTTGCAGTAGATTTTATTACAGAAAGGTTTTTACAGTGCCTGACCCAGCCTCAATACCTGCCGTTAGAGGCAACAGTTAAAATGCACTCTCTTTTCGCTTTGTGTGCACAAGTGTGCGCTAGGATGAGGAGAAGCGGATGCAGGTCATGTGGCTAATGCTAAGGTTCATGCGAGAGATAAACAGACCAGAATGGAAAAGGGGAGGGCAAAGGGCCGGTCAATAGATGAGAAAAATATTTTGTTGACTACATCAGAAAATAAAGAAATCATACCAGCTAAGATGAAATGGAAGTTATTGGGTATTTGTAATAATATTTCCTGGGTCTCCATCATGGTTTACAATCATTTTCTTTCTATTATTGACTTTTTGTAAGCACAAGTTAAAAGTAGCAGAAAGGTTAGCACTGTGACCTCACAGTATGAAGGTGCAAGTGCGAAAACACACAGCCACCTCTTTAGATGAATTACACTTGTATATTATTTGAACTCAGGCATGTTTGACACATTAAGGATAAACTGAAAATATCAATATTGAACAGCAGAAGAGTTAGATAACACACAAACAATAAAAAAGTGCAAAGGTAAAACCACCACTTATAACTAATTTCATATTAACAACAATCCAAAAGAAAAAAAAAAAATAATAGGAATGGGCTTGTATGGATTTTTGGAGAGGATATCTAGAGGATATTTGACCTGCTGCTGTGGCCAATAAGCAGTATTTGCCTATACTGACGTACGCGCTGACATGTGCGCGCGGACACGTGTGTTTGTTTTGGAACAACATATCCATAACATGTCCAATCCAATCCAATCCAACTTTATTTATAAAGCACTTTAAAAACAACACAGTCGACCAAAGTGCTGTACACAGGTTAAAACACAAAACATGACACACAGTAACATTAAAAACAGAACATGATAAAAGTCAACTACTCACACTGAGTTAAAAGCCAATCTAAAAAAATGAGTTTTAAGAAGGGATTTAAAAACCGGAAATGAGTCGGCCTGTCTAACACTCAGTGGAAGTGCATTCCAGAGTCTTGGAGCAGCCACTGAAAAAGCCCGATCACCCCGAAGTTTCCTTTTTGTCTTCGGGACAACAAGGAGAACCTGACCTGCAGACCTGAGAGAGCGGGAGGGTGTGTAGGGCACCAGCAGGTCAGACACATACTGTGGGGCCAGGCCATGGAGACAATTAAAAACAAATAAAAGAATCTTAAAATCAATTCGAAACTGAACAGGTAGCCAATGGAGAGATTGAAGAATGGGAGTTATGTGGTCGAATTTGCGAGAACCAGTTAAAAGACGAGCAGCAGCATTTTGGACTAGCTGAAGACGGGAAAGCAAGGTTTTGTTGAGACCTGAGTATAAGGCGTTGCAATAATCTAACCGTGTGGAGATAAAAGCATGGATTAAAATTTCAAAATGATGACGAGATAAAAGCGATTTTACCTTGGCAAGTTGCCTCAGCTGATAAAAACTGGTCTTTATGACTGCTCTTATTTGGGCATCAAGTTTCAAACCAGAGTCAAGTTTAACACCCAGGTTTGTGACAACAGGGTTTATTGCCTTGGTCAAGGAGCCCAACTCAGGAGGAATAACAGCAGTTGAATCACCAGGAGTAAGCAACACAACTTCAGTTTTATTCTCATTAAAATGGAGAAAATTACAAGCCATCCATGCTTTCACCTCATTAAAACAATCTAAAAGGTCCTTTAACTGCTTCAGAGGCACATAAATTTGGCAGTCATCTGCATAAAAATGGAAAGACACCTTGTATTTACGTAGAATTGACCCCAGAGGTAGTAGGTAAAGGGAAAATAACAAAGGTCCGAGAACTGACCCCTGAGGAACTCCACATGTCAATGGAGCAGAAGACGACACAGCCTCCCCAACTTGAACTGAAAAACTTCTGTTGGACAAGTAAGATCTAAACCAGGACAGAGCCAAGCCCCTAATGCCCACCCAGTTTTCCAAGCGAGACAAGAGAATCTGGTGGTCCACTGTATCAAATGCTGCAGTAAGGTCCAATAACAGCAGAGCAACAGTGTCTCCAGAGTCTGAGGCCAGAAGAATGTCATTAAAAACTCTCAGCAGAGCAGTCTCTGTACTATGGCCTTTTTTGAATCCAGACTGGAAAACTTCAGAGATTGAATTTTCATTTAAGAAAGAGCTCAGCTGTAGGTAAACAATTTTCTCAAGTAATTTTGATATCAGAGGCAGCTTAGAAATTGGCCTGTAGTTAAAGTGTGCGAAAGTCGAGTGGAAAGCGACCTGGATATAATTTTGGGCAAGACTCAAGCCACTGCTAACAGTGCCAAACCGCTAACAGACGCCTCTGAGAACCAGCCCGACCAGGTACGAACACTTCAGCAAGGGGCTAGGTCTAAAGCCCCAATCAGCTCTACCATGAGGATTTTCCCCCACTAACCCGCGCTCACAAGGGTAGGTTGCATTTCACCCCGGCTCCAAAATCAGACCGCCCCAGAGTTCGGGGCATGGCTCGCCAATACTCCACAGCTCTCTAGGACGGGGTCGGGTTCGTCCGGTAGGCGTGAGGGGGGAAGACCCACTGTCTCCTCTCTGCGCGCGAGTGTCCTCTCCCGCTGCGGCTCCCTCCACTGCGGCTCTCCCCGCTGCGGCTCCCCCGGCTGCGCGGCGTCCGGGCCAGGCCCATCCGTGTTGATTCTTGGCTCTTCCATGGTCCGGCTCGTGCAAGTAAACAAAGGCCACACCTACCTTCACCCAGGCGCTCTCGTGAAGGACATCCCTACCACCCTGCGTGACCATCCCTGGTCTAGACCTGGTTTAGTCCAGGTCTAGCCTCTTAGCCAATCAGGACGCAGGACACAATGTTACACTGTAAAAAAAAAAGTTACACTATAAAAAAAATTGAAAAAAAAATATTGAAAAAATTGAAAAAAAATCCGCGAAACAGCGAGGCCGCGAACAGTGAACCGCGATAGAGCGAGGGTTCACTGTATAATCATTTAGTTGATTGGGTGATTGTGTAACTCTCCAAGAGTCTCTGGGCACATATGCCATTTCCAGATTGTCCTCAGTGCATTAGATTAGTCTTTTTGAACAGTGAATGGTGAAGATATAATATAAAAATATCAGTATCAAATCAATGTCAAGTATTGACATCTGCCAGTACTGATAATTGAACAGGCCTATGGCCTAAAAAATGGAATCCTTATAGACATGTATTTTTTTCAAAGACTTGCCTATTCCGCAGTAGTACAAACTTCCAACACATGAAAGTAACTGCCATCACAGAAAGTCAAACCGAAGAGAGAGATGATAAGGAGAAGGAAATATACTCATAGACAGATAACAATTTCATTCCCATGTATTCATTCAAATCGATTCCCTTTGGAGAGGCGAGGGGCCATCCTTCATCGGCAGAAGCTCACCACTATCTTGACTTGGCACATGTACCACTCAAAAACACACACACGCACACACTCGTCTGACACTTTCCTGCACAGACGATAGAGATAGAAAAACAGAGTGGCTAACAGCTAAAGTGTTGCCATGGGAGTATCTTAGCGAGGTAATAGGATATCTGACAACACCCCAGTGATGTCATTATCACAGTCTGGCGGACGCGCACCCACTCAGCCAATTATACTGCAAAAACAAATAGAACCGCGTATTGAAGGTACATGGAATTTTACATTTGTGTAATGGTACAAAAGTAAATATACTGTCTGAAAGTAATGTGCAGCTACCTAAAAGTTAGACTTGTGTATATTTTACAGTGGATACTTTTTACTTTTACTTCACTACATTTGAGAGCAGGAATATGTGCTTTCTAGTTCATTACATTTTAGAAATGGACTGAAAAGTAAAAGATTTTTTTAGCATGTCAATACTTTGAGACAACATAAATACAAATAAAAAACAGCTAGAAATTTTAAGAAATCAATTAATTTGTGTCTGTTGAACAAAGATCAGCCCAATTCTTTATCAAAATCACTACTTTTGATCCTTCAATAGCTCTCAAAATACTGTCCAAAATACTCTTAAAGTACATTTTCAAATATGTATTTCAGTCACTTTACTTTAACTTTTTTCTTTATTCATGTATCTATACTATTACATAAGTAACAAAATTACTAGTATTTCTTCCACCACTGGTATATCGTCACCAAGCCAACCTGAGTGGCTCTGTTGAACCTGGGAAATGACAAAATGGTAAAATGCAATCTCAGAGTGGAATAAAAAGATTGTCTCCTGTCAGCACCTGTCTGTTTGTTTTGCATTAGTAAGCTGTTTGGAGAATGCTGACTCTCCCCGTGGCTTTAGGACTAAAATGCTATTGTGTCAGAAATGACATTTGTTAAAGGTGCATTGTGTAACTTTCTAGTGGAAAAGGGTCTGTTAAATGCTTTTCTCCATGGAGATGTTATCGTTTTGCATGGAATGTTTCACAGTATGGTATTAAACCTTTTCAAACGAAACCAGATCAAGTCAGATCTGTGGAGAGGCAACCCCGAGCTGTAATTGAATAAATGTAAGATAGATCTGCTTAATGTCATACTGTGGAACATTCCAGGAGGAGTAATGACATCTCCATAGAAACAAGCAGGTAACGGATCCCCAACCAAGAAATTACATAGTATACCTTTAAGCATGAGTCAGGCATAGTAACTATTAAATGAAGGGGTTAGGGAATTAATTACCAAATCTGAATCATTCTCAATAAACAATTTGTTGATGATAAATTAACTCTTTGTCCATGATTTATTAAGGCTAATTAAAGTACTGTCTCAGTTTGTCAAATATTCTCTGTATTCCACTCTTGTACTCTTGCCCCCTCCCACCCTCCCGTAATGTTTTCCAAACAAAAAGACACCTTATGTAAACAGTCCACTATATATGTCGTATGTGTTTGTGACTATCGTTATGACTGTATCTGCATTTCCTATTCTGTTTATGTTCTTGTGTCACTGAAGAGAGGTGGGATGTTAGCGCTCCATGTCAGCTGCTTTAAGGTCCATGGACTCGTCCATTTCCAAGTCTTTTCGTTGTTTACAATGACAAATCAAGCTTCCATTCCAGTTATTATTAAGTGCTACCACTGAGTTTGATCTGGAAAATAATCTGGTATTTTCTATTTTACTATGTAACTGGGCGGGGTACTCATTAAACCACTAAGCCTTGATATCTGAGTAAGGGTTATCCAAATTGGTAACTAACCATTATAATCAAAGTCAATAACAGAAAAGTGAGAAAGATGTTTAAAAAAAAAAAACAAAACAAAAAAAATCATAATATTTTACTTCATGAGGTAATATTTTCTAAAATGATGTGCCAAAAATATGGATTAAGAGAGAAAACTTTGTATCTATACTCATTAAGGATGTCACCAATTATCTGAAATTTTATTAGAAATGCGAGTCTTGACCTACTGACACTTTGTAGCTGACGTTATCAACATTCCTGGGGGGGAGATGCTAACTGTAGGCACTGCTCTATCTGAGTTTTGATACTTAAATTTGAGCTTAACACAATCTGACCAGAAAAGGATGTTTTAGTTGGAACTACAACAAGCTCATTTGTGCTGTTAAACGAGTATCTCACACATATGGTTTTTCAGTAAGAAAAAAACTAATGCATTGTTACACTAATATACGCTAAAAGACAAATTGAATTCACCATGTCACTATAAATGTATTACATAATTTACTTGAGAAACTATTAAGAGTAGCAAAAGCAATATACAACTTAAATTTGCTTAAGAGTTGTAACCCAAAACTGAATGCGTTAAGAAGAAGAAGAAGTGACTTTATTGATCTCACACTGGAGAAATTCTTCATATATATATATATATATATATATATATATATATATATATATATTTATATATTTATATATTTATATTTATATTTATATTAGGAGCAGTGGGCAGCACACTTCTGCGCCCGGGGACCATCTCCATGATCTTCTTGCTTCGGTTTGGTCAGGACCTAAGATGGAGGTACCTATGGTGCATGTTTTCGGTTGATGGGGGAAACCAGAGTGCCCGGAGAAAACCCACCCAGTAGTAATTCTTGCACAATTAATTCAATTTTACTCACTTTCAGAATTTTACTCACTTTCAGAGATAAAAAAAATTAAGTACACTCCCAAATTAAACAAACTTACAAAACTATTAGAGTCAACTGCTTTTTCGCCATGTTCGGAAATAGCAGCGTGATCTGAGACAGGGATATTTGCTTGTATGGAGTAATTGGACAAACTCTACGTGTTCTTTGACAGTACCCCCTCTCTCTCTCTCGCCTCTGTGATTTGCTGTTTGACACGATCTGGAGCAGTAAACAGAGCGGTACCAGTGGTTGTGTGAGTGTAATTATAGTGCTGCAGGGGAGACGGCAACACACGCAGATGAATAATGTGTTTTGATCTCGCACGCGCCTTTGCTTCTACTACATTAAGCCTGACAGATACATGAGAGTTTATGTCGAAACAAAAAAAATTTAAAAATAACTTCAGAAGGCTAGTGTGCTCTCTGCTAGGGTTGAACGATTTGGAGAAATTGTATCTAATTGCGGTTTTAATAGTAGTGTTCCCTTTAGGGCTGCAACGATTAGTCGACAACGTCGACGACGTCGACAATAAAATTTTGTCGACATGAAATTTCATTGTCGACTAGTCGTATTATTTAAGTATCATTTTAATTTGGAACTTAATACTCGTCTGTGTCAAGAATCCGCAGGGCCGACAGCAAACAGTTCAATGTCTTTGTTACACATCTGCTCCTTCACTGTACAGTGTCCAGGTTTACACCATTTCTCGTTCAGAAACAGCGCTAGTCCTCCTCCCTTCTTCTTCCCGCTCTCCTCCGTCCTGTCTGCGCGCAGCAGGTGAAAGTTGTCCACAGTGAGGGTAGAGTCGGATTTGCGGTGTTAGCCATGTTTCCGTAAAAACAATGACGCTAGCATCCCTGTACTCCCTCTGAAATCTAACGAGCAGCGCCAGCTCGTCCGTCTTGTTGGCGAGGGAGCGCACATTCCCCGTTACGACGGAGGGGAGGACCGGCCTGCAGCGTCTCTTCTTTTCCCGGAATTTACGTTCCGCGCGGCATCCACGGCGTGTCGTCTGCAGGATCTCGTCAGGGATAACATGCCTGTCTCGGGGGAACACAACAGCGCTGCGCAGCGCCATCAGCTGATCCTTTGTGTAGACGAGCGGAGGACGGGGTCCCTTACACATCTTAAGCCGAGACAGGTAAATAATCCACCAAAAGTGCGGAAAAATGCAGCGTCGAGTGCAGCCCAAGCTTAACAAACAGTGTTGACAAAAATGTTTACAAAAGTGGGGCGGTTTAAGGGCAAAAAGTTAGGAAAGTTAGGGAAAGTGCGGGAGCGTTGAGACGGGCAGCTAGCTCGTGCCAGTCACTGTATCTGCATGTGAGGAATATTCCAATATTAGCACTAGTGCTAAACGGAATGGTGGCCATACTCAATTTGCTCACGAGTCATGGACAATCTTTTTCATTCCGAATGTAGTCTAGTCGTGTTTTGGCAGTATTCCCTTAACAAAACACTGTTTCACAGAATACTTCAACTTTTTTTTAAACTGGATACTGACAATATTCCGCTTTGAAACGGAATGCTTAAAGCACGCACGCGTAACTGCGCTCACTAAATACCAACGTTAGTGTCGTGTCCATTATCCTAGTAATATTTTTTTTCGTGACTAATCGTGATTAATCGTTACTGGATCTATAGATTAGTCGACTACTAAAATAATTGTTGGTTGCAGCCCTAGTTCCCTTGCTTGTTCCCCACACCCTCTGTCCCTGATTGGCTAATCCACCTGTCAATCAATGAGCTGTGTATTCTGACCTTTAAGTCATGTTATAATGTGGTTAATGTTGCTTAAAGGTCCCATATAACACAAAATTGACTCTTGTGAGCTCTTAGCCATGTTAGAATGTTACCTCATTAAAAACGTATAGTTTTGTTTCATTCACACATTTGATTCTCTATTATTAGTCTGTCGACATTTCCAAATCTCAAAATGCTCAGTTGAGAAAAGATCTCAGCCTAAATGTGCAGGGATTGTGTGTTAAAGTGTGAATGAAACAAAACACAACTCAAATGAAGAAACATAATAACATAGATCAGAAAATAGCGTAACATGGCCCTGTAACATTTTAAACATGTCCAGAAAGATTATCAAAAAGACAAATTATGAACTGACAACCTAACAAACTAATACAAGAATTGATTTCGGACCATGTTTGTAAATGTTCTAAACTACAAGGTTAGTAGCTTTTAAGCAGAATAAGACAGGATAATTGTGGTTTGTGGAGAAAATTATGGTACTTCATAAACTGCTGCCTTTGCGATTTGATAACTGCGTCCATTGAAATTGTGATTTCAATTCAATTTCAATGTGATAAAAGTATTACACCATTTTCTAAGTTATAATGTCGTTTCCTCATCAAAAACAGACCTGGAGTTGTGTTTTGTTTCATTCACACATGTTTAACACACAAACTCTGCGTATTTAGGCTGAGTTCTTCTCCCAAACTAACTCTGTTCCACCTTGAGATATCATATAGTTAATATAGGACTTGGTCCACTGTGTTTTTAAACATTTCATGACCTCATAAGGTGGAACAGAGCAGTTTAAGCTTAAGTTTTGACGATGTAGACAGACTAATAATAAAGGATTACTCAAACATGTGTAAATGAAACAAAAGACAGCTCCAGGTAGGGGTGGGCGGTATAAACGGTATAAACGGTATGCGGTATAAATTTGGCCAACGGTAGAGATTTGGGTTATACCTTCCTATCGCGATAGTTCATTGCGTCACCACAACAAGGAAGGAGGAAAAATCGCTGCGAGCAGTGAACACATGGAGGAGGAGGAGGAGCTCGTGAAAAAGACCGGCTCAACTTCTGTAATCTGGTCATGGTTTGGATACAAGGCGTCGGATACTGAACAGGAAATTGGAAAACAATCTGCAGAATATGCTGGGCGACAGTGATCGCAAAACATGGCAACACAAGCAATCTGTTCTACCACCTAAAAGCTAAACACGTTATCGAGTACGAAGAAAGCCAACGAACGCGCGGTTCCCTCTAAACTGCGCGCCTGTGCAATTGCGCACTGCTCGCACATTCTCAGCGCACAAGAAAACCTATGCAGCGCAGGGATGAAAGAGTTCCGCTTTTTTTTTCAGCCGCGGGGTCATCTGAATACGGGGGAATCGTCCAGTATTCAGAAACAAAAGTATGTGTCTCGTATTAAACTTCTACCGGTGTAAGCCACGAGCACGCGCAGCTCTTTCGCAACAGCGTGTAGCGGGGGTGCATGTCGGATGTCGCGCACAGGAGTCCAAGGAGTGCTCAGGGAGTTACTGTGTTTGCTCAGACACATACAACATTAGGGGGAACACACTCAAAAGCCAAGCCAGTCTTCAAGTGGGAGGAAAAAAGTTGGCACAACACACCAGCAGTCTATCACCCAGGCATTTTCAAAAGGCGTAGCTTATGATAAAAAAGCCAGCGGTGGATTGACATAACGAAGTCCATCGCAATATTCTTGTGTAACGACACGGTGCCTTTCCAAACCGTAGAGAGAAGCGGCTTTTTACTAGGCATGGTGAAGACGCTGGATCAACGGTACGTGGTACCAAACCGCAAATATTTTAGCCAGGTGGAAGTGCCCAGACTGCATGACGAGGTCCGCAATCAAGTGGGAAAAGAGCTTTGTGACATAAAACACTATGCAACCACCACGGACTTGTGGTCGAGTCGCACTATGGACCCGTACATCAGCCTGACAATCCACTTTATTGACGACGACTGGAAGTTGTGCGGCAAATGCCTGTGTACGGCCCATTTCAACAATACATGTGTACGGCAAACATCGTATTTCCCTGACGACCATACAGGGGAGATGATTGCCCAGGGACTCAGGGAAGCGCTCGAGTCATGGGAACTTGACGAAGAGTTGCAGGTATGCATCAGCACTGACACCGGCACCAATGTTAAAGCAGTTTCATTTTCGATTTACATTGCCTTGTTCAAATTTTATACTGCTTGAAAGTGAAGTTACTTGTTTTATGTTTTTTACAATTACAGTTTTGCACAATACACTTTCTTGTAGTAATATTCTTGACGTTTATGTTATTTAATAGTTTAGAAAACAGCTTCCTGCTTGAATGCTTTTTCCATGTGCTCTGGTGACCATTAAGAAGCTGTTAATACTGTTAACAGTTAATACTGTTACATACCAAAGTATACCGTGATATATACCGTCTACCGTCTATGGTTCAAATTATACCGTGATATAAATTTTAGGCTATATTGCCCACCCCTATTTCCAGGTATGTTTTTGAGGACGTACCAACATTCTAACATGACTTAAAGCTCATGTGAGTCGAATTTGTGTAATATAGGACCTTTAATCTTGCAATCCAACTCTGTGTGCAGAATCATGTGCCATCGCAGATCAATGGATTACATCAGTTCTGGCAGCGGAGTTTCACGTGTGCTGGGGGCGGTTACAGTCTGGGCGTCACGCTGTAATTAGTTTAAAGGGAAACATTGAGTGTTGGGAGGCTCCACAGGGTCTCTCTTTCACAGTTACATACAGAGGTCAATTATGGCACTAGACCAGACCAAAGGACAAGAGGTTAGGTTAGTGAAGAAGTACACATCAGAAAGAGTAATCAATATTTGTATAATAAATGTATACAAGTGTTGTCAAAATAGTACAATTTCAAACTTGATTTTGACACTAAAGAAAAACCTGGATAACATTTTATTTTCAATGCAACATACAGTAATGTTAGTTTTTATATATATTAACGTAGGGATGGTATATTGCTTATCGCATCTGATATAGATTTTTTATTTTTTTATCTGCACTGCCCTAGTTTCTGTGTGCCTTGTTTGTCCCCAGTGCATCAGATTTACCTTAAATTAGTGAAAATATTCATTTAAATCCCAGATAAATATATTTTATCATTTTCACAAAAGTGATAAGGTAATTTGTAAATTTCAGTACAACTTAAATTTGGTCTGTACTATAGATTTTGAAAGGTTAATATCGGTATCCGCAAATATAACGGTTATCGACCACAACAGCAAGACAAATATCAATATCGGTAATGGCTCAAATAATCCATATCGGAAAAGGTCCAACTTCTCTGCCCTATGCATTTTTCAGTACCTGTTCAAAAGAGTCTTGTTTTGATACTGGTTTTAGTCTGTGTTTTGCTTTTGTTGTTGTTGTTATAGGCTTTTAAAGTGAGTTGATGTCAAATAGTGAAGTCAGTGTTTTAATGAAGATTGACCATGTTCATGAAATATGGCTATATATTTCATGAACATGATCAATCTTCATTAAAACAAATCAACCCCCATAAACGCCATGTCCATTAGGCCTGACAACTTGATTTTTGATTCAAGTTTTCATCATCAGGTTTCCATTCACAGCGCACCTTTTAAAGGAGAATTAAAGTTTTTTACAATCTGAGCCTTATTTCGGTAATAAAACAAGTTGTTTTACTCACCCATAGCACTTTGGTGTCATATGGAGCACTTCCAGAGATGTTTTAGATTAGCGATTAGAGATTAGCGTTCTCGGGGCATAGAGCATGTAATATATGTCCCCGTGCGGTCTCCAAATAACACAAACTTTAGCACTTTTCAAATCATAGAAGCTCAATGTCTTAGTCTACACTTTCGTTTGAGTCAAAAGTGGCCTGTAATCTGAGATTTATCCATAATTTACATCTTTGCGCTTCATGTTTGGGTGCCGGGAGCTGAGAGTAAAATAAGATGTGCACGTGCGCACTGGCCTCCTCATCTACTCGAAACTATGGCTAAATCTCGGATTACAGGCCACTTTTGACTCAAACAAAAGCGTAAACTAAGACATCGAGCTTCTATGATTTGAAAAGTGCTAAAGTTTGTGTTATTTGGAGACCGCACGGGGCATATATTACATGCTCGGGGCATATGCCCCGAGAACTCGCGCTACGGCTATCGCAAATCTAAAACATTTCTGGAAGTGCTCCATATGACACCAAAGTGCTATGGGTGAGTAAAACAACTTGTTTTATTACCGAAATAAGGCTCAGATTGTAAAAAACAGATTCAGAAGTAACATTGAGAAAACTGAAATACGAGACTGACACTAAAGTTTTTATAATATGTTTGCTTAATGAACCACCTCCTTGAACTACCTCCTGAATGTGGTGGAGGGGTTTGAGTGCCCGAATGATACCGGGAGCTATGTTGTCGGGGGCTGTACTCCCGTGGACCTACCACCCGCAGGAGAATCAATAGGGGCTGGTGCAGGGAGATCTGGGCCCCCACGACCCAAACCGAAAATGGATGGATGGATGGGTGCTAATTATTAAAAATGACTAACATCTTCATGGACAGAAGCAGGTACTGGACTCCAAACCAAATCTTGTCCTAATCATAATAGCACTCAAAAGTGACTGCCCACACCATTAATTTTCCCAAATTTTTTTTTTTTTTTTTAGAAAATTTCAAATATTAAAGAGTTTTCTGTGTGGAGTTTACATGTTCTCCCCGTGTCTGGGTGTGTTTCCTCCGGGCACTCCGGTTTCCCCCATCAAACCTAAAAAATATGCACCAGGGGCTACAGGTGTAAATTAGCTCTGGTGCTACAACCTGGCACAATGCATGTAGATTGTGCACTGTCCCTGTCTTATAAATAAAATAATAATGTGCCAACTAATACCCATAACACAGTTCTTTTAAGTCCAAAAAGCATATTTAAAACACGTAATGTTATTTTTTTTCAGAAAATGAATGAGAAATTGACTTGCTTATCTCCTGCTTCTTCCTAATACTTTTCCTAATACAGGGGGTCCTCGGGTGTCGACGGTCTCGACTTACGACATTTCGTGGTTATGAAGCTCCCCCATAAAATTTTTTTTTTTAAAAAACGCTTCATTCCATCTTACGCGGTTTAGCATGGTAAGCGACGTAAACAAACGCGAACGGCGCGCGGCGGAAGAATACGCTTTGTTGTGGTTGTAGGGTGAAGAAGACGGCCTCGTGTGCGTGCCCAATGTGGGCGGAAGTACCTGATGTGGGCTCTGATCTGCTCCTATGAAAGCGACAGTGATAACCAAACAGCGTAGTGGTCTAATTATTGAGATGGAAAGGTTATTGGTGCTTTGGTTGGAAGATCAAAGTCAAAATCCGACTTACGACGAAATTCGGGTTACGACGTTGATCCGTTCTTAAGACGCGTCGGGAGGACCCCCTGTACTATATACCAAGAGGCGAACCAAGGTCACGTCTGATACTACCTACTGCACCTTCTCTATATAAGCCACCTGCAGATTTAAATCATGCATTTAAGTTTTTACATCGGACAAGGTGGTGCAAAGATTCACCCAATTACTTCCATCTTTTCATCAAACAGAATTTATTAATGTGTTGTTTTTTGGGGGGACGGGGTGGAGGATGGCGGGGGGCGACAAAGGACTGGAGCGGAAATCTCTAGCTCATAAAGCAAATGAAGTTTACGTGCTTCGCCGAGCAGTAGACAAGATCCATTAATTAGTTTGATTTTGTGAATAATTAATTGCTCGGCACGTGTCAATTTCTAAAAAGGTGCACGGGGGATGGAGCTGTGAGCAGGTGGTTTAGTGAGCGGTAAATGTGTACAGCGTAACTATCCTGTCACCGCCAAAGGAAACATGAAAGCGCATTGAAGATTTGGTTTTACTCAGAGGCAGTGTGTGTTTTAGATTTGTTTGTTTTTTTAAGCAGAGGCAAGAGATATTTCCCTTTGCTGTGGTTCACACATCTGGTGCAAGCAAATCATAATTAAGATGAGCAAATTTTCATATTTTCTGGCTTGAAGGGTTTATTTGACAGGAGTTTGTGGTGTATAAAGTGTGAAATGGGGGGAGAGAGAGGGTAGAGACATTCGGTAAATGGTCAAGGCTGGGAATCAAACCCATGTTGGTGAGGCGGTAACAAGTACATATCTGCACAGTTCCAAACCACTCTATCAATAGTGAGCCTGAGATTTAGTCATGTCTAATAATCAATGATCAGCGTTTTTAACCAAGAAGCCTACAGCCATGTCTCTGTCAGTGAAAGCATGTAGTTTGGAGCAGTTTGAAGGAAGAATTTTTTTTAACATGTTAAATGATTGCCTGGCAAATCCAGAATAATATCTCCTTCACTTGTCTCAATGAATCTGAATGAACAAACCTGTATTTAAAAAAAAAAAAACAGACACACACACACATAAGAGCTGATTTGTCACACATCATTTTGAGTAATTTTAGTCATTAATTCTGCATACATTTTTTCAGTCCCATCTGATATAATTTCTTTCCTTGTAAGCAGCAATGTTTGTTTTGATACAGACGAACCAACAGTGACCAGACTCACATTTTCAAAGTATTGGAGAAGTGCATCTGCTGGATCCCAGGCAGGTTAAATGACATTTAATAAAAGTCTCCCTGATTTATCTTCATAAAAGTAATAGTGAAAGCCATTTTTAATGTTAATGTTATTTTTAATAGAACAAAACAAAATAAAAAAAATTAGTGGTCAAATGTGTATAAATTTCTGTCATATCGCTCAGTTCTAGCCTATATAAATTCAAGAATCAGTGTATTTTGGACTTTAAAAACAGAGCAGCAGTTCATTGACTGCCACCTAATGATGTCACAATTTAAAACAAAGTCTTACCAACTTTGTGTCAGACTCAGTGTACAGGATTACTGAAAAATGCATGCATGAAACAAGTCCAGTAATTTTTTTTTTTTTCCTCCTATAATAGCCTTGGAACATGGTTAAAATCTCAAATCCAATTGAGTATAATAGCACCTTTAAAACTTAATGAGGGAGCTTGAAAGAATGCCGAATAAAAAGAGCTAGTGGCCAACATGATCCAGCCACCACTATTGACTTGGGAGGAAGTCGATAAGCATTTAGCGTGAGAATTACATGAAGCCAATCAACAACCTGCGGCCACCTACTCACTTTAGACAGGTGGGAGAAGAAAGGACTTTTAAAAGTTGGCAAAGTGTACCAGCAAGAAACTAGCAAGAAAATGAAAAAAACAATTATCTGAAGCCAAATGGCGCTAAATAAGTTTTTTTTTTCTTCTCTCCATTTTGCGCAGTGACTTTTTCCCCTTTTTTGTACGCTGCCAGGGTGGTACCTAGGAGGGGAATTGCTTAGAATGCAGCAAAGGAACACATTTCTTTTCCTTAATCAATAATGCATTCTTTTCAATACAGCCGAGTGATACATTATTTAACAAAGCAGCGAGATGTATGGAAGGGGGCAACCAATGCGGGGAGATGCACCAACATTTATCTAATTTACAAGCCCATATGAAGATGGTGGGATGGATGGAAATAGAGGAGGAGAAAGAAGAGGGGTGTGAATGGGCACCCCTGTTGTACCCGCAGTCTACGAGGTTGATAAAGCATTATGACATGACAGCTCTAAAGGGTATTCAGAGCACGCAAAACGCTTTCAAAGCAGCGCACAGTTAGAAGGCGAGAACACAGACAAGAGCATTGAGGGTCTTACAGGGTGTAATCATAGCCCATAAGCTAGTTCTTAAGGTGCTGTCTGAAAATCTGCATAGAACAAGGTGGCATGTGGGCATCAGAGGGTGAAGCGTCTAAACCTGGACGTGGAGAGCATGAGGGGGAGGTGGTGGAACTTAAAGAGGGGTTAAAAGGAGTAGTGGTAGAGACATTAAAGCTAGCGTAATCCTCATTTTAAGTGGAGAACCGTGTTTGCCAAAGAGGGGGGTTAAACTGTATGGCGCCATTTAGAGAGTGAGTGTAAACATAACCTGAAGTCACATTTTGTTGTTCAGTTTGCAAAAATAAACTGTGGACCAAGAATGCAAAGCAGAAAAAGTGGTGAACCAAGCAAAGCTGCAGCTTAATGTACGCACTATTTAAAGGGATAGTATGTACCTTTGTCGAGGTGAAAAGTCAACTATATGATTCCATATAGTGCCATACTTGGGCACATTTTACATGGAGATAGATAAGGAACAACATTTCCATGGAAACAAGCAGGAGGAGGTCCTCCTCCAGGCCAAATAAGAGTCTGTTTTATGGAGATACATCTCATAACAAGGATGCATGTTTTTATTCAGTTTTAGTCCAATAAAGACACCAATCATGAAAAAAAAAACATATTTTTCGGCAAAAAGGTTGCGTACTATGAGAAGAGTAGTAACTTAACTGCTTAAAATGGAATGTAATGATAAAATAATTAATAAAAAGTATATCCTGTCATAGGGATACAATTGGAGTGTTTATCTTATAAAATATTTTAGTTCTATATCATCTGTATCAAACAATATAGGCAAGAGATGATGTATTACCTTGAGATTTTTAATGCCCACTTCCATCTCCATCAGAATTCATGATGGCTTGTGACATGCGTCTTAACAGTTGTTTGAAACATGTCACAGTAATGCATCATGTCTTACATATATAGACTGATATAGATGAATTAGCCTCATCAGAAATCAGCAGGTAACATTGGAGCATGTAGGGCTACAAGTGCATGTAATTAGTCTGATTAAGGCACCCACAAGTAATTCATCAACACACGACCAAAAACTATCCTTCCTGACTGTGATCATCAAAAGGGCAGTATTATATTATTGCAGAAGTACCAGAGTGTGTGGCAAAGTATCCATTTATCTGAAGAGGACTCCCGCACACATACACAAAATGATGATTGTTTGGTTTTGGTTCTTTTTTGGGGACATTACGTTCACACATATTCATTTCCAGTAGACTGATCCTACCTTAACCATAGACACTACTAGTCGTGTAAATAATAATCGATTCGTATCGATGCATCGATCCTACAGCCGACGATCCAAATGCATGGATGCGTCCACAAGAGAATCGAATCAAGTAGAATTTTTCTGTAATAAAATGTATTCAAAACATCATTAATACATAAAGTGAAAACAATGCACCATTGAATCGAATCGTATCGAATTGTGGGGAATTCTCAAGTATCGAAATTAATCGAATCGTTGGCTTAAGAAATCGATATCGTATCGAATCGGCATGAAGTGTCTGATTTACACCCCTATTCATTACTTGCCTAAACTTAACCTTAACACTAATCTTCACCAATGTAAGCCATATCTCATGGGAAAAGATGTTTTTTGGTCTCTCAACTTTCATGTGTTCATGTGGAAACAACAAAATTGTCCACATTTTACAGAAAATTTTTTTAATATTTAATGTAATCAACCTTTAATCTTCTCAAAATGCATTTTCCCCCAAGGATCACCAACTAAAGTACCACCTAAACCAAACATTCCAATCTTGTACTCAAAAAGATTTTGACAAAACATACAGAAGTCTCATTTGTTAAAGGCTTATTTGTTAAAGTTCTAATTCCAAAAATGGGCCAAAATTTTAATTTTTTAGGCAAATGTTTTGTCAGATCTGGTTTACTCAAATACTAAATAACATATCCATAATCCCCTCTGTATATTTTTAGCATTTAATATGTCCAACAAGAAACAAGACAAACATGGCTCTTTCCACACTTCTGTGTCCCAAAATTTGTAAATTGTGGCGGTTTTTACATATAAAATCTCTCATTGTAAAACTGAAATCTCTAAATTTATGATTTGATAAATACTTCCCTACACACAATCATACGTGAGGTGCAACTAAAGACGGAAAAGTCTAAATGAACAGTGCTGTTTTCATGCATCTATTTAACTAAGAAACCCTCTACAAATGCACAAGTGGAGAGACCATTTTCATCTCTGGACAAGTTCACACTCTCATGTATTTACTCACACTTCTCTTAAGACTGTAACTACTCATGTTTTGTCAGTATCTCATGGGGCCTGCAGGCAAAACAAGAGAAGCCAAATTGGAGGTCTGATCACCGTGGAGTGGATCATTGTCCCTCGGCTCTCTTCAGATGCAATGTCAAGAGCTCTGTGACTGCCGTTTCAACGACTCTCTCCTCCAGCAGGTGCCAATCAGGACTCTGGGTAATTCCCTGGCTCGCTAGCCTCTCCTCTGGTCAAACAGAGGGATTATCAGACCTCCTCATCCTGCCCCTCCCTCACTTCTCTTCTTCCACTCTTTCCTGCAATCTTTCCCAACTCTTGAGCTGAATCGATAAATCATTATCAGAGCAACAATTCTATATTAAGTGTAAACAAATAACAGTTCCATAGGTTCAGCGTGACTATACACAGGAAGAGACACATTTTGTTTGTCTTCCAGAACATACCGTATAACGGGGCTGAAACAAGTTTATCAATTAATCGCAACAAATCAATTACTGACAAAAGCATCGACTAATTTAGTAACAAAGTAATCACTTCTGGACTCTAAAACATGTACAAGAAAACAGGTTTTATGATTTAGACAAAGTAAGAATTATTTAAGAAATGTTTCTTGTCATTTTGTTATATTAATTTCTTCCAAAAGTTTTTAATTCAGGTCAAATTTAGTAAAAAATCTCAAATTCACAGGCCTTTTGAAATTTAAATAACTAATTGATTAAATTAAAGAATAAATACTACAAATAACCAAAGTTGCAGTGCTAGATCACTAGAGAAATGATGCCAGTTAACAACATATTTCATATTTTGTGAAACAGTTGGTTTAAAATAAGCTGTTTCTTTGCACTAGAGTAGAAAGTAGGCTATGTGTAAGTCTACTGGAAGTATTATTTTGATAATGGCAAGAAATAAACCACACCTCTCACAGCTGACCCCATTTCCTTAGCTTACATAAAAGGGCTTAGTAAAGACACATGGATACGATATGTAGCTTCTTAAGGACGCTTACAGTGCATATGACAGGTTTGACTCCTCATTTTACTAAAACATAGTAAAACACAATTATATTTACTAAAAATTAATTCTTAAATTTTGTAAGGTATATATTTTTATTTCCTGGTTAGACAGTGACCAGCAGATATGAAATAATAGAAGTATTTCCATAGTTTATATATATATATATATATATATATATATATATATATATATATATATATATATATATATATATATATATATATATATATATATATATATATAAGGGATGTCAACAATTAATCGATTAACGGTTAATTGTCGATTAAGACGTTGGTCGATCAAAATGCATTAATTGAAATTAACCGCTAACCGCGGACACGCGGACATGCGCACCCGCGTGGTCATGAAACAAGGCAACCGCGCTGCGCCAAGATCGACTCACAGCCGACCGCAGGCGCCAACGGCACTGCTCAGCAGCCCCGGGTGTACGCGCGAGGCGAGATCTAACCCGGAATGCGTGCCACTGCTGCTGCTGGTTTCGCCGCAGCCCGCGCCCCGAGCCCCGCGCCCCGAGCCCCGCGGGGCTGGCCTGCGGCTCGGAGCGCGGGGCGCGGCGAAACCAGCACGCGCCCCAGTGGTTTAATCCTGGTCCAGTCCAGACCTGGTTCAGACCTGGTCCAGTCCACGTTCAGTCCTGGTCTAGTCTCTTAGCCAATCAGGACAGAACACAATGTTACTCTATAAAAAAAAAAATTGGATAGAGCGAGGGATTACTGTATTTTGTTATTCAGCATCAATACATTTGTCTGCTTTTTACTAAGGAATAATTAATTGAGGAATATACAATATAATAATACTATGATATATTTATGACTCAGTGTTATGTTACTATAGCTTATATTCTTAAAAACCCTATTGAAACACTAAAATTCAGGTGAAAAACGCCGCTTATCAGTTAATCGTTAATCGACCGATAAGGTCAATCAACTATCAGTTAATGAATTAACCGATAATTTGCATCCCTAATATATATATATATATATATATATATATATATATATATATATATATATATATATATATATATATATAAATACAATAGTTACGATTAGACTAAGACAAAATACAACACCTTATTTTGCAACTTTTCTGGTGAAGGGTCTGTCAAATGCTTTTGTTTTGTCTGGAATGTTCCACAGTATGGTATTAAACCTTTCAATCTTTATGGAGATTAAACCACACCAAGATACAGGTCAGATCTGTGGAGAGGCAACCCCGCTCACAGTCTGTTTTTGTAGGCATTTTTGAGGTATAAAACCTGTAATTGAATAAATGTAATGTAGGGCTGTTTAGTGTCATACTGCGGAACATTCCCGGCAGCGCATTGCTCCATATCCATAGAAACAAGAAGTTGATGCATCCCCAACCAAAAAGTTACAGTGTACCTTTAAATAAAATGCCAGTAAAAATTTGTGTTACTTTTGCGTCAATTGTGTCTGCAGTTTGGATGGAATTGTCAGTGTTGATAACATACGGCTCTGGAAAAAAATAAGAGACCACTGCATTTTTTTCTGAAATCAGCATCTCTACATGTATTACAGCCATTCCATTCCAGCGTCTGTTGAATTCCAACACAAACACAAAGCTGAGCTACTTCAGTTCTTGCACAAGGAGTGGAATAAAGTCACCCAAGAACAATGTGAAATACTTGTGGAGAGCATGCCAAGACACATGAAAGCTGTGATTAAAAATAAGGGTTATTGTACCAAATATTGATTTCTGAACTCTTCTTAAGTGTAAACATTAGTATTATGTTGTTTTAAAATGAATTTGATCTTGTTTCTTTGCATTGTTTGAGGTCTGAAAACATGCATCTTTTTTGTTATTTTGACCATTTGTCATTTTCTGCAAATAAATGCTCTAAACGATAATATTTTTATTTGGAATTTGGAGGAAATGTTGTCAGTAGTTTATAGACTCAAACAAAAATGTTCCTTTTGCCCAAACACATACCTCTAAGTAGTAAAATCAGAAAAACTGATAATTTTGCAGTGGTCTCTTATTTTTTTCCCAGAGCTGTATGGTAGAGGGATTCCATAGTTGAACTCACCTCTACTTCCTGTATTTTGGTACTTTTGTTCAAATTTTTTCCACAAACTGCCACATAACTAATGTAAAACTATGATAAATATTGACCACATGTACTATCCCACCAAACTAAGTAATAATTAGAAAAACATGAAAACCTTGCTATTTTTGTTACTTAACTCATTCAATGCCGGAGACGTCTATTGACGTCCCCTCGAATCCAACCGTTGAGTGCCGTGACGTCTATAGACGTCAATTGCTTTTTTCAGCGGGGGTTGCTAGGTTACGGCCTGGAGCAACTTTTGAGGTGTAATTTACATCTCTCAACCTGTAGATGGCAATGTTGTATCATTATTAGCCGATCAGAGCCGGGGAAGAAAGGAGGAGTGCAGCGTGTGTATGGTGTATTGGCCAGAGTAGTAAGATGGCGAGGCCAGGGAACCCGGAAAAGCAGACAACTGTTGATCAGCGCCTATGGAGCGATCAGATTGCTCTTGGGACCCAGGATCCTGGATCAGAGGATCGCAGAGACAAGCCGGATCAAGCAGCGAGGTCTGAGCAGAGATCTGCTGTGCTCGAGGAGGGGGCGTGTCCTGTGTGCGCTGCACGGACCAGGGAGTCTCCTCAGAACTACGACAGCTCCAAAGAAGAAGTTTACTGACTTGGAGCAGTGAGCAGTGTATGGTAATTGTAATGAATGAAGTTGTGTGTGTGTGTGTGTGTGCGTGTGTGCGTGCGTGTGTGCGTGTGTGCGTGCGTGCGCGCGTGCGCGTGTGTAGCTGTGTGTGTGTAAAGGTTTATGCATGGGCTTGTGTGTATGTACATATATATGTGTGTGTGTGTGTGTGTGTGTGTGTGTGTGTGTGTGTATTAGTTTTTATTATGGGTCTGTACTCTGGGCCTCAGACAAAGCCTCAACAAAGTTCTATTTTATAGGAAAAGATATTATATCCTGTAAACATCTCTTGGCACTATTGATTTGAACGAATTTTCAATTCACAGAGCCTTATATTCTTATATTTGTAAATAAAAAATGTACTTTGTCATCAAAAATCTCTTTCTCTGTTATTTTAGATGTTTGAGGTGTCACTAAATCAATAAATATTGATGTCAAAGTCACTGATCTGCTCGAAATCCTTCCCTGAACTAAACGGTCGTTTTCTCCATTTCTTGCTCAAAAACCAGTGTTTTTGCTGAAACTTCTCTATGTTCTACTATCAGTTATTTGAGAACCGAAAAGGTTAGAAACATAATTTTTTTTCCAGGTGAAAGAAGAGAGTCGACACTTTATTTTGATGTGTCCCATGTTTATATAGTCAAAGAACTCAGTATTCTGTGGGTCTTGGAAAATCAGTGAAATTCTACTGAAACCTGTGGCACTCTGGGGGATAGAATTCTGAAAACAGGCCGGCAGTGAATGAGTTAATAATAATAACAATAATAATAATAATAATAATAATAATAGTGATGTGTGAGCTACCGCGACCAAATAATTTCCCTTGTGGATCAATACATTTGTCCAAGTCTAACCTGTCATATGCACTTTAAAAGCTTACCCTGTTTTTTGTTATAAATATCACAATGTAAGCATGACAGGGGAACCATCGTGTCAGAACTCACAGTCCAAAAGCTGACTGGCAAGCGGTCAGTATTGCCCATTCAAAGGTGAGAACCAAAGAGGGACTCCTGGTGTGAGGGAATCTTGCACAAAGTGTTCCAGCGAGCCACCTACGTCTCCTGCTTCCTTGCACCTCTCCCTTGAGGCTATCTCTTGTATGCAAATGGTTATTCCATTTCCTAACACCTCTCCTGCAGCCTCGCCGACAGGCCACAGCACTGATGTGTCCAAGATACAGCCGAATGTCCGAGCTTCCTTTCAATCTGCTGGTGTGATAACAGTGGCTTTTTGAATGTGCAAAACGGAGCGCTCTGGCCAAAAGCGTTCCGGGGCTGACAGGTTAGTGTGTGCTTTGTGTTCGTTTTCACAGGTTTGCGGTTCAGCACAGATGGCGCACCAGAATTTCAGGCCACGCTCCGAAAACCAACAAATTACACTCTGTACATCCATGCAACACTCGTTTTGGTATGAGGCCAAGGCAGCTCAATGCCAAAACACAGCCCAGTCAACTGTTTGTTCATTGATACTTTGCAACTGATGGGGGGATGAATCAAACTGGAGGCACTGCTCCGTCTGAAGCTCTGTTATAGACTTTAGACATTTGTTTTAATGCAATCTGATCATAAAGAACTGACTTAATTGGAAGTACGTCAGTGAGCTGATTAAACAAGTTCCTCTTCCCCCGTTTTTTTTGTAACTATTTTGTTGAAAACCCAAACACCAAAACAGGGCCATGACATTTTTGCCAGTGTTCGCTAATGTGCGCATTGTGTTTCCATGGTAACAGTTGAAAATTCCACCACAGACATACATGCCGAATCCCTCCCCAAGCGTAAAGTCACCGCAAAGTATCAATCGCATCACTCAACAGTCTTGTTTTTTTTAATCGACTTACCTTTTCTGCCATGATCATCGAGGACCCACCGTGGATGCCCAGGATGGGGATGAGCGTTTGCGAGGAAATAAAATCCAAAATCTGCGCCACCGCCTCCTGATCCGTGCCGTCGCCAAAGACCACACCGTGTATCTTAGTCCCGGACATGAGGTCGCACATGTGGGTGATGATGCTCTTCGGGTCAGTCTCGTTCACCAGCAGAGTCACCACGTTGACGTCGATGGGGTCCTCTTTGCTCCACAACGCACGAATATCCCGGTCGGAGATGTAGCGTGTGCGTCCGAGAATCACGGCAATGTTCAGGACGGGTACCTTCTCCGAACCCGTGCGTTTCTGGGCGGCCGCTGGGTTGGCCATGATGAGTAGTACCACCAGGATAGCCCAGCATAGTAGTAAGATCCTGCAGTACCCTCTTCTGCTCCTCCTCTTGCTTCGCTTGGTGCTGTGGGACATCTTGCCAAACCTCTTCATCCCCTGCGGAGAGGAGAACAGAGATGGGTTGAAAGACGGAATGATATTGGATGAAAAAGGGGTGAGATCGGGGTAGGTGAGGAGTGGAATTTGAAGTGCGGACAAGATGATTGGAAGGGAGAAGAGACAGGAGAAATAAATAGTTAATGTAAGTTAATGTACAAGCGTTCAAAGCATACGTTGGCTCCTTGTCTCTGCGGAGTTATTAAGCACATAAACCTGGTGCAGTGGGAGATGGCCTTGAGAGGAAACAGCAGAGGTGCGGCAGAGAAAGAAGAGAAGACTAACTAGTATGCTGAGCGGTCACGATTCAGGAGATTTCATTTGGATAAACAGGAAAGAAGAAAGCGAAACAACTGTTTTGTGTAATTGGGAAAGGCTGGTAAAAGTCAGGCACAAATTCTGAGGGAATGTGTCATAACATGTTCTAATAAGGTTAGTTCTTGCTTCACGGGGGTAAGGGAAGTCAAACAAAAGGAAATACATAAACACTATTCATAATTATAACCTGTCTGGCGTTCATATAAGATTTTAAGGAACTTATTTGGGTAAAAATATCGCTCGTTAAAGCTGCATTATGTAAATTTTATGGTCACCACCTTCTGTCTCCATGGAGATGGTTTGCCTGTAATTAGGTCTGTCACAATAAATACTATATTGACTTATCATTCAATACATGACAGGTGGAACAATACCTTTTTGGGGTCAGTATTTATTTACATTTTCCTTGCACTAGAGTGGGAAAATGTGGGGTAGTTTTCCTCAAATTAACTATGTAAGTGTTATTTATTTATTGCAGTTTTTTTTTTTTTTTTTAACCAGTATTATACATTTAGTATCATTCTGGGGCGGGGGTTAGGGTTATTATTGTTTATCATCTATATTTACTCCAGCAATATATCATACTTCAACCTCCATGGGAAATCAAAGCATGTTTTCTAGGAATAGCTGAGCAATAAATTCAACTGCATCTAAATCAAGATAAAGATAAACATTCCAGGGACAGACATAACATCTGCAAGGGGACAAGCAGGTAGCAGACCTTCCACCAGAAGAGTTACTTAGTGCACCTTTAAAAGGGGAATTAATGTTTTTTACAATCTGAGCCTTATTTCGGTAATAAAACAAGTTGTTTTACTCACCCATAGCACTTTGGTGTCATTTGGAGCACTTCCGGAGATGTTTTAGATTTGCGATATCCGTAACGTAAGTTCTTGGGGCACATGTTTGCGGTCTCCAAATAACACAAACTTTAGCACAAGCTCGATGTCTAAAGCCCTATTCGGGTGGGATTAGTTTTACAGGGGGATGTAGAGTAATGTTGGTTTATCACAGGACCTCTGTAATATAAATGACCCCATTCACACAGGACAAGAAATGTCCGTAATATTTATTTGACATGGGAGGAGTTTGTTTACGCTCTGCGTATTCGTTGCCATGCACGTTTTGGTGGGGCAGTGCATAAAGCATCAGCTGAAGATAGAGAAGTCATGATTAGCCTATGTGAAATATTAGCGAACTATGCAAATTATTGCCCATAATCAGGACTAATAGAGCATACATTACCTAAAACAAGCACAAGTTTCATGCCTCTGACGACTGATTTAAACCTCTTGGGCTTTTTCATTGGTCGATGTGTGCGTTTGTTTGAGAGTACCGGTAGATCATTTCGCTTGCCGGCAAAACAAAGCGCTTCAAGCTCCTCCATGTTTGAAAATTGCGGTAAATTATTTCTTTAAACGGATGTGACGAAATATTACAGACATCTTTACTGAGGGTCGCATTTGCACGGGATTAATATTACCTATGGTAATTCCTCCGGACAGTTTTACAGAAGGTGAAACTCGCTGTAAATTTCACAAACATACTCCGTTATGTTTACGGACATGGCGCGTTCAGACAGGACTAAATTCCCTGGTAATTATTACTTCACCCCAAGTCACCCCATAAAACTAATCCCGTTTACCTGGCCAGCCAAATGATATCTCTCTGTATTTCCTATACACCGCGATACCATTTGGACACTCTCCATCCACTCTCGCTCCTCCGGTTCCAAACCGACTCCGCGATTCTGATTCGTTCAAAGATGGTGACGTCAGTGCACCCGCCTTTGCCCGCAAAGTCACTCTTAGGCAGCGGAAGTTCCGCCTCAGTTTTGAATCAAGATGGCGCAATCTCTGATTGGTTCACTTAGCTGTCTGTCTACGCGCAACCGCAGCGCATTCTGTGGATCAAGCGTTACCAGACTCACTCGCTGGTACAGCGATGAGTCATGGATTCTTCCAGGCAATAATCCCGTCCGAATAGGGCTTTAGTCTACACTTTCATTTGAGTCAAAAGTGGCCTGTAATCTGAGATTTATCCATAGTGTCGAGTAGATGAAGAGGCCAGTGCGCATGTGTTCAGTCACAGCTTATTTCGCTCTCAGCTCTTGGGAACCAAACATGAAAGGCAAAGCTGTAAGACCTTTGGACCATCGTGTTTGCAGTACCCACTTCAGTCAGGACGATTTTTTACCAGCAAAGGAAAAGAAAGGCCAGCGGATTCTGCGCACGATTCTGAGAAGTAATGCGATACCGATGGCTGTTCTCTGCGCTGCTCCTAAAACTGTCTCCGCTTCATTTTTACGTATCCATTCTGTCTCCTCATCCGTATACTCCTCTTCAGTCCTCAGTCCTCCATAAGTCCTCTTCAGCCTCAAAGTCCGAATCTTCTGCCATGTGTCGCTCGCAATAGAAAAGTTGTGTCTTCTTATCTGCGAAACAGCTGTGACTTCACGCATGCGCACTGTCCTCTATGATGACGTCATCAAATGAAACTATAGCTGGATATCGGGTTTCAGGCTGCTTTTGACTCCACTTAAAGTCTACGCTGACACAGCGAGCTTCTGTGATTTGAAAAGTGCTAAAGTTTGTGTTACTTGGAGACCGCAAACATGTGCCCCGAGAATTCACGTTACGGATATCACAAATCTAAAACATCTCCAGAAGTTCTCCAAATGACACCAAAGTGCTATGGGTGAGTAAAACAACTTGTTTTATTACCGAAATAAGGCTCAGATTGTAAAAAAACATTAATTCTCCTTTAAGAAAAAAAAAAAATCTGTCACCTTACTTAAAAAAAAATAAAAAAATAAAAAAAAAGCTTTAGAAATGTGTTGTGTAAATTAAAAAATCTTTTGTTCAGGCAAAAAAAAAATAAAAAATTACCATTTTCTTACATTTCAGGCAGATTAACCGGTTTAGAAAAGACCTGCTTGTTACATTCACAAGATTTCTGGAAATTGTTTGAGGAAATATGACTTCTGCTCAGTGGCACAGCAGTTCACACTGACAGCAACAAGTTCTTGGATTCAATTTGCAGAAACAGACTTTTTGATTGACCTACCAGTAATGACATAAACAAATACATTCTGAATTGCTGTGAGACTAGTGCTGGTTTAATTAATTTTCAAACAATAATTGAAATCCTCAAGTACTATTGCTTCAGTCATCGCAGAGCGGCATTCTCGCATACCTCGAGCTACAGAGCGTGTGCACAGAGCAGATCATTGGGTGTCCTGGAGGTAAGTTAGATGGGAGTTACATAAAGACTGCAAAGAAACACTGGGCTAATAATAGCTTGGGATGCCAGATAGAGTCCTCTTGTGTTTTAAAAGTGTCACTATAGACTTGCCAGTGTAAATGAGCATTGGAGATGTATGTAGATAAACAAAAGCTGTGAAGAAACGTGGAAAATTATCTTATTGCAGCCTTTACGATAGTTATTTGAGATTTAAAGGTGAAATATGCAACTATTTGTGGGGACTGTTTGCCACCTGCTTGTTTTTCTGATGCTAATGTTATTGCTTTGTCTGAAATGTTCCACAGTATGGCATTACACTTATCAATATCCAAGTAGATAAGCAGCTCACTGTAAGAATGTATGTCTTTCAAGGACTTTTTCCTCCAATAAAAATACCTGTAATTGAATAAATGTAATATCACTGTAATATCACTCTCAAAGATCTTATTAATTCTTATTGATTGGCTTATCCAACATTTTGAGAGATGAAACTAGTATCACGAATCACTAAAAATTGAAACTCCATTTTGATACTAAGGAACACAATGCTAAATGCCAATTCCGATACCACAATAATAATAAACACTCCTTATGATAAAGCTGAAGTTAATTTTAAAGCTATTCAAGGTTCATTTCTGTCCTGTGAATGTGACTTTTCATTACCTGCTCAAATGAGTATCTAGTTTTGATACAAGTTTTAGCATCTCTTAGCATCTGATTTTCGACTCTTTTGACAACCTTAGATGAAACCAACCAACTAATCACATGCATTTCAAAACATGCTTGGAGGTCTAGTACGAGTCAAAGCCCCCATGCAGACAGAATATTGCATTATCCTGTATTACTAAACTAATTGCAGCCACGCATGATTCGCTAATTGGGACTATTTAGATTACCACAAGGGTTTCTTTTCCTTGAGCTGTAATTGTAAGACTGATAGGGCTTCTCTAGGGGAGCGTGAAATGCCTGTGACTTGGTCTTGGCTGAGGCGTGCGGTGTAGGTGTGCGGCGTTCAGCATGAGCAGAGTCACAAGTGCATGAAGCATATGGTCACATCATGTACCCATGTGGACTTAACCATTTATGCCCCCTATCCCCTCCCCTACCTACATACATACATACATACATACATACATCCACAATGTTTTTTGCATCAACATTGTGTCTGCTGTTGTTGCATGACTGACTCCCAGATGCTCTCGTCTATACTGCCTGTAGATGCCCGGGTCATAGAATCGTAAAATTACTTATCTCATGTCAGCCTATTAACACAAGGAGCTCAGCAAGTCAGCTCCACTAGTTTGGTTTACTGGTTTATCTAGTGATCTATAAAAAAGAATAATAATAAAAAAATGGCAAAACATCTAAGAGATTTTTCTCTCAAGCATTGCAATAACATTTACAATTCATGTTTTAAACAAGATTCTGTTTGAAGTCACCATTTTGAAACATTTTCAGGAACATAAAAGGTGCACTATGTCACTTTTCTGGTGGGAGAGGTCCTCCACCTTGTTTCCATGGAGATGCTGTTGGGTTGCCATGAATCTTCCACAGTATGGCATTAAAATTCTCTCCATCTTGCATTTATTTAATTACTGGCATTTATACTGCTTTAAAAATATTATTTTTCTTAAGTGGGCTTACCACTCCACACATCTGACCTGTAATGTTGGCTGGTGGCATCACTTTCTTGTCTCCAAGTTGAATGCCATACTGTGGAACATTCCAGGTAAAACAATAACATCTCCATGGAGACAAGTAGGTGGCTGCTTGAAGGGATATTTTGTTGTTTTCACAGGAAACGAAGTTACTCAGGTAATTGCATTCTTTGCGATTTGCTAACTGAGACTTTATATGAGCTCTTCATTTCTGTATGAAGTAGATGTGGTTTTCCCTTGTGTCTCTGACTGCCATGTGTCCTTGTTAAGGGCCCATTACATCTGCAACGTTGAGCCAGTGAAGGGCCATGAGCCAAGGAGGCGTTTGATGTTGAGCACAAGTGTCTTCTGGATCAAACTGCACTCAAATAAACAAGATATTTACGCCTCGAGCACAGATCAATGCAACACAAGCACGTGTCTCGAAAATAGATTTCTATTTTGGGGAAAATATGGCAGTTTGGGTAATAATTTAAAAAAAGCATAATTTTTGTATATACATTATTAGTCTGTCTACATCTCAGTTCAAGTTCAAAACATTTTGATCCACCTTGTGATGTCATGTAGTGGTAGTTTTCAAGTTAACAGCCTTTTACCTTTAGTTCAGTATAGATTCCAAATTATTCTAGGGAAGGTGAATGGAGTTTAAAAATCCGGGAGGTGCTCCCGGATTGTAATCCGGGAGCACCTCCCGGATTACAATTTGACATCACAAGGTGGAACAATGTTTCTGTTCGAAAGAAGAACTCATACTCCTACATATGCAGGATTTGTGTGTTAAACTCTAGGTATGTTTGTGATGAGGAACTTTAAATAAAAATCCTGTTCTCTATTATCTGCCTTTTTATTATCATAATTTCATTTACGTTAATATACTATTGTAATATTGCCTATCTCCAAGCAGCAATTGTGATATTATCCCTTTGTCAATAGATCTCATTCCTCTACTTTGAACCAAATTGCCTTTTTTAGTTATACATCTTAATTTTTGATAGATTTTTTTGAACATCCAATTACAGAACAGATGGGAAGTCAGAAGTCCTTACCAAAAAAAAAAAAAAAAAATGAATGGTGTTTTCTGTGGGCTAAAATTTGTCATACCTAGTTATGCTGTTATGAAATGGGAGACTCCGGTGGAAGGCTCTATTGCTCTGTAGCTGAATAATACATGTGGGCTCACTGTGTCATCCTGTGATTTTAAAAACAAGCACCAGAACACCCCCTCCTCTCCCTCTCCCCCTGTCCATCTGAGCAGAAACAGGCCTACTCGTGAATCATCCCTACTGCCTGAACGGATGCTTAAAAAGACTATGCTTCGTCCTAAAAAAGTTGTGGTCGTGAATTGCAAAAGTTATTTCCCTGTAGGAGTTTGAGGAGAAAAAAGTGGAATTTTCTGAGATTAGGTGATGTTTTAATATGAGGATTCTGCTCAAAGTTCACATAAAATAGCATTAACATTTAAAAGACTTGAAATATGAACTGCTGAACTAAAATTGTTTTTCCAATTCCATGTATTTAAAGAAAGCTTTCTTACAAAATCAGACCAAATATTTATTACAGTACTTAAAAGGTGTACTATCTAGTTTCTGGTGGAGGGTCTACCGGCTTGTTTTGACTGAGATGTTATTGCTCTGCCTGGAATGTTCCACTGTATTGTGTTAAATAAATCTTTTATCTATTCAATTACAGATGTTTTTTATTACTTCAAAATATATACAAAACAAGCATTTTACTGTAAATAGGCTTGCCACTCCACAGATTTAACCAAAATGGATAAAAGTAACTCCATAAAGTTGTACATCCCAGACCAAGCAAGTAGCAGACTCTCCATCAGAAAAGTTTCACAGTTCATCTTTAAATAATTGCAAATTGCGACTGTTCAAATCACTGTCACTTTATTATGCTACAGTCCTAATTAAAAGTTAAAACATCTACATATCTCAAAGCAAAGTTCTCCCATAGGAAAATCAAACCTTTCCTCTCTATACAATAATTACCAGAGCATTCAATTGAAACTATTGTGATCCCAACTATAATACTTACTCTCTATTAATAGCTGCATATTCACAGGTCAAATGGAGAGAAAGTGCTTTGCCTCAGCACTTTGGAGAGGTTACTGCAGAACCACACTGGGGCTAGGAAATCAAATGAGACAAGCGGAATTGGACATTTGAACAGCAAGTGGGGCTGCACAATTTGAGAAAAAAAAAATCTGATAAATTCAATCAAATTCAGATATATAGTGACTTGCGATATTAAAAAAAAAAAAGATTCGATAGAAAGTGCACACTGAAAACAACTCCAGGTGCATTAACATTTGAAAGAAGACTGAAATATGAAGTTAAAAGATCCACATTACGCTATTTTCTGATGTACGCTATAATGTTGTTTTTTCATCACAAACATACTGTACCTGGAGTTGTGTTTTGTTTTGTTTAACACCCAAACCCTGCATATTTATGCCGAGTTCTTCTTTCAAACAGAAAACACTGTTCCACCTTGTGATGTCACGTGGTAATAAAGGAACTGCTCCACTTTATTTTTAATCTTCATATATTTTCACTAGAATAATTTGGATAATTTCAGCTCAGGAATTGCCAAGCTCTACTGAACAAAAGGTAAAAAGGTTGTTAACTTGAAAACTACCGCTTCATGACACACACCATCAGGAGGTGGAACAAAGCATTTTGAGCTTTGGACATGTGGACAGACTTATAATAAGAGAGTACTCAAAAACGTGTGAATGAAACAAAACACAACTCAGTTTCTACCATAGCTAAATGCTTACAAGATTCAATTTTGGACCTTTAAACTAATAAAAGAATCACATGTATTTTAGAAAATGTTTGTTGGCATCTAAACTACAAGTACAAGATTTCCTATTGTGGTCTTTGATAACTGCGCCAACTCATTTTACGATTTTGATTTCATTGTGCCATTTTGTCCAGCCCTAGGACTTTTGGCTAACACATGCAAATTATACAGTTAACATGAAGATCCAAGATGTGATTAAACGAGACATGACTCCAACATTGTTAATTAGAATAGAAATAATAATTCTACTATTTGGATTCTAGTACAATTTCAACCACACTTCCAAGCAAATGACTGAGGGTGTGGTGAAGGCAACTGTAAGCAGACAAACTAATTGGACTCCGGCTGGTAAAGGAGTGAATTGAATTGTGGGAATTATTGAGTGATGGGTGGGTTATAGAAGATGGGAAGACTGAGGAGGCTGATGGATGTATAACTTTTTGGTTGGGGGTTTGTCACCTGCTTGTTTCTACAGATATGTCTGGAATGTTCCACAGCATGGCATTGAATAGCTCAGATCTTACTTTCATTCAATTACAGGTGGTTTTATAGCCCAAAAATGCCTAGACAAACAGGCATTCTTACTGTGAGCAGGGTTGCCTCTCCACAGATCTGATCTGCAACTTGGTCTGGTCCACACAGAAAAGCGTTTGATGGACCCTGCACTAGAAAGTTACACAATGCACCTTTAAAGGGCCTAAACCAGATTTGAGACCAGTATTTGAGAAAAATGTCTACATATAATTATAAAGTTTAGTTTAGTTTAGTTTATTATTAGGATCCCCATTAGCTGTGCTTTACAGCCAGCTAGTCTTCCTGGGGTCCTTGTTAAAAAGCACAAAGTACAAAAGTACAAAACATACATCAATACATTTCAATAAATGTCACACATATGACAGACAACAGGCGCATCACACACATCAACATCTCTATAAAAAGACAGAAAAAAATCAAACTCTGCAATTTGTTGATATTCCACAACAATTCATATTACAAGTAGCCAATCCCAATGTAATTTTTCAGTTTTCTTTTAAAGTTCAACTTCTGTTCTGTTTCAATGAGCCTCAATGGCAAAATGTTCCGTCCTTTTATCGCTCAAAGTGTTGCAATGACAGAGTATCAGGAAGTACACACATGCTTGTTGTTATCTGCATCATCATTGTGAATAGTGAAGAATAACTTGGGACTACTACAAAGCTTTTAAAATGATCTACGTTTGTTTTTCACATTTTCAGAAAGTAAAAATGATGTACAGCACCTATAAATGGATGATTTGAGGAAGGAATGGCAATCTTTCTAGTTACTTACAGTACATTTTAATAAAGTTACATTGAATTCCTTCTTGCTAATTAACAATCTAACGTTTGAACTCCAATGGGTGCCGTGACCTACAAAGAGAACGCAGCTAATGCAGCGCTATCCGTGCTATAGGGAAAACTACTATGAGAAATGGCAAGAGATAGAGAAATCCCATTGATCTGTGAAGACTTACTCTGCACTGCCACAATCTATGTAAAATGTATGATGGTTTGGCAGGCACATCCAACACGCACACACCCCTTTAAGGGAATGCACCCATATTCAATAGAGCTCCAAATCTCTCTGAGCCAAAACCTAAGATCTGAAAAGGATTCTTGTCAAACTACAGCCACTAGCCCTCTCTGAACATCTCTCACAAAATAGGTTTCACACAATCAATAATTCAGTGGCATTATCTTTACATGATGATTAATACGATTGCATTTACTGCGGTGCTCCTACTCCTCCTCTTCCTCCTTTCTCCATTTCTAAATGGCATTAAAATTGGATTAACACACTGTATGACACACACTAAAATGATGATTTATTTAGAAAGCCAGGGATAGAATGGTGTAGAATGAAAACTGGGAGGTTTGGCTGATGTTTTGACACAAAGGAAACACGTATACATCTTTGCTCCCAGGCAAGATCCAAGCTCAGTATGTGGAGATGGGTCCCTGGGTGCTCCACTGTTCCTGAGAGGGTGCCATAGCATATGGAGCAGGCTCTGTACCGGATTTTTATTGTCTTAAAGTGTGAAAAACAAAAATAGTTCATCTTAACAGTCCAAAGTTATTCCTTCCCCAACACATTCCGAGCACCCTAATTATTCACAGCAATTAGTTTATATTTGCCATACACCACACCACTGCTAACCAAGACTAGCATGATAACGGCACATCTGATAAGCCAATAATCTTTTTTTTTTTTGTATTCAAAGATGCAGACATCAATTTTAGGTATATCTCCCACCTTTATTCTGGCAGTACTTAAAGGGATATGCCACCCCCAGGTCAAATTTGGGCATCTCCCCACAGTCCAGAGACTAAAATAAGTGGTGGAAAGCGTTTTCCTGCTCACCCAGCCATTGTCCGAGTCTGTCGCCACTGACCGCCGCGGTATCTGCAGCTCCTCCGCCTTAGACTGGAGTCTAACGTCGCCAGAGAAAGATTTCGGCCAAAAGGAATTAATTTGCTCGATGCGTTTCCCAATTACTTTCTGTGTAGTGCGCATTCATATCGAGTGCAAATAAATGTGCAAATCAACACGGAGAGCTTGCCTTGGTCATTTTGGGTGGGAACTATTTTCCAGTGCGGAAGAATACAGCCGAATCACGCAGCACGCTGCCAGGGGAATCCCTGTTACGCACCGGGAAGGGAGTTCCCCTGTTGCACAACGTGGTGCGTGACTCGGACAATGGCTGGGTGAGCAGGAAAACGCTTTCCACCACTTATTTTAGTCTCTGGACTGTGGGGAGATGCCCAAATTTGACCTGGGGGTGGCATATCCCTTTAAGGATGAGTCAATGTCAGTTGGTAAAGGTATCATACACACAATATAAATCTCTGCTTTTCTTTAAACTGCAAAGAACAACTCTGGGCACCAAATTGCTCCAATGTGTAAATTTCTGATTACTTGACCATGAATGTTGCTCTGTGTGGCATTCAATTTGTCCCTAACGACAGGCAGACAGTGGTGATGACACACTGACACAAAGACACATTCAAACCTGTGGCGAGGCGAGTCCACTCACAGCTATAGCATTAACAACATCTGTAATTTAATAAATACATGATAGATACTGCATTCATGTGGTCCTCTGGAACTCAGGGTTGTGAGATGCGATGCCAGGGTTTCGTATTGTTTGCATTCATGGGTTTTTTCATTTGTGTGAATTTCTTCACATAACAGGTGACGTCAGGTGTGGAAGTTGAGCAGAAGGTTTTGGCCTGAGTTCCTGAGTTGTTTTTCTGACCAGTGGGAGCGTTCATTGTGCCTTGTGCATTTTTCATCTCTGAAAAACATTATCCTTGAGTTCCCGAGGACCACGTAGATGCAGAAGGTGTGTAACTTTCTGTAATGTCTCCATGGAGACAAGCAGGCGGCAGACCCCCCCTCACAAGAAGAATTCCCAGGTTTCTAATCTGTCTGAAGAAAATTACATTTTATTGTTTCCTTTTCAAACACTGCCTCCACTGTTCCTTTCAAATATTGTAATAGACTGTGTGTCAAGTGTCTCGGGGGATCTTTTAAATTGTCTCTAAATAGTCAGTTAGGCCTGGATTATTTTGTTACGATTTAGAAACTGCAGATTTTGAACAACTATGATTTACTGGGGCATTTTATCACAACAGGGACTGTGGAAAATTGGCTTCCTCTTAAGTCAAAAGAGAATTGTGTTTTGCATAACTTTCACCTTTGGGAACTCAAGTGTGAAATTGTTGAAATAAATTGAGTAAGATCAAATTTCCTGCAGATTGCCATTTGTTAGAAAATGAATTAAAAAGGTAGACTTTAAGACTCTGCATTCATTTCAAAACAATAAAGTCTGAGTAACTTCATAATTGTTATCATTTTGGCTGCACTAATGAAAACAACGGATTATATTCAATGTAATTCCAAAACAATTAATTTTAGTAGTCTACAATTTCATATTGATATAATGAAAGTTTGCAGTAATTCATAACAATAAATGCTGACTACAATACATAACAGTAAAATAAGGGCAAAGCATCATAGTCTAGATAGTTCCCTGCTTGTATGACATTCAATTGCAACAAAACTATGTATTTCAACAGTGTAGGAGTGCACCATTTGACGTCATGAAAGCGCATTATTATTTTGTGACATCTAGATCGGAAATTTGTGTAATATGGGCCCTTTCGACAGCTAATCGAAAAAAAGAATCGCTCACTAATCCAACACTAAAACAATCATTAAGCTGCGACCCTAATTTGCAACATTAAGTCCTCCACAAATACCTGGACTCATTTGCCTGCGCCTCCTCTGAGCCTTTCATCCCTGGACACTTGGTTCCCCTGACAGGCCCTCGCCATCTGCTGTGTGTGCCCTGGCTTGTGCATGAGCGCCCACGAGAAGCCCAATGGAAGTAATGGTCTGTTACCACTCGGGCTTCGATGTGCTGTCTGCCCACTGCGCACAAGCCCCCTTAGCCCCCTACCAATACCCCATGTGCATGTACGTGTGGAGAGAGGAAGAGTCGTGTCTGCTAGGGATATAACATTGACCGAAATGTCATAATAAAGTCACTCAATAATAACATGGGCCAACACAATATATCAAATCTCAAATCCCTTGCTTAAATTCATTGCTATGGTGCAGCAATAGCGAAAAGAAAGAGGAAAAAAACTACATAAAAAATTCTTTGCTGCATTTCAGTCCAATTTACACAATTCAATTACTTATTAAGTACTTCTAAACCTTAAAGCTTTGGTTTATGACAGGACCAAAGGCATTTTTAAAGGAAAAAGTAGGATACTCACAATTGTATTAGCCTCTACAAAACATTGCAATAAATATCATACCATGAGATGCATATCGTGAAAATATTGTACAGAGAAATTTGGATATCGTTACATCCATAGTTTGTGCCTGTACTGTATCTGCGCAAAGAGTATGGGTAGGATCTCTTGTACTTTTATATAATGGATATCAACACTTCTACCATCAAGATAGAAAAGATACATATTTTAGTTTTTTGTTGTTGTTGTTGTTGTTGTTAAAGGTCCCATGGCATGAAATTTTCACATTCTGAGGTTTTTGAACGTTAATGTGAGCTCCCCTACGCTGTTTAGGCCCCCCCCATGGCTAAAAGTTGCAAAATGTGTAAACGGAGCATTTGCGATCCTTTTCCGCGTTTGAAAAAAAGACAGCCCAAATGGGCGATTCTGAACAAGGGAACTTTCTGACGTCAGACTCGCGGAAAGGTTTCCACCCCCCGTCTGGATGTCTACCCACCGTCTCTGGAAATCACGCCCAGACAATTTGGACCGCAAACGAGCTACGAAATGCGTTTTGTTTTGTTTTTTTTGCCTGGAAACACATGAGAGTGTTTCCAAGCTCGGATGTCCTTTATCCGAGCCTCCGAACCGCTGAAACAGCAGTGGTTTAAATTTTATTTTCTGTGGAAATGTGTTTTTTTTTCATGTGACGTCTCACATCTTTCCAAGGGCTTAAAACGCAGAAGTGGGGACAGCGCACCGCTAATCCAGGAAACAGTAGCGTATTTGGCCACACCCCCAACCGCTGCACTGGCCTGTCTCTGTCCTCCTCATTTGCATTCAAGCAACAACGCCCAGAATAAAGTGATTCAGAGACATATTTATGAATAGAACTGTCTTCATGAGGCTCTCTCATGCACTGAGGCTTAATTTTGGAAAAGGATTCATTTACAGTATTAGGGAACCACTAAGACGCCATATAAAAGCATCAAGAAGTACCATGTCATGGGATCTTTAATTGTATCATTCATTGGCCGATATATTTTGCCAGTGGATCAAGTATCAGAGGGTGGCCGTTCACAAAAGCAAATATTGTCATCCCGGTTTGTCTTATGTTAAAGGTTAGATCTGTCACAAGAGCAAATTTTGAGGTGCGATATATTGCAAAAGAAAATATACACGATATACGATAATGCAAAGCAAGCCATAAAGCAGATTTATCTTCAAAAAGTATTCTTGAAAAGTATTCTAAATGTACAATATTGTTAGTAAAAACATGAGCTGCAATAAATAAAGGACAGAATGCAACTGTTAAGTAGTTAGCTTGTATCTATAATGAGTCATAAAATAATTCAGACTTCTGCAGCTTAAATCTTATCATACAGAATTTAAAAAAATCAAAAAATGTCAAATTATTACAAAGAAAAAGCACCTACCACAAATACAAATTCTCAAAAATTACTGTTCTGTCTAACCTATAAGTTGATATGGTAATAATCGTGACAAGCCCAGTTAGAACAAAAGCTACAATATTTGCCAAGGGATTAGCATAGTCATTTTGTACAACAATATATTGCTTTATGGTCTAAATTGTCATAAATTCTAGATTTACACATTGAACCAAGGCTGTAATTGACTATAGAACTTCTTAGTCGACTAAAGACATGCCCTGTTCATCAATTAATCATCTAAAGCTCTCAAAATGATTGGGATCCCACTTAAAACAACAATACAGAGAAGTAGCCGACATAAGAGCATCTTTACAAGTGAAAAGGCAGATTAAAGTGGCCAGTCACTCCCCAAACTCTGGCTAACTCACTTCATGCCTTCTGCTTTCTGCTGTGCTCCATTAAAATTCTTACAATCATAATAAAATAATCAATTTGCTAATAATTTTTTTTGTTGACTGCAGCCCTTTAGTCGTTAGGCTGATTAATGGAGTTGTTGAACTGCTGTCTTTGTGCGTTAGCAAAGTGTTGAAGTGATAAAAATCCAGCTAAAAACACACAGTTGGCTACATAAAGTAAAAAAAAATGTGTCAAGACAGATATTGTAGTTGAAGTTCTACTGAAGTAAAACAATCTTGTGATGCCATATTTTGTGTATGTTCATTTAAATGTAGTGGTTAACTATTGAGGTGGAGAATCGGTATGCGCCATGTACTTAGTAATGCTGCCAATCCAATCTGTCCGAAGGTCTCATACGGATTTTTAGCTCATTTAATTGGAGAAAGACAAAAGTACATGTGCTGTGTCTGTTGCAGCTCTTTAAATTGGGATAGTAAAAGGGTAAAGAGAAATGGTGAGGATGCTGTATCCTATGTACTTCGATTTGGCCCATGGATGCTATCGGTTTATTTCCCTGTCTAAAATATTCTATAGTGTCTTTCCGTGGGCATCAGCTGACGCCTTAACACAACGCAGGGGGGGTGAAAAGGACTGCGATTCTACAACGTGACTGATCCATGAGAGCGGTAGAGAGGATGGAGAGGGGGGGGGGGGCGGCACAGTTGACGTGGAAATTCATTTGGATCTCCCCATTAGATTCATTGAGGCCAAGACAATGCAAGTACGACCCCTAGTGGACCAACGGGAGACAGCTCGGGCTATTTCATCCCACTACTCCAGGAGACGCTCCACGCTGAGTCAAAGATTAGTATTTTTAGAGTAAAGCCAGAGATTTCCTTGTCATGACGCATCTGACGTACATTTTGCGCTAAACGTCTCTTTTTTTAGCCAAATAAATAAGCAGCTCCAACTCAAGACAGACCGCTGGGAATTATTATTCCAGGAACGGGATGAGGCGAGCTGCAAGTTGCGCCGAGCAGAGACAAGACAAAAACCGCATTGTGGTTTAAAACTAGTGGTCACAATGGTTCAAAACGCGCCTGAAAACACGTCTTGCGTTTCGCTTTAAAACCTCGCGTCTGCTTTCTTGTCTGACTAGGTATTTCAATTCAAACGCACAAAACAAACCATCTTTATGTCTAATGTAACACGTTCTATGGCAGCAGAGCACAAAAAGCCAAATTGTACGTCTCTGTCCTGTTGAGGTGTTGTGCGTTTTGAAGCAGGCTGCGCTCTGTTCACTGCACCAGCCTTACGCATTATGAGAGAACACTTGACGCAAGAGCTGTGAGAAAATCTCTGTTATGTACAGGTATGGTAAACAGTCCACCTGCCCGTTAGGGATTTCAGGAGGGGGAAGGTGGTGGCGTGCCGTACTTTGGATAGGGGCGCCTGTGGGAAAGCGCCGCAGGGGCGACAGTCGCGGTGCGGCATCCTCTCTGTCCGACTCCCCAATAATGAGTGCAAAATGACTGACAAAGTACTTACAGCATCTCCCTTCCGCGGAGCTCCAAAGCAGTGGTTTTAGATGTCATCGCAACTGCCCCCCCTTGTCCCCTCTGAAAGCATGCAGCCTCTCCGGTGATCTGCACAACACAAGAATAAAGCAAGCTCTCGCAATGAATTATTTCCACCGTGTCCAAAAAAGCTGAATGAAATCCCTCTTTTTCAGACTTCAGGAGGGCACTGCTTCGGAAGAAAATCACAGTTGTTGTAATCCAATCTTCATTTTGCTTAGCGCTGAATCTCCACTGCAATCTTCCATGGTGGGGCTCAAGCTGCCTCTATGCGCGCGATGAGAGCTCCCGGTATCCCGTTATTCCTGTCCCAGGCGAGGAGGCGACCGCCGGACGCACGCAGACGCACAGGCTCATGGGGTTGTACAGTAGATGCTCTGGCTGTGCTCCGGGAGGCTTCCCACGGCGCACGGGACCCGCTGCGACGTCTCCCCCCCACCTCTCTCTCTCTCTCGAGCTGTGGTTCCGGTCGTGCACGTGAGACTGGACCTCGGTGGGGTGTGCACGGGGTGAGTCTGTGCCTATGCACGCCTGGGCAGTGTGGATGTGCGGCTGTGCGCTTCTGCAGAGGCTCCGGGATGGATGGATGGATGGACGGACTGTGCGTCGGTCTGTCCCTCGCTCACTGCGCTAGAGCGCGCTCAGCCCGGAGTTGCCTCAACACTTTGACTCTTGTATTCAAGTCGCATTCTTGTGCTTTTCTGCTAAACACCTCCACTGGTCGCGCCTTGTGGCAGTTTCACACATAATCCACTGGTTTAACCACGCTAAAACAGCACGAACACACCACGCAATGATGCGCCAACAAGTTGTACCAACGTTTTATCCAATGCACCTACCTGACATGCACTCCTGTTAAATTTACTTATTATGGGGGTCAGTTAGAAATAATTTATGTGTGCTATTTATGTAGGCTATTGTAGAGCTTTTTGAGGAAAACCGAATTTAAAAATAAAATTGAAGAACAAACGTACGAAAAACGTCGTGGAGCAAACTTACACAAGCTAGCACAATGTAGCTAGCAGAATCAGAATCTATATAAAGGGGTTACCCGAGCAAATAATCCGAAACAATAACTTAAACTTACACTATTTAGGATCATTTTGAAGAATAAATATACTATTCCGACTTTTTCACCGATAAATAACCGATGAGATAACTCACGTGCACTTGCGGAGTTATTTCAGGTGTTTACTGTTCAACCATCTACTTCCGCCTTCATTTCTCCACGCGAGTAGGGCCTGTTTCTTCTCTTAACCTCCTGGGACCCGAAGAAAAAAGTGTATTTAAATTTTTTTGTGATTTTCTATTTGGAGATAAATGAACACCTTAGCATTTACATTTTGTTAATTTTATTTTTATTCATAATATTGCAGCATGTCTTCTGTAATGGACTGGTTTAAACCTGACTCAAATTTGGTTCAGACCTGGTTTAGGCCTGGTTTAGACCTGGTTTAGACCTGATTAAGACCTCTTTTAGTCATGGTTTGGACCTGATTAAGACCTCTTTTAGTCATGGTTTAGACCTGGTTTAGACCTCTTTTAGTTATGATTTAGACCTGGTTTAGACCTCTTTTAGTCATGGTTTAGACCTGGTTTAGACCTCTTTTAGTTATGATTTAGACCTGGTTTAGACCTCTTTTAGTCATGGTTTAGACCTGGTTTAAACCTGACTCAAATTTGGTTCAGACCTGGTTTAGATGCGGTTTAGACCTGACTTAGACATGATTTAGTCCTGGTCTAGTCTCTTAGCTAATCAGGGCGCAGGACAGAATGTTACACTGTAAAAAAAAAAGTTACACTATAAAAAAAATGGGAAAAATAAAAATAAAAAATGGAAAAAAAAATCCGCGAAACAGCGAGGCCGCGAACAGTGAACCGCGATACAGCGAGGGTTCACTGTATTCCTGATTTGGTTCTGATTTAGTCCTGGTTTAGTCCTAGTTGAGACCTGGTTTGTTTATTTATGTATTCTATCTCTAAACACTTAAAAGCTCAACTGATTAACTCAATGTCCACTATAAAGGACACAAAATAATGGGCTGGGTCTCAGGAGGTTAAACTCCCTAACACACGTCTTAGAGTGCTGTTTCTTCTCTTAAACTCCCTAACACACATCTTAGAGTGCTGTTTCTTCTCTTAAAGGGATATGCCACCCCCAGGTCAAATTTGGGCATCTCCCCACAGTCCAGAGACTAAAATAAGTGTCAAATCAACACGGAGAGCTTGCCTTGGTCATTTTGGGTGGGAACTATTTTCCAGTGCGTAAGAATACACCCGTATCACGCAGTACGCTACCAGGGGAATCCCAGTTACGCACCGGGAAGGGAGTTCCCCTGTTGCACAACGTGGTGCGTGATACGGCTGTATTCTTACGCACTGGAAAATAGTTCCCACCCAAAATGACCAAGGCAAGCTCTCCGTGTTGATTTGCACATTTATTTGCACTCGATATGAATGCGCACTACACACAAAGTAATTGGGAAACGCATCGAGCAAATTAATTCCTTTTGGCCGAAATCTTTCTCTGGCTACGTTAGACTCCAGTCTAAGGCGGAGGAGCACCAGTTACCGCGGCGGTCAGTGGCGACAGACTCGGACAATGGCTGGGTGAGCAGGAAAACGCTTTCCACCACTTATTTTAGTCTCTGGACTGTGGGGAGATGCCCAAATTTGACCTGGGGGTGGCATATCCCTTTAAACTCCCTAACACATGTCTTAGAGTGCTGTTTCTTCTCTTAAACTCCCTAACACATGTCTTAGATTGTCTTAGAGTGTAAGTATGTTGCAAACAAGGCCTGGAAAATGGCGCTTTGATGATGCCAAGCCTAAAATTAGATGTCCTCATGGGCCTATATTGCTAACACATCATCTGTATTAAAATGCATGAGTTCATTAAACAGGGAGGCTCGGGGCCTTGTCTATACGTTCACAGGATGGGAGGGGGGGAGGGTCAGGAAAATGTTGGGCCATTTTTATCTCCTTGTCTGTGAGAGATTAGATCATAAAAGAGGTGTTGTAATCTGGAATTACATTGTTACTGGAAGAATAAATGAGGCACACTATAGCTAGATCGTGTCCATGCTGCACTGTTCAACCTGCTGTTGTGGTACACTCTTTATACAGGAAGTGCCCCTTTATGATTTTAAAGTTCATACAAAGCACCTGGTGATTTCAACACCGTCACTGGAACAAAGTAGGGACATCAAAATAATGTGATTAATTGATAATCATTATTTAGATCAGAATACAGTGGTACCTCACCTTACGAAATTAATTCGTTCCAGAAGTGGTTTCGTAACGTGAAAAATTCGTAAGTTGAGTAGCTATTTCAATGGAAAAAGCCTGATCCGTTCCAAGGTTTTTTTTTATAGTGTAACATTTTTTTTTTATAGTGTAACGTTGTGTTCTGCATCCTGACGGGCTAAGAGACTAGACCAGGACTAAAAGAACGTGGAATAAACCAGGTCTGGCCAGAACTAAACCTAGATTGGACCTGTTATTATATAACATGGCAGTGCCGTTGGAGGAGCGCGGTGCTCGTGTCTCCGCGCTCCTTGCGGTGCGGGGCGGGCTCTGCTTCTATCTGACCTCCAGAGCCAGGGCGCTGACACTGTGAGCTAACAGGCCGAGGAAGGTGCTCTATTGGCGGTGTTGTGAGATGTGTCTTGTGTATCTTGTGTCTATAGCTCAGTGCAGAAGAGAGTCTGCGAGTGTGTGCGCGCGCGCCGTGTGCGCGTGCTGGATGAATGCCTCCGCGTTTCGTAGAGGAGACAATAAAGCCCCACTCTGCAGCAAAACTGCCTTTTTTTAAATTTGCATTCTCCACCACTGTAAGCGCGCGATGTCCACAAGGGAGTTAACCCCGGAGGGAAAGCTATCTCCGGCCATGGAGAAGACGATCTCCCCTGTGTCTCCCAGCCACGGTTAGGAGATGAGAGCAGGAATGGATAACAGCGGGCAAGACCGCGCGGTCTCGCTCGGGTCGGGCGCTGGTTCTATGTGACTTCCAGGTCTAGACCAGAACTAAACCAGGTCTAAACCAGGACCGGAGCAGGAATAAATCACCCCGTGCTCGGCCCGTGCGTGCTCGGCCACGAGGAGGAGGCACGGCTGCATCCCACAGCCCCGGTGTAGCGCGGCCTTGCGCCGTGCCGACGTGATCCTTCGATGTTGGCTCTTCCTATCACTGTGAAGCAGAATTCACCAAGTGCTGGATTGCTCACTCACTAAGGAAACGTGAGCTGGGTTTAGACCGTCGTGAGACAGGTGAGTTTTACCATACTGATGATGTGTTGTTGTGTCTCCGCTCGTTTCGGGGCGTGCATCTGGGCGTGCATTAATTGAATTTTTGAGATTTGTTGTTTTTAAAGTGCTTTATAAATGAAGTTGGATTGGATTGGATTGGAGATTTCGCGTTTCGTAACTTGAAATTTCATTCGTATCTAGAGACCAAAATTTGACGTGAAGGTGTTTCGTAACATGAAATTTTCGTTTGTTGGGTCATTCGTAAGGTGAGGTACAACTGTATAATCATAAAAACTAAAATACTATAATAGTGACCATTTTAGAAGTTATTATAGAGACTTACGTGGCCATACCGGCTTGTCAAAGCCTGATCTCATCAGATCTCAGAAGCTCAGCAGGGCCGGGCCTGGGCAGTACTTGGATAGGAGACCGCTGGGAACACCAGGTGTCATAATGGAGCACCAGTCACAAAAACTGTTGTTGTGTCCTTAGGCAAGACACTTCACCTACATTGCCTTGTAAAAATGTGGTGTGTAAGTGTTGGTGATGGTCGGAGGGGCCGATGGCGCAGATTGGCAACCTCGCTTCCGTCAGTCTGCCCCAGGGCAGCTTGCCACTGAGTATGGAGTGAATGAACAATAAACTGTAAAGCACTCTGGGTGTCTTGAGGTGCTATATAAATGCAATGATTAATTAATTAAAAAATAATTTAATACGTTTGTTTATATCAATATAATATTACTTTTGCATTAACAAGGGGGTGTTATGCAATTTATTTTTTTTTTATTTATTTTTTATCTTTGTACCATGTTTTAAAGTAGTTCCCTCATCAAAAATATGTCTATGTTTTAGATGGCATGTTTAAGTATTTTCATGGTTTCCCCCAGGACTTATTCAAACCCTTCTCATGCTCAGCCCTCAAGCCAACATCATCTATGCTCCCACACAACTCAAAACTGCACACTTCACAAACCTGATGCGATGTGCAGTAGTTCCATTAGTGATGAACACTGTTGTGATAGTGCTCTGAAGGGGGGGTGACAAAAACAGAAGAGAAACCTGTGAAACGTGTTAATACGTTGTATTTTTTGCAAATATAACATTTTCAAAACAATGAAAGGTAACATGGTGATCTAGATATGTTGTGTTAGCAGTTAATACCCCATAGAATAAAATACTTTTTAAGAAAGTTAAACAAAATTTCATAAAGCTGACCACATAGAGGATTAGAATGAAAGAAAATGAAGGATTTTACTTTTGTTTTGTTGTGTCAATACTCATGAATAATCGTTAAATAGTGGTATTTCATTTCAGAATAATCTTAACACTAATTGTGACAAATTGTACAAAGCATATAGTTCATGCAGTACATTGCCCCAGTAAGATTTTTACACATAGATTTGAAATATTTTTACCATTTGTCATGCTTGAAGATTTTTAAAGGTCCTGTATTACACACAATTTACTTGGGGTTTTAGGTCATGTTTTAATGCTGTTATCTCCTCAAAAACATAAACAGAGTTGTGTTTTGTTTCATTCACATTTGTTTGAGTAATCCTGGGCATTAGGCATCCCCAAAACCCAAAATGCTCTATTCCACTTTGTGATTTCATGAAGCTGTAGTTTAACAGCTACATTTTATCTTTAGTTCAGTACAGATTGACAAGGACTGAAAGCATCCAAATTATTCTAGTGAAGGTGTATGGAGTTTAAAAACACAGTGGAGAACATCCTGTATTACTACATGACATCACAAGGTGGAACAGAGTGCTTTCTGTTTGAGAGAACTCTGTGTGTTAAACATGCCTGAATGAAACAAAACACAACTCCAGGTGTGTTTGTAATGAGGAAACAACATTATAACATAGATCAGAAAACAGTGTAATATGGAACCTCTCGATGCCCCTGTCGCCATCCTGCCTCTTGTGTGTTACTGTTGTGTGATTTTTTAAAAATGAGTTTGTATGAGTCTGCACACAACAGTATGTGGTGTTTGTGGCTGAAAATGAACGTATGTGCCTGAATGTGGCTTTATGACCGTATATAATTGCATGGAGCTGTATGCAACTGTATGTAAGAATGATTTTAGAGTGTATAATATTAACCCTGTTTTTATTCCATTGTATTTTACTTCCTGCAGGTTGACATTTTACACCTGTCCAGGGACTACAGATGAAAAATAGCCCTCGGGCTAATTCTGGCATATTTACATGTAGATGTTTATTAATGTGCATTGTCCCTGAAATAAATAAATAAATAAAGAACACATTAGGGTTGTTCAACATTAGTAAGACCTGCACAGCTTTGATCGATATCACAAATATAGGTATTAGAAAGATGGTGAGATCCATACTAGGCCGAGCAGATGAGACACATGGCTTGACCCAGTGTATGACATGAAAGAGCTCACCTGACAGCGGAGAACGCACAAGTGAGTGGTCTGTTCTGTTGAGATCTGAAACTTGGCTCCCTCTTCCCCATCTCCTCTACGTGATTTACTTTAGACCTGAACAAATGCCACAGATGTGAGTAAGACGAATAGAGATGATTTTTTTTAAAGAGAACATTTATATTATACAATACCAGTCACAAGTTTGGACACACCATTTCATTTAGTGTTTTATTTTTTTTATTATTATTATTATTATTTTTTTTTTTTTTTTTATAGAGAACATTAATATTATATACTCCTAGTCACAAATTTCGACACAACATCTCATTTAGTGTTTAATATATATATATATATATATATATATATATATATATATATATATATATATATATATATATATATATATATATATATATATATATATATATATATATATATATATTTTATATATATACATACAGCTCTGGAAAAACCATAAGAGACCACAGCATTTTTTTCTGAAATCAGCATCTCTTCATGTATTACAGCCATTCCATTCCAGCGTCTGTTGAATTCCAACACAAACACAAAGCTGAGCTACTTCAGTTCTTGCACCAGGAGTGGAATAAAGTCACCCAAGAACAATGTGAAAGACTTGTGGAGAGCATGCCAAGACGCAAGACCAAATATTGACCACCAAATATTGATTTCTGAACTCTTCTTAAAGGGACAGTGTGTAAGATTTTTACCCCTTAATTACCGAAATTGAAGATACCCATTCAAAAATACATTGTTTTTTAAGCCTTTTCACTTTCATCATGAAATCAAAGTATTCTTTTGGACTTAGATATAGTCACATAAAAGGGGGATCTTCCCCATATAGAGGCAGCCATTTTGAATACGAGAGCCGCAGAAGGACATTTGGGCTCCGCCTTCAGCAAGGCTCGTGGTAGCACCGGAGGCAAAGCAGGGGAGCGCGCAGGAGAGAAGGACAGAGGGAGAGAGGTGCGGGTGGGGTGGGGGGAGGCTCGTGGTTTTGGGTAAACAACAAGCATGCTGCTGTATCACACGTTGTAATGGATCTAACACATGTTTTGGACTAAATTGTTTTACTGGATTTTATTCGCTGGATCCTTACGGACAGATTACAGACCAAGCTTATGGTGAAATGCTGAGTTTGACCTGGGCAGAGCTTTCAAAGGTAAGCTTTGTGCTTTTCCGTTTTGTGCTTTTCCGTATAAAAGCCCCATGTGCTCGGGGAGAGATTGTTGTGCAGGGAAATGAATTGCATAGTCAAAAAGAGGAGACTGTAAGGTTTCATTTGATGTGTAGATTGTCATGAATCATGATCGGGAATGTGTGTTTTCATGCGAAAAAAAAAAAAAAAGTGAAAAAAAAAAGTTTTATGTATACAGCGGCGCGCGGTTCGTGCGCGGGTACGCGAGCTGTCGGCGCTACGGCGCGCCCGGGTGATCCTCGAGGTCTGCCGTAGCTAAAACAGGAAGTGCAATAGCACCATCCACCTAAGCGCCACGAATCCTACACACTGGGGCTTTAAGTGTAAACATTAGTATTATGTTGTTTTAAAATGAATTAGATCTTGTTTTTTTGCATTGTTTGAGGTCTGAAAATATGTATCTTTTTTGTTATTTTGTCATTTTCTGCAAATAAATGCTCTAAACGATAATATTTTATTTGGAATTTGGGGGAAATACAAAAATGTTCCTTTAGCCCAAACACATACCTATAAGTAGTAAAATCAGAAAAACTGATAATTTTGCAGTGGTCTCTTATTTTTTTTTTCAGAGCTATATATAAAGAGAGAACATTAATAATATACACTACCAGTCTGAAGTTGTTGTTTTTTTTTACTACTTTCTACATTTGATATACATACATGATATCAAATATATGAAGTAAGATGTGTGGAATTATGTTGTAAAGGGGAAAAAATAAAATAACTCATAACTAAAAATAATGTTATAACCAAATCCTCAAATTAGCCACCCTGTGCTTAGTATTTAGAGTTATCTAGTAAAGAAAAATTTAATATATCTTGCGTCATGTTTTTTTAGGTCTTGTCTTGACGAGCCATGTCATTTAAACAGCACTCATCAAAGGGTTCTCTCATTTAATTCTTATTCTTTCTTTTCTTTTTCTTACTACTTTCTACATTTTATAACCACACAGAAGATATCAAGAAGTAAGCAAAGCAAGCAAACTCTTTCATTACATTAAATAACAAAATTTAATATTTGCTGCTTTTTCACTCTTCAAAAACTACATCCAGGACACGGAACAAATATTTACAATAAAACAGTGAATAATGGACACTAACTGAATAAATAAGTAGTTAATTATATGCAGTGAACCATTACCAATAAAAGAAAAAGGGTTATACAATAAAATACTGTGTATACTATATATACTATAAAATACTGTAAACATTTAAAACCACTGCTATATGCAAGAAAAACAGTATCTGCGTTGATGATAATGGTGTAATTTTTTATCCAAATAGGCCTATTTCAAATGAATATGAAACTGTACTTTCACTGAGTTGTTGTGTGATTTAAGACAGACCTCGCTGTTCTCGGCTCATGGTGTGCTGACACGTCAGCTCTTGTTGATCATCCAGGCGAGGAGTATTTTATCTCAAATATGCCTAATGGAATATTAACAAAACAAAGTGAAAAATCATGGTTAAAGGTCTGATATTATGTCACAATGACTCTTGTGAGCTTTAAGCCATGTTAAAATGTTGTTACCTCATCAAAAACATACCTGAAGTTATGTTTTCTTTCATTCACACATGTTTGAGTAATCCTTTATTATTAGTCTGTCTACATCTCCAAAGCTCAAAATTCTCTGTTCCACCCTGTGATGTCATCAAGTGGTAGTTTTCAAGTTAACGGCTACATTTTACCCTTTGTTTATCAGATATGAGCAATTCCAGGGCTGAAATTATCCAAATGATCCTACTGAGGGTGTATGGAGTTTAAAAACACAGTGAAGCGCTTGCTCTATTACCATATGACATCACAAGGTGGAACAGAGTGTTTTCTATCTGAGAGGAAAACTCAGCCTAAATATGCAGAATGTGTGTATTAAATGTGTGTGACAAATCACAGCTCCAGGTATGTTGTTTTATGAGGAAACAACATTATAACATAGATCATAAAATATCATAATACAGGCCAGTTTTTCTTGTTCCTTTACCATTTCTACTAAAAAGGTATAGCTTACATTTCAAGCACACTCAAAATCTGATTATGGAGCTCAGCTGTGGCCACCCACCCCCAGGTTTCTGGAACTACATTTCTCACTTCTCAAAAAAAAATAAAAAATAAAAAATAAAAAATCCATAGACTTGATGAAAAAAGTTCATATTAAAAGTTTGAAAGCTTGCTCAGGGCTAATCATCTCTGTGGCATCTAATAGCCACAAGACCTATCATTTTATTTAAAGTTTGGTTTTGAAATGTTATAAACCACTAAGTTATAAAGGTCCCATGGCATGAAATTTTCACTTTCTAAGGTTTTTGAACGTTAATGTGAGCTCCCCTACCCTGTTTAGGGCCCCCCCCCCCCCATGGTTAAAAGTTGTGGGAAATGTCTAAACTGAACATTTGCGATCCTTTTCTGCGTTACAAAAAATCTGAGCTCAAACGGGCGATTTTGAACAAGGCACCTTATTGACGTCAGATCGAAAAAAGAAATGCAAATGCAGTTCCACCCCCGTCTGTCTGTACTCAGCGTCTGTGTAAATCACGCCCAGAGAGTTTGGACTGCGAATGCGCTAGGCAATGCGAAATGCGTTTTTTTATTTGCCTGGAGGCACATCCGAGTGTTTCTAGGCTCGGAAGTCCTTTATCTGAGCCTCTGGACCTTTGAACAGCAGTGGTTTAATTTTATTTTATGTGGAAATGTGTTTATTCTTCAATGGAACGCTTCAAATCTCTCCCCCGTGCAAAAACAAGGAAATGGATCAGCTGAGCGCTACAGCGGAGAGTTTAGTCATGCCCCCACCCTCTACTATTGGCCAGCTCTTTTCTCCTCATTTGCATTCAAGCAACAACACCCATTATGACCTGTTCTGAGGGAGAAAAAATACTCTTTCTCATCTTATCTCTGTTTCTCATGCACTGAGTGTTGATTTTGAAGAAGGATTCATTTACAGTATTAGGGAACCATTAAGGAGCCATATAAAAGCATCAAGAAGTACCATGTCATGGGATCTTTAAAGGCATTTCACCAAGTCTTGCTTTTTAAATGTGCTTTTTAGACTTAAAACAACAATGTAGCTGGATAGTGTCTGCAATGTCTTTAAACTTTTAACATTCAATAAAAATAAAAAAAATCTATTGGAAAAATTAATGGAAATGGAGGTGGTTACTGTTGAGCTTCAATACCAGATTTTTTAAGTTATAAGACCACAAAAATGACATGTAAACGATTAAATCTGATATGAGTCATATGATTTCTTCATACAATAGTCACATTTTAGTGTGCATGTAAACTTGGTCCAGTGTGCACATTCCCTTTCCTCCTGTATTCTGTTACACCAGTGTGGGCCAGTTTCTCTTGGCACACAGGTGTGTGGAGCCCTGCTGTGCTGTGGCAGTGGATGGGTCTATCCGGGGTGCATGTGTGTAGCCAGCCCCCATGTATCATCTCCCATCAAAGGTCCCACAGTAGAATGGAAGACTGTTTCCAGCCCTTTGAATGAACTTTGGTATCACTCAGCCATCACAGTCCTGCTATTTGTTATTGCTGAGGCTGAATTATGTGGTATGTGCTATTCTTGGTCTCCACAAGCTTAAAGAAGACATTTTGTGCTTGTGTCTGCTGTATAGTTATAATCTATGACACCCATGGATTATTATATTATTTGGACATTTTACATTGTAATATTAATCTAAAACCATTTAATAAAAGAAACAAGTCCACTGTCTTCCATGTTAGAAAACTGCAGTACCGTAAATGTCGGCACCTCCTATGGATAGCTGCAGATTGCAGTAGTGAGATTTTTTTTTTCATTTGTACCAAAACAACTAAGCAAAGCTGCTAATTCCTATGAGTATCACCAATGAAGAAAATAAAATAGGAGAATAAAGTTCGTATACTGAAGTGGGCGTATACCACATGAAGACTGGACATGCACGAATCACTCCAAATACAACCTCCAGTGAGTAAATGTTGAGGAGAATCAAATGTAACATGGTTAAAAGCTGTGAAAGTCCATTTTGCATAAAAGGTCTGCTTTAAGCAAAAGCACTTTTCTTTAATGTCCAACCTTTTGTGCCAGCTCCCTTGTGGTGTCGCTTTTATTCATTTTTAATAAATGTCTAAAATGGATCTGCAAGCATATCACTTTATATGCCATTATTTTTTAAATATATAATTTTTCACATGAATTTAAGCAAAATTTGTCTTACCCCAGTACAAATGAACTGTATAAGCAGTTCTTGAGGTCAAAATAAGTCATCTGTACTGTGTGCATTTAATTATAAAGCATTTTATTGTCTGATAATTAGAAAGGGCACATTAGAATGCTAGTTGTTAGCATCACGGAACATGGCAAAACTCCACTCTGGTCTCTGAAAGTTGTAAAAAAAAAAACACTTTGTTTTACTTTAAGCAAAACCAAATCTTTCTATTAAATGTCCAACCTTATGTACCAGTTTCCAGGTAGTATAGTTTTTATTCACTTTAAATCAGTGTCTAGAATGTAACTGCACGTGCAATACTTAACATGCCACCATTTTGAAAATGCAGAAAATCAAGTAAACTGTGTACCTTTCATAGTAGTAAACTTTCTTTTGGAGCTACAGTGCCCGGTGCCTCTCTGACCCACACACCTGTGATTAGTTCAGGTGTAATAAAAATGTCAGGAAATGCCATAGTGAGTTTAAAAATGCCAGCAGGCTACATGAGGCAGGCACAAGCTCATTACCAACCATCAGAACGCGCCCTGGTGGAGACACGAGCACTAACATCAAGCAGCAGGCCAATGGGTCACACAACAGGAATAATAAGAAGGTAATTTATATGACAAGCTACAGCCAAGGACTACATGCACCATGCATTTTACAGCAATGGGAATCTAATATATATGCAACAATAAATATATATAAATAATATTAAATATGTATAAATAATATGGAAGTCTATACGTATATTTTTAAAGAGAACATATTTGGCTTGTGTCTGCTATATAGTTATAATCTATGACACGCATGGATCATTATACTATAATTTGGACATTTTAAATAAAAATATTCATATAAAATACCGCTGACTTCCATGTTAGAAAACTGAAGTGCCCAATAGGAGCTGACATCACAGTACTTCATCATAACAAAGAGCCGGCACCTCCGATGGATAGGTGTACATCATGCTAGCGAGTAATGTTTTTTGTTTTTTCATTTGTACCCATATGACTACACGACACTGCAGAATCACCAATTAAGAAAGTACATTTAGAGAACAAAGTACGTACAGAAAAGTGCTGTATATCGGAGGTGGTGAAAACAGGTTGATCAGCAATATGGCGTCTTGAAAATCTCTCAAATATGCACAAATCACTCCAAATCCAATTTCGAGATGGGAAGGTGAAACAACATGGTTAAAAGCTCTGAAAAGGTGATTTTGCCTAATAGGTCTGCTTTAAGTGAATTTATTGCAGTGGCATGGCAAAAAGCACAGAGCCACATGGACTATGAATATTTGATTTAGTGCACTCTCCATTTTATGAAACACTTCACTTTGAAATAAGATGATAATAACTATATACTATACCCAGGGATGTAAGAATAAAAAAAGAAGAGAAGAGATATTTTACGGATAAAATAAGGATTAAAATATAAATGTTACAACAGACGTATTCTGACCACTATCTTGATCCTGACCTTGTGACCATATTGAAGAGAAATCTAAAACCTTCATTAGTTTTAGTTAATTACAACAGAAAAAGAAAAACTGCATACTAAAATTAAACATGACAAAGGCATCACGCTGATGGTTAAAACTGACATTCTGCTTAATCCATTAATGCAAAATTGTCTTCTTTGAGCACTCAGCGATACTCATCATTGTTGCATCACTGGTAAAACTCTGAACTTCTCTTGCGTAACTTTCAGTGGATGGTTCTGTGGTCAGAAATACTTATCCCAAAGATGACCCAAAGCATGTTTAAAAAGGGGGGAAAAAACCCTCACAAGAATGCATAATATTTGATCTTTAAGAGTCAATTGCTAAAAGCCACAGCTGACTCGACTCAACAACTGAAACAGAATCCTGCTTAAAGGCTCTGTACCTGATTTTTCTCAATCCCCAGTACAGACATATTGTAGAAGCAGCTAAAAAGATTCTGTTTAGCCCTTTTAATGTTACTTATTTATGTTTTGATTTGTTTGTATTGTGATTTTAATGTGTTTCTTATTCAGTAAAACACTTTTAATTACTTTGTGTACACATCGTGCTACGCAAATAAACTTGCCTTGCCGAACTAATTAGAAAGCATTTCATTGTATGATAATCAGGACGTGCACGTTAGCATGCTAGTTGTTAGCTTCACTGTGATATCTGCTGTGAAAAGTGCTTAAAGCTCTGGAAAAAAATAAGAGACCACTGCATTTTTTTTCTGAAATCAGCATCTCTACATGTATTACAGCCATTCCATTCCAGCGTCTGTTGAATTTCAACACAAACACAAAGCTGAGCTACTTCAGTTCTTGCAGCAGGAGAGGAATAAAGTCACCCAAGAACAATGTGAATGACTTGTGGAGAGCATGCCAAGACGCATGAACGCTGTGATTAAAAATAAGGGTTATTGCACAAAATATTGATTTCTGAACTCTCCTTAAGTGTAAACATTAGTATTATGTTCTTTTAAAATGAATTTGATCTTGTTTCTTTGCATTGTTTGAGGTCTGAAAACATGTATTATACTGTTATTTTTTTTCCAGAGCTGTATAAACTCATCGCAATGAATAATTAGGACGTTCTCAATGCATAAAGTAAGCGAGGAATAACTCAAATGCAAACTGTTTAAAATGAACTTGTGCTGCTTTTCATATTTTGAAAACAGTAAAAATACGGTACAACTCATTTAAATCCCTTACATTCTAGTCCATACCCCAGGCAATAGGTTACTGTATTGTCTTTTGTGATCTGCAGTAAAAGTTCGCCTGACTTGTACAAACTAGCCCAGGCAGTTGGACACACTCCTCTATCAGGATCGATTTGGTGCACAGTTGCAGAGACGCAGTAGTCACATTTGACCACTGACCCGTTCGTCATTAGAATTGTTTCACAGTTTGCCAGAGGGAAGCACAAACCCGGACTCAGACGAGATACTGAGAGCTTATAAGGGTCAAGACTAAGGAGAGGTTGGAGAGATCAGCCTGAGAGCAACACTGTCCACCATTTTGTCCAATGTGAAGAGAAGAGAAGATCCACTCTTTAAGAATGTGAGATTTATGTAATACCCAGAGTTGTGTTGTGTTTCATTTACATGTTTAACCCAGAAATCCTGCATATTTAGGCTGAGTTCTTCTCTCAGACTTTGTGATGTCATGTGGTAATACAGGAAATGCTCCACTGCCTTTTTAAACAACTTCCATAGAATCATTTGGATATTTTCAGCCCTGGGTTGCCTAACTCTCCTGAACTAAAGGAAAATAATCCCTACATGACATCACAAGGTGGAATAGATCATTTTGAGCTTCGGAAATGTAGACAGACTAGCAATAAAGGATTACTTAACCCTAGAGAACCCCCGGGGTCAAATTTGCCCACTGTTAATTGCTGCGCCCAAAAATTAACTAACATTAAAAAAAATGTCAAATTTAACCTCAAAAGCCCATAGTGCCACTTCTGACCCCTTCATAAAGACACCTAGTGGATGAAAATTGAACTGACAGGAGCCAGAGTGGAAGGGACAAGATGGTTGACCACATGCTGTTTTTTAGAGCTGAAAAACTACCCAAACAAAATCATCTTCTCAGCAAACCAGCGCTAGGTAAAATTGGGTATTTGTTGTTAATTTCTTTAGTATGAGCCTGCAGAATGCCTAGACGTACTTTTTATGTTCTTTATGGATAAATTAGTGACTCTGAGCTAGTTCAAAAAACGATGGGCCAAAAATGACACTCCGGGTATATGGGTGAAAAAATTAGTGACTTCATAGATGGAGAATGGTGACAGTCCTGTATTTGGCTAAAGCCTTGAAATAAATTCATTTGTAAATTATAATGTAACTAAATATTACTAATTAAATATGACTAAATATTACCTAATATTTAGTAATATATCCACAGACACTTGGTATTGAATGAAATAAATCAATAGAATATAGACCCCTTTATATAGTAATAAGATAAGATAAGATAAGATAAGACTTTATTGATCTCACACAGGAGAAATTTACTTGTCACAGTAGCTCCAGGTAGGGACAGTTTGAACAAGAAGACAAGTGCATGCAGGCAAAAAAAGGCATAAAGATAGGTGATAATAATAATTAAAAAAATAAGTAAAAAATAAGTAATAAATAATGTATTAAATAATGTTAAATAATGTTAAATAATGTATTAAATAATGTATTTACATGCATGGCTATAGGTTTCTATATACAGTAGCCAATACACTATTTATATATACTCTATTTATATAGTGTATTGGCTACTGTATATAGAAACCTATACCCATGCATGTAAATACATTACTATATAAAGGGGTCTATATTCTATTGATTTATTTCATTCAATACCAAGTGTCTGTGGAGGGCCAAAGTCAGCTTCAAGTTGCTCTAATACTTCTTTTACAGTGAACTTTCCCTTTTGCTTTCCCTGTGCTGAAAGGTGTGCAGCCATACTCCCTGAAAAGATATTTTCCTTTATTAGTCTGTGGCCCTATACTACCAAGGTAATGTTTAGTAATATATCCACAGACACTTGGTATTGAATGAAATAAATCAATAGAATATAGACCCCTTTATATAGTAATGTATTTACATGCATGGCTATAGTTATTGTGATTCTTTGAAATGATACGCCTAAAGCCCAATAGGTCAGATTTGACCCAAATCCTAAATTAGGGAATAAAGGGTTAAAATGGAAAAAAATGATATTTTGGTGATCAGTGAACCTATAGCAGTCATTTAATGCATAGTTCATAATTTTCCAAAGAAAAAAAGGGTTCTTGGGTTCTCTAGGGTTAAACATGTGTGAACGAGACAAAACACAACTCCAGGTATGTTTTTGAGGTAAGAGCATTATAACATCTCATCATCACTATTTTTATGTTGCACCATATCACAGGTCAGATCTCTGGAGAAGCAACCCAAATAAGAACGGAAAGGAATTCTCTGACAAAAACACACCTTGGATAATTGAAAAAGTGCAAGAAAAGTTGAATGCCACACTGTGGAACATTCCAGATAAAGCAATAAGAGAAGAGCAAGTGCAAGAGAAGACCCCCGAACTGAAAAGTTACAAAGTGCACCTTACATCCATTTAATTTGATTTAATTTATGTACAGCTACTACTTATAGGTATGTGTCTGTGCAAAAGGAATATTTTTGTTTGAGTCTATAAACTACTGACAACATTTCCCCCAAATTCCAAATAAAAATATTATCGTTTAGAGATTTTATTTGTAGAAAATGACAAATGGTCAAAATAACAAAAAAGATACGTAGATATGTTTTCAGACCTCGTACAATGCAAAGAAAAAAGATCAAATTCATTTTAAAACAATGTAATACTAATGTTTACACTTAAGTAGAGTTCAGAAATTAATATTTGGGGCAATAACCCTTATTTTTAATCACAGCTTTCATGTGTCTTGGCATGCTCTCCACAAGTCTTTCACATTGTTCTTGGGTGACTTTATTCCACTCCTGGTGCAAGAACTGAAGTAGCTCAGCTTTGTGTTTGTGTTGGAATTTAACAGACGCTGGAATGGAATGGCTGTAAAACATGTAGAGATGCTGATTTCAGAAAAAAAATGCAGTGGTCTCTTATTTTTTTACAGAGCTGTATATATTTCTTTATTTTTGTTTAATAAAAATATAATTGTGACAACTGAAGAATAATACATAAATCAATATAATTTGTCATAATCAGGAACTCCCCTTTGTAATAAACTGCCTGTAAGATTAATAATACAAATGGCAATGGCAACAATTCACAAACTGTAACAGATGCAATAGGCTAACCCTGCTGTTCAGACCGCGCCAAATTGTGATTGATTCTTAAAGGTGCATTGCGTAACTTTTCTGGAGGAGAGTTCGTCAAATGCTTTTCTCCACGATGGTGTTATTGCTTTGTCTGGAATGTGTCACAGTATGATGTTAAACCTTTCTATCTTCATGGAAACCAAACTAAGTCAAGTTACAGGTCAGATCTGTGAAGAGGCAGCCAGAATGCTTGTTTTTTGGAGCAGTAAACTCACCAGTAATTGAGTACATATAAAGTAGACCAGTTTAATGTCATACTGCGTAACATTCCAGGCAAAGCAGTGACATATCTGTAGAAAAAAGCAGGTGACGGACCCCCAACCAAAAGATTACATAGTGTACCCTAAAGCAAGTCTATATGCTGTCAAGAATGAATCCTTTTGTACAGATTCAGAATAAACAAAAATACATTCATTCATCTCAATAATTGTTTTAACATTTGCAATTCAATCTCTCTCTCTTCCTCCTTTCAGCTATACAAGAATCATCTTTCATTCACTAATTTGTTGTTTTCTTGCTGTTCGGAGATTCGTTTTGAAGTCGACAGAGCCACTTTCCAGCCCTTCGCCCCTGGTTATACCCACAGTAGCTGGAGTTATTGGCATTGACCTGAGAGTTGACAGTACACGACTCGACCTCCCATCTTTCCTGCACACCGCCCTAAACCATCGCGCCAACCTCACCTTAAAAACTGGGGTAAGTCAGAGTCGCTAAAACATCCGAGGTGTGACAAAAGCTGTTTGTGAGCGATTCTTCCAACGTGTGAAATATACAGGGTCCGGGGCGTTAGCAGGCCACCCAACACCAGTCTGACACTCAATGGCCGCCGGGGCTGTGCCAAGAAGTGGAATCAACAAATATAAAACAGTCGGACAGGAAAAACAGCAATGCAAAACATGGCTTCTGCTAGACATATGGGAATTGTTATCATCTCTATACAATAGAGTATTAGCGCAAAAATAGGATAGGATAGCATATATTTTTACTTTAAAGAGGGGGTATTTTACTTCTATGGGGTATTAACTGCTAACACAAAACATATTTAGAGTCACCATGTTACTTCTGAGGGCCCATCCACACGACAATGTTTTTTGGTGGAAACTGAGAAGTTTTTATTAGTTTTGGCCTTTCGTCCACACGGTGCCGGCGTTTTGGGTGGGCGAAATCTTTTTTTTTTTTTTGGAAAACAGGTTCCAGAGTGGAGAAATCTGAGAACGCTGGGGTCGCGTTGTCGTGTGGACGAGCAAAACGCAGCTTTTGGAAAACGATGATATTGCGATGCCGTCATCATTACGTGACCAGAAGAGAACCCCACACATTTTGCCGGTAACAACCAGATAGCAACAACCATGGCGGATAAAGGAGTTAAGGACGTTTTTAAGTTTATTTGCACTGTTGCATCAAAACCTCTTGATCTACTATGCAGTGCAACACCAGAGGAGACACATACACAAATACATGCGTCAGATTCTTTTAACAACGTGTTTTGTAATCCAACGTAACTCGTAGAAGTAACTCTACTTCGTCGTCAGTCCAAACAAGAGAGACGGGTTTCGTGCGTGTGTTTGCCATCATTATTATCTTCTTGTGTTTGTTTGTTTGCGGAAGAGAAAGGACTTTTTGTAGTATTGCGTTTCCGGTGGCTCTGGCTGTTTCTTGTTTACAGCACCACATATCGGTGTGGCATATGCAGGCTTGGGGAGTAACGGATTACATGGAACGGCGTTAAGTAAAAGGATACAAAAAAAAGGTAACTGTATTCCCCTACAGTTACAAAGAAAAAGACGTAATCAGATTACAGGTACATTTAGTGAAAATGGGGATTACTTAGCAGGATTACAATTTGAAAGCATTTTATGTTATTTCATTTTTTCATTTAAAGCCGGAGGTCATATGTAGGGAAAACAGAACGTACAGACTCGCGCCGCGCGCGCTCTGTGAAACAAACTCGCGCGCTGTGGAATACACTTGCAGCGGCTCGCACTGAACTTCACGCAGGTCGCGCACTACGGACTAAACTTGCAGCGGACATGGTTTCAAAAAACGCATTTAGCGGGTGGAAATTTAGGGACAGGCCCTAAATGTCCTGCTTCAGTCATGTTATGTGTGAATATGAGTCATTTTTTTGTCTTGATTCATTGGTAGGAGCAGTACTCGAGTTGAGGGGGGATGGGGGGGGGGGGGGGGGGTGGCATCCCCCTGTGGGAAAAAATAGTCAAAATCATCCCTCTTCTAAAACGGGCATCCCTTATGCCGTTTTATCAATCAGGCATGAAAATCCCTAAACTTTTGGCGAATTTCGCCGTCTTTAAGTCAAAATGGCCAGTGCGCTCCAGCTTCCAATCATTTTGCAGCATAATTACGCACCGATACGCGCTCCCGCCAATCATGACGATTGCCGCTGTTGTGTTTGCGCCTGTTCGCCGATCAGCTGTGAGCCTGATATTTACGCGGCATTTCTAAGAGAAGAAGATTCCTTAACTTCCTACGTTAATGCTACGTAAGAAGGAACTCTCGCCTCGGGACACGGGATACGTTCGGGATTATGTCCTTTTCTCCGGAGCTCCGGATTATTAAAGACAACACGGCAAACTGTTAGAATGAATCTGACCGCATTCTTATGGGTGAGTCATATTATCAGATTAATTCTGCATCTATTTCGGCACTAAACCAGGACTAAACCAAGACTAAACCAGGTCTAAACCAGGACTAAACCAAGACTAAACCAGATCTAAACCAGGACTAAACCAAGACTAAACCAGGTCTAAACCAGGACTAAACCAAGACTAAACCAGGTCTAAACCAGGTCCAAACCAGGACTAAACCAAGACTAAACCAGGTTTAAACCAGGACTAAACCAAGACTAAACCAGGTCTAAACCAGGACTAAACCAGGTCCAAACCAGGACTAAGCCAAGACTAAACCAGATCTAAACCGGGTCTAAACCAGGACTAAACCAGGACTAAACCGGGACTAAACCAAAACTAAACCAGGTCCAAACCAAGACTAAGCCAGGACTAAACCAGGTCTAAACCAGGTCTAAACCAGGTCTAAACCAGGACTAAACCAGGACTAAGCCAGGACTAAACTGGGACTAAACCAGGACTAAACCAAGACTAAACCAGGACTAAACCAGGACTAAGGTGTGTGTGTGTGTGTGTGTACGTGTGTGATAACATATATCCTGTGTATTATTGAATTATTGAATGATTATATGGACTTTTTGTTATAAAAGCATTTCCATTTTAACAAAGTACCTTCTAATTCTACCCTGCCCTGAAACACCACAGTGATGTCAGTGATGGGGGAGGGCTTACCTTAATGCCCCCCCCCTTTCAAAAATTTCACCATCCCCCCTGGTTTCATTTTACAACTCGAATACTGGGTAGGAGCCAGTTTCGAGTTAGCTATCGACTAGCAAACTATTAGCAAGCTAGCTAACGTTTGCGGTCACAAGTACACTTTGTGCATTTGTAGAACGATATTACAATATTTAAACATTATCTAGGCAACATAGTCATGTTAACTGATCCATGAAGAACCTTTAGACAATTCCGAGCAAAGCTGTCGTTAGATGTAGGCCAGCACGCAAGCTGGACGAACATCCTGTCCAGCTGCGGAGATCGGGCAAGATGACTGTCCCGGTAAAACTAAAACTTGACTGAAAATATAATTTCGTTGAAGTCATAGGTGTTTAGGTGTTTGGTTTAGTGAGTGACTTTGTTTACTAGTGACTTGGCTTATAGTGATAACAGTTGTTAAAACTACACATAGAACTGTACTTGTCCTCCTAAAAACTTTTAATTGTATTGTAATTTTCTTGTTTTCTTGTTGTTATAGGATATTTGGTGTTAAAGTAATCCAAAAGTAACTGAAAGTAATCAAGTTACATTACTTTAATATTATAGTACCGGGATTACGTTACTGAATACATATTTTAAGGAGTAACTAGTAACTGTACCGGATTACATTTCTAAAGTAACCCTCCCAACCCTGGGCATATGTATTACATTGTTTTCACTCAGCGCTCCGTTTTCGTCTGGACGTGAATATTTACTGATCCGACATGTGTGTGGCCGCAAATTTTTTTCAACCCGCATAAAAAAAAATCTAGGAGAGTTGTCGTGTGGACGTCCCTTTGTTCTCCTCATTATGTCACTCAGCCTTCAGAGTGCTCTCACAACACAATCAGTGTGTATCCTGCTAAGGAAACTACTGCATATTGCATCAGTTTTGTGAAGTTCTTGTGTATAGTTTTGTATTATGTTTTTGTATATTTATGGAGAATTGTCGCGTGAGATCATGGGTGATGTAGGCTTATGGGCGGAGCATTGCACAGAATTTTACAGCTAACCGTAAGGACGGTTTGAATAGAGCCTAGGAGAGATCGTTAAATTACTCAAACATGCATGGATGACATCTAAAACCTCTTCAGGTATGTTTTTGATGAGCTATAAAATGGTAGAAAGCTCCAAAAAGTCGTTTTTGCATAATACCGCCTCTTCAAACATAGTCATAGTCATAGTCATAGTCATAGTTTGCTTTATTGTCGAAAACAATCATGTACATGTACATAGAGTGAATTAGAAATTTTGTTTCCCCACTAACCAGGCAGGACAGTGATAGAGTGGGCTAGGGGAGGGGCCACTGCGCATGCGCGTGCCGCCGACTGGGAGATGCAGAGTAGAAAAGATGCAATCCACTCAGTGACAATTTAACAACATGTAATGACAGAAAAACAATTGGAGATATAACATACGGTGATCTTTTTCGTTGGCAACAGAAGGAAGGGTGTGGGGGGATTAGATTGGAAATCAATGAAATTGATTGAACCGAGAGCAGAGATCAGACCTTTACTAAAAAGACAGGGAACATTTCTACTCAATCATGTCAGTGTGTCAGTGTCAGTATGATAGTGGGTACCATGTTTATGTAGAGTCCAGATAACAAACCACATTCTGGGGCCTTGGAAGTGTTCTTGCAGGGAGGCGAAGTCAAAACACAGATAACTATTGGAGCCACACAGATTTTCACAGGGAGACATAATTTATCCAAAGGGATTAATTTAGCATGATGAAATACATTTTTAGAGACCCAGGTGAACAATTTAGATTGAGCTTGGGTTTTGCCAGACCCCCATCTTCATATCGCCGTGAAGATTCATGGGAGATCTCATTAGCTCCTCTTGGCGCACAGACTGCGCTGCGTTGGCTTTACACAGTTCTGTCACCATGCCCGTGATGATATCCAAACGTCGAGATGTTTCCTTCGGTTGAAACCCTTCCAAAAGGTCCTCAACCTGTCCCACTTTCTGATGTAATCCTTTCACGAGATCCCCTATGGTTTCACAATGGCTCGAAATTGCTGCAGACAGCTTGGGGGACTCTATACTAGCTGCCATTTTGCGATAGATCATGGACAATCCCAGGCCAATTAACAGATGTCCAGCTATCAGAAATCCGAATACGTAAATATCCTCCACATCCTCCAGGTACATTGGTGCCAAACATACGACTTGCCACGCACGATACGAGTCCCTCGCATATCCAGCAGCAAAAGTACCATCCGGACACACCGCTTCTCCCGGAGCGGCACTCCTCCGTGAAAAAAGAGTATCAATCGTGCTGAGGGTCCAGCTGATCAGATCCATATTTTAGGAATTTGGAAAATCTGCTCCAAAAGCGAGAAAATGACGAAAAACAAGGCACGCAGACAACAGGAGCAATAGATAAGAGAGGAAAGAGACACGTCTGCTCGCTCTCACGGTCAGAACAGACAAATCTGTGAGAAAAAATGAGCTGCGACAAAAAGGACTTAAGATGATAAGGATTTATATGTGACAATAACAGAATGGAGGTGTTTGCGAGCAGGTGTAACTTGTGAGTGCATTTTGGGTCAGATACGTAAAATACAGAATCAAGTTTTGAGATGCCCCTTTTTTTAATCAGCCAATCGATCAGCAGAACATGCCTTTGGTCAAACAAGATTTTCTAGTCCACTACAACATTGCAAAAAACATGAACATTTTTGTCAGAATTTAAATATGCAAATCTGAAAAAAATGGCACATTGCAAGAAAGATTTGCAAATTTGCTTCTTTTTCTAGCAATCTGGACTTTCCCCAGTGCAGCAGAGCAGAGGATGCTTATAGGAGATACAGCAAGACCACTGCAAAATTATCAGTGATTTAACTTATAGGTACTTATAGGTACGTGTTTGGGCAAAAGGAACATTGTTGTTTTGAAGGAGTATAACTTTATTATTACTTTTTATATCCACATTTGATTGTGGGACTTTGAATGATTTGCTTCTGATGATCAATAAAGTGTTGGTTAAACGCCGTTATATGGGGCAACATGTTGTGCTCATAAGTTTGCAGGCTACACCTTTAAGCTGGATTACAATGGTTGACACACGCCGCCTCCTCTTGCACATTCAAATTGTAGAAAATAAAAATGACTACGATGGAGGAGTTAGAAGATGTATTGTGTTTTCTGTTTGTGCAACCACTCTGCCTTGAGTTATAGGGGGGTCTGGAGAGAAAAGGTCATGAGAGGGCATGAGAAGAGACTGATAAGGAATCTACATCTACATTCCTCTCCAGCTTGCCTCCAGAAGGGGGAAGACCACTCCAAGCCACACCTCTCCTCTTGCACATTCATGCATATTCATTTCATGTGTTTTATATACGGATGTCTCTGAGTCAGTGGTTAGGTTTCTGGGGAGATAGCGGCGTGAACTAACCATTGTTTAGGACTCAGAACCTCCAGAGCTCTGCTTAGAAATATTGTATCAGGGAATAAAGCGTTCATTTACTTGAATCGTCCGAATCCTAGTTATCTTTCTGGTATGTATTATTAGCTGATAGAATAGTATAGTGTTGACTTTATTCCATACCCTTACAGTGAACGAACACGCAAAGTTGGCTTACGTGGACAGGAAGTAAGTACAGGAAACAATATGGGATTCTGAAATAGTTTATTTGTGTTAACAGAAAAGCCAACAAAAAAGGAAGATAATGCTTTAACTGGTGACTCCGACGTTGGCTGGAGGGGGAAGTGGTCAACACTTGGACCGGTGGCTGACGGACACTGCGTACGATCCGGACCAACCCAATAGCGCCTCGCGGTAGACATACCAGATCTACACTCCACGGCTGATGTCAATTTTCCCTTGGGCGCCCACAACTTAAGGTAAGACTATTTTGATTCTCTATTATTTTTTGAGATCAAAGTAAGTCTATTGGCTATTTTTCTAAATTTAGTAAATGTGGGATTATTGACATTGGTTTGAATATTGTCGTTTTGACCTCGTGGATTGTAATAGTGTCGTTTAAATTGCTAAAATCTGTGATATTAAATTAAATTAAATTAAAAGTGAAATAATTGTATATACTTCGTGATAAAGGAAATAGAACTACGCGCTACTCGTTAGGAGTTTTAAAAGGTCTCGGACTCGCGCGGGAGGATCTCCTTGCAACCCGGACGCGGGGAGCGGAATAAAACGTTACTGGTAGAGCGAAGTCAGACTGAGGAGCTGACGTAAAACCTTAAAGGGCTAAGCTAGCTAAGAGCCCGCATTAAAGTAGCAGGTTTAGAAGCCTCTGTTATTAGTTACGCGGAACACGGATTCTGAGCGGGGGTAACAGTTAAATAATTACAGTAAGTATATACATAGGTTTAGACGCCTTTTACTACTAGTTACGCGGGACAAGGATCCTGAGCGGGGGTAGTAATAAAATAATTTGGTAAGTAAATCACAGTAACAATTGGATAACATGGCGCAGGGAAAACCTGAAGTACAGACACTGGAAGTTTGGTTGGAGAGAGCATGGACAAAAATGCCTCAATCGGCATGGTGGAAAAAGGGTAAGTTGAGTGATTTAACAGGAAAGTGCAGAAAATTGCTTGAGGATGCACAGAAACCAGTGGAAGGACAGATGCCACTGACCAAATTGATCGGTGACCTTACACCGTTGAATATGGACGCAGTAAATGAGTTAAGTATGATAAGAAGGGACTTGGCAAGTGGACAAATGGATAAACACAAAAAAGAGGAACTGAAAAGCAGAAAGAAGGAACTGAAAGAACAGCAACAATGGTTGGGCCCTCTGTTTGAAACCTTAACTGGAATGTGGGCCCGCACAAGAATAATCTACCCGACCATGCGGGTAAAAAATAAGAAGTCGGACAGTTCAGAACGCCCTCCGGCGTACACAGAGACAAGCAAGCACCAGGTAAGTAGCCCCACTGCGCCATCTGGCGGCAGTGGATTATATCCACTCTTAGCTCTACATGGACTTATGAATGCAGACATACAACCCTCACAACCACTGACGGAAAAACAAGTTGAAGATGTCCGGGAGCATTTGTTTACACAACTCGATTTACCAAAAGCAGAGAAGAAAAAATTGAGTAAACAAACAGAGGAATTGGCTAAAGCCTTGGCTGGGGCAGACATTGTGGATACGTTAAACAAATTAGCAAAGCAGGTAAGTAAAACACAGGAAGACATGGAAGCAACACTGGAACAACAAGCGCAAGGATTGGAAGAACTGAAGATGAAAATAAAAGAAGAATGTTCACAAGCTACAGCCCCTGCCCTAAAGGATATAACAGACAAATTGGAAGACTTACGCTTGGCTCCAGCACAGCCCGGCGCGAAGCCCAAGGCGACATACAAATCCCAGTGGTCGGATGAGGAGGACAGTGACAGTGCAGGCAAGGATATGTTACTAGAACAAATTAACGCCCTGAACAAATCCATATACGCATCACAAATGACACTTAAGTACTTGCGTAACGAAAAGAAGCACACTACAGATGAAGGGGTTAAAGGTAGTCTAGATACCCAAATGAACGATCTAAATGAAAACATAAAAGCCGAAAGAGACAAAATTGAACAGCTCCGTGCTGCACTGACAGATAGGCCAAAGGGTAAAACACAGTACAATTTCCCACTACTGGCAACAGGCCCAGCAGTAGCTGGGGTAGTGCCACGGGTGTACAAACCCATGGCAGCCGCAGAATTGATCCTACTAAAAGATAAGTTACCACCACTATCGCAGGGAGGCGCACCATGGTACACAACAATGCGTGCACACACAAGTCATCTCACTCTGGCACTGGCAGATATTAAGCTCCTCATGGTGGAGTGTTCCTCCGCCCACGTAGCTACGTCTATTTTCCGCGATTTGGGTCTCGACGATGAAGATATGGAAGGACCCTTCGCGCCCTTTGCTGATGACATATTGCGTAATTTAATAGAGCGTTATCCAGTAATGACTCCAACGCCTCCAACCTTGACTCCATTCGTCACAGGACAGAGTCCTACCGCCTTTATGGAAGCCTGTATTGAGGCTTACACTAAATCTATGCATGTACATCCGTATAGACAACCACAAACAGTCTGCCTGTTCTTACAGCAGGTAATTGCGGCTTTACCGCAACCCATTCAGACGGCACTTAGGGCTGTACCTGGCTTGACGGGCAATCATGAACTTTTCCTGATCCACTTGAGACACCACGCTGATTTATACAATCAACAAGAGAAAGACAAAACCAGTAAAAATGTATCGCTTCAGGAGGAGTTGCTGAGACTGCAGGTTGCGGATGCCAGGAGTGCGGCCACCAAAACTCGTAAAGATAAACAAGAGGCGGGAACCGCAAAGCAGATGGTAGCCACTACTCCAGTTGCTGAGCCAACACCTGCACCTCATGCACCCACACCAGCCCCAACACCAGTAAACGTCTTATACGTGACACCACAACCCCAGTTTTCTGGAAACAACAACTGGAGAGGACAGAGCAGGGGCAGAGGACGTGGCAGAGGAGGAGGTGGAATGAGAGTGAATTATGGTGGACAGAATGAAGCATGTTATAACTGTGGACAGAATGGACATTTTGCCCGTGAATGCAATACACCCCCTCAAAACCCTCGTCGTGGGGGTTATCAACCTGGATATGGAAGAGGTCGTGGCCAAAACCAAAACAACAATGGACAAGGGCCACACGGACGGCAAGGTCCAGCGCCCTGGGGACCCCAGGGGCTGTACTACGAAGCTGAATTCTGAGGAGGCCCAATGAGTCTTGTCGCCACCCCTGAACCGCTGGTACCCGTGGAGGTGGGTGGTAGTAAGATCAATATGCTCGTCGACACTGGAGCTACACACTCTACGGTCCAAAAGGTTCAGCCTTCTGACCTAAGCGACAAGAGCATTAACCTATCGGGACTCATGGGACATTCTAAACCTCTACGGATCACAAAACCAATGACTTTCAAATTGGCTGGTCAAGCAATAACTATGCCGGCTATTCACTCTCCACAAACTCCTGTTAACCTGTTGGGCAGAGACATTTTACAAATGACTGGAGCTACTATACTTTGCCACCCAGAAGGCCTACAGGTCACTTGGCCCAATGGACAAAGTGTTGTTTGTTCTGGCTCGCCTGGATATAGAGCTTATCTTTGCCAACCTGGTGAGGACCCTCACTCTAAGATATACTGGGGATTTTTACAACCACAATCCATCGAAAATGAAGGACTTTTCTACAACATGCTCCAATGGAAGCCGTGGTTCTTCTCTCGTTTCCCATTCTCCCCTCCTGCCGATCCTCTACACGTGACCATGTACTATGACCGTCAGGGTGATGATGAGCTATATGAGGACTCATTTCTAGCTATCAAACATCATGACTATTCCATCACTAGTACTTGTATATATGTTCACAAAACTGGCGTGGTGGCTGCAGTTCAATTACCAAGCGAGCTGAAACCTTTCTTTAAAAGAGATGATTTGACAGACCCACATTGCTCATTGTTTTTGGGTCTAGGAACAGAGGCTAGAGAATTAGGGCCTCTAACAAACAAGTTAAACAAAGTTGTTGATTGGGTCCCCACTCCTATACCTGATTTGCTATTCAGCCACTCCACTGAAGCCTACAAAATTATTCTTCCACATGTGACTGACGTGATCAAAATGGACGAAGAAACTCTAGACAGATCACATGGTAGAGAACTGACAGATCATGACTCGGCTGAGGACATGCTTAATCAATTTCCAGAAGAACTTTGGGCCAAAGACGGCTCTGACATTGGTAAGTGTCTCACTTGTGATCCAGTTGTATTGACCGTGCAGCCAGACAGTCGTGTTTATGTTCCACAGCGTCTTTACAGAAATAAGAACCAATTCAAAGGCGTTGACGAGGCACTCAGAGATCTTTGGAAAGCTGGAGTGTTGGAAATTTCCGACTCAACATGGAACACTCCTTTAAATCCGGTCCCAAAACCAGATGGTTCTTTCCGTCCGGCACATGATTTGCGCAAAGTCAATGATGTGACCACGACACCTCTTCTTCCAGTGCCAGACCCACACAAGTGCCTATCCATCCTGACACCTGACATGACACATTTCTCAGTAATCGATTTAAAACACGCATTCTATTCTATTCCTTTGGCTAAAGAGAGTAGGTATCAGTTTGCATTCACACACTGTGGCGTTAAGTTACAGTATACTGTACTGCCACAAGGACACAGAAATAGCCCAGGTATATTTAATGATTGCCTCCGGAAATGTTTGGCGGACACCCAGGTCCCGGACGGGTCTGTGGTGATTCAATACGTCGATGATATCTTAATTGGCTCTCGATCTGCGACGGACTGCTTGACCACTACATCTAACGTCCTGTCCAAACTCCTGACCCATGGATTCAAAGTGTCTAAATCCAAATTACAGTGTTGTCGCCCTCAGGTCAACTTCTTAGGCAAAATCATCACATCCGGGGCCATTCGCCCCTCACCGAGCCAGCAACAAGCTATCCTTAAGACACCTCGCCCAGAAACAGTCAAAGACCTGCTTTCCTTTTAGGACTAACGAACTACTCTCGTGGACATGTGCCAGACTATACAGGTAAGACTGCTCCTTTGCGAACCATCATTAAAACTGCCGGAGTTCGTGACTTAAATGCCCCTTTGGTTTGGACCCCAGAAGCTGACACCGCTTTCCTTGTTCTGAAACAGAATCTGGCTTCCTGTGCTGATCTGGCTCTCCCAGACTATAGTAAGCCATTCTACCTTGACACAACGTTAACTCCGATATCCGGATATGGGACATTATGGCAGAAAGCACCAACAGGTGACAGACGTATATTATTATACGTCTCCACGCTTTTGGATCCGGTAGCTAAGAAGGCCCCCTCCTGTGTTTTATATGCTGATACTTTGACAAAACTGTTGACCAAATGTGCCCATGTAGTTATGGGCCACCCATTGACAATCTACACATGTCACTCTGTGGTGGCATATGTTCAATCTAAAGTTTTTGCCCTGACTCCTCAGCGACAGAGGAAACTTTCAGCAGTTCTAACTGCTCCCAATCTTACTTTTGCCCCAGACACCCTTTCCAACTCGTCATCTGGTCTGGCTGTTCAGGGCTCCTCCCACAACTGTGAAGCCTATTCTCAAGCTGAGACTCTGATCCGTCCTGATTTATCTGCCTCCGTTATTCCGGACTCTCTTCTCCTTTTCACTGATGGACATTGTCACAGACAGGATGACGGCTCACTACGTGCTGCAGCAGCTGTAGTGCATTTTAAGGACAAAACTGACATCCCTACTGTCTCAATGTGGGGACCTGAACTTGGACGTTCAGCTCAATATGCTGAACTAAAAGCTATTCTTATGGCTCTTGATTTTGCTGGGGATAACCCGTGTACGATTTTTACAGATTCTCAGTTTGTACATGGTGGCATTACCCGTGACTTGCCCACGTGGCGCAGATGTGACTTTCTCACTGCACAAGGACAGCCGATTGCTCACCGTGATCTATGGGAAGAAATTGCCGAAAAACTATTGATCCCTGAGAAATTAGCTGTTGTAAAAGTGCCAGGCCATTCAAAGGCTGGTTCTATGACTGCTTTAGGCAACGCGGCTGCGGATGTAGCTGCTAAAACAGCAGGTGGGTATCAACGCGCTGGACAATATCTTATTTCTCCTACATTAGAGGTCTTTCTTTCAACTGTTCAATCCCTGGCGCAACCAGGGGAAGAACAGTATTGGCTTTCCCAGGGTGCCCTTTGTGACGCCTCTGGTATCTATTTCCAGGGGGATTCCCCTAACATCCCCCACACGCTAAAGTCTCTAGGATTTGATCTACCTGAAGTAGCACATCCGTTCACCCTGAATGAGATACATCATCGACACAGCCAAGAAGACCCAGATTTTTGGGAAAGAGCTAGAGGTGCTGACAGGTACGAGGACAATATTTATAGGGGACCTACAGGTTTGCCGTATGTTTCCCCTAACATTGTTTTCGAACTGCTGACTACACTCCATGGTAAGGCCCATTACAATGCAGGACACATGGCGGAGCTCTTACAACGTGAATGGTACCATCCAAATCCTCTTAAACTATGCCGTGATTTCACGCGCTCATGTATTACATGTGCTACCTACAACCCACAACCGCACAAAAACATTCCAGGTAAGTTACGCTGTGGTCAATTCCCTGGTCAGATAATTCATTGTGATTTCACAGACATGATCACGCCCTGTAAAGGTAAACGATACCTCCTCTCTATCATTGACTCATTCTCGGGTTGGACTCAATTCTACCCGTGCAAATCTGAAACGGCAGCTGTCATCATTCAGGCCTTAGTCACAGACTGGATTCCTAATCATGGTGTACCGACAGAAGTTCACTCGGACAATGGTAAACAGTTTACATCTAGAGATGTTGCTGAGGTTTGTAAGCTGTTGGGCATCACAAAATCTTTCTCCTGCGTGTACCATCCCCGGGGAAATGCTATGGTTGAACGCTGTCATCGCACTCTCAAACAATTCTTGGCCAAAATGTGCGCGGACGCTAAAACAACTAATTGGTTATCTCAACTTCCAGCGGCAAACATGGCCATGCATAATTTGGTCAACTCTCGAAATGGCTATTCCCCATATGAACTCACACACGGTCGTTGTATGCCAACGGGAAATGCCCCTATTGATCCACAACTCATATTCCACTATTTCCAATACAAGCCTTACTTTGAGACTCTTAGAGGTTTAGTGACTGGCTTAACCACTTTCTCAGATCCAACTCACATCTCTGATCACACCTCTCATTTACCCTCAAAGGTTTATGTGAAACAAGCTGTTCGTGGATCTTGCGCCTCCCCACGCTACAAGGGCCCCTTTGAAGTCACTCACAGGACATCACACGCCTTTAAAGTTAAAGGCTCAGACAACTGGTTTCATCACTCATTTGCCAAACCTTATTATGGAAGTGGATCTGGAGGCTCCACTGAAGGGGGAGGACAACAGGGACAGGATCAGGGACAGGGCACCTCCTCGTCCACAAACACCACAGTCTGATTATGATTCAGACAGATTACCTGCTTTAACTTTTAAGAGATGGTTTTTAGGTCCTAGTCATTTACCAGGACCATTTTGGAGAGTTCCAATGTGGCTGTGTGTTCTGTCTTTGGTCATCATAATAGTGACAGTCCCATTATTAATGTTCTGGCATGAAACTCCTCTAAAAGATACACAGTTAGTAATGGTGGCCACTAGACGGCACATACAGTCCCGGACACGAGTTGAACAATGGCTCATGGATGGTGTGAAGAATCATTCTGTGTCAGATGTAACCTTGTCTTTTTTTGCAGAGGGACGAGCTTCTAGGAAACGCAGAGCGCTAATCGACTCACATCATGAGGAAGACAATATTTGGGTCAAATTGGCACACTATATAGCTAACATCACAAATGTCACTAAACCATGTTGGGTGTGTTCTCTAAAACCACACCATTCAGGAGAATCTCCCAGCTCATTTCCAGTCCCAATTTCTGCTATAGACTTAGTGTGCTGGTTACGAGTATTTCAATGGTACTTTCGAGGCAGTAGTAAGAATAGGCAAACCGAATACCCATGGTGCACAGTTAATGCCTCATATTCTCAATGGACAACCCCTGTAAATTGGACCAGTAAATCCAATACGACACTCCTTAAAGGACTGTCATTTGCCAGGTACCCCTGGCCAGCGCCTCTAGCCATTCGGCAGAAGTGCTCTATAAAATCCCATCTCTTGGGAAATCAAGAAGCTGAGGTATATCTACGGGTGCCTCCGGAAAATGGTACAATGGTCAGTGATTGGGCACAACCAGGAGATGTATACTTAAACTTTAAGTCGCAATATGCCCCAGGTGGGGGATACCCATTTAATATATCTGCCCTAATACCAAACACTACAGGTGTAAAGTTTGCCTTTTTATTATTACCAGGAGAATGGGGCTACCCCACTCCCCCAGGCATGGTTTGGTTATGTGGAGAAAAGGCTTATTGGTTTTTACAAAAAAACTGGTGTGGAACGTGTACTTTAGCCAGATTGACACCCAGCTCCATTGTAATCTCAGACTCACTAATGAGTGAAGCCCTACAAAAATACGGACATCATAATGTACATCAGCATCATGCCAAACGTAGATCATTCAAACCAGTACAAGCGTATGTCCCCCTTAGCGACTATGGAGGTAGAACACCGTTGTACAGTTATGGTCAGGGGTTATTATATACAGCAATCCCTATGCTGGGTACTTCCTCACTAGTTAAACGAATGAATGAAGTATGGTGGACTTTGGAGAACATAACCAACATAATGGGTGAAATTGTAGATCAGTTGAAAGATAACAGTGAACTGAAGGCAGTAGCAGAAATGGCTACTCAAAACAGGTTAGGATTAGATGCTCTGTATGCAGAACAAGGTGGGATGTGTGCAGCTGTTGGCATTGACCACTGCTGTACTTACATACCGGATAATTCGGCTAATTGGACTGAAATCAGGCGTAAAATTGACAGTCTTAAGAACTTTCTAGAATCCCAAGAATCTGGTGACACTGGCTCCTCTTGGTGGGATTGGCTCACCTCTGGTTCCTGGAAGGCCGTTCTTCAACGTGTTGTGGTAACTCTTTTGATAATTTTGGTAATTGTGTTGATTGTTTTTGGATGTGTTGTGCCTTGCATTTTTAAGTGTATTTCTAGATCTATGCAACAAACGACCGCAGGAATATTCATTCAACATCCTCCTTCCAAACTGTATGAAGGAATTGAATTGCTGAACGGGCCTATGTCTGAAGGGGTGATGAGAATGTGGAGGATGAAATGGAAAAGGCCATGAGAAAAGAAATGGAATGGAATGATCAGGAGGAGGACTGTAATGGAGACTGCGGTATTGATTTCATGAATGAGTAATCAAATGTTTTTGGGAAGTGTTATGTTTTCTTTTTCAGAGTTGTGTGTACCATTGGATTGTATACGAGGGTCAAATACTACAGGATGTTCTGAGAATTTGTTTCTGTGCATCTCTGTTATATCGTAAGGGCTTATCGCAATGGAGCACGAGAAGGCTGAGGGATGATGGTTTTGAAAAAAAAAAAAAAAAACTTTTTACATTTTTACCATTTTATATTTTAACATTTCACGATTTTATATTTTTCTAGTTGAAGTTGTACATTTTTCAAGTTTTTACAATTACAAGTTGAATGTTAATGTTTTCAGGGATAAATACTTTTGGTCCACAGGTAATGATTGCTGTGAGGTCCAAGAGACCTCAGAAGGGGAATTGAAGGAGTATAACTTTATTATTACTTTTTATATCCACATTTGATTGTGGGACTTTGAATGATTTGCTTCTGATGATCAATAAAGTGTTGGTTAAACGCCGTTATATGGGGCAACATGTTGTGCTCATAAGTTTGCAGGCTACACCTTTAAGCTGGATTACAATGGTTGACACACGCCGCCTCCTCTTGCACATTCAAATTGTAGAAAATAAAAATGACTACGATGGAGGAGTTAGAAGATGTATTGTGTTTTCTGTTTGTGCAACCACTCTGCCTTGAGTTATAGGGGGGGTCTGGAGAGAAAAGGTCATGAGAGGGCATGAGAAGAGACTGATAAGGAATCTACATCTACATTCCTCTCCAGCTTGCCTCCAGAAGGGGGAAGACCACTCCAAGCCACACCTCTCCTCTTGCACATTCATGCATATTCATTTCATGTGTTTTATATACGGATGTCTCTGAGTCAGTGGTTAGGTTTCTGGGGAGATAGCGGCGTGAACTAACCATTGTTTAGGACTCAGAACCTCCAGAGCTCTGCTTAGAAATATTGTATCAGGGAATAAAGCGTTCATTTACTTGAATCGTCCGAATCCTAGTTATCTTTCTGGTATGTATTATTAGCTGATAGAATAGTATAGTGTTGACTTTATTCCATACCCTTACAGTGAACGAACACGCAAAGTTGGCTTACGTGGACAGGAAGTAAGTACAGGAAACAATATGGGATTCTGAAATAGTTTATTTGTGTTAACAGAAAAGCCAACAAAAAAGGAAGATAATGCTTTAGTTTGAGTCTATAAACTACTGACAACATTTCCCCCAAATTTCAAATAAAATATTATCGTTTAGAGCATTTATTTGCAGAAAATGACGGACAGACCTCAAACAATGCAAAGAAATAAGATCAAATTTATTTTAAAACAACATAATACTAATGTTTACACTTAAGAAGAGTTCAGAAATTAATATTTGGTGCAATAACCCTTATTTTTAATCACAGCTTTCATGCGTCTTTGCATGCTCTCTCACATTCTTTCACATTGTTCTTGGGTCACTTTCAGAAAGAAATGCAGTGGTCTCTTCATTTTTTCCAGAGCTGTATTAGCAGCCATATTTGGTTTGATACGTTCAGACCGTGCGTGTTCAAAATAGGATAATCCATCTGTCAATCACACCCATCTGAAAATGAAGAGATTCACCTGTGTGTATTCTGGATCCCAGACAATGAAGGTCCATGATATAACTGTAGGACTGCTGAATATGAATGTAGTTGAACATTCTCAGCATACAGCTATCTATTTACATTCACACCATGGCAGCTAGCATCTCCATCTTTGAACTTCTCAAATGGGAAAAATGCCAAACTCCCTCCTTACAGACTATCCACAGACTACATACAGACTATTTTTTTCTTAACAGAGAGAGGGAGATACTTTATTAATCCAAAGGGAAATTCAGGTGAACACAACAGGAAAGCCTTTGTTCTTACCGTGCTCTGATGTTTCAGTTGATGATGAAATGGTTCATTCCCTTGAAGTATTTCCCCTGAAGGTCTTCTGCCTTATTTGCTGCCACATACGGTGTAAGAAAAAACTTGTAGCAACTCAAATGTCCATAGCTAGCTCAGTCCCTTACTTGTGTCCTTTGAACTGCACATGCTGCAGTTTTTAGATGGTTAAAATCTGATCATATGATGTTAAAAACTGAGCTAAAAATAAATAAATCAATCAATAAATAAAAACTGGTCACTGTGTGAGCCAGGCAGCAGTCCACTATTCCATTGCAACTTTATTCTGGCAATTTTTTTTTGTTTGTTTAAACTCAAAAATATGCTATCCTATTTTTTTTCCCATTCATCTCTTTATGTGGCTCTGATACGCTGCCGAACCCCCTGATAGAATTGTATGTTCCCAATGCATAATCATTATTCAAATAGCAAGTATAGAATAGAGATCTATGGAACGTTGACTGTATTTGTACTGTGATGCATTTTGAAAAGCATATTACCATCTGTATGTACTATCAATAGTGTTAAAACTATTTTGTGAGCAGAATTTTAAATAATGCATGAATTCAACCAGGAAGATTGCATTCCCTAGTCCTGTCAAATGCCTGTCACTGTCAGCCAATCCCAAGCCTGCGAACAGTGCACCTCAGCCAATCAGCTCTTGAGTTTTTCATATAAACGTACTCTCGGTCGACTCGTTCTACCACCGCACTATGAATGGTGGGAAAAGATGACTAATGTTTCACAGTATGGCATTAATTTCACACTAAATGAATGAATGAACGCAGGAGCGGCAAGTTTAATGCCATACTGAGGAACATCCAAAACAACAAAATAATATTTCCATGACAACAAGCAAATGGTGAACCAGAAAATTCACAGGTCATAGCACATCTTTAAAGGTCCCATGACATGGTACTTCTTGATGCTTTTATATGGCTCCTTAATGGTTCCCTAATACTGTAAATGAATCCTTCTTCAAAATCAACACTCAGTGCATGAGAAAGAGAGATAAGATGAGAAAGAGTCATAAATGTCACTCTGGAACACTCCATTATGGGCATTGTTGCTTGAATGCAAATGAGGAGGACAGAGATGGCCTATAGTAGAGGGTGGGGGCGTGGCCAAACTCTCCGCTCTCAGCGCTCAGCTGTGCCTGTGCGCTCTGACCCACTTCCGTGTTTTTGCGCGGAGAGAGAGATGAGAAGCCTTCCATTGAAAAATAAACACATTTCCACAGAAAATAAAATTAAACCACTGCTGTTTCAGATATCCACAGGCTCAGATAAAGGACTTCCAAGCCAAGAAACACTCGCAAGTTCCTCCAGGCAAATAAAAAAACGCATTTCGCATTGCCTAGCGCATTCGCAGTCCAAACTCTCTGGGCGTGATTTACAGAGACGCTGAGTACAGACAGACGGGGGTGGAACTGCATTTGCATTTCTTTTTTCGAGCTGACGTCAATAAGTTTCCTTGTTCAAAATCGCCCGTTTGAGCTCTGATTTTTTCTAACACAGAAAAGGATAGCAAATGCTCAGTTTAGACATTTTGCAACTTTTAACCATGGGGGGAAGGGGTCTAAACAGGCATTAACGTTCAAAAACCTCAGAAAGTGAAAATTTAATGCCATGAGACGATGAAAAAAAACACACTGAATATATAATTTTGATTTTAAATGACATAAATATGGCCTAACTGCATTCCAAGATTCAAGGTAGATATGTTCAAATCAAAAGCTTTTACAGGCACCAATTCTAATCCAGATTTATTCAGAATTACACAACATTCTCACTCATTGTCTTTTTTCTTTGTGTTTACTACTTTCTACCTTTTATATACATGAATAAAACAGCAAATATTACTATGCAGAATATGGGGATGGAAAATTATGTTTAAAAAAAGGAAAAATAACAATGAAATAACACAATTAAATGTTTTTTTAAATAATAAAATTCTTCTTAAAGCCACCCTTTGCTTTGTTGACAACTTTCAAGAGTGATAGTAGTACCCTTGTACTACTGGTTGTTTTCCTTGAACAGAAATGGAGGTCTCAGACACCATTTGTCTCCCATCTATAAATCAAAACAAACAAAGAAAACAATAGGGCAGCAGGTCAGGTCCAGAGGTGTGGAAAATTCATTCATTCATTCATTCATTCATTCATAGGGGCGGCAGTAGAGCACTTGGTAGAGCACTTGTCTAGTGATCCAGGGATTGGCGGTTCGAATCCTGCTCTACTCCCAGCTCCCACAGATGAGCACTGCCGTTGTGTCTTTGGGCAACCCCACCTCGCCCCCAGTGTCTGCGGACACTGGTAGCCCCATGGCAGAAGATACATCAAGGCCCGTTGTGACGTGAGCTGTCCTCCTGTGGACCCACCACCTGCGGGAGGATTTGTGGGGGCTGGTGCATTGTGGGCAGCAGAACACTGCTTGGACTGCTGCCCCCGCGACCCAGAAAATGGAAAAAGCGGAAGAAGATGAATGAATGAATGGTTCTGCTAACCACTGCATATTTAATAGGCTTAACTGTAAACAAATAGGTGTGATAGTTTCATAGTAATTTCATTGTAGTTAGCTCCTCCCTGCAGCCAGTTATACGCAGTGTGCACCAGCACTCTAGCCAGAACTGAAGAAACAGCTTGGATGAGTTGCGAAACGTATTTGACCAAATAAATTTTAACCAGTTGACAAATTGAATTTCTCCTTTTGCCTTGGATTCTATCTAGACGACTGAGGGATTCTACACACATACTGGTTGTTTTATCTTTTTTTTTTTGGTTTTGTTTTAAACTGTAAGAGTGCAGGCTTTAAAATTATATATCCTCCTGAGACCTGAAGAAAAAAAGTGTATTTCAATTTTTTATTTTTTTTTAAATGATTTTCTATTTGGAGGTAAATGAACACTTAAGCATTTACATTTTGTTAATTTTATTTTTATTCATATTTTTGTAACATGTCCTCTGTAATGGACTGTAATAGTGTTAAATCCGTGAAGTTAACGAAAAAAAAAAAAAAATTTGACGACCAACATCTCTGACAAGCTTCTACAGTCACCAAATTTTTTTTTTAGACTCCTGTTTATTTATTTATTTATTTATTTATCTGATTTAGACCTGGTTTAGACCTGGTTTAGACTTGGTTTAGACCTGGTTTAGACCTGGTTTAGACCTGGTTTAGATCTGGTTTAGACCTGGTTTAGATCTGGTTTACATCTGGTTTAGACCTCTTTTTGTTATAGTTTAGTCCCAGTTTAGATCTGGTTCTGACTCAGATTTGGTTCAGACCTGATTTAGGCCTGGTTTAGACCTCTTTTAGTCACAGTTTAGATCTGGTTTAATCCTGGTTTAGGCCTGGCTTAGACCTAATTTAGACCTCTTTTAGTCATGGTTTAGATGTGGTTTAGACCTGATTTTCTCCTGATTTAGTCCTGGTTTAGTCCTAGTTTAGACTTGGTTCAGTTCTGGTTTAGTCCTGTTTTGTCTCAGTTTATTCCTGATTTGGTTCTGAATTAGTCCTGGTTTAGTCCTGGTTTAGGCCTAGTTTGTTTATTTATTTTTTAATCATAGCGCAGCCACAAACTAGAGTCTATGTCAAAACACTTTAAGACAGACTGGTTAACTCAATGTGCACTATAAAGGACACAAATGAATGGGCCGGGTCTCAGGAGGATATTATGCAAAATTGATTGTTGTGAGCTTTAATCCATGTTATAATGTTGTACCTCATCAAAAACATACTTGGAGTTGAGTTTTGTTTCATTCACACATGTTAGAGTAATAATTTATTATTAGTCCGTCTATATTTCCAAAACTCAGAATGCTCTGTGTCATGTAGTGGTAGTTTTCAAGTTGACAGCAACATTTACTATTTGTTTAGTAGAAATTGGCAAGGAAACAGCATTGAAACACAGATCAGAAAATAGCGTAACATGAACATTTTAAGTTATACGAAAACCAAACTTTGAAACCCTCACCTCCCAGAAGCAGCTCTCTGGCTCAGACTCGCTCTCCTCTCTCCCAGAACCTCCGCAGACTTTGATGTGATCTCTTTGCAGTTCTTTGCTCCAGCTGTCTGCTCTGTGTCTCCAGTTTAGCGCGAGCATTCACACTCCGGCGTAACTGTGACGGTGCCAGATGTTCATATAGGTCTGATACGCAGCCACTTGTCAAAATACAGAATCTATTAAGCCCCGTTCAAATGTGCCAGTCACGTAGAGCCGGAAGGTGAGGCTTGTGTGATGCTTGTCTGTAATTACTGTGGAGTTTTAAATGTGTCAGGGTAAAATTTGTCATCAAGATATCCACAGGGTTAGACGTGATAAGAGCGTAATGTCAGTAAAGCTCCTATATTACACTAAAGTGCCTCTTGTGAGCCTTCAGCCATGTTATAATGTTACCTCATCAAAAATATATCCAGAGTTGTGTTTTGTTTTATTCACACATGTTTGAGTCATCTTTTATTAGTCTGTCTACATCTCTATAGCTCAAAATGCTCTGTTCCACCTTGTGATGTCATGTGGTGGTAGTTTTAACATTATTTTTCGATATGTTATAATGTTGTTTCCTCATCGCAAACACACCTGGAGTTGTGTTTTGTTTCATTTACACATGTTTAACACACAAACCCTGCATATTTAGGTTTTCTCAAGCAAAAAAAACCCCTCCTTGTGATGTCATCCGCTAATACAGGAAGTGCTCCACTGTGTTTTTAAATTCCATACGCCTTCATGGCATGATTTTAGCGCTGGAATTCGCCATCTCTACTGAACTAAAATGTAGCTGTTAATTTGAAAACTACCTACATGACATCACAAGGTGGAAAAGAGCATTTGGAGTTTTGGAGATGTACACAGACTGATAATAAAGGATTACTCAAACATGTAAAATGAAACAAAACACTACTCTGGGTATGTTTTTGATGAGGTAACAACATTATAACAAGACTTAAAGTCAATATTTATATTATATTTACTACCCGTATATTTCTATATTTTATTTTACTTGTACATACACATTTATATATTTATGCCTTATTTGACACCAGTCCCTTGCCATGTTTGCTACTTATTTTGAATGTATTACTATTTACATTTAGCTCTTTGTTATTATAATATATTGTGATGTGTGAGCTACTGTGTCCAAATAATTTCCCTTGTGGATCAATAAAGATTGTCTAAGGCCATGTTTTAATACAGGACCTTTAAACTTGATTTAGAAAAACATCTAGAGACAAGAAATGTAATAAGCTACAACAAGATCAAAATCAACTGTCAATCAAATGTAGCTTGTTATTTTGTCCTGCCATCCATACTACAATATACACACAAACAGCTCTGGAAAAAAAATAAGAGACCACTGCAAAATGATCCGTTTTTTTCTGATTTTACTATTTATAGGTATGTGTTTGGGCAAAAGGAACATTTTTGTTTGAGTCTATAAACTACTGACAACATTTCCGCCAAATTCCAAATAAAAATATTATCGTTTAGAGCATTTATTTGCAGAAAATGACAAATGGTCAAAATAACAAAAAAGATACATGTTTTCAGAACTCAAACAATGCAAAGAAACAAGATCAAATCCATTTTAAAACAACATAATACTAATGTTTACACTTAAGAAGAGTTCAGAAATCAATATTTGGTGCAATAACCCTTATTTTTAATCACAGCTTTCATGTGTCTTGGCATGCTCTCCACAAGTCTTTCACATTGTTCTTGGGTGACTTTATTCCACTCCTGGTGCAAGAACTGAAGTAGCTCAGCTTTGTGTTTGTGTTGGAATTCAACAGACGCTGGAATGGAATGGCTGTAATACATGTAGAGATGCTGATTTCAGAAAAAAAATGCAGTGGTCTCTTATTTTTTTCCCAGAGCTGTATCATAGAATTCTGTTAAATTGCTTAAAATCCTGCATAGCCTACTCAGTCTGATCTCTGAAGCTAACCTTACACCACTGTACGATAGCTCGCGACTACTTTTTCCGCTGACTTCCTTCTGGTCCAGGGAGAGCGCCTGTCACCACGGCGCCTGACAAAGACGTCTCACACCAGTCTACACGGGGGGAGTTTTTTTTAGGATGGGGCCGGAGGACGTTTTGCTGAACAGTCGAATGGAGATCCAATTAAAAGTGATTGGGAGAGGTTTGATGGCTCCCTGTCAGCGGACCCGGCAGTGGCAGGTGAAGGTTTGAAGAGGAGATGGGCCAGCAGGGGGCGGTGTGGAGAGAAATAGATCAAGATTCAAGATTCAAGATTGTTTATTTGTCATATGCAGAATCAACACAAGGTCAACAATGCAATGAAATGCTTAGGATCAGAAGAACCGTTGACTCGCTAAGATAGTCAGAAGTACTAATAACATGCAATAATAGTACATGGTAAAAAAGTGTTGCAAAAGTGCAGGGGAAGAAGTAAACAATATAATAAACAATATAATAAAATATGTAATAAAATGTAATAAAAAATACAAGGTACAATGTACAAGGTGCAGGTAGGATTAAATCAAAGATCAAATAAGGTGTAAGTATTTCACAGATTGCACATAATATGGTGTGGTGTAGGTGTTGCATGTGGATTTCGTATTGCACATAGTATGGTATAAATATTGCACATAGGTTATTGCACAGATTGTTGCACAGGTAACAGTAGTTTACAGTGAGGTAGTGACAAACATGATATATTCATACAGAGCAGCAGCAGTAAACATAATTATGCATAATGAAAGGTAGTTTAGTGCAGTATTATTGAGAGTTCAGTATTATTTAGAGTATTACCCAGAGTTCAGTAGTCTGACAGCTTGGGGGTAATAGCTGTCTTTGAGTCTTTTTGTGCGTGCTGGCAGGCTCCTGTATCGTCTACCAGAGGGTAGCAGACGGAAGAGTCCTTGTGCCGGATGAGTATGGTCCTTAGCAGTGTTGTATAAAGTACTGGAAAATCAAACTCAAGTATAAGTATAGGTACCCCTCCCAAAAATGACTTTGGTAAAAGTCGAAGTCACTGACTGAAATGTTACTTGAGTAAAAGTCTTAAAGTATCTGGAACTTCTTGTACTTAAGTATGACAAGTAATGTCAAAATAAATGTACTCAAGTAATGTAATTAAAAGTACAAGTAAAAGTATCAAGCAAAGGCAGTCTGAATTTAATATTTGTTTTTTTTTAAATAACAGTGCTGAAAATAAGGCATACATAAAACCATTGAAGGAGTGTTTTTGGAGGAAGAGGGTTTTTTACAATTGGGCCCTTAATTCTAAAGTAAAACACCATGTTCGACTCACCCATGGTAGTTTTGTGTCATATGGAGCACTGTCGAAGATATTGGGTTTGGTGATTTCCATGAAACGCCGTCCTATGAGCAAGTAAATGCAGGCACAAAATACGTTATTTGTAATTTAATAATTATGGTACGGTAGCACTAATGACGTGTAGTAAATGTTCTTGTTTTAAAACATCTGGGTTGTGTGGGGATGTTGATTGATTAAACTAGCTGCATGAAACCAACAGGTGCAGGCTGATTGTCATGCGCAAGTAGCGAACAAGCCCAGGCACATCCTGACTTCCTTCAGTCAGTAGAGGTTTTTTTTGTAACGAGTAACTAAACGGCACATTGAAAATGTATCAGAGTAAAAGTATGCAATTAAATTCAGAAATGTAGTGAAGTAAAAGTAAAAGTTATCATTTTTTTTAAAAACTCAAGTAAAGTACAAAGTCTCCCAAAATGTATTTAAGTACAGTAGTGAAGTATTATTACTTCGTTACTATACAACACTGGTCCTTAGTGATGCTGCGTGCCTTACGCAGACCCCTGCTGTGGTAAATGTCCTGGATGGAGGGGAGACTGCTGCCAGTGATGTCCTCTGCCGCTCGCACCACCCTCTGTAGTGCTTTGGGGCTCTGAGCGGTGCAGTTTCCATACCACACTGTGATGCAGCCTGTCAGCAGGCTCTCGATGGTGCACCTGTAGAAGTTTGTGAGGATGCTGGTGTTCATACCAAACTTCCTCAACTTCCTCAGGAAGTAGAGTCTTTGTCGGGCTTTCTTAAAGGTCCCATGACATGGTACTTCTTGATGCTTTTATATGGCTCCTTAATGGTTCCCTAATACTGTAAATGAATCCTTCTTCAAAATCAACACTCACTGCATGAGATATGACTCTGACAGTCTTCATGAGGCTAGATATGTGTGTAAAATGCTTTATTCTGAGTGTTGCTGCTTCAATGCAAATGAGAAGGACAGAGAGATTGGCTAAGGAGCGGGGGGGGGACGGGTTTCCCCCGCTGGAAGCGCAGCTCTGCACCGCTGTCTGCTCGCTTCCGTGTTTAACACAGGAAGACAGATGGGAGACTTTGCAATGAAAAAAAGCATATTTACACAGAAAATAAAATTAAACCACTGGTATTTCAGAGGTCCAGAGGGTCGGGTAAGGGACTTGCGAGCCTAGAAACACTCGGACGTGCCTCCAGGCAAATAAAAAACGCATTTCGCATTGTAGCGCATTCGCAGTCCAAACTCTATGGGCGGGATATACAGGGACGCTGAGCGGAGACAGAGGGAGGGGCTGGAGCTGCATTTGCCGATCTGACGTCAAAAAGGTGCCTTGTCCGAACTCGCCCGTTTCAACACTGGTTTTGTGTAACGCAGAAAAGGACCGCAAATGCTCAGTTTAGACATTTTGCAACTTTTAGCCATGGTGTGGGGGGGGGGGGTAAACAGGGTAGGGGAGCTCACATTAACGTTCAAAAACCTCAGAAAGTGAAAATTTCATGCCATGGGACCTTTAATATGAGGATTGTTTGAATTGGGGAGAGCTCCATTTGGTGTTCCAATCATTTATTTTATTAGATTCTTTTCATTTTGCTTTCATACCTGAGATTTTCGACTGCTCACTAGCCTCAGAGTGGTCATGTGATGTTGCGGTGACGTGTCTAGTCAGCTTAAACTGGTTTTCTCTGTCTTCCCATCGGTGGAGGAAGGAGAACAGCGCCATCTGCAGTCCGACACATCTTCAGGACAGTATTCCAGGTGTGTGAGAGTAAATAAGCCCCCTCGTCTCAGTTTATGGGAGGGTTTCTGTTCTGGTAATCTGCAGACACTTTGGAAATATAAGTCATGAAAAGGGGGTCAACATTTGTTTTGTTGTTCTTGTTTTTAAGACACTCTATGCAACTTTTCCACTGTATGCTGCTGCTGTGACTGAAGTGTTTCATACTAGGGCATTAACCTTACCAATCATGCACTCATTCAATTACAGGTGGTTTCATTGGTATAAGGAGGGTCGCCTCTCGGAGAATTGACGTAACATGGCCGGATGGCGTTAACTGCTGTCTTCATGGTAACTGATAAGTTTAATGTCATACTGTGGCATATTTCTGGTATAGCAGTAACATATCCATGGAGACCAACTGCACTTCTGTTTAGCAGATCTTGGTAATTCCGGGGTTGAAATTATGCAAATGATTCTAGCAAAGGTGTATGGAGTTTAAAACGACAGTGACTGCGTGCACATGGACGAGTGTAATCCGACTGCAAACGAATTGGGATTGTATCGAATTCATGTGCACAGGCTAAGGATCGTATAGGGATTGGTTTTGCGAATCCGATTATAACCCCTGGCTTAGGCCGATAGTAATCCGCTTGGTTCCGCCTTGTGCACGATATTGGATCGGATTGGCGTAATGCGCATGCGTGGGTATTTTCACTACGGATTTAACCCGGAAGTGGCAGGAGGCGCCAACACCGTCATAAGTGGCGATTGTTGCTGGAAAAGTCAGACGAAATCATGTCTTCAAAGAAAGAATGCACAACACATACAATAATGCTGCTCCGTCAAACTCCTCGAGCGCCATCTTTGTATACCGCCACATAGTTTTTTTGTGTTTTTATTGAGTAGCCATCACCCAGAGTAGTAGTAGTTGGACTACAGTGCCACATAACGTAGCGGAGCCGGCCAGGCCGCTGACCATTATCCGATTACACGAGTTTCATGTGCAGTTGGATTATAGGACAGACCACCCGCCGAGTAACGGGAACGGATTTGGAGAAATCCAATCCAATCCCACTATGTGCATGCAGTAAGTGGAGCACTTCCTTTGTTACTGTATGACATCACAAGGTGGAACAGAGTGTTTTTAGTTTGAGAGAACTCAGCTGCTAAGGCTACGCAGGTGTGGACTCAAATAATTGACTCAAAGTGACAAAAATGCAAAAGTAACTGAGATTTTTTTCCCAAGGTAGATAGGAGGTTTGTAGGGGAGGAGCTGGCAGCCAGAATGCTGGCGTCTTCAAGAGTTCTACAAAAAGAGGTGGTAAGTAAAAACAATCGCAAGGCAGGAATCAAAAGAATACTTCTGAGAGCAAAACCAGCGTCTAGTAAACTGAACGATCTGGCAGAGTCTGGCAGGAGAGCTGGCCCTTTGTAGCAGAGGCTGCATTGTAGATGGCGTGCAGGTGCTCCCAGCAGACTCTGCCCACACATCAAGTGGAGAAGACTCCAGTCACAGCCAGGGGCGTGACATCAGCCTCAATATGCAGGATTTGGGAGTTAATCATGCGTGAATGAAATAAAACACAATTGTAGGTATATTTTGGATGAGGAAACTTTTTATAACATAGATCAGAAAATTGCAGAATATGGGCCCTTTAAACTAAACTAAAGAAAATAATTAAAATATTGCGTTATGTCATAGCAATGCTCATGTACAAAATATAGTGGGCCTATTACACAAACACAATCCACCATATTTCAATATAGAAGGCCACTTAAACTGTTATTTTAAAGATGCCACTTCTGTTTTCCCACCTTACATCTGGCAGGACTAGGATTCTTCTTCTTCTCCTTTCGGCTTGTCCCTTTTTCAGGGGTTGCCACAGCGAATCAACTTTTTCCATCTCGCCCTGTTTTCTGTATCTTCTACTCTGGCTCCAACTACCTCCATGTCCTCCCTCACTGCATCCATAAATCTCCTCTTTGGTCTTCCTCTTTGTCTCCTACCTGGTAGCTCCATCTCCAACATTCTTCTACCAATATATCCACTGTCCCTCCCTGGCAGGACTAGGATAAGGACTAGGAAAAAAACGAGGATCGGACTAGATAAGGCTCAGCTTTCACAACCACACAGAGACAGCGGCTATACCAGCGCAAAAGAAAGCCAACACCACCATCTAGTGGACGAGGACGCACACTAAAATGTATTTATTTTTATTTTTATTGATTTAAAAACAACGCATTTCAACCTTAAGTGTTCGAGATCGTTATTATATTGTATTATAGGAACAGACTTATAGGGAGGGATGAAGTATTAATCATGGTTTACATCACATTAAGTGAGTAATACTCTAAATAATACTGAACTCTCAATAATACTGCACTAAACTACCTTTCATTATGCAAAATTATGTTTACTGCTGCTGCTCTGTATGAATACATCATGTTTGTCACTACCTCACTGTAAACTACTGTTACCTGTGCAATAATCTGTGCAATAACCTATGTGGAATATTTATACCATACTATGTGCAATACGAAATCCACATGCAACACCTACACCACACATATTATGTGCAATCTGTGAAATACTTACACCTTATTTGATCTTTGATTTAATCCTACCTGGACCTTGTACATTGTACCTTGTATTTTTATTATTTTATTACATATTTTATTATATTGTTTATTATATTGTTTACTTCTTCCCCTGCACTTTTACAACACTTTTTTTTTAACCATGTACTATTATTGCATGTTATTAGTACTTCTGACTATCTTAGCGAGTCAACGGTTCTTCTGATCCAAAGCATTTCATTGCATTGTTGACCTTGTGTTGATTCTGCATATGACAAATAAACAATCTTGATCTTGATCTTGATCTTGAAGTGGCAGCTTGTGGGAAAAAAACTACAAAAATACATGTCATCCATATCAAAAATTCCATCCAAAAAACAAGAACAATTTACACACAAGGAACATATTTTCCTGAAAGACTAAACATGAATTCAACAAAATAAAGCTGTCTAGTCATAGCTTTAAAGACTGATTGTTGACATTATGGTTGCTAAGTAATCAAACTGGTATGTTATATCTGCCGCCTGCGGAACATGGAAGGGCTCAGGGAAAAATCGTTTTTGAGGGGTGCCAAGAAAGCATGCGCTCACTTTGCAAAGCATGCCCTCCTTTTATTAAGTCGCACGTTCATGTAAGTAGAGTGTGCTTTCAGTTTACTAAATTGCGCGCTTGTTTAAATATAACGTGTGCTTGTTTACCTAAATCGTGCACCCTGGTTTACTAAATCGTGCGCTCGCTGTATGAAGTCGTGCCCTCGTCTATCTAAAACGTACTCTTCTTTAAATTTGCTCAAAATGTCTACACGAGTTGTATAAAATGTGTGCTCGTTTTGAAATCGTGGCCACGCTTTAGTAAATTGTGCTCACGAGGTATATCACGTGGGCACGACTCAATTTTAGCGAGCACACAGTTTTAGTAAGACGACTCCACGATTTAGGTAAACGAGCGCACGCTCTATTTACACGGACCCGCAACTTAATAAAATGCGGACGCGATTTCACAAAACGAGGACACGCTTTGCAAAGTGAGCGCATGCTTTATTAACACCCCCCAAAAAAGATTTTCTGTGAGCCTTTACGGGCTCCGTAGCTGCCTGTGTCCAAACAGAAAGTATAAAAAATAGGCAAATAATCTAGACAGAAAAAGCTAAAATGTTAACTATATTTTAGTGAAAATACATTCTAAAATACTCTACAATCTAAAATAAACTTTAATTTAAAAACAATTTTCTTATGGGGCTATGAATTTTTTGCACGCCTGTATATTGTTTTTGTATTGCACCTTTTATATGTAATTGTTTTTAATGTTTTTAATGTTTGTTAAGGACTACAGATGGAAATTAGCATTCTGCTAAATCTGGTGCAGCCATCTTTTTAATGTACCTGCACATTGTCCTTCAAATAAACAAGTAAATAAATAAAATGTGTAACTTATAGCCTAATTCCTTCACTGATATTTTGTTTAGTTTGAGTCTGTGCAGTTCTTGGGGTACTGGAGAAATCTACTTCTAAATAACATTACTCATATACAAGTGAAAAAGTAATTAATGTAAGAGTAAAAATATTTAGTGTAAACACGTGTGATACATCCTCTGTGGCACCTGCTCTGCTCTGACGCTCGCTGGTAGGTTCTGCTCCAACTAAACACAAAAGAAGATTATTCATTTGAGTATCACTGGTTAAGATTTGAACTCATATTATGAGAGAAGGTTTTACAAGGAACTGTAACGACTCAGGTGTTTACCTGTATCCACATGTTTACCTGTGTTCCTCATTTACCTGTGTCCAAGTTTACCTGTGTTCCTTATTTACCTATATCCACGTTTACCTGTGACACGTTTACCGGTGTTCGTTTATCCGTGTCCACGTTTACCTGTGTTCCTCATTTACCTGTGTTCCTCATTTACCTGTGTTCCTCTTTTACCTGTGTCCATGTTTACCTGTGTTCCTCATTTACCTGTGTCCAAGTTTACCTGTGTTCCTTATTTACCTATATCCACATTTACCTGTGACACGTTTACCGGTGTTCGTTTACCCGTGTCCACGTTTACCTGTGTCCACGTTTACCTGTGTCCACATTTACCTATTTCCATGTTTACCTATGTTCCTCATTTATCTGTGTTCCTCTTTTACCTGTGTCCAAGTTTACCTGTGTTCCTCATTTACCTATGTTCCTCATTTATCTGTGTTCCTCTTTTACCTGTGTCCAAGTTTACCTGTGTTCCTCTTTTACCTGTGTCCATGTTTACCTGTGACACGTTTACCGGTGTCAACGGCGACACAGGTAAACAAGGACATGGGTAAATGTCCTCATTTACCCATGTCCTTGTTTACCTGTGTTCCTCTTTTACCTGTGTCCAAGTTTACATGTGTTCCTCTTTTACCTATATGCATGTTTACCTGTGTTCCTCATTTACCTGTGTCCTCGTTTACCTGTATCCACATTTACCTCCATCCATCCATTTTCTTCCACTTATCAGGGGCCGGGTCGCGGGGGGAGCAGTCTAAGCAGGGGCGCCCAGACCTCCTTCAGTCCGGACACTTCCTCCAGCTCCTCCGGGGGGACCCCAAGGCGTTCCCAGGCCAGCCGGGAGAAATACTGTAGTCCCTCCAGCGTGTACCTGTGTTCCTCATTTACCTGTGTTCCTCATTTACCTGTGTTCCTCGTTTACCTGTATCCACGTTTATCTGAGTCCACATTTACCTGTCTCTTCACAGTCGGCGTCTGTGTTCAGTGGCTGCAGGTCACACACAAACCACAGAAAATAAAACACGCGACACCAGGTTTCATAAATAAAAAACTGATATCTTTTATTTGACAGGGAAACATCCTTCAGGACAACAGTTGATCATTACACAATAGTTAGCAACAATACGTAATGCGGAAGTCCCAAGTTTGTGTGCGTGCGAGTGTGTGCGGCCCCCCTCCCCCGTCTTATTGCAGACACAGTCCTCCCAATGCCCGTAAGGCTCGGGGGGTCCGAGGTCGAGGGGGCCCGGCCAAATAATTGTCAAATATTCAAATTAAGATCGTCTAATTTTGTCGAGTTGTGCGACAGTTTGAAGAATCCTGCCGGCCACACTAATACATGTTTCAGGACTGTTAAAAAAAGGGCTTATAGGCTACTCCTACTTCAAATATACAGCAGTTAATTAGCATCACCAATGACAAGTTTAGAGCGCTTGGAGCAAAAAGAGTTAAATAGTGCCAGTTCCCAAGAAAATAGACCTGACAAATTTCTCACTAAAAAACAAACTTGTCCCCGTAAACTGAATGACCACCCGGTATTGCAAAGGACGTTAAACAAGTGGGACATTGGAATCAGTTACAAATTCTTCTAGCCCAGTGCAAGTAGGTAGTCGGTCTACAAATGGGGACCTCTGAAAATGCAAGTATCAAAATCTCCAAAACATCCAGATCTTTCCCAAAAGTTTTTTTTTAATACAACATGCAATTTATAGTCAAAAGAGTTTCCTCGAAAAACAGGATGGAGCGATCCGGAGATCAGTAAGAACAATTATGCAGTCACTCGACCAAGCTGTGATCTAACACGGGGATATGTGGAGTCGTTATGACGGACGCGCTCTCCTGGTCGACTGAAATGTTCAAATGTTGGACAGTCTGAGTGGGATGTGAAAGCGAGACAGCAGTTAAAGCACACGCTGAGGAGTGTGTGGATGTGTGTGTGTGAGCAGAGCTTTCATGGAGCTTCATGTTGAGCCCTTTGTGGTCTGCCCTGATCTCTTACACATTTCTAAAGTCTGTCTAAGTGACTAGAGTTTAGGTGCGTTCAAAGACTAATTGGAGTTCAGTCTGATAGTGTGATTGTGCTGCTCTGAGAGGAAGCTCATGAAGGTGATAAAGCTCATGGAAAACGACCAATAAAAGTGTCTTCTGCACCTCACTCCACTGGTTTACTGTGCCGCCGCACAGAACAGCATAAATAAATTAAACTCTTCCTATGCTTGTATATAAATATAGATTATATATAGTTTGATAAATATTGGGATGTCGGTTGTTACTCGCACATGTCCCTGCACTACAGGTGATGTGGTTATATTGTCAAAGCACTTTGGTCGTGCTCAGAGGGCTGAGCACCTGTGCGGGGGAGTTCAGACGCTGTCCCAGCAGCGGCCTTTGCAAAGGGACTCTGTTCCTCATGCACGACACGACTGTACACTTTGTGCTCGGATAAAGGTATGGCTTATTCGACATTCTTCTCATTCGTACGTATGAGGATGGATATGTAGGAAACTGCAGTGTTCATGCATGCTAAAGAAACAGCAGGATGACAGAGTGAGCAGAGATGTACCAGCAGAGTGTCCTCGCCACAGTCATGCCTCTGCAGCCACGCACAGCTCAAATACCTGCAGTCAGTCTGCAGTAAGGTCTATATCATACACAGTAGTCTACCGCTCACAGCTAAACGTAGCATCCAGCTAACTAGGTTTCCACAAGTATAGTATTATTATTGCACTCTGGCTACACATATTCAATAGTTTGGTTGTCTTAAGATGTACAAAAACACTTAGTGGTGTCAAAGATGATCCGACTACAGCTGCTTCAGAGAGAGGCTCAGTGACCTGGACACAGCCAATACAAAACGGGCCTGCAATGCTTTATTACAGCATAGGACTTCAATCTGTGGGCCAAACCGCTGAGGTCTGGGGACTCAAACAATACTGAGTAAAAAAGGCTGCAACTTGTGACCATACTCAATATCATTTAATGACTCTATATTAATATGAATACAGATGAATTAGAATAATCTAAAATCTTTAGTGTCACTGAGCCTGCATCTCTCAACTGATCAAAATCCCGGATACAAAGAAATGGGACAGTACAGCTACAGAAATACCCCTGCATGTCCTGTGGTTTTCAAATATAGAAAAATAAAAGCCTTCTCTTAAACCTTAGCTCTCCTATGTGAGAGATTTTGACGCACTATTCTCGCTTTTTTGAAATGAAACATACATTCACGTAAAGACAACAGAGGATAAACAAGCAACTTGAAATTCAAATTTGTGTGCAAAAACATGTTAGATTTCTATAAAAATATGTGCATATGGATAGAGCTATTTTAATCTCACCAAATACAGTATTTTCTTTTTATTTACACTGCACAGATCCCCAGATAAAGTCTACAGCTGTGTCCTGCTCCCTGTGTGTTGTCCAAACACTCCTGCTCTGATCAATGTGATCCAGGAGCCCAGGGCCGCAGAGCGCCTGTAGGACACATCAAGTTGCATATCCCACATTTCCCCCACGCCGCCCATACAAGGTCATCGATTATCAGCCAGACGCTGCTTCCTGATTGGCTTGCGTGGGTAGAGACAGTGTGTCAAGTAAAAAAAAAAACAATACAAATCAAAACTTTGGCTACGGAGTTAGGTGGCTTCAGTTCTGGTGCAAACTTATTAGCGTTACTCCAAAATGCACCGTATACAGTGGATGCTGTCACCAGTACAGCATTAGTGGTTTTGTAGTTCTTCAGAAATCCTTCTCTTCTCCTTATAAAAAGTGATCTAATTGTCACTGTTAAAACAAAAGTCCCAGCCGCTCCACCACCATGTCCGAGGTTAGTGGCCTTCCTGAAGGCAGCCCATCTGCTCACTGGGCAGTCCTGCGGTTCTTCGCACTGAAGCCCGGGCTGCTCCTCAGTCGACTGTCAAAGGGAGAGGAGCAGGTGGGACTGTCGCTGTCTGACAGACCGGGCTGCAGACCGCTCATGTAGCGCGTCTGTGGCTGATCGAAGCTGAACTGTGGCAGAGAGCTGTAGTCCCCTGGGTGAGGAGAGTGCCGGGGCGACGGGCTCTGACCACAGGGCATAGCACCCAGGGGTGCCCGGGGCTGGATAAATATGTTAGGGCTAATAGGGATGTGTGTCGGTGTGATCCCATGAGTGGGGAAGGATGGGCTGTGTGTTGGAGTGTTGCCTGCAGAAGGCGCCAGAGTGTGGCTGGGAGAATGCACTTGTAGAGGTCTGTGGAGGGGCGAGAGGGGGATCTGTGTGTCTGTACAGGCCTCCTGTGTCTGAGTGTGAGGGCTCAGGTCATATGAGGGCGTTCTCCTCCGCAGCAGCATGCTGCAGGGGGACAGTTTGGGAGAAGAGGCTGTGGGGGCAGGCTCTTTCTCTGGAGGAGGGTGGATGGAGATACAGGGAGGACTGAGCTTCTTCTTCCTGTGCCCACCTCCCACAGACTTCACACGCACTGGGCCTTTGTCCGGCCGCTGCCTCTGCTCTGGAGCTTCATCACTGGTGAAGATGAGCTGAGGGAGGCACACTTCGATGGAGTGTCGGCGCTGGTCCTCAGGGAAACCAGCCGACAGTGTTTTACCCAGGAAGCACTGGTTATCGGTGCTAAAGCCCTTCTTTAGGTCGCGCTCCTTAGTAGTGTCCGTGAGCAGACTGAGTGTGCTCCGTGATGCCTGGACGGAGGTGAGGGCGGGTACAGGAGGGATGGGGGCGGGGTCAGAGTCGTGACAGAAGGGCGGGGCATAAGGAGACAGCGAGAGGCTCCTACAGGTCCTCCCTGACTGATCAGGCCCCGCCTCCTCTCTCCACTGGCGGCAGGCTGCACTGGTGATGTGGCACACCTCCTCGTCCGTCGGGTCCCGCGTGTCCACCAGGGGCCTGGGCCGGCGCAGGCTTGGCGGCCTCAGGGGCAGGCGGGGCGAGGGGGGAGGAGGAAGCAGCCGGGCGGGGGAGCAGGGAGGAGGGGGCAGCGAGGAAGGAGAGGAAAGGAGTGTGGGGACAGGAGAGGGGGAGGACGGAGGGAGAGATAGGGAGGACGGGGAGGGAGGGGGCAGAGTGGAGGGCGAAGAGGGGGGAGGAGGGGGCAAAGGAGAGGGAGTACTCGGCTGGGGGGGCAGAGGAGGCACACGAGGAGGGTTGGGGCGCTCCTGGTGCTCTGAGCTATGGACCTCCACCGAATCCACTTTGACTGCAATCTGCAAAATAAATAAGAGAAAAGTAAGGAAGAGTAAAAGAAAGAAAAACGAGAGTAGAATAAAATAAAGTAACAGAAAAGTAAAGAATAATGACGTAAAGAAGCACAAAGTAAAGTACAGTGATGTAAAGTAAAGAAGGATAAAGAAAGGTAAAGAAAGCAGTATTGTGTTGTAAAGTGAAGTAAAGAAGGATAGAGTAAAGAAGAATAAAGTAATGTAGTGTGAAGTAAAGAAGGATAAAGTAAAGTACAGTAAAGTGGTAATCGTATAAAGTAGCACTACGATAAAGACAAGTAAAGAAGACTAAAGTAAAGTAAATGATAAAGTGAAATAAATAAGAATAAAGTAAAGTAAATAAAGTGAAGTAAAGTAATGTAAAGAAGGATAAATTAATGTAAAGAAACCAAAGTATAGTGATGTAAAGTAAAGTAGAGTAAAGAAGAATGAACTAATATAGTGTGACGTAAAGAAGGATAAAGTTAAGTACGTACAGTAAAGTGGTAAGAGTATAAAGTAGCAGTAGTAGTAGTAGTGTGAAGTAAAGAACGATAAAGTAAAGTACAGTAAAGTGGTAATAGTGTAAAGTAGCAGTAGTAGTTGGCTAAAGTCAAGTAAAGAAGACTAAAGTCAAGTAAAGAAGGATAAAGTCAAGTAGAATAATCTAAAGATGGATAAAGTAAAGAAAAGAAGGAGAAAGTAAAGTGGACTAAAGTTACGCAGAATACAGTAAAGTAAAATAGTAAAAGTAAAGGAGAACGAAGCAAAAAACTAAATAAAATTGAGTAGAAATAGCAGACTCAAACGACCTGAAGAAGAAAAGAGTTCTGTAAAAAAAGGCCAGATTCGGTCCTCACCTGTCTGCGCAGGGCCCGGGGGGAGGGGCTTGGAGCGGGCGGGGCGATGCGGGGCGGGGCCAGAGGGGAGCCAGGTTTGTGGAGGGGGGACATGTCGGGGACTTGGAGCAGACTGCGCCTCTCACACGGCTGGGAGTGGACCGACGTCACCGAGCCTAACAACCAAAAGAAGATTAGATGATTGGAAAACACACTGCAGTAATGTGTCTGTATCTTTGTTTTTCCAGCAGAGGTGGGCAGGACTCACAGATTTACTCAAGTACACTGAAGTGAATTGAACTGTACTTTTCAGACGTCATACTTTTGCTTCTACTTCCAGTTGCATTAAAACTGGAATACCTAATAATACCTAATATTACAGTCTTATTACAGTCTTAAAAACATGATTTGCAGTGGTCCAAAGTTATTCCTCACTTACCTTATGCATTCTGAGGATTCTACTTATTCACTGCAATGACTTCAAAACTCTCAGAGACCAGAGCAGAATTCTACGATAACTACAAGCATGCTAACGTGCACTTTCTGATTATCTGCTAATTAAATGCTTTATAATTAGATGTAGCCAGCATATTTTGATCTTGAAAGCTGCTTATACAATATATCCATACTGGGACAAGAAGAATTTTGCCCAAACACATGGGAAAAAAATTGTGTACAGAACCTTAAATTATAAATCAGATGTTACTTCAAGACAGTTACTTTTACAATTATTTGTGGGTGATTCTCCAACTATCAAAGTTTTGAAAGAATTTGTGTCCCAGGCAGGAATAAAGAAAAACAAAAACATATTTGTCATTTTTTATTCATGCTGCACTTACTCGGCACAAAGACGAACTTACAAAAAATTTCTGATAGATAAATTACTATTTTTATTATATAAAATATGGTTTTGTATTAAGTGTTTTTGCTCTATGTCCTTTGTCCCTTGGCCAGGTTTTGGACTCTCAGTCCCTCATAAGACTGAAATTAAATTTGATTCAACAGTAACTTCATTGACAAATGGCACAGAAATTCCTTATTTTAATGAAAAATATCATGTGCTTGAAAGATATTTTTCATTAATATTAGTATTTTATTTATTTTTCATAAAAAGTACACCTGTCCCTAGGGATCACTGTTATTTCCACCATAAAATGTAACTTTTAACTTTTTTTTTTTAAACCTTTGTTTACTTGAATCACATCAGTTGTGATGTGACAGGAGCTCATGGCAGGATAGCAGCGTTAGCTCCATGGAAGGAAGGGAAACAAGAACAAAATTGTAAGGTTTTGCAAAACCAAGAGTAGGTTTATTGGTCATCATTTCCAAACACCTCATATTTCCTTTGAACGTACAAATAATGAGAAAAATAATTTAAAGTGTGTATTTTGAGTATATTTTATACTAACTCTAAACAGAGATTAGCATGCTAATATGTCATGAGATTTTAAAAGAAACACTAAACATTGTCATTTCCATCACTTTATTTATTGTTATTATTTATTATTATTTATTTGATATTTATGTAATTTCATTACAACCACTATCAGTTAAAGGGATATGCCTACCCCAGGTCAAATTTGGGCATCTCCCCACAGTCCAGAGACTAAAATAAGTGGTGGAAAGCGTTTTCCTGGTCACCCAGCCATTGTCCGAGTCTGTCAGGCACTGACCGCCGCGGTATCTGCTGCTCCTCCGCGTTAGACTGGAGTCTAACGGCGCCAGAGAAAGATTTCGGCCAAAAGGAATTAATTTGCTCGATGCTTTTCCCAATTACTTTCTGTGTAGTGCGCATTCATATCGAGTGCAAATAAATGTGCAAATCAACACGGAGAGCTTGCCTTGGTCATTTTGGGTGGGAACTATTTTTCAGTGCTGAAAAATAAAGCCGAATCACGCAGCACGCTGCCAGGGGAATCCCAGTTACGCACCAGGAAGGGAGTTCCCCCTGTTGCACAGCGTGGTGCGGCTTTATTTTTCCGCACTGAAAAATAGTTCCCACCCAAAATGACCAAAGCAAGCTCTCCGTGTTGATTTGCACATTTATTTGCACTCGATATGAATGCGCACTACACATAAAGTAATTGGGAAACGCATCGAGCAAATTAATTCCTTTTGGCCGAAATCTTTCTCTGGCGACGTTAGACTCCAGTCTAAGGCGGAGGAGCATCAGATACAGCGGCGGTCAGTGCTGACAGACTCGGACAATGGCTGGGTGACCAGGAAAACGCTTTCCACCACTTATTTTAGTCTCTGGACTGTGGGGAGATGCCCAAATTTGACCTGGGGGTGGCATATCCCTTTAATGTTCCTACACCTTGTGATGAAGATGGATTTTCTGAAAAATATCATGACCAAATTTGACTTTAGTTGGAGAATCACCCTTGTGTTATTTCTTGGACCACTACTTTGTACGTGTACTTGAGTAATATTTTAAATCTAATACTCTTATTTGCACAACATTTGGTTAATTTACCCACCTCTGATTACTAGGGAGATACTGTATGGTTCATAGTTTGCTATAACCAACCGTAAAACCATGAAACACACTCAGGATAGTTGAAGCAGAGGGAAGGTCTACTGCTTGGTTATGCTCTATGTAGCCAACATCTCATACATGCCGTTTATAGAACATGCATATGGCCATTAAGTTAACTCAGTATTCACAACCACTCTCGGTTCTAGAGCCAACACTTTATCTTGACATTATGGAAAAATATCATGAAGAGGTATATGATTTACCTTTCATGTTATTCATTTCAATTATAAAACCAAGTGTATGCGATAATCAAAATAGAGTGTGGCCTGGGTTTTCAGGAAATTAGTGAGTTAACAATGTATTAACCTGAAATCCTGGTTAAATCAAATGTATTCTAAAAGTGCACTGTGTAACTGTCACCTGCTTGTTTCCATGGAGATATCACTGTTTTGCCTTAAATACTCCACAATAGAATTAAAGGTCTTATATTACACAAAATTTATTTTGTGAGCTTTAAAGGAGAATTAATGTTTTTTACAATCTGAGCCTTATTTCGGTAATAAAACAAGTTGTTTTACTCACCCATAGTAATTTGGTGTCATATGGAGCACTTCCAGAGATGTTTTAGATTAGCGATATCCGTAATGCAAGTTCTATATAATATATAATATATGCCCCGAGCGGTCTCCAAATAACACAAACTTTAGCACTTTTCAAATCATAGAAGCTCAATGTCTTGGTCTACACTTTCGTTTGATTCAAAAGTGGCCTGTAATCCGAGATTTATCCATAATTTACAGCTTTGCGTTTCATGTTTGGGTCCGGAGAGCTGACAGTGAAATAAGCTGTGACTCCGCACATGCGCACTGGCGTCCTCATCTACTCGAAACTATGGCTAAATCTCGGATTACAGGCCACTTTTGAATCAAACGAAAGCGTAGACTAAGACATCGAGCTTCTATGATTTGAAAAGTGCTAAAGTTTGTGTTATTTGGAGACCGCAAGCATGTGCCCCGAGAACTCACATTACAGAGATCGCAAATCTAAAACATCTCTGGAAGTGCTCCAAATGACACCAAAGTGCTATGGGTGAGATTGTAAAAAAACGTTAATTCTCCTTTAAGCCACGTTATAATGCTGTTGTCTCATCAAAAACATACCTGGAGTTGTGTTTTGTTTCAGTCTGTCTACCAGAGGTGTGGACTCGAGTTATGTGACTTCGACTCGAGTCAGACTCGAGTCACGAATTTGATAACTTTAGACTCGACTCGACAAAATGTACAAACACTTGCAACTCGACTTGGACTTCAATATCAATAACTCGTGACTTCACTTGGACTTAGGCCTTTTGACTTGTGATGACATGCTACGTCCAATGAAAAAAAAAAACTCTAAAAGTATGTTGATAAGGACCGCACTCGTTGTACTTGTGAATCTGCGAAAATGTATGCAAACAGCATGTGCGCGCGGCTTGCACAACATCCAATCACAGTAGATTTACGTTGCTTTCATTCAACCGCATCCAAGGCAAATTGCACAACAAAAAGGTAAAATGAATACAGATCTTGCAGACATTATATGATTTGTAGAAATTTTTATTTCTTTGTAAAGGGGACTCGAAATGACTCGAAACTAACATGCTAGGACTTTGGACTCGACTTGAGACTTGTGAGCTTTGACTTCGGACTTGACTCGGCACTTGGATACTCTTGACTCGGGACTTCACTCGGACTTGAGTGCAAAAGACTTAGACTTACTTGGGACTTGCCCAGCAATGACTTTGTCCCACCTCTGCTGTCTACATTACCAAAGCTCAAAATGCTCTATTCCACCTTGTGATGTCATGCAGTGATAGTTTTCAAGTTAACAGCCATGTTTTACCTTTAGTGCAATAGAGATTATTAAATATCGTGTTCAACATGTGTGAATGAAACAAAACACAACTCCAGGTTTGTTTTTGATGAGGAAATTACAGACAGTGTATATAACAAAGTATTGAGATGAACTTTTGTTATTGACCAAATAATTATTTTCCACCATAATTTGCAAATTAATTCTTTAAAAATCACACAATGTGATTTTCTGATTTTTTCTTCTCATTTTGTCTCTCATAGTTGAGGTGTACGTATAATGAAAATTACAGGGTTCTCTCATCTTTTTAAATGGGAGAACGTGCACAATTGGTGGCTGACTAAATACTTTTTTGCCCTACTGTACTTGACATAGATCTAAAATATGGTCCCTTTAAGATTTTTTTTCCAAGATTCAAGATTGAGAAATTTAAAATATGTTTTTGTTTTTTGGCAATAAAAACACCAACTTGAGCAAATCCAAGATGGATAAGTTTAATGTCACAGTGGAACATTGCAGGATAAGTAATAACATCGCCATGGAGACCAGCAGGTGTCTCACCAGAAAAGTTCCATAGCATAGTGCGGACAGTAAATGGTTAAATCTAACTTTTAGGGTTTATAATAATAATATTAAAGTTACATAATATTGTAACCAGGATCTCCAAGCAGCATTCATAGACAAGCCTATGCAAATTCTATGCAATAGGAAAAGATCAGAATTCATATCACTGCAAACTACAAAGCCACTAACAGTGAATTTCATTGACAATTGAAAATCAAATTCACAAAGATATCAATTCAACTTTTGGCTATTGGGTTGTAGCTTTGCAGTTTGCCCAGCTCGTATTGCAGGGGGCATATGAGGGCTGAGCGGATGAGTTGTGTGAAGGCAGTTATTGTTCACTTGTTTCAGCTCATCCACTGCTGTAGTACCTTTGACAGAGCCAGGGCCTGTGCCTACAGTCTGACTGCACACAGAACAGTAGGGTCAGTGCGCATGTCGCCTATTAAGAGCTTTTTCTACCAAAACCCACACACTGCTGCAGTGCTTCCCAACCAGTGGCCCATGGGCTATTGTTATATACCATATTCATCAAAGATATGCAGATATACTTCACTGAGGATATAAAGTCTGTACATTTTAAGTACATTAACAGATGTAATATGTTATTTTAACTTTTAAGAATGTCGCTGTTCAACAAACAAGAATGCAATAAATATCTGTGAATAGTTCATTATAAAAAATAAATAAATACATACAAACTCTCTCGCACTATAAGGGGGTCAGCCACCTACTTGTCTCCATGGAGATGTTATCATTGTTCTTATAATGTTGACATTAACCTTATGTGTCTACAGAGACAAGCAGGGGATGTCACCAAGTCAAGCCACAGGTCAGATTTGTACTCATAAGAATTCATTAAAAAAAAAAATCTGTAATTTAACAAATTCAAGATGTATAGAATTAAATGCCATAATGCAGAGCATTCCAAACAAAAGCAACTTTATGGAGACAAGTAGATGGTAGACCCTTCAAGACCAGGAAAGTGATAAGTGCACCTTTAAGATGATTCCAGGAGACCCCTGCATGGTTCTTAAATTCTTGAAGGGGTTCTTTTACTAGTGGTTGGGAAGCACTTAGACCACTCATGTAATAATCATTAACGTAACTGTATTATTATTGTTTTCATTATTAACTGAAACAGCCCTGTACCTGCATGCTGGGGACTCTGCTCCACTTCCTCCAGAGGGTAGGGGGCGCTGGCGGGACGGACAGGTCTGAACATGTAGCTGTCATTGGGAAGAGAGTGCATCCTGGATACGGACATCTTTACAGAGGAAGGATCCTGCTCCTTGTAGTGCACCTCCTCTTCCTGCAGGGGGCGACACAGACCGGATCATAGACATGATTTTTATCAGCTCTTGTGAGGAAATGGGTGGTGCACAACTGAGACATTTTTAAAGTATACTAGCACTTAAAAGCATTACATGATTACACTTTTTATGCTTTAATATCCATGAAAAACAAAACAGGCTTTGGTCAAGAATAGTAAGGAACTAAGTAAGAATATTAAGTTGATTTTTGATGAAACAAAATGTAACAAAAAAAATTATTTTGCACAGAGAAGAAGACAAACAAGCACAATTTTAATATCAAATATACAGTTTATAATGCTGGAAAAAGCTGATTCACACTGAAAATGGAAGAAAATGCAGCTTTTACAAATAAGGGTATAAAGTGATACTTATGTTTATAGCTGCCATTTTGAGGACGTTTTGACCATCCAACAGTTAAATGCTCTGCTAATGGTCTTAACTTTTCTTCATTATATATCACTATATGAAAATTAAGCAACAGGAAAAAAAAACAAAAAACTAAGCAATAATCCAATATGGTAGTCTATAAAAATGTAGAAGCCAAATGAGGATTTAAACTGATTTGTTTCTTGTACCTCTTCAGGAGAATTTGGACACGGCCCGATGTAGGTCCCTCCCGCTGAGCTGTTATTAGAGCCAGTGCTCGCCCGCCGCTGATTCTCTAGCGCCATCTCCAGTTCAATCTCCGCATCTATCTCCGCGTCCTCCTTAGCCTCCTGCAGAAACACCAAAAAACATTTTAACATTCAACAACCATGCTATATTACACTAAATTGACTCTTATGAGCTTTATATTGAGTTAAAATGTTGTTACCTCATCAAAAACATCCCTGGAGTTGTGTTTTGTTTCATTCACACGTTTGATTAATCCTTCATTATTAGTCTGTCTATATCTCCAAAGCTCAAAATGCTCTGTTCCACCTTGTGATGTGAAGTTAACTGCTCCTTTTACCTTTAGCTCAGTAGAGATTGCATGCTGTGTGTTTTCAATTTGAGAGAAAAACTCCTAAAAACGCCTAAATATCCATAGAAACAACATTATAACAGATTTGAAAATAGCGTAACATAACTTTTCCCACTTTTTTTGTCTCGCTGTTGCTTTACCTTGTTGCTCTCCTCCAGGTGCTTCATGAGAACAGCCACCACCACGTTGACGAGGACGAACTGAGCCATGAGCACAAAGGTGACAAAGTAGATGGGAGAGACCAGGGGCAGGTAGGTGAGGCAGTTGGGTTCATCAGGACGGCATTCTCGCAGCGTATCCTGATAGACAAACAAACAAACAAACAAAAAAAGACATGGCAATTTATATCAGCTTGCTCTATTAAAAGTGGGACAACATTGCAAAAACAAATGAGTTTAGGCGACTGAAAACTAGTCAGTATCTCAAACAAAGCCATTCAAACCAATTTAAAGGTGCACTATGTAACTTTTCTAATGGGAAGTTTGCTAACTACTTGTTGCTTACCTAAAATGTTCCACAGTATAGCATTAAACCAGGGGTGTCAAACATAGGACCCGGTCCTCCAAGACCTTTAATCTGGCCCTCAGCTTTTAATTTTCTATTAACATATTGATAATTTTCTGTGCCTCTTTTCTGCGGAGTTTAGCATAGCAGCGTCTCCAGCGCCTCTGTTCGTGGCCTTCCACCAGAGCAGCACAAATGAAGACTCGCCTCTTTCCAAACGCTCTTAAAGGACCATCGTTTTGACTATTGACTATGACACCCTCATCAGCAAAATGCCCCCCCCAAAAAAAGACTAATTCCTATTTGTTCACGGAGGTGAATGGGAAACCTGTATGCTTGTGCTGAAATTGCATTTTCTTAAAGTTTCAGGTTGTTCATAATATTATAATATTTTGTAAAAGAAAGAGTTCATCAAATAAAAAAAGACTTCTGTAATAGATTTGTGTTTCTCTGCACAAATATTTGGACTTAGTGCTATTTTTGGGGTATATATGCCGTGAGTTTTCTGATCCGGCCCCTTTGGGATCAAAGTAGGTTGGATACGGCCTCCGGACCAAAATGAGTTTGACACCCCTGCATTAAACCCATTTTGTTTTTATTCAGTTGTTTTTCTTGCTCAGAAATACTGAAACTTGGTCTAGTGGCAGCACCTTCTTGTCTCCACGGAGATAGGATAGAACGTTCAGAAAAGAAGAAATTTACCGCACACTCGCTTGACTTTACTCTTATTCCTTTATTGGGCTTAGAGCGAACAACGCGTTTCGTTTCAGGTTCCATAGGATATAACTTTATTTTATTTCATTTATTATCTTTAATGCCATACTGTTGAACATTCGAAGCAAGGCAATAACATCTCCATGGAGACAAGAAGGTGTCAGACCCTCTACATAGTGCACCTTTAAGATCACACTTTTCCCAAAGAAATTCTTAATATCATCGAAAGCAGTCCTCAGGTGTCTCGATATCCGAGGTCTGTTTTATGTCATTACGGCCTGACAAAATCTGGATTAGTTTCTGATGCTATCAAGCGAATGCCTTTGATATATTCTGTTTAGTAAATGCTACAGTGCTCACACAGCTAAGCCTCTTAATGACTCAATAATTGGTTTTGGAGGTCATCGAGGTCTCTGTGGCTCAGATAGGATAATCTTTGTCTTCATTTATGCCATTGTGTACAAGTGTGTATACGAGTATGTGTGTGAGTACTTTATCACATTGTGCGGACTCAAATCTGTACACCTTCTCATTTCATGGGCGTCTGCCTCCTTCAGGTCCCCATGATGTGAATAATTTATTTTTAGAGCAACAAAAACACATAATCTCAACTGAACCTGTGTTGCCAGTTCCCTAACCTGCAGATTGAGGACACATACAGCTCTGGAAAAAAATAAGAGACCACTGCAAAATTATCAATTTTTCTGATTTTATTACTTATAGGTATGTGTTTGGGCAAAAGGAACATTTTTGTTTGAGTCTATAAACTACTGATAACATTTCCCCCAAATTCCAAATAAAAATATTATCATTTAGAGCATTTATTTGCAGAAAATGACAAATGGTCAAAATAACAAAAAAGATACATGTTTTCAGACCTCAAACAATGCAAAGAAACAAGATCAAATTCATTTTAAAACAACATAATACTAATGTTTACACTTAAAGGTCCCATGGCATGAAATTTTCACTTTCTGAGGTTTTTGAACGTTAATGTGAGCTCCCCTACCCTGTTTAGCCCCCCTCCCCCCATGGCTAAAAGTTGCAAAATGTGTAAACTAAGCATTTGCGGTCCTTTTCTGTGTTTGAAAAAAACACAGCTCAAACGGGCGATTCTGAACAAGGAAACTTTCTGACGTCACATCGAAAATGCAGTTCAACCACCCTGTCTGTGTTTCCACACCGTCTCTGTAAATCACGCCCAGAGAGTTTGGACCGCGAATGAGCTACGCAGTGCGAAATGCGTTTTTTTATTTGCCTGGAGGCACGTGCGAGTGTTTCTAGGCTCGGAAGTCCTTTACCCGACCCTCTGGACCTCTGAAACAGCAGTGGTTTGATTTTATTTTCTGTGAAAATGTGTTTTTTTCATTGAAACGGCTCTCCTTTCTTCCTTCGCGCATAAAACGCGGAAGTGGGAGACACCTATCTGTGTCCTTCTCATTTGCATTCAAGCAACAACGCCCATAATGAGGTGTTCAGAGAGATATTTTTTTTACCATGTCTGTGGTATGTGTCTTTCTCATGCACTGAGTGTTGATTTTGAAGAAGGATTCATTTACAGTATTAGGGAACCATTAAGGCACCATATAAAAGCATCAAGAAGTACCATGTCATGGGATCTTTAAGAAGAGTTCAGAAATCAATATTTGGTGCTATAACCCTTATTTTTAATCACAGCTTTCATGCGTCTTGGCATGCTCTCCACAAGTCTTTCACATTGTTCTTGGGTGACTTTATTCCACTCCTGGAGCAAGAACTGAAGTAGCTCAGCTTTGTGTTTGTGTTGGAATTCAACAGACGCTGGAATGGAATGGCTGTAATACATGTAGAGATGCTGATTTCAGAAAAAAAATGCAGTGGTCTCTTATTATTTTTCCAGAGCTGTACATGTTTTTCTCAGTATATGGACAGACCGTGGCTCATGTGAAAGCTCAGAGCCTCCAGAATTCCCTCACTGAGCTGGGGATGCTGCACTAGCACTAATTCACGACTGTCTGCAGGTTCCTGGGTTTAGGTAGTGACTGTTCAGATCAGAGAGAATCCTTTTAGGATTAAACCAACTGGATTTCAGCACTGACACTGGCAACCCAGACTCATCTGCTCATAAATTACTTGGTCATCATGTCCAAAGAAATAAAGAATAAATCAGCATTACAATATTTTATTTGATCACGTCTGCCTCATATTTGGACACACAAATTCTTACATAATCCACGCATAAAATATAGGTTAAGTTTAGGGTTGGGGTTAAGACCATTGGTATCTATGGTTAAGATTAGAATCGCTCTGTAGGAAATGAACGTAAATCCATGTAATGTCCTTAACATCCATGAAAACACAACCTGTGCGTATGTGTGTGTAACCATACTTTCATAATCCCGTTCCAGTTGTCTCCCGTGGACACCCGGAACAGCGTGAGGAAGGCCATGCCGAAATTCTCAAAGGTGGCGTGTCTGCTCAGCCCTTCGCACGGGTTACGCTCATTGCATTCTGTAGGAATAAACAAAACAATGAGAACTAATGTGGTGTCAGTGTAAAATGTGGTAGGAATGTATACAAAGTTATAGAACATGTGCATAGAGCTGCGTGTTACGGGCTTGTGTTTATGACATTAAGTTTGACAGACGACCCCCAAGGTGATTTATTACATCCTAACAGCCAAAAGCACATGTCTTCTATGTTCTACAGCAGGACACTAAGGACAAGAAGAACAGACTTTGGTTATTTTTAGCATTTGATTCTATTTTTACCACACGAGATGCAACAGTCTGTCAAACTAACATAATGCTAGGTTTTCAGTTCGGGAGAGGCCGCTAAATTACTGAAACATGCATAGATGATGTCTAAAACCTCTTTAGGCATGTTTTTGCATAAAAAAACGTTTTGACTTTCAGTTTTGATCCATTACAACAAGTCATTAAAATGGCTGTACTCTACGTATTTCCTTGTAAGTTGAGCAAACTGAGACCCCAGTGCGCCGTCTGTGTCTAATTACAAAGCGATACAAAGTGTTTTATTGTCCGAGAATCAGGAAGTTAGCATGCTAGTTAGTTAGCTTCACAGTGACCACTAAATAAAGCATGCAAATTATCCATCCCAATGAGTTTATGAGCGCTTTCCACAACTTTCAGAGACCAGATCAGAGCACGCACCGTGTCCTGCTGAAAAAAGCTACATCGAGTAGTGAGAGCAGCTGGGAGAATCGTGGGTGTCTCTCTACCCTCTCTGCAGGACATCTACCGCACCCGCCTCACCCGCAAAGCCCTCTGGGTGATCCCACCCACCCATCCAACTGCCTCTTCAGTCTGCTGCCATCATGAAGGAGACTGAGGAGCCTCAGGGCAAAGACCAGAAGACTGAAAGACAGCTTCATCCACCAAACTGTCAGGATGCTGAACTCTCTCCCTGCCCTCCCTCTCTCCCCAATCACACTGCTGCTTAAATTACACTTAAATGACAGTGACACTGCTGATTAAATGACACCATTTGAGCTTTATTATGCCACACACTGTGTGTTTTACCTATTTGTATTATATACAAGTTTTACTGTACTTTTGCTCTGGGTATATGTGATGTTTTAGTCATGGTGTTTATTGTCTTTATCAGATCAGTTTATCAGATGTTTTATGTTCACTGTGGCCTAGGGAGCGCTGCAATTTCAAATCCTGTGTGTGCAACAGGTACATATGGTTTTTGACAATAAAGCTGACTTTGAACTTTGATTTTTATGTCAAGAGCTGCTTATATAATATGTTATATTACACATTTTGCTCAAATACATGGGAAGAAATCAGATTTAGGGCTTTTAAATCTACTGCACACTTGTCGTGACCAGGCTGTGATGTCAAAATGGGTGGACAATGGGACAAAGGGGTCGAGAGGGGGGGGTACGTTCACACTTGACATGGTGTGGTTTGGGATTCATCAGGGTTTAGTCCTGATATAGGCTTGGTTTGGGTCGGCAACCTTTACCACTCAAAGAGCCATTTGGACCCGTTTCACACAGTAAAGAAAACACTGGGAGCCACAAAACCCTTTTGAAATTTAAAATGAAATAACACTGCATATAACATTTTTTATAACATCTTTGTGCCATAGAATTACATTTTGAAAATGAACAAACTAAAATAAAATATATTTTAATTAAATACAGTGGTCCCTCGCTGTTTCGCAGATTTTTTTTAAAATAGTGTATCAATACGCATTGTGTTCTGCATCCTGATTGGCTAAAGGACTGTAGACCTTTGCCGATTCGTCAGTCATTCTCCTCTGTGTCTCCTGTACAGTAGGCTACAGAATGCGTTCAGTTTGCCAAATTTATTTAAACGTGATCACGAGCAGTGCGACTCTGAAGCAGTGAGGACTGAGCGGTCTGGCATTTGGGCACTTGCCAGAAGGGCCACGGCCGTGCGTCTCACCTGGGGCTGGTCGCACCGGTCATGCTGTTCTATTATGGATTTGACCACGAGTGCAGGTGCACATGTCCGAGCACACACTTCTCTGGGTGGTCAATGCGCGTCGGGAAGTAGCGGCAGTGTTTCCGCAGAACGAACCTGGAGTCCAGGCGGTGGAACCAGTCCTGAGAGCGCACGGAAGCGTTCTCACTACAATAAAACCCGCAACAGCGCAGCGGCGCCAGGCGCCTCGGTCAGAGGAACTGTGAAATACACGCATGTTTATACACGCAATATAAAGCTGGCTACTTCACGGATTTAGCCTATCGCAGGTTATCTTTACAATGTAACCCCCGCGTTAAATGAGGAACCAAAGTACTGAGCCGCATCCGAGGGATCAAAGAGCCGCGGGTTGCCGACCCCTGGTCTAGACTATATTCTGTTATTCTAGCCTACTTTTAATGACCACATTGAATCCTTTTCTGCCTTTTCAGCATATTTGTGTGTGTGTGTGTGTGTGTGTGTGTGTGTGTACAACTCTGTATTTGTTGCTTTCACAGACTGACCCAGTTTGCCAAACAGCTCCACTCCCAGTGCAGCGTAAATGAAGAACAGCAGCATGAAGAGAAGACCAAGATTCCCCACCTAGAAGAAAAATACACGTTAATGATAGCACTACTACTACTACTACTACTACTGCTGCTACTATGTACTACCACCATCACTAATACTACTATTAATCTATCTAAAGAGAGAAAGAAAGAAAGAGATACTTTATTAATCCAGAGAGAAATTCAAAGTACTACTATCTTCAATACTGCTACTTCCTCCTCATATACTACTACCTAAAATACCTATTCCAATACTAGTAACTACTCATCACTAATCACTGGCAGTGCTGCTACTACCTCCACTACTCTACTACTTTAACTACTGCTACCTAAAATGACTACATTATGTGTGTATTGTCCTGTTAAATAAATAAATGAATGAAAATGAAATATTGCTACCGCCAATACTACTAACTGCTATCGTAAATATTGTAAATACAAATACTAGGATTACTACTACAACTACACCAAGTGGTTAGTAGTCTTGATATTGGAGATAATATCCGTAGTAATACTGATATCGGAAGCAAAATACATATGTTAATAACATGTGCGGGGTATGATAATCCCGGAGAACTGAACTGTGAAATAAACATCTCAGTCTCCAGGGAACAGAATGCATTAGGACACATTGTGTAGGATTTATTCTCTTTAACAAGCCATACTTTTCTGAGCTGCACCTGCGAATGCTTTAAGATACACTTGAAGCGTTGACTCCTTAGTCCATTTATAGTCCTGATAATTTTAGGTTTTTCGATGCAAGTGCATGATTACACCAAATGATCTCACTCTAGCTTTGAATACAGGAAAATATTCTTGACTGGCATTTATTTATTTAGTTTAGTTATGAGACAGGGACAGTGCACAATCTACATGGACAGGAGTGATGCATTGTGCCAGGTTGTAGCACCAGAGCGAATTTCCAGTCTGCAGGTAGAAATAAGTAACTTAAAATAGCGTTGTCGCAATACCAAAATTCAAGTTTTGATACTAAGGAAAAGGCTTAATACTCAAAACCATTTTTTATAGACAACAGATGTAATTTTCAACACAAAATAATAGAAGTGTCTCTGATATAGACGGAGACCATTCTAAGACAATTTAGAAAAGGTCAAATTTTGTCCTATCCCCCCCATATCAATAGTTGTTGAAATCTAGTTTGAGTATGAATTAGTATCTGGGTATAGTTAATAGATTAAATTAATAGATTCCTACTTTTTAGTTTAAAAAAATATCTCTTTAAAAAACATTATCTGACAATTTCTTTTAGATTTTTGATTTTAACAAGCGATTGCTAGTGAAAAATGTTGTAAAATGTAAAAAACGTTGAATCATTCGATGTTTAAAGCCACAATATGTGACTTTTTTGCAAGAAAAACATTGTTGGTTTTTTTTTTATTGCTCTGACAAACACAAAAACACATATCCTTGCTGTGAGCGGATTTACACCTCCACAAACATGACTCTTAGGCTACTTTCAGACTGCAGGGCTTAATGCTTAATTCGGATTTTTTTGTGAAATCAGATTTTTTTGCGAGGTCATTCACATTTGCAGTTAAATGCGACTTGTATGTGATCTCCAGTGTGAACTTAAAATGCTCCAAAAGTGTCCCGCCTGCGCACTGGAGGACAAGACGACATCATGCACAGCAAGTGTGATTAGTGTTTACGGAAGTCGCCTAAACATAGGCGATAGCACTGAGCACCTGAAGATTTTAAAGTTGCTGTCGTACCAGAGTTACTTATTTGTTTTACGGAGGAGATTGAGAAAGACAAGGTTTTTGGCCATGGCGTTTTGTGGGTTCCTCTTCAGTAACGCAATTATCCAGAAATTCTATCGGCTCAACGCTGGGCTTGTCTCCTAATATAGGGTCCAGTTCTATTCAGTTTCCACCTACTTCAGTGCAGAATAGTGATATTTGTCGCTTGTTGATGACGTGTAGGTCGGATGAATGTGACCTGGTCGTTCAGACTGAAGTCGCATGTCAAAAGACTGGATATGTATTGGTTTTAGGACCACATATCCAAGTGGCCTGAGTCGCATTTGAAAAAATCTTATCTGTGTCGTTCAGACTGTCATTAAAAGATCAGATACAGATCGCATAGGGGAGAAAAAAATCAGATTTGGGTCACTTCAGGCTGCAGTTTGAACGTAGCCTTATTTGTGGCATCTCCAGAAAGTTACATACTATATACTACTTTTACTACTTTAAGAAATAACCCATATCTGTTGGATTACTATTGCATACCATAACTTTATGAATTCCACACACTATTTTAACTTAAACTTAAAGGGACAGTGTGTAGGATTCGTGGCGCATAGGTGGTTACTAGCTATTCCACTTCCTCTTTTGGCTATGGCAGACCTCGAGGGTCACCCGGACGCGACGTAGCGCCGAGATCGCGCGTGCCCGCGCACGAACCGCGCACCGCTGTATACATAAAGCGCGGTCCCCCGTTCACTTTTTTTTTTCTTTTCGCATGAAAACACACAATCCCGATCATGATTCATGACAATCTACACATCAAATGAAACCTTACAGTCTCCTCTTTTTGACTATGCAATTCATTTCCCTGCAAAACAATCACTCCCCGAGCACATGGGGCTTTTATACAGAAAAGCACAAAACTTAGCTTACTTAGCTTACCTTTGAAGGCTTTGCACAGGTCAAACTCTGTATTTCATCATAAACTTGGTCTCAATCTGTCCATAAGGATCCAGCGAATAAAATCCAGTAAAACAATTTAGTCCAAAATACGTGTTGTATCCATTACGATGTGTGATCCGGCAGCATGCTTCTTTACACAGGCTCCCCCCTTCCCCCCTCCCCTTCCCCTTCTCTCCTTCTGTCCTTCACTCCCAAACGCAGCGCGGCTAAGCAGCTGTTAGCAGGAGCCGAGGCGAAGGATGAGCCCAAATGTCCTTCTGTGGCTCTCGTATTCAAAATGGCTGCCTCTATATGGGGAAGATCCCCCTTTTATGTGACTATATCTAAGTCCAAAAGAATACTTTGATTTCATGATGGAAGTGAAAAGGCTAGGAAAACAATGTATTTTTGAATGGGTATCTTCAATTTCAGTAATTAACAGGTAAAAATCTTACACACTGTCCCTTTAAGTAAAATCATACAGATCAAACTGCCATAAACATCTCAGCAAAAAGTAGCAGTAAGAACTAATTATTTGGTTTGTTATGTAGAAGGATCTGACATGAGTGAAAGATTTATAAGAGCACATGAATATTGTATCTGGTGACATTCTGAAAAAACATTCTCCACAAAAGAAGCATGAATAAAACAGCGTGCTCTTCTCTGATTGTTTACCTGTGGGAGGGCCTGCATCACCGTGTCCAGCAGAGATCTCATGCCTTTAGCCATTTTTAGCAGCTTCAGCACTACAATACAGAATGGGACAATTACATACACCCACATTCACCACAAGAGCCATTGATAATTAGGATTTTAATATGATTTTATTGTGTTTATAGGACTACATTTTGGGATTTGTTTTTTTGAGCGTTTTCAAATAACACTGAAGCAAGACCAAAAAATGTTGGAAAATCAAAACAACTAAAAATACATTCTGTTTTGAAGCATCTTTTGTTCATTTAGCAATTCAACAATTTTAGTTCTTATTACTCAAAACAGAATACACTGGTCTACAAGCAAAATGCTTCCGGAACAAAAGTAGTGAAATTTTTCTTGTTTTAAGTCACTAATAAAGAAAAAGTAAGCCCGAAGTGCTGATTGGCTATAGTTTCCAAGATATAGTATTGGGTAAAAATAGGGAATTTATGCAAAATAAGGCAAAAATGGTAGTTTCAATTTTTTTCAATTCATCTTTATGAAAGCCTGTCTGCACATTCCAATACATTAGCCTACGTTTAATATGTCTAACATATATCAATGTATCAAATATATATATATATATATATATATATTAGGGCTGGGAATATTAACGTGTTAATCGCGATTAATCGCGATTAGAGTTATGATCGCGAACAATTTTTTTAATGGCGATCAGAGTTTGCCAGCATTTTCCGCAATTCTACCATCCATATGCAGCTCATTTGGTTGTATTAATTAAACTCATTGTCGGTTAAACGCGCTATTTTGAGTTTGCTAGTATTTTGTTCCTTCTACGCATCCCCAGGCAGCTCGAGCGGGCTTCAATCATTTATTTACAATTTCTCAAAGTAAGCACTATTACTGGTTCATTGTTACTTTTTCCTTTCTCTGCACTTTTTTGAAATAAAAAAAATGGTGAGAAATACTTTGCATTGTGAGTTTAACTTTAGATTCGAACGGTCTTACTGCAAGATATCAATTTTAAACATGCAAAATAAATCACGATTAATCGCGATTAACTATGAAATTTCTGAGATTAGTTGCGATCAAGAAAATTAATCGTTTGACAGCCCTAATATATATATATAAATTATATATTATATCATTACATATCTTGAATACATTAGCTAATCAGCACAGTTATCAATTGATTTTCAGTTCATCTTATCAATATAAATGAGATTTAGCCACTTTTATCTCGGAAGCAGATCAAGTCCAAAAATTTGTAGACCAGTGACATTTTCCCTTAAAATGACAAATTCTAAATATTTATTAAAACAACAATTCTAGAGGAACAAACAGAACAAACCAGAACTAGTCGAAGTCAAAATTACAGGAGAAACAGACCTTCTAGATATTTGAGTGGTCATCATATCTGATTTATAATGTAATGTGTAAAAATGTATGTGGAAGCAGTGTCTTTGAAGACCTTTCTGGCTTGTACCACTCCCATGCACTTGAGATCTATTGATTCTTTGAAGTGACATCACGCTGGGGGTGTCCTACATGTATGTGTATCAGTGGAATGTTTAGAAGTAACCAGAAGCAAACAGAGCCAAAAAAGTTTTAAGACTGTCTGAAAACCCAAGAAAAAAACAAAACAAAACAAAATGGATTAAAGCAACACATTTCCAGGAGTCTGTGATCAATACGAGTGTTCATGGCCCAGTTTGATTTTCAACAAAAGGTGAAACAGAAAAAAAACAGCTGATGCTAGCAAGCTTGGGACTGTAATTTGATGTCTGACAGACTTGTTTAAAAAAAATGATGTAAAAAGATGTTAAATCAGATCACCTGTTGTAGCTAAAGCTAAATCAGTTCTTTCTTGTCAAATTTCAGTGTTAAAATAAATTTCAGTGTTAAAATAAATCTCAGGTTAAAGTCTAATTCGTGTAGCAGCTCTTCAGACAGAGCAGTGCCTACAGTTAGCATCACACACGCAGGTATTGTTGATGACATCAGCTGCAAAGTATCTACTGTTCATTATACACACGCATTTTGTAAAGTTTAGTCTGTCAAACCTGAACTGTACCTAAATAAAATAAATAAATGAATACATAAATAATGCAATATTACTTTAAATTTAGCAGCGTAAACATAAACAGTTGCAAAAAGCCCTACATGTCCTTACCTCGAGCAATTCTGAGCACTCTCATGATCCTGATGATGGTGGGATTTATGGGCAGAGCTGCGTTCATCTTCAGCTCCTCCAGTGTGATGCCCATTATGGACAAAGCCACGATAGCAATGTCCAGCTGATTCCACCTAGGCACACAAAAATACATTTTATAATCTCAAGTCTTTCAGTTCACTGTCTCTTTGTTTTTATTTGAGTTAGTTTATGTGTACAATCCCTCAGTTGTCCAGGTAGAATCCACGGCAAAAGGAGAAATTCAATTTGTTAACTAGACAAAAGTTTATTTTGTCAAATACGTTTCGCAGCTCATCCAAGCTGCTTCTTCAGTTCTGGTCAGATGCTGGTGGACACTGCTTATAACAGTCTGCAGGGAGGAGCTAACTACAATGAAATTACGATGAAACTATCACACCTATTTGTTTTCAGTTTCTGTTAGTTAGGTGAGTCTATTAGATCTGCAGTGGGAGTGGAGTGTGGGTCTTTTTTTCACGGCCATAATGGGTGTTTTCACACCTCTGGACCTGACCTGCTGTCCTATTGTTTTCTTTGTTTTGATTTAGGTTTGAGGATAGTTATAAATGGGAGACAAAGTATGTTTGAGACTTCCATTTCTGTTCAAGGAAGGATTCTCTTTCTTGACAAAAATAGCCTCTTTAACTCCCCTCTCAAACCAGTTCTTTTCTCTGGCTAAGATCTGTATCCTCTGTAGTTTTTCAGAAACGCCGGCCAGGTAAGTAATGGTTACACCCTCCCTCCTGGGTTCTGATTCTCTGTTGTCTTGTTTCTTGTCATTGTCTCTCTTAATTTTGTTGAAAGCCCATTTAGGATGTCCACAAACAGAGAGGGCTTTCTGCACATGTTATTTGATGTAAAGTAAACTTTTGTCCACTTGACAAATTGAATTTCTCCTTTTGCACAGATCTGAACTGTAATGTAGTGTAGTGCTGTAATCTGACTGTCTTGGGTTCATCTATAGGCCTAGTGTGGAACATTCTAGACAAACCAATAACAATTTTAAGGAGAAGAAGAGCAGGTGGCGGACCCTCCACTAGAAATGTTATGCAATGGCACCTCTAATAGACAAAACCAACACACGCTTAGGGAAGAGAAGATGTATCTCTGCTGAGTAAAACTCTGCACAAACAGAAGAGAGAAGACCCTGACCCTGTTACTGATCTGTAATAGTTAAGACTGTAAAATATATTATTCTAGATTAACCCGTCAGACTGATATGTGTAGACATCTTGATTCTACTTTTCCCCATATTCAATCTGGGATGGTGTCACGACAGCAGAACAGGATGAGAAATCAAACTTTTGTTAGATGTAGCTGACAGAAAAAACACATGCATCTTTCTCATTCATAAATGCACCTTCCTCTGCTCATTTTTCACAAACAAAATCATCTGGATTTCTGCTAAAATAGGCTGAAGTATATCTATTGGCGTCACCATGTTTGTTTTGGTTCATTTGGTTATGCCCATACAATGCTGCTCTGTGATTGGTCAGAGCCAGAGTTGGGAGGGGCACTATCGCAAAAGCCAGGGAGATTTCAGGGCCTGTTTACACGAGAACGCTTACGGGTAAAAAAAACAAAATATTTTATCGGAAGTGCCTTTTGTTTAGACGTGACAGTGTTTTAGGGGCTTAAAAACAAAAAAAACTGACACCGCCCTCCAAAGTGGAAAACTTGAATACGCTCCACCGTAGCGTTTTCGTCTACACTGCCCAAGACGCAAAACTCTGGTCAAATCTGCTGACTTCGCGTATGCGTTTACGTCCATATATTAGTGTACTTTGTTTGGCCACACCTTGTTGCGCCTTCGTTGTTTTGTAGTCCAGCGTGGTCTGAAGCAATAGTTGAACTTCGTCTGACCACACATTTTTTTTTGCTACCGGTAGCCATGTTTTATTTTGCTTTTCGCGGCGCAGATGAAAAGAACACGGACATATTGATAACGTATCACAGCACCACCTAGCCGCCTGGCATGCATACCCAATCGAATTCCACACACTTTTGCGTCACCGTATGCACGCAGATTTCCTCCCAAAAACGCACGTCTAAACGCGTCTTCTGTTCAGACCGTCATCATATAAACGTAGCCTTAAACTGTCAAACATTGCAGTAATTCATCTTAAAGGGCTCATATTACGCTTTTTTCTGATCTATGTTATAATGTTGTTTCCTCATCAAAAATATATTAACAAAACCTGCATATTTAGGCTGTATTCTTCTCTCCAATGTGTTTTTAAACTATTAAAACTTGTGACTAAACTTTTACTTGGATCATTTGGATAATTTCATATCTGGAATTTCCAATCTCTACTTTATAAAGGCAACTGTATTTATTTATTTATTTATTTATTTATTTATTTATTTATTTATTATTATTATTATTTTTTTTATAATTATGTCTCATTTGACACTGGACTATTGCTCTTTGGTTGCTATTCCATCTATTTTTTGCTACCCGCTGTTATATATTATATTTGATGAGTGAGCTACTGTACCCAAACAATTTCCCTTGTGGATCAATAAAGTTTGTCAAAGTCCAAGTCTAAACCTACCGCTTCATGACATCACAAGGTGGAACAGAGCATTTTGAGTTTTGGAGATGTAAACAGACTAATAATCCAAGATTACTCAAACATGTGAATGAAACAAAACAACGCTGGGAGTGCTTTTGAGGAGGTAACACAGTTCTAACATGGCTTAAAGCTCACGTAGGTACATTTTGCCTAATATAGGACCTTTAATTAAATCTAGATTACTGTTTTATTTAGAAAATCAACATTACTCAAATCAAGTTCAAATATTACAAATTTAAGACATTTAAACATATAGATTTAAACATAGAGTACAACAATGTCAAGAACAAACCTGTCTTTAAAAAAACGTTGTATACCAAAAGCCACGAGTTTCAGCAGGGCCTCGATGACGAAGATGCACGTGAACACATAGTTGCAGTACTTCAGAACTTCCTCCAAATACTGCAAAGTAAACAACACCGTCATACTTTCACCATAAAATATATATTAGCAGAATTATGTTATAAGGCCGGCTGTTTACGTGAGGCTGGTTGTAGTGCTCGATGCTCATGGTGAAGACGTTGATGCAGATGATGAAGGTGATGAAGAGGTCCAGGTAGTGGCTGGTGCACAGGGTGTGGATGGAGAGCCGGACGGGGGAGTAGTCGGCGTAGTACGGTCTCTGCTTGGCCTCTGCGGAGCAAAGTTAAACAGTCAAAAACATATTTAAGAAGAATAACACTGGAGATTTGAACACATGCTAAATGGGTAACTCTCCGTTAGCATACAGCTCTGGAAAAAAAATAAAAGACCACTGCAAAATGATCAGTTTTTCTGATTTTACTACTTATATGTGTTTGGGCAAAAGGAACATTTTTGTTTGAGTCTATAAACTACTGACAACATTTCACCCAAATTTCAAATTAAAATATTATTGATTAGAGCATTTATTTGCAGAAAATGACAAATAACAAAAAAGATACACTGCAGAAAAGCTTGGCCAAAATTTAAGAAATAAACACCAAATTCTATCAGAAAATGACTTAAAAGTAGTGAAATTATCTGTCCATGCAGCAAGATAATTTTACTTGACAAGTTATCTTAAAATAAACAACCTCTAGACTACAAATATGCAGTCTTTGGTCTAGAAAGTAGATAATAAATCTGAAAACAAGATGAATAACCTGATTTAAGTTGTAAAATCTTGGCCAGATCAGAGAAATTTGCAGTGTACATGTTTTCAGACCACAAAGAATGCAAAGAAACAAGATCAAATTCATTTTAAAACAACATAATACTAATGTTTACACTTAAAGGTCCCATGACATGGTACGTCTTGATGCTTTTATATGGCTCCTTAATGATTCCCTAATACTGTAAATGAATCCTTCTTCAAAATCAACACTCACTGCATGAGATATGACTCTGACAGTCTTCATGAGGCTAGATATGTGTCTAAAATGCTTTATTCTGAGTGTTGCTACTTCAATGCAAATGAGAAGGACAGAGAGATTGGCTAAGGAGCGGGGGGGGGGGGGGGGGGGGGGCGGGTTTCCCCCGCTGGAAGCGCAGCTCTGCACCGCTGTCTGCTCGCTTCCGTGTTTAACACAGGAAGACAGATGGGAGAATTTGCAATGAAAAAAAGCATATTTACACAGAAAATAAAATTAAACCACTGGTATTTCAGAGGTCCAGAGGGTCGGGTAAGGGACTTGCGAGCCTAGAAACACTCAGACGTGCCTCCAGGCAAATAAAAAAACGCATTTCGCATTGTAGCGCATTCACAGTCCAAACTCTATGGGCGGGATATACAGGGACGCTGAGCGGAGACAGAGGGAGGGGCTGGAGCTGCATTTGCCGATCTGACGTCAAAAAGGTGCCTTGTCCGAACTCGCCCGTTTCAACACTGGTTTTGTGTAACGCAGAAAAGGACCGCAAATGCTCAGTTTAGACATTTCACAGCTTTTAGCCATGGGGGGGGCTAAACAGGGTAGGGGAGCTCACATTAACGTTCAAAAACCTCAGAAAGTGAAAATTTCATGCCATGGGACCTTTAAGAAGAGTTCAGAAATCAATATTTGGTGCAATAACCCTTATTTTTAATCTCAGCTTTCATGTGTCTTGGCATGCTCTCCACAAGTCTTTCACATTGTTCTTGGGTGACTTTATTCCACTCCTGGTGCAAGAACTGAAGTAGCTCAGCTTTGTGTTTGTGTTGGAATTAAACAGACGCTGGAATGGAATGGCTGTAATACATGTAGAGATGCTGATTTCAGAAAAAAATGCAGTGGTCTCTTTATTTTAAATTTATTTTTCCAGAGCTGTATATGGAACTTTTGTACATGCTCCTGGCTCAGCACTATGGAAGCATATGAGGACATGAGAGACAGAGCTTTAAATGTTGAAAAATCAAAAAAGAAGCTTAAATTCAACTGACTGATATAATTAAAGGAGCTGTACCTGATTTAATTTTAAATAAATTTGTAGTTTAAACCTATTCTTCACTTTCCTATTGCATTCAGAGCATCCTAATTATTCACCATGATGCATTTATAAGCACTTATAACTTTCTTTCCTATTTGTGGCCCATAAATATAAATTTCGCTCAGTGGATACATGGATAAAAATTGGGTGCAGCCCCTGTAACGTGATGTTTGTATCAATGTTTTGTAATGCATTATAATTTCTCAATAAACAAATGCATTGGTAGATAGAATTTATAATTGTCTATCAAAAACTGTGCTCACATGTCCATAGCTGATGTTATGATTGCTTGAGCGTGCATTGTTGGAGTAAAAACCATGCCCACATGCCTATTCATGGGTTTCAGCACCATTCTGAAGACTTTTCACCATTCAAAAGATAGAATATTTAGTTTTTAATTGCTATGGCAACGGTGCAAATTTGATCTGAAACCCATGGATTTAAACATATAAGACGAGAAGATGAAGCCAAGTTCAACATCACAATAACAACAGCTCATTTTATACAGCCTGAATTCACTGTGCGCTGTGTGACCTTTCTGGTTGCCCGCTACCTGCTTCTTGTCGCCATGGAGATGTCATTACTTTGCCTGGAATGCTCCACAGTAGGACATTAAAGTTATCCATCTCCTGGCACTTCAGATCAGAGGCATGCGTGTTTTTCAAGGTATTTTTCAGCAATAAAATCACCTGTAGTTGAATAAATGAGGAACTGAGGAACTTTTCAGGCAAAGTATGGCTACGTTCAGACTGCAGGGCTTAATGCTCAATTCGGATTTTTTTGTGAAATCCGATTTTTTTGCGAGGTCGTTCACATTTCCGATTAAATGCGACTTGTATGTGATCTCCAGTGTGAACTTTAAACGCTACAAAAGTGTCCCGCACGCGCCTTGGAGGACACAATGACGTCACATGCAGCGAGTGTGATGTCGTCGTGTTTATGGAAGTCGCCTAAACATGGACACTAGCATTGAGCGCCTGGCCATTTTAAAGTTGCTGTCATACCGGAGCCAGGACATGTACAACTTATTTGTTTTAGGGAGGAGATTGAGAAGGAGAAGGACAAAGTTTTTGGCCATAGCGTTTTGTGGGTTCCTCTTCAGTAACGCTCTATCAGTTCAACATTGGGTTTGTCTCCCAGTTCTGTTCAGTTTCCACCAACTTTAGCGCAGAATAGTGACATTTCTTGCTTGTTGATGACGTGTAGGTCGGATGAATGCGACCTGGCCGTTTAGACTGAAGTCAGTTTTAGGACCACATATCCAAGTGGCCTGGGTCGCATTTGAAAAAATCTGATCTGTGTCGTTCAGACTGTCATTAAAAGATCAGATACAGGTCGCATAGGGACGAAAAAAATCAGATTTGGGTCACTTCAGGCTGCAATCTGAACGTAGCCTATGAGACAAGCCGATGATCAACCCACCACAAGAAAAGTTACGCGGTACACCTTTAAAGCTATGGTCACTATGATGTTGAACCATGCAGCTATTTCAAACCCACATGGCATCTTTAATCAAAAAAACATTTAATGAATTATTTAGACAGCTCAGGTTTAGACCACTGAGCCTCAGCAGAAAGATGAGTAGTAGCACTCTGCTCACACTGAATGCTGAATGTAAGCATGTACAATGGCTTTAGCCTCATGTTTGCAGTATGTAGCTCACCTATAGCGCAGCAGATCAAGCAAATGTTAGCATGTACTGAAAAGATAGCAGCTACGACGTCTGCTATGTTTCTGAGTCTGCCAGTCAAAGCTTGTAAACAAACCCTTTATCCTGGTTGTTCTGGGAGACACTTTCAGGTTTAGGAGTTGGCATGCTTTTGAAGGAGTAGTGGCTTAGAGGTGATTTTTGAGGGATTATAAAAAAGGAAACTCATTCATAGTTTAAGCATGCACCGGAAACATTACTGAAACTAGAGTTATGCAAAGAGGTGGGTCGTCCTCAGTTACATTTACTTTTATACATTTGTTTTTGTTGTAGGGAGGATTATACTAAATAGAATATGGAGGCCAAGATAAGAAAGGCTGAGCTGGCAGTGTTGGGTTGACACAGCACAGCAGTGAAATTTCTCTATCACGCATCTTCTAACAGAATTTAATTTTCAGAATTGTTTATCCTCTCGTTCTATCCTTTGAAAATGGCACATTATTTCATTTTGTGTTTTCAATTACGGGCAAAAGGAGAAATTTGTCAACTGGACAAAAGTTTATTTGGTCAAATATGTTTCTCAGGTCATCCAAGCTGCTTCTTCAGTTCTGGCTAGAGTGCTGGTGGACACTGCTTATTATAACAGTCGGCAGGGAGAAGTTAACTACAATTAAATTACTATGAAACTATCGCACCTATTTGTTTACAGTTTCTGTTAGTTAGGTGGGCCTATAGTGTGGGGTCTTGATAGGACTTTATTGAGCTCACATAGGAGAAGAAGAAGAAGAAGAAGAAGAAGAAGAAGAAGAAGAAGAAGAAGAAGAAGAAGAAGAAGAAGAAGAAGAAGAAGAAGAAGAAGAAGAAGAAGAAGAAGAAGAAGAAGAAGAAGATGCGTGAAAAGTCCCTCAGTCGTCCAGGTAGAATCCATGATCAAAGGAGAAGTTCAATTTGTCAACTGGACAAAGTTTGTTTGGTTGAAAACGTTGAAAACGTTTCGCCGTTTTCGCCGTTTTCGCCGCTCATCCGAGAGGCTTCGTCAGCTCCAGAGCTGACGAAGCCTCTCGGATGAGCGGAGAAACGTTTTCAACCAAACAAACTTTGTCCAGTTGACAAATTGAACTTCTCCTTTGATCAAAGAAGAAGAAGAAGAAGAAGAGGACAGGCTTTATTCATCCCCGTAGGGAAATTATTTCTCTGCATTTGACCCATCCTTAAGGAGCAGTGGGCAGCTCGTCTTTCAGGCGCCCAGGGACCCATCTCCATGATCTTATTGCTCAGCTTGGTCAGGTCAGAAATTCACTTGCCACATTAGCTCCAGACAGTTTAGTGCAAAAGAAAGTTTGAACAAGAAAGTGCATGCAGACAAGATAAGTAGTAATAATTGAATAATTAAATAAGAGAATATAGAAAAAAATGCACGTTTGGACTATATAGTGGAATTGTACAGCAGTTATTATATACAGTTATTAGAAGAACCATTCAGGGCCATAATGGATGTTTTCACACCTCTGGACATGACCTGGCTAGTCCTCTTGTTTTCTTTGTTTTGATTTAAGTTTGAAGATAGAGTTATAGATGGGAGACAAATGTAAACAAATAGGTGTGACAATTTCATGCAGCTAGTTATAAACAGTGTCCACCAGCACTCTAGCCAGAACTGACGAAGCAGCTTGGATCAGCTGCGAAACGTTTTCAACCAAATAAACTTTTGTCCAGTTGACAAATTGAATTTCTCCTTTTGCCATGGATTCTACCTGGACGACTGAGGGATTCTACACACATACTTTCAATTACATTAACTTGAAATTATAAATCAGATGCTATGTAAAGACAGTTGCTCTTACAATTATCTGCCGTGTAATTCCTCCAAATACTTTTTTACTTTTACTTGGTAGTAAAAGTAAAGTTCTTAGATGACTACTTGAGTTTTTTAGTAAGTTAAGTAACAGTACAGTTTTTGGCCTCCAATAACTACACCATTATAGGTTTATCCAGGCCTAACTGTAATGTTTACAGTGAGCATAGGTATGAACAAGGAGCTGTAGAATTTCTTTCATGCAGGTTATAGAGGGGTTTAGTACCACTTCATAATGACTATATTTCAACAGCCTTAATAAAACATGAACAAAAGACTGAACTCATAATGAACCAAACGTTTATAAGGAATGAGTCAGGCTTTGTAACTATTTGCATATTGGAGGGTAAACTACTCATTTCACCGAATATATATTTAACATAATTATATTTAAGATTGTAAGTCTTTTTTTTTAATTATTTACGTGAAGTTTATAGTTTTCCTTTTTGGTTGGACGTGGGCAGCAGATATGAAATACACAAAGGTACTTCCATAACTGTTACCTAACAACCATAATATTAACAAGGCCCAGACAAAAGTTATGATTAGACTAATACAAATAAATTAAAACACCTTTATTGTGTTTAAATAAATATTTAATCTGTCTTAAAAATGCTTTCCTTGTGCGCAATTTTATGTATTATTGTTTTAGAGCTCAGTGCCAGTTCTTTTATTTTGTACTTTTCTTTTCAACTTTTTCCCCCACATAAACTGCCGCTTAATTCATGTGAAACTACGATAAATATTTACCACAAATACTATCCCACCAACTCAAGTAATAATTAGAAAACATGAAAATCTATCACATGCACTTAAATGCCTTAAAACTAACTCCTAAAACTTCTTAAAGGTACTATATTACGCAAGTCTGACTCTTGTGAGCTTTAAGCCATGCTATAATGCTCTTATCTCCTCAAAAACATACCCGGAGTTGTTTTGTTTCACACACACATGTTTGAGTAACCCTTTATTTTTAGTCTGTCTACGTCTCCAAAACTGAAAATGCTCTGTTCCACCTTGAGTTTTCAAATTAACAGCTCCTTTTACCTTTTGTTTAGCACAGATTGTCAGTTCCAGGGCTGAAATCATCCAAATGATTCTAGTGAAAGTGTATACACAAATATGCAGGTTTGTGTGTTAAACATGTGTGAATGAAACAAAACACAACACCTGGCATGTTTGTGATGAGGAAACATTATAACATAGATCAGAAAATAGCATAATACGGGCCCTTTAAGTAGTTACTAAGCCTGACTAAACCGTTTTTTCATTCAGAATTAAGTCTTTCGCTCCTGTTTTAAGGCTAACCAAGCTATAGTCATTATAAAGTGCAGCCGAGGGATCATTTTGGACTGAAGTCATGCATTTATCCCATGCACCAGATTGCCTTAGCCCACATATGAACCAGTGTGAACCAGCCAATCTGTCCGTCTCTCCCTCTACGGGTTAGAACCATCATATCCAAATCTTTTTTTCTCTCTCTCTCTTTCTGTCATTCCCGATCACTCCTTTCAGGCTCTGATAGCAAGCAGTGCTCAGAAAAATAGACTACCGACCAGCCCCTCCATTCTCCTTACTCCTACGCCTTTTCTCCAACATCTTCTGCCTCTTCTCCTCCCTCAAGCGGGCCTCCTCCTCCTCCTGGTCCTGACGGCACTTGTGGAAGTTCTCCACCACCACGCCCACAAACATGTTGAGGACGAAGAAGCTGACGATGAGGAGGAAGGAGATGAAGTAGAGCAGCATCCAGGGGTTGTGGTTCCGCACGGGCTGAGGACACGAGGACAGAGAACGTACAGTAGATGTATGAGTAGTTAAAGCAAAGTTGTCAAATCACTGATGCCAAAGCAGAGGTGGGTAGTACTCAGTTATATTTATTTGAATCATTTTTTAAAAGAAATTATACTTTTCAGAGTACTTTCATGCCTACTTGAGTAAAATATTTGACAGTACTCTTATGACCATAGTAAAAGTTTTGTTGACTCTTCCCACTGTAAGACAAAATCTTTATCTCGACAATATGAAACAATCTGAACATTTGTTTCTTGCACCGCTCTTTCAGACATAATGCTGTTTTTCTTGTCATTGTATCTATCCTTTGAAAAAGACAGATTTTGTGCATTAATTCATGTTTTGCCCTTCAAATTACATTAACTTCAAAATATAAATCAGCTTAAAATGTATCTTCAAATTTTCCCAAGTGCTTTTTTACTCTTACTGGAGTCATTTTTAGATATACTACTTAGTACATCCACACAATATTATTTTGACGTAACATTACTCTGACTTGAGTACAATTTTTGGCTACTCTACGGACATCTGTGGAAAAGTAATTGTGTCAAATAACAATTCATAGGCTTATACTGTATATTTACTGCATCACAATAGCTGCACAATAGAATAAACATCTGCAATATTTAGAAACCTTGTAGACTATTGTTTGTATACAGCTCTGGAAAAAAATAAGAGACCACTGCATTTTTTTTCTGAAATCAGCATCTCTACATGTATTACAGCCATTCCATTCCAGCATCTGTTGAATTCCAACACAAACACAAAGCTGAGCTACTTCAGTTCTTGCACCAGGAGTGGAATAAAGTCACCCAAGAACAATGTGAAAGACTTGTGGAGAGCATGCCAAGACGCATGAAAGCTGTGATAAAAAATAATTGATTTCTGAACTCTTCTTAAGTGTAAACATTAGTATTATGTTGTTTTAAAATGAATTTGATCTTGTTTCTTTGCATTGTTTGTGGTCTGAAAACATGTATCTTTTTTGTTATTTTGACCATTTGTCATTTTCTGCAAATAAATGCTCTAAACGATAATATTTTTATTTAGAATTTTGGGGAAATGTTGTCAGTAGTTTATAGACTCAAACTAAAATGTTCCTTTTGCCCAAACACATACCTATAAGTAGTAAAATCTGAAAAACTTTTAAAACTTAAAAATGTTACAGTGGTCTCTTATTTTTTTCCAGAGCTGTATATGTTTATATGCCAGTCAGCTGAATTAAAGGCGCACTATGTAACATTTATGGAGGAGTGTTTGCCACCTATTTGTCTCTACGGAGAAGTCCATGTATGGTGCTAAACTTGTATATCTCGCATTTATTCAATTACAGTTTTTATTGCTCAAAAAAAAAGGGGAAAAAAAATTGCAACATTACTTTGAGCAGTTCAAAAACAAACTGTCAATATCAATTCTTAACCAAGGCCTAACAAGAACAAGTTAAACTTGAGAAAAACATCTTGAATATTTTAAGTCACAACTTCTACTTGCCGCATAAGGAAGAAAAAAGTATAGACTGTGAGATTTCTTTTGCTGTGATGTGGATAATGCATCAGCTAATAATGTATTACTACAATATTATTTTTGCAACATGCAGTCAATTTGTGTATAGCGAATTCTGTCAAAAACATGAGGTGAACTGAGGTATCGAGTTTAGTGAATAGGCGAAAAAATCAAGACATCCCAAAGAAGTCAAACATGTCTGTGCTTTCTCCCTGTGCAGTCTGATCCGGAGTGGTGTTAAGAAAACTTCAGATTGGAGTTAACTTTACCCACAGGACTGAGACTTTAATACGCAGCTGCAGTATTCCAGTCTGTGCAACGATTTAGTTTTTTGTATTGATTCTGTTTTAGCCATTCATTTCCACACCGCACAGTCTTTAGATTAGGTTAAAAAGGCTTCACATCAGAAAATTGGGAAGATGAATTTACTGGATGGACCTCAATTATTGGACTCGTTTCTGCCTCGCCGACGGACTTGCTAAAAACTGCACTTATCCCATTAGCAGATTTTGATCCAAAACATATTTCAAAGTAAAAAACATATTTCAGAAAACTGCTAGTCCTAGTGTTCCTTCACTCACTCTGTTCTGAAATGTCAAGTTGTGGTGTATAGTTTTGTGTCATGCTTTTGTATATTTATGGACAATTGTGGTGTGGGAGCATGGGTGACGTAGGCTTGTGGGCTGAGCATTGGACAGAATCTTACAGCTAACGGCAAATGGGCAAGTTTTTGATTTCGGGAACAATGTTAGCACACGAAAGAAAGCTCAAAAAAGTGATTCTGCATAATATCCCTACTTAAAGCCAAAAAGCCTCTCAATTATAAATAAAGCTAAGCAAAGCCTTGATCATAATGCACTTCGTATTCTATATTGGTCATTGATTCTTCCCTATTTTATATACTGTTGAAGTATGGGGTAATAAATCCACTATATCTTCTACAAAAAAGGGCCGTGCAGATCATTCATGAGGCTGGCTTCTTAGAACACACTCATGATCTTTTTATTCAGTCAAAGTTATTAAAATTTAATGAGCTTGTAAAATATTATACAGTGATTATGCTTTTTAAAGCTTTTAATAACAATTGCCAAAAAAATTGCAAAAATGTTTTGCTCTTACAGCTCTTTTTTTGTGTGTGTGTGTGTGTGTAATAATTGATAATTTGTAGTGTGTGAGTGTGTATTGATTATATTGCTTACATTTTATATTGTAATTCTCACCTGCTCAGGGACTACAGATGGAAACTAGCTTCAGCTATAATCTGGTGTAAAGCATCTTTAATGTTTTTGCAAATTCTCCCTGTCAAATAAACTAATAAAAGAAGAAAAGAAGAGAGCATTTATAATTTGAGAGGTTATGAGGTTTTGAGAGCTTTGAGAGGTTCATTTTCCCTAATGTTAGAACCACTCGTAAAAGTTTCTGTGTGACTGTATGTGGGGATAAAAATGTGGAATGCTCTGGATTTACAGAGCAAAAGCTCTGCCAAAATATTCACAAATTTACGTTCTTGTATAAAGCATGGTCTGGTCTGAATACAGAGAGAGACGAGTTTGAATGAATTGTCAATCGCACTTTTCTGTATCAGATTTGTGCTTTGGTATCTGCTGTTGTGTTACCATTGTTGGTTTTATATACGTGTGTAATTGTAGTTGTGTGACCATTGTTGGTATTTTTTGTGTTACTATTGTTACTCGTATGTTTACTTGTTGTGGACTTTAAATGTTCCTAATAGAAACAGGTGTAATTTATTGTCCCTGATCAAAAGTTGTTTTTTTTTTTTTGCCTTTGCCTTTTTTTTGCCTTTGCCTTTTACAAATTTGCCTTTGTTTTGTTTTGTGTTTTTCAACTGAACTGACAAGGAAGCTAATTCAATTCAATTCAATAAGTTTTCTTCTTCCCACTCCTTTTCGAGCAAAAAACAAATGCAATTGACTGTATATTGGTTACATGTATTTATTTCCTTGTGTTGACCTGCTATAAATTAATAAATAAATAAATGAAATGAAAAATTAATTAAAGCTAGATATTAATTTGTGAACTTAAATAACTTTAATTACGACAGTACCTGTTGGTCTACTCCTACTGCATCCAGTCCATCGTACATGATATTCACCCAGCCGTCTTTACACGACAGCACAAACAAGGACATCAGCGCCTGGAAACAAAAAAGCCCCCTTTTTAGATCAAGTTAATTTTAATTTTGTTTTTCCTCCTTGTCCCTGTGCATCACCTGAATGAGGTTGTCGAAGTTGTATTTCCTGCGTATCCAGCGGTACTTGGCCTCCAGGCAGTCAGACTTGTTGGTGATGTTTTTAGTGTCCAGGCCTTCACAGTGGTAGAATTTGCCTTTGAAGAGCTGCAATGACAACGACAGAAGAATAAGCGCATTACGAGAAGGAAAAAAAAAACTTTAAATATTTTGTTTAGAAATTCAAACTGGCTTCAATTTTTTGTTCAGATTTCAAGGGAGAGTAAAAAAACAACTCCACAGACAGATATTGTGTTTGTTACAAGATAAAATACACTGAAACTAAAAAATGTAATCGTAAATAAGATAATAAACTTAATAAGTGCTTGAATCAAGTAGTCGTTATTTTGATTTGACTATATTTCAAGTATATTTTTCTACATCTACATCATTTTTCTACGTGATTCAAGCAGTTAACTTCTTTAGTGTAAATACTTTGAAAGTCAAACAAAAACAAATAACTTAATCTAAACTAGTTGAAAACTACTCAAATCAAGATTACGAAATCAAGGTATTCTAAATGTGCTCCATGAAAACCACAGTATGGCATTTAACTTATCTCCAATTTACAGGTCAGATCTGTGGAAAGAAGACCCCAGTCACTGTACAAATGCATATTTTTCAACGTATTTCTTTCTTTCTTTTTTTTCTATTTTGAAATTAAGCGAATGAAAACAAAAACAGACAAAAAAACAAAACAAAACAAACACATACACACACCTACACAAAAAAAACACTAGGTACACACACTTTTTCAAGGTATTTCTTAGCAATAACTACACCTAACTGAATCAAAGCAAGACTGATATTTTAATGCCATACTGTGAAGCATTCCAGGTCAAACAGCATCTCCTTTGAGACAAGCAGCCTTCACCAGAGCAGTTACACAAAGCGCCTTTAACTGGCGTTTTTGCAGTGCGGCGTTTTACACTTTATCTCAATGACAGAGGAGCCGGGAGCTTCTACACACTTCATCATTATTATGATGAAAGAATAAAGGATGCTTCTGAATACCCCGGTTCTTATCTTTGTGCTTTCGAGTATAAATTGGGCCTGTGGGGTCTGCTACGTTCTCCACACTTAACCTAATTGTCTTTCTCACAAACTCATCAGGAACAAACGTTTATTGTCCATGGCGTATTTGATGATCCCAATAGCCCCCCAGCTACTGCTCGTGCATTCAGTATTTGACATTTAACTACTTAAAGCTAGAAGAATGGGTATTTGAACAAAAAAAGCTGTGAATGCGGTAGTGTAAAATGACTAGAATTCAGGATATTAATCTCATTTCCACAAAGAGTGTTGTATTTGTTTTAAAGGTCCCATGGCATGAAATTTTCACTTTCTGAGGTTTTTGAACGTTAATGTGAGCTCCCCTACCCTGTTTAGCCCCCCCCCCCCATGGTTAAAAGTTGTGAAATGTCTAAACTGAGCATTTGCGATCCTTTACTGCGTTAAAAAAAATCGGAGCTCAAACGGGCGAGTTTGAACAAGGCACCTTATTGACGTCAGATCGAAAAAAGAAATGGAAATGCAGTTCCACCCCCGTCTGTCTGGACTCAGCGTCTCTGTAAATCACGCCCAGAGAGTTTGGACTGCGAATGCGCTAGGCAATGCGAAATGCGTTTTTTTATTTGCCTGGAGGCACGTCCGAGTGTTTCTAGGCTCGGAAGTCCTTTATCTGAGCCTCTGGACCTTTGAACAGCAGTGGTTAATTTTATTTTATGTGGAAATGTGTTTATTTTTCAATGGAACGCTTCAAATCTCTCCCCCGTGCAAAAACAAGGAAATGGATCAGCTGTGGGCTCTGAGCGGAGAGTTTGGCCACGCCCCCACCCTCTACTATTGGCCATCTCTTTTCTCCTCATTTGCATTCAAGCAACAACGCCCAGAATAAAGAGTTTGAGAGAGATATGTATGACTCTTTCTCATCTTATCTCTGTTTCTCATGCACTGAGTGTTGATTTTGAAGAAGGATTCATTTACAGTATTAGGGAACCATTAAGGAGCCATATAAAAGCATCAAGAAGTACCATGTCATGGGATCTTTAAGATGTTTCATGCTTACATTGCTTCTTATTTCAAGACATTTTTTTCCCCCACTGGGGTAAGAAAAAACACAGGCAGATTTTTTTCAGCATTTCAGCCTTAATTTTGAACATGTTGAAAATATCACAGAACCAATCAAATTGAAATAATCTAATCAATCTAGTCATTTAAACACTGTGGACTAAGATAATAGTGTGAATTCAATTTTTATTAAATCTAAAAGGTTAAATAAAGGTTCAATAAAAAATAATTTATAATAATACCAAGGCCAGATGTTTCATTTTGCATGTTCTGAATTGTTTGAATTCAGAATATTAATCCAGATTAGAGTATTTAAACGAAGGCTATATTTAACCTTTTTGGGTGGAGTGTTATATCTTAATGTTATATCTTGCTTGAAATGTTCCACAGAATGTAATTCTCCACTAAGTTACAGGTCATATCTGTGGAGGCCTGGACTGGTAATCGGGCATACCGGGCATTTTCCCGGTGGGCCAACAGTCTTAGGGCCGATGCCGGGTTTTTTTAAATTTTAATTTACTTAAAGAGACCAGCTCACAATTTAGAGGAGGCGCCCCATTGATCCACCTTCAATACCGACAGTGGACTAAACCAATCAGGATATAGAAGCTTACGAGAGTGGTCCCACCCCTTTCTCTGCGCTGATCCCCGCCAGTTTCAGTGTGAAGCGTGGAAACATGGAGAAGTGGCAGAAAGGGGGTGCAGAGAAGTTACGGTCTAAAAGTTTTAAAAAAAATTGCTATAGATGCTGCAAAATGTTCTAAAATAACAGGCATATTCTCTGGAGGGGCTGCTGGAGCCTCCACATCCTCTGCAGCCCAGGTTGAAGGTGGACAGAGACTGTGGACAGGGAACCCGAGGGAACCTGAGGGACAGAGTGACCAGGAAGTGTAGCACAGGCACAGCAGGTAAGAAAATAGTAATGTTAGGATAATACTGGGACTTTTAGGTGATGGACAGGCATGAAAATCACTCTTCTTTTGGTCTACGTGAATTGTGTAGATTCGATGAGAATGCTAGATGCATTTTAAATAAACCATTGAATGTGTAGTTACTGTGAGTTTGCTGGTGATTTTGGGGATTTTTCCTTTAAATGTTGCGCCCTGGTTTCCCCTCGGCCAAGACGTAACAATAGTAAAATACTTTGGGGGAACACATACATAAATTAGTCCATTGTGCTCCGCTAATTATGAGGGGCCGGTCTAAGCCAAAAATGCCAGGGCCGTTTTTAGTCCCAGTCCAGCCCTGTATCTGTGTAATTGTGAGCCCATAGTAAGAATGTATAGTTTTCAAGATATTTTGGAGCAATGAAAACACCTGATATAATAATATTCAATATTCAACATTTCAGGCAACACTATGGAGACAAGCAAATGGCAGATGCCCACATCAGGAAAAAAACATTGTGCATCTTTAATCTATTAAAGATTTAATTGCCTACATGACCTACGGTATAACTTCTAACCAGTTGTAACTTGAAAATAAATCTGCCAAAACAGGGAAAGCACAATTTTCTTACACCATTTTTCTTACACCACTGAAATATTTGAAATGGGACGCAACATATTAAAAATGTCAGAAAATCTTAAACATGTTTTCTGAGCAATCTTGGAAATAAACAGATCAATTCTAAACAACTCGGATTTCTTTTTCCCCCAGTGCTGGACTAAAATCTTTAGTCCACCAAATATTGAATGTCTCTAAAGCCCTCCAGCTCCTCCTTCTGCATCCACCATTTGACATCTAACTCCTGTGAATTGTCCTTTAGCTGAACAGGGGCCGCGATTGGATAGTTACCTGCACTCCCAGAATGCCAAAGATAATGAAGAACGCGCAGCAGATGAGGACTATGTTGCCGATGGGTCTCAAGGAGGTGATGAGTGTTTCTACCACCAGCTTCAGGCCCGGGGCACGGCTGATCACTCTGAGGAAACAAGGGAACAGGTCCAAATGCACAACAGTGATACGTGGATACAATAATGAGACTGAGACTGTCTAATGCTCTGTCACAAAGGAAATTGGGGAAGAAAGAGGCTAGTAAACTCTTTGGCAATAGTATTTGAAGTAGCAGTAGTAGTAGTAGTAGTAGTAGTAATAGTATTTGAAGTAGCAGTAGTAGTAGTAGTAGTAGTATTTGAAGTAGCAGTAGTAGTAGTAGTAGTAGTAGTAATAGTATTTGAAGTAGCAGTAGTAGCAGTAGTAGTAGTAGTATTTGAAGTATCAGTAGCAGTAGTAATAGTAATAGTAATTGAAGTAGCAGTAGCAGTAGTAGTAATAGTATTTGAAGTAGCAGTAGTAGTAGAAATAGTATTTGAAGTAGCAGTAGTAGTAGTAATAGTATTTGAAGTAGTAGTAGCAATAGTATTTGAAGTAGCAGTAGCAGCAGTAGTAGTAGTAGTATTTGAAGTATCAGTAGCAGTAGTAATAGTAATAGTAATTGAAGTAGCAGTAGCAGTAGTAGTAGTATTTGAAGTAGCAGTAGCAGTAGTAATAGTATTTGAAGTAGCAGTAGCAGCAGTAACAGTATTTGAAGTAGCAGTAGCAGCAGTAATAGTATTTGAAGTAGCAGCAGTAGTAGTCATAGTATTTGAAGTAGCAGTAGCAGTAGTAGTAGTAATAGTATTTGAAGTAGCAGTAGTAGTAGTAGTAGTAGTAGTAATAGTATTTGAAGTAGCAGTAGTAGTAGTAGTAATAGTATTTGAAGTAGCAGTAGTAGTAGTAGTAGTAGTAATAGTATTTGAAGTAGCAGTAGTAGTAGTAATAGTAGTAATAGTATTTGAAGTAGCAGTAGTAGTAGTAGTAATAGTATTTGAAGTAGCAGTAGTAGTAGAAATAGTATTTGAAGTAGCAGTAGTAGTAGTAATAGTATTTGAAGTAGTAGTAGCAATAGTATTTGAAGTAGCAGTAGCAGCAGTAGTAGTAGTAGTATTTGAAGTATCAGTATCAGTAGTAATAGTAATAGTAATTGAAGTAGCAGTAGTAGTAGTATTTGAAGTAGCAGTAGTAATAGTATTTGAAGTAGCAGTAGCAGCAGTAACAGTATTTGAAGTAGCAGTAGCAGCAGTAATAGTATTTGAAGTAGCAGCAGTTGTAGTCATAGTATTTGAAGTAGCAGTAGCAGTAGTAGTAGTAATAGTATTTGAAGTAGCAGTAGTAGTAGTAGTAGTAGTAGTAGTAATAGTATTTGAAGTAGCAGTAGTAGTAGTAGTAGTAATAGTATTTGAAGTAGCAGTAGTAATAGTATTTGAAGTAGCAGTAGTAGTAGTAGTAGTAGTAATAGTATTTGAAGTAGCAGTAGTAGTAGTAATAGTAGTAATAGTATTTGAAGTAGCAGTAGTAGTAGTAGTAGTAATAGTATTTGAAGTAGCAGTAGTAGTAGTAATAGTATTTGAAGTAGTAGTAGTAGTAATATTATTTGAAGTAGTAGTAGCAATAGTATTTGAAGTAGCAGTAGCAGCAGTAGTAGTAGTAGTATTTGAAGTATCAGTAGCAGTAGTAATAGTATTAGTAATTGAAGTAGCAGTAGCAGTAGTAATAGTATTTGAAGTAGCAGTAGCAGCAGTAACAGTATTTGAAGTAGCAGTAGCAGCAGTAACAGTATTTGAAGTAGCAGTAGCAGCAGTAATAGTATTTGAAGTAGCAGCAGTAGTAGTAATAGTATTTGAAGTAGCAGTAGCAGTAGTAGTAGTAATAGTATTTGAAGCAGCAGTAGCAGTAGTAGTAGTAGCAGTAGTATTTGAAGTAGCAGTAGCAGTAATAGTAATAGTATTAGAATTAGCAGTAGCAGTTGTAGTAGTATTTGAAGTAGCAGTAGTAATAATTGAAGTAGCAGTAGCAGTAGTATTTGAAGTAGCAGTAGCAGTAGTAATAGTATTTGACGTATCAGTAGTAATAGCATTTGAAGTAGCAGTAGTAGAAGTAGTAATAGTTGAAGTAGCAGTAGCAGTAGTATTTGAAGTAGCAGTAGCAGTGGTAATAGTATTTGAAGTATCAGCAGTAATAGCAATTGAAGTATCAGTAGTAATAGTATTTGAAGTAGCAGTAGTAGTAGTAGTAGTAGGAGTATTAGTAGCAGTAGTATTATTAGTAGTAGCAGTAGTATTAGTAGTAGTAGTATTAGTAGTAGTAGTAGTAGTAAGTCAAATGTATTTATCTATCATATGGCCAAACTTGATTTAATCCAGTTCATTTTAAACTGTTAGATATAAGGTCTGTTTTTGCGTCGTTATTTATCTTGCAAATTGTTGATTTCCATTCTGTTTTTATTCTGTTTCTGTAGCCAAAAAAGGCTAGAACACATGCCAGTAAAATTCTTCCTTCTTCCTTCTCCAGCTTCTGCAAGCAATCAATGATCTTCTTTTTGTACCCATTGGTGGGGTCTCGTTTTAGTAATTCGTAGGTTGCAGAGTCACTGAGTAGGCTGTTTGCCTCATAATCAACTAAGTTCAGGATCACTCTGCATCTCTCTTTGAGGACAGTGAGGTACAGATCTTGGCCAGAGAAAAGAACTGGTTTGAGAGGGGAGTTAAAGAGGCTATTTTTGTCAAGAAAGAGAATCCTTCTTCATTTGTCTCCCATCTATACCTCTATCTATCTCTATCTATCTATCCTCAAACCTCAAAACAAAAAAAACAAAAAAACAATTGGGCAGCAGGTCAGGTCCAGAGGTGTGAAAACACCCATTATGGTCCTGGATGGCTATACTAACAAGACCCCCCCAATCCACTCCCACTGCATATTGAATAGGCTTACCTTAGGTCGTTTTCACACCAGGAAAGTCCGATAGTTCACTTGCTTTGGTCCAGACCAAATTTAAAAAAATATATATATATTTTGGTGCAGTTCGCTTTCACACTGCAGTTTTTCCCCAAGCGGACCAACATCTATAAACAAAACCACGTGTGCTGAGGTCGCTCAGCCATTGGACAGAAATGAGCCGTGTCAAAACACCGTGTCCAAACACGGAAGGAGGAGAATAATGGTGTTACGTGCTGTTTTCAATCTAGCCTTAGCGATATGGTTTGCTCAGTTCGCACAAATGTTTGAGCAGCATCATAAGGTTTACACTATTTTACAATCAATTTCCAAACGACGAAGTCACAGGGCGAGATGGCTATGGAGGACAGCGCTCATGTGTCAAGTTCTGACTCTTGCTCTTCACGCAAAACTTAAGTAACCCTCGTAAGTTTAGTTTAGTTTAGTTTAGTTTTGTCAGCCTCGGTTTCCCATAATGCTCGACATACGACGGGAGCTCGTTAAGTAGAAAAAGCCAACTTGTGTCGGATCGAGTCCGGTCTGCATTCTCACCTCAAACGAACTGCACCAGGATTCGAATGGAACCGTGCTGAGACCGAGCTTTTTAGGTGGTCTCGGTTCGCTTGTTTGCTCCGGATCGAGATTTGTTTTTTTATTCACACCAGCCCAAAAGGTCTGAATCAAAGGAGCAAACGAACCAAAAAAGGCAGGTGTGAAAACGACCTAAGAGAAACTGTAAACAAATAGGTGTGATAGTTTCAGAGTAATTTCATTGTAGTTAGCTCCTCTCTGCAGCCAGTTATAAGCAGTGTCCACCAGCTCAAGCCAGAACTGAAGAACTGAAGAAGCAGCTTGGATGAGCTGAGAAACGTATTCAACCAAATAAACATTTCACAAACTGAATTTCTCCTTTTGCCATGGATTCTACCTGGATGACTGAGGGATTCTACACATAAGCTATCATAATAATTTTGTGACTTAAATTCATTCATTCACATTCACAGACATCAAACTGGTATTTCTTTGTGGATAGGAACATTATATAAGCAGCTTAACAATCTTCAACCTTATACAGTATAATCAAAATTTTAGATTCTGCTTCAGCTAGTATGAGCAGTTTGAGCAGGGGAAATTCTAGTAATTATTTATAGAGACGTTTAAAAAATTAATGACAAGTGGTTCTGGTTAGGACACTGCTAAATTATATTAAAACCAACTATTAAATCAGAAGTTCAGACAGTTTAAGGGCAATTTTAAAATATAGGTCAAACCATACCTAAGTGGGCGCAGGGTTCGGAGCAGACGCAACACCCTCAGAATGCCCAGGATCCTGTTTCCTCCAGGGTTGGCCAGAGTCACCAGAATGTCCACCAGAGACACTAGCACCAGCAGACCATCCAGAATGTTCCAACTGGACTGAAGGTAGGTCTGTGGGCCGAAGCAGAAGCCCAGAGCCACCACCTGAAGAGAGAGAGAGACAGCATTCTATATCACTCTTGTACGGCAATGAAGATAAGATAAGACAGAGTAAGTTGTAGTATATCATGATATGGTTTTGAGAGGTGAAAAACTTTTACTATTCCACAAAATGGACTCTAACCATGTTATAATGCTATTGCTTCCTAAAAAAATAGCTGGACTTTGTTTTAGTTTATTCACACATGTTTGAGTAATTATTATGAGGCTATGTTTATATGATGACGGTCTGAACAGAAGACGCAAACGTGGCGTCACGTCTTCACTTTTTATTCCGCGTTTAGACAAGCGTTTCTGGGAGGAAATCTGCGTGCATACGGTGATGCAAAAGTGTGTGGAATTCGATTGGGTATGCATGCCAGGCGGCTAGGTGGTGCTGTGGTACATTATCACTATGTCCGCGCACATGCGTAGAATCTTCCTTCATCTGTGCTGCGAAAAGCAAAACAAAACATGGCTACCGGTAGCAAAAAAAAAAATTGTGTGGTCAGATGAAGAAGTTCAACTATTGCTTCAGACAGGGTATGGCATTATGGCATTTATTTATCTATCAATGGAGCCAAGTAGGTCACAAGTCAGATCTGTGCAGAGGCGACTGAGTTCACTGTAAGAATTAGTTTTTCAAGTTTTTTTAAGCAACAAAATCATCTGTAATTGAATTCATACAATATTAATGGAGTTTAATACTATATTCTCGAACATTACAAGCAATAACATCAAGCTGGTGACAAACCCTCCACCAGAAAAGTGATCTAGTGCACCGTTAAACATGCTAAAGCATTAATATTACCCAATTAGCAGCTTAACTAGAATTCAGTGCATCTCAGATCAATACTACACAACAGGGTCAAGACTCTATACAGACGGAATATGTTGTTGTTTTGAAAGAATTTTACCGCTGGGAATTCCAGGTGCCACAGTGGGGCGCCAGTTGCAGGCAAGACACTTTACCCACGTTTGCCTAGTATGAAAGTGGTGTGTGCGTGAGTGTTGGAGGTGGTCGGAGGGGCCGATGGCGCAGATTGCCAGCCTCGCTTCCGTCAGTCTGCCCCAGGGCAGCTGTGGCTACAGAAAGTAGATTACCACCACCAAGTGTGGAGTGAATGAACAATGAACTGTAAAGCGCTTTGGGTGTCATGAAAGGCGCTATATAAATGCTATGAATTATTATTATTATTATTTACTCTTTAGGACTGGTGTTAAAACCTTGCTATGATATACAGCTCGAAAAAAATAAGAGACCACTGCATTTTTTTCTGAAATCAGCATCTCTACATGTATTACAGCCATCCCATTCCAGCGTCTGTTGAATTCCAACACAAACACAAAGCTGAGCTACTTCAGTTCTTGCACCAGGAGTGGAATAAAGTCACCCAGTCATTAGTATTATGTTGTTTTAAAATGAATTTGATCTTGTTTCTTTGCATTGTTTGAGGTCTGAAAACATGTATCTTTTTTGTTATTTTGACTATTTGGCATTTTCTGCAAATAAATGCTCTAAACGATAATATTTGCATTTGGAATTTGGGGGAAATGTTGTCAGTAGTTTATAGACTCAAACAAAAATTTTCCTTTTGCCCAAACACATACCTATATGTAGTAAAATCAGAAAAACTGATAATTTTGCAGTGGTCTCTTATTTTTTTTTCCAGGGCTGTAGAATAAAACCAAATCACAAAATGTTTCTGTACCTTAATGGTCATCTCTGCAAGGAAGATCACAGTGAATACATAATTGGACACACTCAGGAACAACCGCTCCTGAAAACACACATCGCCAACACGCGTCAATTTAGTTTGTTTTAATAAAAAGTACATTGCATTGAAGAGGACATTAAAACGGTATGGAAAATTGTGGTCTAAAACAGGATGATTCGCTCACCGGGCTCTCTTTCTTTATGCCTGGCCGTTCCAAGGCGATGGTGATGCAGTTGAGGAAGATGAAAAACAGCACGATGTGGTCGAAGAGCTTGTGGGAGATGACCGATTGGCACCATGAACGAAACCTGAAAGTAAACAAAATGCACAGCCCATACTTTTTACTCAAATCTGTATATTAGCACCCTACAGCATATTTTTTATTTACTATAACTTTCAGATTTTATTAGTATTCTATATCTATTACAGATATCTTTTACATAAAATTGACTGTTAGAACATTGAAAAACATACCTGGAGTTTTGTTGTTGTTGTTGTTTCTTTCACACATGTTTGAGTAATCCTGGTCTGTATCACCAAAGCTCAAAATACACCTTGTGACGCCATGTAGTGTAAATTTTCAAGTAAACAGTATGAGATTTGAAACTGAAATGAATCAAAATGATCCAAATGATTCTAGTGAAGATGTAAAAACACAGTGAAGCACTTCCTCTAGTATGACATCACAAGGTGGAACGCAGTGTCTTCTGATTGATAGAAGACCTCAGACTAAATACTGTATGTAAGGTTTGTGTATTAAACATAAGTGAATGAAACAAAACACAACTGTAGGTATGTTTAGTACTTTAAAAATGGGATCTAATACAAAATGTACTATATGGCTGGTCTGATTCCGGTCAAGTCCTGATGTAGACTTGGTTTGGTCCTGTTCTAGTTCTGGTTTAGTTGTCTAGTTCAGGTTAGCATTGTCTTAGTAATACAGGGCTCTCAAGTTTTGTGTGAACACGTCGAATTGCGTGTGTCACACTCTCAAAGCGTGAGACTAATATGGAAACAGGGCAAAATGTATAATTCCTGAATCTATTAGCACCCATTTACTAAGTTATTGTGTAACATCTTTTTAATTTATTTATTAGGACAATGCTGAATTACAGTAGTGCCAGACTTCTATCTTCAAACATCATTTCCACAACTTCAGGTATAACTTTACAACACAATTTAAAGGAATAGTTTGGGTTTTTTGATGTGAATCTGTATGGCATTCCCTTCAGCAGTGTCGTGCATTAAAGGGATAGTGCAGTTTTTTTTTATGTTAATCTGTATGGGTTTCCTTCTAAAAGTTACGTGCGGTAACACTGGCGTACCTCTGACAGTTTACGCTCAGCCCGATTCTGCTCGCATTCTGGAGCTCACGTATGTAGGTCCGGTAAGTTCGCAGGGGCTGTTAATAAAGCTTGTTTTTCTTCTCAAAACAAAACATCTGTCTGAAAGGTGATATATTTGTGCCCCAAACAGTTGTCCACGAAAAATCCAGCAGCATAGTTAGCATTCGCATATCTCGTCTCGATTCGTATCACTGCGCGCCTATTACTTATTATTAGCCTGTTAACCTTTAGCGGAAGTGTACGGCGGATGCGGTCCGCCGTAAGGGGAAGTTTACGAGTGAACAGGCAACAGGCAGCTAATGTGAGAGCAGTGATATGAATCGAGACGAGATCTGCGAATGCTTACTACGCTGCTGGATGTTTCGTGGACAACTATTATTATTATTAGCTTGTTCATTTGTAAACATTGCCACCTACAAGTGAACAGGCTTCTGACTTTTTCGTGGGCAACTGTTTTGTGATGCAAATATATCACTTTTTGGACAAATATTGTTTTGAGAAGAAATACAAGCTTTATTTACTGTCCCCGCTAACTTGCCAGAACTACTTTCGTCAGCTCCAGAACCGGGGCAGAACTCGGCTCAGAGGACACTGTCAGTGGTAAGTCAGTGTTAATGCACGACACTGCTGAAGGGGACGCCATTTAGATTCACATAAAAAAACCCGAACTATGCCTTTAATATCCACTACACAATTGACATATATATAAAACCTGAAATAATAGAAAAGTGCATATGATTTGACTGACCGGTTCTCAGGTGAAAACAGGTACAGGTTCCAGTCCTCGTGCTCTTTGCACCAGTGCGGCTTCAGGTTCTGGAGCTCCCTCTTCACAAAGAAGCAAAATGAACTCTGCAGAGGCAAAATAAAGGACAAATATCCATGTTTTAATAGAAGTACACAGGTTATATACAAGGTAAGGTGTTTTAAGGCAAAAATGAGACCGTCTACATCTATGTTCCATGAACCAGGAAGTAAAATTGGTGCACTGTTAGCATGCTAGCAGTAGAGCAGGGCTCTCAAGTCTCACGCTTTGAGAGTGTGACACACGCAATTCGACACACGCCACACATGGTATTTCTCACGCTGAAATTTAGTTACGCAATTCAAGCGCAGCGCACAGAGCTTCTGTGCCCAGAAAATAGGTTAGATAATGCAGGCAACGCGCGTTTTCAGCGAAAAAAGTCACTCGCACCCCCACCCACCCCCGCTCCTCGGAAATTACGCAGTCTCATGCACCACCCTGCTCAAAACTTGAGAGCCCTGAGTAGAGTGATGACAAAGCTCTGCTCTAGCCTCTCAAAGTTATGAAAAGCTCTCACAAACTTGTCATGGTTTATAATTTGGATGTTCAGAATGTATAAGGAAAGTGAAGAATATGTTTGGACCACCTCAAACCGTTTAAAATGAACTAGTTCTGTTTTCACATAAAAATCAGGTTCCGCACGTACTACACAAGTTATTGTTATCACATTTGTCTACGGTGTCATTGTGTCTTCTACTCAAGTCATACTCCGTGTCAAGAACAAGAAGCAATCTGTTTTCTACAAATTTGTTTACTACAAATCCACCTTGTGTAGTGTCAGTTTAAAATGAATTTGCAATGCTTCTTACCACGCACATCAAACAACAACAACATATCTGTAAAATATTATTTCATTAATAAAAGCAAACTTGTTTGGTGGCATCTGAAATCTGACATTTTTTGAAAAGCAGAACTTAATGTAAACATACACATTTTTGCAACACGTCAGTTTTGCTGTGTACAGTTTTGTATCATGTGTATGTATCGCTCAAAACTTGAGAGCCCTGTGTATATTTATGTATATTTATGGAGAATTGTCGTATGGAAGCATCAATGACATAAGCTTGTGGGCTGAGCATTGGACAGAAGCTAACCGTGAAAGAAGTGTTCTAACGGCCTGAGAGATCGCAAAATTACTGAAACATGCATGGATGGACAGCTAATACCTTTTTATAACATAGTGTTTTTTCAATATAGCTGTACTGGGGCAAAACATTTTTTTTTTACTTTATTACAAATACATTCATTACAAACAATATAAACAACAGATCCAACCCACGATGTTGAAAGAACACTTCAGTCCGTTTAAAATGCACCTGAAATCCAAAATGAATTCTAAAGGAGACTCACTTAAGCGCAGACAGTAAATATGGCACAACAGGCTTATTCGCAGCTTCTCAGCCCATCTTTGAGTTCAAGACAAGCGTGGTCAAACTCATTACAGTTTTCCAAAGAAACACAACCAAAACAAACAGAGTTAACCTTAAAGGTGCACAGAATGCTAAGTTGACATGTCCAATTAAACACAGTCTAAACTGAGGCTCCACGCTCCCTGCTTTTCTGGCTCTGTGCCTCTTGTGCATCTGTGTGTGTGTGTGTGTGTGTGTGTGAGTGGACTGCATGAAAGTTACTCAGTCAGTTTATATTCAAAAAAGCTCTTGTTCTTCACACGGACACAGAGGAAAAGATATATGTAAAATTAAAGTGCATAAAAAGCTGTCCTGTCACAATTTAGAGGAGGCAACCCATTGGTCCATCTTCAATATAGACAGTGGACTAAACCAATCAGGATATAGAAGCTTACAAGAGTGGTCCAACCCCTTTCTCTGCGCTGATCCCCGCCAGTTTCAGTGTTGAGCGTGGAAACATGGAGAAGCGGCAGAAAGGGGGTGTGGAGAAATTGCAAGATAAAAGGTTAAAAAATGTCACTGTAGACGCTGCAAAATGTTCTAAAAAATAACAGACATATTTTTTGGAGGGGCTGCTGGAGCCTCCCCGTCCTCTGCAGGTTGAAGGTGGACAGGGAGAGGAGCAGCCAGAGACTGTGGACAGGGAACCTCAGGAAACCCGAGGGACAGAGTGACCAGGGAAGTGTAGCACAGGCACATCAGGTAAGGAAATAGTAATCTTAGGATAATACCGGGACTTTTAGGTGATGGACAGGCATGAAAATCACTCACCTTTCAGCAAAATTTGCCGTTTTGAAGCCAAAACAGGTGATCTACGTGAATCATGTAGATTCGATGAAAAAAAGTTTTATTTTTTATTTTTTTTACACTTCATTTCCAGAGGAATTTCGCCTGGGGTGCCAGTCAACGTGCTCCTGACCTTGTGTGCAAAATGCATTCTAAATAAACCATTGAATGTGTAGTTACTGCCAGTTTGCTGGTGGTTTTTATGATTTTTCCTTTAAATGTTGCGCCCTGGTTCCCCTCGGCCAAGACGTAACAATAATAAAATACTTTGCTTCGGGGAACACATACATAAATTAGTCCGTTGTGCTCCGCTAATTATGAGGGGCCGGTCTAAGCCAAAAATGCCAGGGCCGTGTTTGTGTCCCAGTTCAGCCCTGAGTACAGATATATTGTAAGCAGCTCTTGAGGTTAAAATAAGTCCGTAAAATAAGTCTTCTATTTATCTAGTAGTTTATTGTTATCAGGAAGTATATGTTAACATGCTACTTGTTTTCAGCCACTCTGGTGTCTGAGAGTTATAAAAATATATAAAAGTGCTGATAATTAGGATGCTCAGAATGAGAATAATATAAGAAAATTAAATACAGCATCTTGTAGTATCCACTAATATTTGATCCAACAGTGTCATCAAACATGCCAACAGCAGACTGCGCACTGTATCAACTTCCCTATTTCGAAACAGCCCAGGGACAAGCCTTTTGTTTCAGAGGATTTCATGCTTTTGCAAACTCAATTTTGACTCAGTAAAACAATCATCGCCGTTGCAGAGGTCAGAGGAAACCACCCAGGGGCGATAAAACCCAAACTGGAGCCTATTCCGCATAATAACTGTACATGTTCTACCGCTAAAGAGAGAATCGCTCCCAAACTCAATGACGTGACCGTCCCCCTTGACTGCAATAAGAAAACAAAACACTCGCAAATCGCCTCTGGACGTTATGTGGTAACAAAGGACAAATAAGACAACAGGGATTGGGAAGGAAAGAAAAAAAGGAGTCTAAACAAACAGAGGCAGATTAAGTGATTAAGAAATTACATAAGAGCGTGAAAAGCACAAGGCAGCTGCTCAACAAAGTGTCAAGTGGATCTACAGGGAGAGTTCAAAGCTGAAACGCTATAATGTAGCTTGTGTTAGCTGTGAAATAAAGGACAAAAAGATATGAATGCAGATCATGATGTATGAAATTGATCTGAGATTCTTATTATGACTGTTGTTTAATTATTATTTGGCATGTAAAATAGTTTTGCTGAATAATTTGAAAGTTGCAATTTTGATTCTCAAATGTAAAAATAATCTAAAATCGAATTATATATAGTACTAAAGGTGCACTGCGTAACTTTTCTGGTGGAGGGTCTGTTACCTCCTTGTCTCCATGGAGATGTTGTTACTTTGTCCAGAATGCTCCACAGTATTGCATTAAATGTATCTACTTTATCTCCATGGAGACAAAAAAGTGACACCACCAAGCCAAGTTACACTGTTTTTTTAAGCAATAAAAACACATGAAATTGAAGTTTAATGCACAGCAATAACATCTCTATTAGTAAAACAATCTGATGACAGACCCTCCACCAGAAATGTTACAGCTTTAACTTTGTCATGAATAAAAAATATATGATTTGGGTAGATACTGAGGAAATTGCTTCTCAGTGGATTTTTGCGTACAGTATCATACTGTCTTTTTCCTTTTCAATTCAACATTTATTTACTGACCTGAATCAATGTGGTGGCCGGTGGCATTATGATCACGTGTTTGCCCAATAGGTTCAACTATTTACACATAAATTGACTTTATGTGTAATTGATAGTGCCCTGAAGATGCATTGTAATATGGTCATTTGTGAGCTGTTCCTTTTCAACATTTAATCGATCATTTCAATGATTTATTTTTTTATTTAACTATTAACATTCAATAGTACTCTCTAGATGCCAGTATAGATTCCAAATACCAGATGATGAATATATAAAATGTATGTTTTGGAGCTTTTAAGCATGATATAATTGTTTTCCCCCTCCTTTAACCGCCAACTTAACGTGGTGGAGGGGTGGGAGTGCCCAAATGATCCAGGGAGCTATGTTGTCGGAGCTTTCATGCCCCTGGTTGGGTCACCCAAGGCAAACAGGTCCTGGGGACGGGTCAGACTAAGAGTGGCTCAGAAGTCCCCATGATGAGAAATACAGCATGGCCAGTTACATCACCCGGATTGGCGTCACCGGGGTCCCACCCTGGAGTCAGGCCTGGGGTGGGTGCTCGACGGCGAGCATCTGTTGGCCGGGCCTTCTCCCGAAGGAGTGACATGGGGCCGTCCTCCCGTGGACCCACCACCTGCAGGAGCATCCATAGGGGCTGGTGCAGGGAGATCTGCGCGGCAGATCTGTTTAGGCCAAACTCGGATAAGCGGAAGAAAATGGATGGATGGATGGGTAATTGTTTTCTCTTCTCATTTACCCAAATGAAGTATTGGGCGTTATTATTTATTGTATTTGGAGTGATTCACGCAGGTTTGTGTAATATTAATTCTCCAGCATTCAGTAAGTCATTGCTCTGATCTACCCCCGTTTTCATCGCTATGATTATGATATGATACGATGATACGATATGACCCATTGCTCTGTACTTACTTCGTTCTTTGATTTTATTTTCTTAATCGGTGATACACGAAGAATCTCACGCAGCCATTTAGGCACAAATGAAAAAATAAAAATCCATTCCTCCCTAGCGTGATTCACTTGAGGGACAGACAGCATGTGCGACTTTGTTGTGATGATGTTTATGGCCATTTTCCAACCAACCAACAATATGCCTCCTTTAAGTATAAGTAAGTAATGTTTCACTTTATTTGCCGTTACTTACATCGTCATCCAGCTCATCGTCATTGGCGTCATCTTTGAGGTCAGGGCTTATGTTTGGAGGTTCGTAGATGGTCCTCCCGTTGCAGTCCCCGTATTCAGTCACTATGGAGGGGCACAGCGTAGAAGCTTGCAGGATCTCCAGAGACACCGGTCGTAGTCTGTTGTTGGCTGCGTCCTCTTTCTCGTCCTCCTCTCCGTTCTCCTCCTCGCCTCCTCCCTCTCCGTCACCGGACAGCAGGCTCTCCCTCTCTCCGCTGGTGTCCCGTCTCTTGAGGCTCGGGGCTCTTGACAGACTGTTCCAGCTGGAGCGGCGGCTGCCCCACGAGCTTCCTGCGCCGCGGGGCAGAGCCGGAGAGCGCCGCCCAGGACTGGAGATGCTCTGCTGTGAGAGAAAGGACAGGCATATTAGACTTCAACTTAGACAAACTTTATTGATCCACAAGGGAAATAGTTGTGGGTACGGTAGCTCACTAAACAAATATAATATATAATATAACAGAGGGTAAAAAGGAAAAAAAGAAGATGGAAATGAAGAAATAGATGGAATAGCAACCAAAGAGCAATATACCAGTGTCAGATGAGACATAATTATATACATAATAATAAAGATAATAAATATATATGTATAAATCAGATTTAAATAGAAAAGTAGTAGTCAAAAACAAAATACAATATCAAATAAGATGTCCAATCCCAGCTATATACAGTTGTAGGGAGTGTTGTCTGGGAGTATTATATTATCTATTGCACAAGGGTAAGTTTTTGTACAGTTGTATGGAGTATGGTACGAATGTAGTCCTGTATCTCTCACTGTTTGTGAACAGAAGAACAGAAGTAGACTGGGGACATCCAAAGCTGAATGTCCTCTACTAAAAACTACTAACAAATTAGTTTTGTAATTTTGTAAGTTTGTGTCTGATCATAAATGCTCTATGCTTTGTGTAAGTAACTTTGTATGATGATGTGGTAGTAGTTAGAAGTAGTTTGTAGTGAAGTTGTACTAGTTGTACTATGGGTAGAAGCAGCAGAACTGAAGAAGCAGCTTGGATGAGCTGCGAAACGTCCCGTTGACACTTTTGTCCAGTTGACACTTTTGTCCAGTTGACAAATTGAATTTCTCCTTTTGCCATGGATTCTACCTGCACAATTGAGGGATTCTACACACATCTTAAGAACAACTACTGGTAGAAGTAGACCGTGTTTCTACTGCAGTCATTTGTGCACCTTTAAAATTCACTTAACACTGCCTCTGTGGAGTTTAGTGGAGTTTACATGTGTTTCATAGAGTCAGTAACCCAATAATCTTGTGTGTAATATAAAACACGTTTAATAACACGTGCTGCAACTTCATTAGAACAATTATTCTCCTCACTCTCCAAGGACCAGAGCCTCACAATTCACTTCAGAAGTTATATAATTTTGTTAAAAATTAGGCCTAAATAATACTGTTTCATTTTAATATTTCTAATGCAATAATTAACTAAAACTTTTACAAATTGCATTGCCCCAAATAAATCCCCAGTGTGAAATTAAGCTATCAGCACTGCCACACCAAGGCTGCGTCCCATTTCTCTGTCTTACCCTTCTTCTTACCCCTACCCCTTGGTTTTGCGCGTTCATGTGAGGGCAAGGGGTGTCCCGATTCTAATTTTGATCAAGGGCTAGAGCCACGACTGAGGGCTACATACCCCTTGAAACGAAGTAAGCTCTCGACCAGACTTGGAACGAAGGGGTACGCCTACAAGCTCAGGCAGGTTTTGGGATCAGGATGGCAGCGTCACATCGACCAGCCAAGGAGTCTCATAAATGTATTTTCAGCAGTTGTAATTATCGATTAACAGTTTAGCATGGTTTACAATTATGGCACTTATGTTCTACGTTACTTTTAGTGAACTGTTGTTGCGGTTTTAATTGTAGTGATGTCTGTTTAGCCGACGTTATCGTTTTCATCAAACTTTCATGCATAAGAGTAGTAGTGGCATATAGATAGTTTAAGACACAATTACAATTATTTTATTTAGTTATTTTTTTGACAACTATATAAAGATCTAAATTTAGATGCTGAAAAAAATGAAATAATAGTTACTAAAATTTAAACCCTCCAAATCTGCTTGTTGAGGGGAAATTATAAGCAACATGTGTCATTGTCTATTGTTAATTTATTTCTATTTCATTACTTTTGATCAGTCTAGAATTGATTTAAGATTATACGTCCTTGATGATCTAATTCTAAGGAATGAGGAGTCTTTGCAAACAAAGCACCACAGGAGTCTCAACAAATCTAGAAACAACCCTGGCAGCACTTTACAACATCAACTTCAGTATTTGCGCTTCTGTCCATTTCTCACCAAAGAGCGCTGGTCGTACGCTATGGGGTCAACGGACGGTCCTGCCCCCCGAGACTCTGCGTTGACACTCCCGCTTTCGGACAGACAGATGGCATCCCTGAACAGCTGCTCGTCGCCCAGGAAGGAGTCAGGCCCCAGTGAGCTCTTGGGCGTGGGCATGGGCGTGGCCGCGGTGTGCATGATGATGGGCGGGGCTATGGAGCTGCGATCCACGTGCCCATTGGCGGTCATCATGAGGGAGTACATCTTCAGCTCTGTACAGGAAAAAAAGAAAAAACAGCATTGAAATTATAGGTTTGGTTCATGTGATGTTGTAATAAATAATATAAAGAGACACAGTAACTCCCACAATACATTATGATTGCAAGGAAATTCAAAATAATTAAAGGAACACAAATTGTAAAGGGTCAATAAGGCAAAAATATAAGAGTTTTGCATATTTTTATATATAGGACATAGACAAGATTAAAATGATAGCATTGACATGACATAAGGCTAGTTGTGAATTTACATTTTAACAGTTAAAATACAGATTCAGTCAGAATACAGAGAAATACAGTATAAAGCTTGGATATGGAACTTTTAAAAAATTACTGATAGCTCTTTCCTCCAAATGTGTAAAGATTTTTTGTCTGGCTCATGAACCAATTGAATAAATGCAGGATTGCGAGTTTAATGCCATATTGTGGAACATCTATGGAGACAAGCAGGTGCCAGAGGCTAGGGATGGGCATATATGGATTTTCTGAGCCGATACTGTTTTCACTCATTAGTCTGGTATTGACTTTTGGTATTGAAAATTGATATACCACTCTGAAAAAAAAAAAAAGAGACCACTGCATTTTTTTCTGAAATCAGCATCTGTCTGTTGAATTCCAACACAAACACAAAGCTGAGCTACTTCAGTTCTTGCACCAGGAGTGGAATAAAGTCGCCCAAGAACAATGTGAAAGACTTGTGGAGAGCATGCCAAGACGCATGAAAGCTGTGATTAAAAATAAGGGTTATTGCACCAAATATTGATTTCTGAACTCTTCTTAAGTGTAAACATTAGTATTATGTTGTTTTAAAATGAATCTGATCTTGTTTCTTTGCATTGTTTGAGGTCTGAAAACATGTATCTTTTTTGTTATTTTGACCATTTGTCATTTTCTGCAAATAAATGCTCTAAACGATAATATTTTTATTTGGAATTTGGGGGAAATGTTGTCAGTAGTTTATAAACTCAAACAAAATGTTCCTTTTGCCCAAACACATACCTATAAGTAGTAAAATCAGAAAAACTGATAATTTTGCAGTGATCTCTTATTTTTTTCCAGAGCTGTAGGCTGACCCGATATCGATATCAGTAGATTGGTATCAATATCAGCCGATACCGATATTGGACCTGCTATGTCGCTCATCCTTACCAGAGGCTGTACCAGAAAAGTTACGTATCACCTTCACATTGCACCTTTAAGGCATTTAGTTACATTAAATTCAATATACTGTACATTACCTGTGTCTCGTAGCTGCTCCACTTTTTCATCCTCGGAAAAGTTGTCCGATTTCCCCTCATCGTCCGATTCGGAGCGATTTGCATCTCCCTGTGAAACACCAAAGAGGAAATGTTGGTGTTAAATCTGATTTCATTCCTGTTTGCTGTCTTGGTAATGTCTTTTCATGGCTATAGACTGGAGTATTTTTCTGTTATATTCTTTGTAATGATATCTCCTCCCTCTATTGCCCCGACCCCACTCACAAAGGGACAGTTTGGTGATTCAGCCTCGGACCTCTTTGCTCAGCTGGGAGCTAATTAAAAGTAACTGAAGGTCCTTCCACATACCCACCCGAGTGCACCAAAAAAGACTGCGCTGCTGAGAATTCATTTGTTCTCGGTTCATAAAACTGACATAAAAAATCTGCCATTTTCGCTTCATTTTATAACTTGAAATGTCCTTTATTTTTATTGTATTTAAACAACATATGACTTTTAACCATAGAGGCACTGGGGACGCCGTTTTATGTTCTATTATGGTATACAAAATGCCTAAAGAGGTTAATATATTGTTTTTGTAAAATTTTCAAAATAATAAAAAGTAATGTGGTGGTCTAAAAATGTTATATGTTAGCAGTTACTAAAATATAATATAATATTTAATATTGGAAACAATATTCCCTCTTTAAAGTAAGAAAGTTATATTGACAAACCCCATTAAACTCCAAATTAATCTTTAAATCGAAATAAAAATCTTAGTCTCAATTTTTTTTTTTTTTTTAACAAATTTAAGTCTTTTTTTTTTTTTTTTTTTTTTTTTTAATTTGAGTGCAAAATTTGAGTGCAAAAATACATTATGCATTTTGAGCACATTATTTATTGTACTGGTCAGTACAGTAGCAGTGTGTAAGTAGCCACAAGACAAGACAGCAAGAAACACTGAATAAATAAAACATGAACGTATTTTTATTTAAATATTTAGACATACACATTTTCATTTTTAGACTGGGGCACATTCACACACATGTATCGGTTTTGTTTCTGGTTTTAGTCTTGGTTTAGACCTGGCCTAGTTCAGGTTTAGTCCCAGTTTAGTCCTAATTTTTCAGTGGTCTTTCTGCAGATATTAAATTCAAATGAAAAAATTAACTTTGCATAAAATAATACATTGAAACACAAGTCAGCATTTTATTTTACCGTCGCTTCCTTTGTTTTAACTGCTGACAAATACGAATGGAGAGCAAAACCACTCATTTTTATTATGGAAGATATAAAACAAGCAACCACCTTTTATTCACATGCTATAATAAAATAGCCTTAAGTCACTGCATCAGAATTTTAACAATTTCTTTCTGTATCATGTCTACAAGTTATATTTTTTCCTACAAATTAAACTGACTCAAAGTAGTACCCTGGAGAAACACTTTCTACATTTGAAATACAGTTATGCCTATCCAATAAACGAAACCCCAAAGGATAATACCATTACCCGTACTCATTGACTACGGGCCTGTGTAATAAATGGAAAAATTAACAATGCGAGCTGTTTCTCTTACCTCAGCCTGGAAGCCCTCCACCAAAATAGCCACCAGTAAATTGAAGAGCACGTAATTGCCGAATGTCATGAGAGCCACGAAATAGAGCGCTGCCCATGAGGAGGTGGACGCCATGCCATTGTACAGGACCACGTTCCAGTCTTCTTGGGTCAGGATCTGCACAAAAATGAATGGGGGGAATATAAGGTAAAGGAAAAAAAGATGCAATACGTAAATAGTTGTAATATTAAACCGTTTTCTCAAAAGGCATTTTTTTCCCGTGTCTTCGAGTAACATTTGTGTTATATAAAGAGGTTAAAATAAGCCTGTTGCTTGCGATCTGCATCTAATTAGAAAGTTGTGAGTTATGAAAAGGGCTTATAAACTCATCACTATGAATAATTAAGATGCATGGAATGCATAAAAATCTGTTGTCTGTTAACAGCTACAAACAACATTTTAATGTTAAGTACTAAGTCAGATTGATAAAAGGAGAAATTCAATTTGTCAACTGGACAAAGTTTGTTTGGTCGAAAACGTTTCGCCACTCATCCGAGAGGCTTCTTCAGTTCTGGTTCTCATGCTGGTTAGACCTTGTTTATATCTAGCTGCAGGGAGGAGCTACCTACACTGAAAAAAGCTCTGAAACTATCCCAGCTACTCTGTCTCTTTTGTTTTACGAATTCCTCTGGCGTCTAGTATTAGCATATCTATAAGCCCTAGGAGGCGCTCACTACACTGAAATAGCTCTGAAACTATCAACTGTGTATTTGTGTTATCATTGGCATCTTAGATTGTGCAGTAACGATAGGAGGAGACCGGGGACTCCAAGTAGAAGTCTTCAGGAAGCCCACACACACAGACCAATATCTGCTTTTTGATTCACACCACCCACTGCAGCACAAACTGGGTGTTATTCAGACATTACAACACAGGGCCCAAGTGGTTCCCACAAGCACAGAGGGTAAGGAGAAAGAAGAACAACATGTGCAGGAAGCCCTCTCTGTTTGTGGTTATGCTAAATGGGCTGTCAACAAAACCAAAAGAGACAAGGGCAAGAAACAAGACAACAGAGAATCCGAACCCAGGAGGAAAGGGGTAGCAATTCCGTACCTGGCTGGTGTTTCGGAAAAACTACAGAGGATTTTCAGACAATATGAAATTCCAGTTTATTTCAAACCCACAAACACTTTAAGACAAAAACTCGTCCACCCAAAGGACAAAACACCGAGCCACAAACAAAGCAATGTGGTCTACTCCATTCAGTGTAGTGAAGACTGCAGTGAGCGCTATATTGGGGAAACAAAACAGCCACTTCACTAGAGGATGTACCAACACAGGCGGGCGTGCCAGAGTGGACCGTCATCTGCCGTTCATCTTCACCTAGAAGCCGCGGGCCATTCATTTGAGGACAGTGAGGTTCAGATCTTAGCCAGGGAAAAGGAACTGGTTTGAGAGGGGAGTTAAAGAGGCTATTTTTGTCTAAAAAGAGAATCCGTCGTTAAACAGAAATGGGGGAGTTAGACACAACTTGTCTCCCATCTATAATTCGATTCTCAAACAAAGAAACATTAGGACAGACAAGCCATTGCAGAGGGGTGGAGAGGGTCGTTTGGTCTTGAATAGGGAGACGAAAATGGACGCCAGAGAAATTTGAAATACAAAGAGACAGATTAGTTGATAGTTTCAGAGCTATTTCAGTGTAGTGAGCGCCTCCTAGGGCTTATAGATATGATAATACTAGACGCCAGAGGAATTCGTAAAACAAAAGAGACAGAGTAGCTGGGATAGTTTCAGAGCTTTTTTCAGTGTAGGTAGCTCCTCCCTGCAGCTAGATATAAACAGGGTCTAACCAGCATGAGAACCAGAGCTGACGAAGCCTCTCGGATGAGCGGCGAAACGTTTTCGACCAAACAAACTTTGTCCAGTTGACAAATTGAATTTCTCCTTTTATCATGGATTCTACCTGGACGACTGAGGGACTCTTCACGCATACTAAGTCAGATTGTTTTAATATATATTTGAACTTTTAGGCTACGTTCAGACTGCAGCCTGAAGTGACCCAAATCCAATTTTTTTGCCTCTATGCGACCTGTGTCTGATCTTTTAATGACAGTCTGAACGACACAGATCCGATTTTTTCAAATGTGACCCAGGCCACTTGGATATGTGGTCCTAAAACTGATACATATCCGATCTTTTGGCATGCAACTTCAGTCTGAACGGCCAGGTCGCATTCATCCGACCTACACGTCATCAACAAGCGAGAGTGGTACACGTAGGCACTCACAAATGTACACAAAAGTTCTTCTCGTCATACAAAAATTGTGTATGAAGTCCATGTCAGTGAAGCAGCAAAGCACATAGCACCACCCACCACTCTCAGCACCAACACGTTCCTTTCTACAGGAACGACAGCAACTTTAAAATCTCTAGGCGCTCAATGCTAGTGTCCATGTTTCGGCTACTTCGGTAAACACTGAGCACACTCGCTGCATGTGACGTCGTTGTGTCCTCCAAGGCACATGCAGGACACTTTTGGGCGTTTAAAGCTCACACTGGAGATCACATACAAGGCGCATTTAACTGGAAATGTGAACTACCTCACACAAAAAATCGGATTTCACAAAAAAATCCGAATTGAGCTTTAAGCCCTGCGGTCTGGAACACACAGAAAGGCCCAGGGCGACCCGAGAATCGAGCCCAAAACCTTCTTGCTGTGAAGCATGAGTGCTAGCCTGATCATCACATTAAATAAAAACATTATTTTCTTAAATCTGCTACATCTACAATATCATCTATAATCTACAAAAACATTTATTTTCTTATTGAACTGCAATGCCAAATAAAAGATTACTGTATTGCCTATATAAAATCATTGCGCATCTGTTTCGACTATAAAGCAATATCAAATATATACGGGTTTATTATGAGAAGTGTAAAAAATAAAAGCTTTGAAAATGATCCAGCAGAAGAAGCGCGAATGTTTGCTTACTTAACAAACCCCTATAGACCACACAGCAGCATTGCCTTTCTTTCTGGAACACTGCAGTAACTATACTTTTAGTCCAACTTTTAAACCACATTTCGGGACATAAAACGCTACTTCAGCATCTCTATACCCACTGGTGCGCAGTCAGAGCCCCTTCCTCTCTGCATTCTTTCTTTCTTCACGGTTATGCTGAGACAACCACTAGAGGAAAGGAGGATGATATAGAAAATGTATAGAGCAATTTGAGCATGTGTGTCGAGCGCATATGGGCAGGACAGGGGATTATGTTGCAGAAAGAGGATGAGAGAGTGGCTGAGTAGAAACCAGTGTTGCAGTATTTGACTAATGAGAAGAGATTTGTTAGGCAAAGACCAGGGCACAAATGAGGAATGTATTGTACTTGGTGTAGTGATGAATTAGTAAAATGCACCATTTGGAGAGGTAATATATAATGTGGGAACAGGGCTATTTTGTGTATGTTTTCATTGGATTAAAACTACAAGAATGACGTAGCCATGCTTGTTCAGCTAATAGATCTCAGTTACTTTTTCTAGTGCAGCCTCTCCTCTATGGATATGTTATTGTTTGACCTTGAATGTTTCACCATATGACATCAAACATATCTATCTCCAGGGAGACAAGCAGATGGCATAATTAGGCCAAGTTAAAGGTCAGATCTGCGTCATCTCGCTCACAGTAAATATGTCTGTTTACAAGGATTTCTTTTTCACTTGGAAAAAATACATTACAGAATAATATGATGCTGTGGAAAGTAATTCCAGCCAAAGTAATAACTTCGCCATGGAGACAAGCAGGTGGCAGAAACGTTACCAGAAAAGTTACACAGTGCATCTTTAGTAAGCCTGAAAGCAGAGGAGAATAACAAGACAACTGCTAATACTCGCTGGTCATTTTAGTCCTGAACTCCCCCTACTATTTCAGTATACAGTACATTTACAAAGACCTGGGCGGTATGACCAAAAAATGATATCACAGTATTTTTCAAAATTATATTAGTGTCACAGTATTTGTTTAGAACATCTATAATTAATAATCACCTATAATTTCCTCGTATGTGTGTAATGAGTTTAATGTTTGACTCTTCGCATTATGATAAAGTATTTCCACAAGTTCCTTTGATTTTTTAATAAGCCCTCTTTTCTCAAAGGAGAGATGTCTTTCTTCTTTTTTATAAACTGACTTAAATTCATTCTCTGTATAAATGTAATCCCTGGTCAATATAAAAAATCCTTAATAATGATAATAGTAATTAATAATGCAAATGTCATCACTGTATTTGAAACTTTTTAGGTAATTTAGACTATTTTAGATGTATCCCAGAAACTTTTTGTTTTGCAAAAGTTAAACATAAGTTTTTGTTTTAGCTACAAGATTTGGATGAGAATCATCAGAATAACTTGGCCTCAAAATCTGACAGTTCAGTTACCCGTGTGTAATCTTTGTTATTGATCCGTGTGCGTAATTTGTGTAGTGCGTGTAGTTAGCATTAACGTTAGCAGCGTGTCTCGGTTCCTGGCCGATGGGAGCGGCACCGTGGACCTGTCCCATTTCGGCAACGGCCTTGCGGTCCGCGGAGGCGAGTTTGAGGGCTACAGCCTTCGGAGCGGCCGAAAAAGCAGCCTTCTGGTTTGGGTGGTATACTGCCTAGCCCCACATTTACATTTTCTTCAGATTTAGTGAAAGTAATGCATGAAAAGTCCCTCAGTCGTCCAGGTAGAATCCATGATCAAAGGAGAAGTTCAATTTGTCAACTGGACAAAGTTTGTTTGGTTGAAAACGTTTCGCCGCTCATCCGAGAGGCTTCGTCAGCTCTGGTTATTGTACTGGTTAGACCCTGCTTATATCTAGCTGCCGGGAGGTGCGTCCTACAATGAGAAAAGCTCTGAAAACGATCCCCCCTAATCTGTCTCTTTGTTTTTCAAATTACTCTGACGGCTGGTTTCGACCCCCTATTCAACGTCTAACGACCCTCTCCACCCCTCTGCCCTGGCTCTGTTTGACTGGTCTAAGAATCGCATTATAAATGGGAGACAAGTTATGTCTCACTCCCCCATTTCTGTTTAATGACGGATGCTCTTTTTTGACAAAAATAGCCTCTTTAACTCCCCTCTCAAACCAGTTCTTTTCCCTGGCTAAGATCTGAACCTCACTGTCCTCAAAAGAATGGCCCGTGGCTTCTAGGTGAAGATGTACCGCAGAAGCCGGTCCACTCTGGCACGCCCGCCTGTGTTGGTACATCCTCTTGTGAAGTGGCTGTTTTGTTTCCCCAATGCAGCGCTCACTGCAATCCTCACTACACTGAATGGAGTAGACCACATTGCTTTGTTTGTGGCTCGGTGTTCTGTCCTTTGGGTGGACCAGTTTTTGTCTTAAAGTGTTTGTGGGTTTGAACTTGTCTCCCATTTATAATGCGATTCTTAGACCAGTCAAACAGAGCCAGGGCAGAGGGGTGGAGAGGGTCGTTAGACGTTGAATAGGGGGTCGAAACAGCCGTCAGAGTAATTTGAAAAACAAAGAGACAGATTAGGGGGGATCGTTTTCAGAGCTTTTGTCATTGCAGGACGCGCCTCCCGGCAGCTAGATATAAGCAGGGTCTAACCAGTACAATAACCAGAGCTGACGAAGCCTCTCGGATGAGCGGCGAAACGTTTTCAACCAAACAAACTTTGTCCAGTTGACAAATTGAACTTCTCCTTTGATCATAGTGAAAGTAATGCATATAGTCATCAGCATTTTGTTTGTAAAAGACAACACATGGCCGTTAATATGGTACCTTTGAATAGACAGAGGAAGGATTAAACAATACTTCAAGCTAAAACTAAAAGAGGAATCCTTAGTTTGGTGTGACTTTGGCTTGATTAGAATCAGATCTCCCACAGCTCACCTGAAACACAGTGACGATGGCCCACAGCAGAGAGTCGAAGTTCTTGCGGTCAGGTATGGTGTCCCCATTGTCTGTCCTCAGGCTGAATTTGCACCCAAACAGATGCATCCCCAGAATACTAGAATAAGAGAGAAAAGAACATATTTAGGGTAATGTCTAATATTTACACAATGGTAAAATTTTAAACCTTGATTTTGATACTGATATACATTTGTTCTAATTATTTTCGATATTTGTTCTAATTATTTTCTAGTTGAGTTGAGTTCCAGTTGAAGGTTGCGAGTATAAAACTAGGCCTATCCACAAGAAACAAAAACACACATTTCTATTCGTAGTTTTTCACTTAAGGAAATCAACTGTTTTGGAAACGGGTACTGTTCTCCATCTGAACTTTTGAGGACTTTTACCCATTCAAAAGATTTTATTTTTTTTTGAGTTGTCAATTGCTATGGCAAAACGATCTATTGTTAACGCTCTGAAACAAATGGATTGATAAGTATCTATATACACATCTTTAAACAGCCCTAGTTCCTTGTGGCGCTAGCAGAAGTCACCTGAACGTGAAGATGAAGAGCATGAGGAGCATGCAGAAGGTGGCCACGTTGTCCATGGTCTTCATGAGGACCACCAGCTGTCTCCTCAGAGCGGGCAGGAACCGAACCAGCTTCAACACGCGGAGAAGTCTGAAGGTCCTGAGCACGGAGAGCCCGCCGTCTGACTGTCCAGTGATCTCCCATACACTAGGGGGCACAAGAGAGTCAACATTACATTTGACTTTTCTAGTGCTGGATTTGTCTTTTGGTATTATATATATAGAGACTTAAAACCAGAGGAGACAGAGCCTTTTCTGTGGCTGGACCAAAGCTGTGGAACGCTCTGCCTCCTCACATCAATACAGCTCCCACTGTGGAGTGTTTTAAGTCTCGTCTTAAGACCCACTTTTATTCTCTGGCTTTTAATCCCGCATGAGTTGTGTGGTCCTCTGTGTTTTTATTTTATTTCATTTATTTATTTTACTTTATTATTTAATTTATTTATTTTATTTTACTTTATCTTGTTTTTACTTACTCCATGGTTCTGATTTGATTTGACTGGTTTTATTGTTTTGGGACTAGTGAATCATATACAGTACCTGATGTTTGTTGTGTCGCTAGTTTTTCTGTCTGTACAGCACTTTGGAAACTGTTTATGTTTATGAAATATGCTATAGAAATAAAGTGGATTTGGATATATATATATATATATATATATATATATATATATATATATATATATATATATATATATATATATATATATGATATTTACAACACAGTATAGAAAAAAAAATAGTGCAAAAAAGTCCTATACAGCTGGTAATACACATTAGTTATCCAAGTTATTGCAAGTCTTGCTCAGATATTGCAGTAGGGGTGACACATACAACCATATATACACAAGAAAACAGAATTACTATTGAAAAACCCAAACCACAACTCAACAAGGTCCATAAGTTCGAGATGAGATTTTGAACCAATTTACAATAGAAATCAAACAATGTTTAAGTGTGAAAAACACTACATGTTCCGCGCTGTCCACAGGTATATTTGATTATATTATTTCACTACGAAATAAAAACATAAAGTCTTCTCTGTCTGAATATGTCTATAATTGGAGGACTCTTTTAGCTACAGCTGCTCAAACATGCACAACTTTCCAGAGCTTGAGAGAGTAGCCATTTCATTCCTGTGCCAAATGATAATATCTCACGAGACTTGATTTTCCCGTGTGCGCACAGTCTCGTGGCAGTTTTTTATAGTACTTTTTTTTATTATTATCCCTGTAGGGAAATGTCCTCTGCATTTCATCCATCCTTTCAGGAGCAGTGGGCAGCACATGCGGCGCCTGGGGACCCATCTTTGTGATCTTATTGCTACGCTTGGTCAGGAGTGCCCGGAGGAAACCCACCCAGACGTGGGAAGAATATGCACTGTGCTAGCCACTCAGCCGCCTTGTTGTATGAGATCTCGTCCCATGTACGGTGTTAATTTTAGGACATCCTCAGGTCTCAGACTCAGGTGTCAGACTCAAACGAAAAGGCATCAGGTCTCAGCTGAAGAGGCATCAGGTCATGGGTGAAACGGTATCAAAGTCGCCTAAAAGTCACTCAGTCTCAGAAAAACCTTTGTCATCTTCAGACAAAACTGCATCAGGTCTCAGAAAAAGCGGCCTCAGGCCAAAAGTCGTCCGTCTCCTGCGAAACAGCATCAGAGTCGCCTAAAAGTCTCTCAGACTCAGAAAAACCTTTATCATCTTCAAACCAAACTACATCAGTCTTCAGAGGAAAAGGCCTTGATCTAAAAGTTATAGTCTCAGAAAAATCTGTCGAGCTCAGACCAAACGGCGTCAGCAACTAGGGTTAGCAATCTTTTCCAGCATGCTAACACAAGTAAGCTTTTGTAATGAATGTGAGTCGACAGCAGTGCAATGATTTATTCATTTAAAATCAAAGACAGAAGTCCTCCAAACTTTTACCTGTGAAGTAACAATTCTGGGTTTGTTAAAACAGGATTCAAAAGTCCAATGTTATCCTAATTATTCAATGTGACCTTTACAAACACGTTTCACGCATTTCAGAGCTGTCATGGAAACGCTAACAACAACTAGCATGCAAATGAAGAGCTAATTTGCAAAAACAGATAAATTCCATTTAAAAACAAGTCACCAGAGGCTTACAGTTTACCTTTTGTATAGCAATGTTTTCAAAAGTCAAATGTATTTTACAGCCATCACTTACCTGTAGAAGATGGTAACAAAAAGAAAACTACTTTTGGCAGTTTTTCAAAACAGAGATGTCTGTTTTTGCAATTGAACTCTTCAAATATTTCAAGAATCTCCCTTCACTCCATACATCTGATAGACAGGATAGCTTTTGCTGACAGATGGTAAGACAGTGCACCCAGAGTTGTGCAGACTAACGAGTGACAACTGCAGGAGAATTGTAGAATATGAACGAGTGTGTTACGCTGTGTCAGTGTTAGTGCAGGCAAAGAGCACTTCAGATGTCAAACGTAGCAAAACAGCTTGCAATATTTATGTATTTCTATAGAGCCTGTTTTGTGCTGTCAAATTGTACTGTTGACTATAATCAAGTCAAGTCAATATGAATGGAATATGTGTTTTCAAAAGGCCCATATTACGCTATTTTCTGATCTATGTCATTTCAAGCTAAACATATTTTGAGACCAGTCAAGAATAACGTTTGTATTACTCGGCCTGTCATGATAATTACTATATTTTCTTAGTATATGGCAGCTACCCTATAAATAAACATATGAATTGGCCAGAAAACTTTTTACAAATCCTGTTTACCTGATGATGACGATGATGCTGTCGAAGATGTTGTACGGATTCTTGATGTAGCCGAAGAGCCCAAAGGCGAGCAGCATGAAGCCCATCTCCAGAACAAACATACTGGTGAACACGATGTTACTGATCTCCAGCACATCTGTCAGCTCCTCCGGCTACAAACACAAAAGAGATGAGTTACAGACAATGAGCTAGAAAATAAAAAGATATTAATCAGTACCAACATTAATATCAAAACTAGATACTCATTTGAGGAGGTATAGATACTAAACAAGTCATAGTTAAAGGACGAAAATGAACCTGAATAGAACCTGATGACGCTGTAGAAGCAAAACGCATTGTTCTCTCTAATCCCAATAAAGGAATAAGAGTAAAGTCAAGCGAGTGTGCGGTAAATTTCTTCTTTTCTGGAATGAACCTGAATAGCTTTAGAATACCTGAGCGAACCTTGTGAGGCTGTAGAGGCGAAAGGCTTTGTTCGCTCTAGCCTAATAAAGAATAAAGTCAAGCAAGTGTGTGGTAAACCTCTTTCTTCTTGGAACTGTTGAATGTTCCTGCTGTTACCAGCACCTGGAAGCTGTGCATGGAGTCTTGAACTTTTAAATTATCTTGAGCTGTGTCAGAACAAGTATAAGACCCATCAGTTTTAGTATCATGACACTAGCAGCTGCATAAAAAAATTGATGCTGTCTCAATTGTTGTTGTTGTTTTGAAGGTGCATTATGTAATATATGGCATCAAACTGATCTATCTTCATAGGGACAAGATTACAGGTCAGATCTGTGGTTCACAATAAGAATGTGTGTTTAACAGGTTTGTAAAATAAGATAATCATTAACTCCCCTCCCTGAAGGACAGCTACACCTCCCAATGCCTCAGCACCTCAGGGTCATACCTCATACCTCATACCTCAGGGTGGAGAGGATTACCCTGGATGTCTCCCACCCCGCACACCATCTCTTTGAACTGTTACCATCAGGAACACGTTACAGGTCCATCAGAAGCTGGACCAATAGGCTAAGAGACAGCTTCTTTCCCCAAGCCATCACCAGACTGAACTCACGTATGCACTACCCCCTCCCCCTGCCCCCCCAACCACACCACAACACTTTACCTTACTACATTTACTAATTCTGTGAATTTCCTGCATGCCAAGTGCTGATTGCTGCTATTGTTTGTTTTGTTCTGTTTTTATTGGTGATTGTTTGTTTGCTGGTCACATATTCTGTGATACATCTGCAGAGAAGCCTTCCCCAATTTCATTATGTTTTTACCTGGCATAATGACAATAAAGACTATTCTATTCTATTCTGAATGCATACAAGATAGATCCTGCTAATGCCATACTGTGGAATATTTCGTACAAAGCAATAACATGGAAACAAGCAGGTTTCTGACCACCCCAACAGAAATGATACATAGCGCACCCCTGCACCTTTGTTTTCATTTTTGTAAAGAGGGTTACATAGGCTATGAGTTTTGGACAGAATCGTACTGCAAACCGTAAGGAGGGTTCAAATTTAGAGAGATTGCTAGATTACTCAAACATGCATGAACCTCTTCAGGCGTGTTTTTGATGAGGGAGTGTTATAACATGGTAGAAATCTCCAAAAAGTCAATTTTTCATAACACCCGCTCTTAAAGATTGTTATTTTTGCTGTGATGATTTGCAGATGTAACCGTTTACATGACACTTCCGTAACCTGATAAAACCAGAAATCAGACAACGATCAGATTCTGATTTTTGAAGATAATGATATTCCAATTTCTCCTATCTCCAAAACGATTCCACCATTATCTAGTTGACAACACATCGCAAACCGAAATCTGTTTACTTCTCCATTGTATTATGCACTTGTCCCAGCCTATTTGCTCTGCCAGCCCTGGAGCTAAGACTCAATCAATCAAGTATGGAGCGACAGCCAGGCTCAATCACTCGCAAAGCCCCAGCAGCATTCATCCATCAAGGGCCCGATCTACTCCACTTACCCCAGCTATGCAGCCTGTGACCCGGCCAACGTTTTAAGTGCGGCCCCTCGTATGAGCACATGCCCGGTTCATTATGAGACAGTGAGAGACGCAGTTTTGGACTCTGGTAAATGAGAGATATTCAAATAATTTGGGTAATGGCATAATGTTAAAACAGGTTGGTGGTGGGGAATTCTGTGGTGGAGTTAGTGAACTATTATGTCCTGGTTTATGCTTAATATTTACATTATTACATTTAACAACAATGCCTTTGTTGTCATGCACTAATGAGCTAAGGCAGGAGTGTCCATGATGGAGAGCATCATGGACACTCATTTGGGCATTGTATTGTGAAAATACTTATTAAATTTGATTCATTCTGACACTGTTAATGATTCATTAGTTTGGGAAGTAAACATTGGATAAATATTATATAATATTGGCACTGTAGAATTGTATTTTATGAGTGACTTTGGCAACCAAAAAGGTTAAAAAGTCTAAATTTGAAATGGTGAATATTAAAAAGACATTATATTATTATTATTATTATTATTATTATTATTATTATTATTATTATTATTATTGCCTTTTTCATATTAAAATTAATATTTTCAGATTTTCAGTTTGCATATTTCTGCCAAAATCTGTGAACAACCCATGGAGTTAAATAGACCCATGTCCTCCATTTCAAATATAGACTTTTTTTTATTTATTTTTTTTACTTTTTTGGTTGCCAGAGTCACTCATAAAATACAATTCTACAGTGCCAATAATATATCATATTTATCCAATGTTTACTTCCCAAACTAATGAATCATTAACAGTCTCAGAATGAAGCATTTTCACAATACAATGAAAGTTGTTATGTTGTTATCATTTTAAAAATGTTTGGTTGTCGGCTTAATATTTTCTTGCTGAATATTTGACATTTGATACAGTGAGAGACAGGAGGACACTGGACAAACTGCTCTCCATCATGGACACTCCTGTTCACCCACTGCACCAGACTATAGAGGGACAGAGGAGATAATACTCCCTACAACTGTACAACAACTCACCCTTATGTAAGAGATAATACTCCCTACATCTGTATATACTGTAGTAGCTGTGATTGGATATCTTATTTGATGTTGTATTTTATACTTTATTACTTACTTATTTCATTCTAATTTGTACATAGACATTTATTATATTTTTTTACTTTTATAATTATGTCTCATTTGACACTGGTCTATTGCTCTTTGGTTGCTATTCCATCTATTTTTTGTTACTCTCTGTTATTATATTTGATGAGTGAGCTACTGTACCCAAACAGTTTCCCTTGTGGATCAATACAGTTTGTCTAAGTCTAAAGTCTAAGTTTAGTACAGGAGACATTTAGGACTATAAATTGTGGAAAGTACCTGACAAATGCCTTATTGGATCTTACAGGAAACCCCAAATACCGTAATTCCACTGACTGATAGAGGGCGCCATAGTACATTGCACGGGCTAACTTCACCTGATCCCACCTGCCAAAATGACAGACAAGACCAACACGCACCATCGCACTCATCACATTCACACTTCGAAATATTACCACTAGTTCTAATTTCCACTTCTACATGCTCTGCCAAACACGATCACATGATTTAAACTCAATCTCTCTCACTATTGTGTATCAAGTATTTGAGCCTGGCAATTGTCTCTGCTGCTGCTGTTTATGTTTGTCCGTGGAGGTGTTTATTTTGATTGGAGACTCATCCTTTGCAGTTCTTATTACCAGTGCTCCCAAGATGTCTGCCGCAGCCAATCACGTGTCTAAGTGCGCAAATTACAGCTCTCTGCGGACTTGATTACTTCTTAAACGGATACAATGGAGTCTATATGGAGCAATGATGACACATGAGGGTGAAGCCGGCAGTTCAATGCAATCTGAGAAGCAAAACAGACTGGGTTAATGTAAAGGTGAAGGAATTGTAACGCTTATTACACAAGGCAAAAAAATAAGGAATGCAAGGGTAGTGTTTTAAAGGGAGATTTAAGTACATGTGACAGATTTTCAGTTTTTTTTTCTAATTATGACTTGGTTTGGTGGGATAATGAGCCTCTCTGTGGGAAATATTGATCATAATTTTACAGTCAAGTAGCAGTTTGTGAAGAAAGGCTAAAAGAAAAAAGTTGAAAATTACTGGAAGTAGCACTGAGTTCTAAAAAAAAAAAAAAAATCCCACTACCCACTACCAATGTCAACAATACACAATATTGGATCCAAAATACAGTTTAAGGGTTGATTTAAGAAAATATAAGTGTTTTCATTATTTTAAACTGTCAAATAATAATTACACACATTTGCCACTTGTTTACAGTATAGTTTCTAACAATCATGGAATTTCACAGCTCCTGCTCATGTCAAACCAGGAAATCAAATGATAAACTTGGCCAAAATTCTAAAACTAGAGAAAACTCTGCACAACTTTGAGCAAAATCTTAAATTTAATTCCGTTAATGATAATGTATTGAAATGTGTAGTCTGGTGGCATGATAACGTTATAACTTGGCTAAAAACATTTTGTAAAACATAAGACCTGTATGATTTTACTAAAATTCTTGCCTAGCTTTTGTTTTCTATTGTTGTTATATTTTGTTACTTCCTGGTTGGTTGATTCCACAGCTATTACCTGATAACCATAAACTGTGCAGTAGTTATAATTAGAATAATACAAAATAAGTGATAACAACTTTTTGTGAAATAAAAACTTAAACTGTCATAAAAATCTGTTCCTTGTGAGTAAATTTCCTTGCATTTTGGGTGTAACTTTTAGTGTTGATGACATAGTTCTAAAACTTACTACTACTTGCTATTTTTGTACCTATTTCCCCAACAAACAGCAACTTAACTGATACAAAACCATGAGAAATATTTACCACAGGTAGAATCCCACCAAACCAAGTCATAATTAGAAAAAAGAATCAAAACCAGTTACTTTAAATTGGCTGAAAATGAGTCCATGTAGCCTAACTGTGTGTTCCTAGTGCTTTTCTTTGATAATTTTTCACATAAAATCTTGAAAGGCTATGGAGCAGCTCTCAGCCACATATTCTGTCCAGTGCTACACCCATGCTTATATTTAACAGTGGCGTTTTCATTGCCGTTTGTGGCCCGCTCAGTTAACAGCGCAAGTAATGAAACTAAACAATTCAGGTTTATTATATTTGCTGTATAGTGCTGAGAGGGCTTTGTACGGGCTTTCCGGAGCTAAACTTTCATTCACAGCTGCATCAGCAGTTGTAGAAGTCATAGTACTTACAGTTACTAAAGTAATTGTACTTCTGAGAGTAGCTTTCTGACACTATACTTGTACTTGATTAATATTTTCTATATAGAGTAATGAAAAGGTTATTGTTAAAGGGTTTATATTACACTATTTTGACCAGACCTGGAGTGGTGTTTCAGTGTAAAGTTCTTACTTCCAGTTCTTCCTGTAAACAGAAAACACTCTGTTCTACATTGTGATGTCATACAGGAAGTGCTCCTCTGTGTTTTTAAACTCCATACACCTTCACTAGATCATTTCAGACCAGGAATTACCAATCTCAAGTAACCTAAAGATTAAAGTAGCTGTTAACCTGAAAACTACAGTGTTTAGTCTTTTGTCTAAACTTAGCTTCTTTTGAGAGATGTCAGATCTGTGGAGAGGTGAGCTACTGACAGTAAGAATGCATGTTTTCTATACTATATATATATAAAACTATATTTGAGCAATAAATACACCTGTAAATAGATGCAACCTAAGTTTAATATCATACTGTGGAACATAATTCTCATCATCTCCATGGAGAGAAGCAGGGGGTGGATCCCGCGCTAGAAAAATAACATAGCGCTACTCTAAAAATGTCAAATATAATGCACAATACATTGAAAAGCTTATTTAAATGAAGTGTTGGGGTGCGAAATGGATTAAAGCTGACCTTGAGCACACTGTTTTTTAAGTGATTCATAAGGTTTTTGTTTTTTTCTTTTAAGAATGGGCCTCAATCCAGACAATCAATAAGATCCGTGAGCCAAAGAGCGCTCTGCTTTGAGCTGCTTTGTCAAAATTTAATAAGGAAATTGATGAATCAAAATAAAACAGTGTGACAAAGGCCAAGCTCATTCAACGAAGAAAAATGCAGTGTTTTTGTGCTCATGGTTTTTAATGGATTATCATGGAGACTTAACTGTCAGGAAGCTGTTGTGCAAGCAGAGGTGGAGAGATATGCTCCCCGGGCGCAGTCATGTGCTGCCCACTGCTCCTAATAACATGATGGGTTAAATGCAGAGAACAATTTCTCCTGTGTGAGATCAATGAAGTCATTCTTCTTCTTCTTCTTCTTCTTCTTCTTCTTCTTCTTCTTCTTCTTCTTCTTCTTCTTCTTCTTCTTCTTCTTCTTCTTCTTCTTCTTCTTCTTCTTCTTCTTCTTCAATGATAATATTTTTATTTGGAATTTGGGGGAAATGTCAGTAGTTTATAGACCCAAACAAAAATGTTCCTTTTGCCCAAACACATGCCTATAAGTAGTAAAATCAGAAAAATGGATAATTTTGCAGTGGTCTCTTATTTTTTTCCAGAGCTGTATGATGCCAGAATACTACTCGGAAAAGTATAATTTGTCCAAAAAGATACTCAAGTAAATGTAACTGTACTCCCCACGTGTTTGTTGACTAGTAATTAATGAAAACATAAGCTAGTGTGCGTGGGTCATGCAGTAGCAGTAGCATGGCGGCACAGAATAGCTGCTGCAAACAGTGGCAAAAATGACTAATGGTTAGCACCCCTAATTAGCTTTGTGCTGTCCCTCGGTGCTCGGCTGTACACAGCAAAACCACGGCAAAAAAAACACATCTGCAAAATGATCACAGCCAACAAAGCACACAAAGCACAAAGAGTGTAACTGGAAAAGCTGAAATGACTTGCTGCTGAATCCATCTTATAAAAGTGACTAAGATTAGTGATCATAAATGTATTTTTTATATTAATATTCAGTTTGCCCAGGTGTTTTAGCATTTCAGAGCCAGCAGAAATATCACCGGCTGAGTTAATACAATAATGACTTTCAGAATATATTTGTAGAGTTCTAGGCTACAGGGTTAGCAGTGCTTATACTGCACATACTAAACTTAGAACTAAAACTAAACAACAGACATTATGGTAATGTCTAACCTTGTTTCCACCTCCACAAACTCCACACAACGAAATGTGTCCTCAAACGCTCCTGGTCCAAAAATGTGCGCCATGAATGGAATGCCGATTAGAAAACATGAACTCCAAATCTAATCTCAAAAACTGACAGAAAAATGACATCTCTTTTCCTCCCAAATCCTTTTTTGATTAAAACTGTTTGTGTCATTTAAAGCTGCAGTATGTAACATTTTCAGGAAAGGGTCCAACATCAGCTTGTCTTAATATTTTAGCAATATTCTAGGCAGTAAGTTCTCCATGGAGTCTAGCAGGTGGTGGACCAAAAATGAAACATAATCACTTTAAAGCAGGGGTGTCCAAACTATGGCCCAGGGGTCAAATCCGGCCCTCTGACCAATTTTTGTTGGCCCCCAGGGATCCTGCTGAATTGGCCCAAATGATCATAAAGCCATTGAGCAGTACTTTTTACTAGGGCTGTCAGTTTAACGCGTTAATTAGATTAATTACACTGCAAATTAACGCGTTATAAAAATTAACGCAATGAATTATGAGCGGCAATTCAATGCGTGTGCATTTTAAATTTGGCATGCGGCGAGCAAATCGCTGCCAGGGCCTTTGAACGGCAAGTTTATTTATAAAAAAAAAACGAAGGACTATCAACAAGAATGCGGTGATTTGGAGCTTTTGTCAAAAATAATTTTCCGATCACCGAAGCTGCTCCAGCCTGAAGGATCATTTGAACGATAAACACGTCTGGACAAGTTCCACTGTTACTGGTGATTGAGCGAGCGTGAGCGCACTTCAACAAACCAACAAACCACGCTCAAAGAATTTGGGAAATGATTGAGCAACGCGACCGCAGAAAAACTGACAAACTCAATCGCAAAGTAGGATCGCTCGCTCACTCACAATCCCCCCCTCTCTCTCTCTCTGTCCCTCTCTCTCTCACACTCTTAAAATGCGATTAGTTAATTACGAATCCTGTAATTAATTAGATACATTTTTTAATGGCCTGACAGCACTATTTTTTTTACTTCAAATTCCGATATCTTGATCACTGCAACCTCAAAGCTAACCTCACTGCATTATGATACAGACCTAATTTGCGTTCTAGGACTTTTAAAGGTGTTATGGCTCCGTCGAACTCGTATAAAATGCATCTATCTGAAAGTCTCACTGTACTCACCAGCTCTACGGCCCTCCACTCTGAATATGTTTGTATATGCGGACCTGGGTGGAAAAAGTTTGGACACTCCTTCTTTAAAGAGTTTTATCTACAGAGAGGTTTTATCAGACCATCGTTCAGCTCCAGTCAAATGAAGCTCACCAAGGCCGGCAGTTATAGGCGCAAATTTGAAGCCAAGTTCCATATTAGGAATAAGAATTGATTTACGGACAAAACTGTGAAATAAAACACATGTCGAGTGGGTAAATAAGAACATTTTATGACCAAAATGACAAGTCTGACAACGGCAGTTACAGAGAGACGGGGCGATGTTTTTTCAATACAAAGTGAAATAGAACCGATGGAGTCGATGGAGTCCAAATTGCACCCATACTCACTTCCAATTTTGAGTGCAGTTGCTAGCGGGTTAGCTATGTCCATTTAAATATACAATCTATGGATTTTGTGCGATTTTATGCTGTAGAACTATATTACAGCTTATGAAATAACATCTCAACAAGCAGATTACTGATCCTCCACCTGGAAAGTTACACAATGCACCTTTAAAGCTTATACTGCGTACATTTGAAATCACTCTCTGAGCTCTCCACCCTCTCTGCTGGTGTGTTGAGAAGTTTGTCTCTGGGTGTCACATAAGTGGGATGATGAGTACCGCAGTGAGAGCACCTCTTACATAAGTCCCTGTGTCTCCCTCTGCCTCTGGGTGCTGTTGGCCCAATATGGCCATGGCTCTCCCAGGCTGTGCTCCTCTGTTTACACTCAATCCCACTCTGGAGCACAAACATGAGGAGGTGAGGAGATGGACTATACACCGCCAGCTCACAACATCTTTATAATGGATGTATGCAGGGTGTTTTTTTTTTATTTTTTTATTACAGGCCCTATATTACGCAAAATTGACTCTTATGCTTTGTTATAATGTTGTTACCTCCTCCAAAACAAACCTGGAATTGTGTTTTACTTAATTCACACACGCTTGAGCAACCTTTATTATTAGTTTGCTCCTGTTCCACATTGGGATTGTCATGAAATGATTTTAGTTTATGCTATGCTTGTACCTTTTATTTAGTCAATTCGGTGGCTGAAATCATCCAAATGATTCTAATGAATGAACACAGTGGAGCACACAAGGTGAAACAGGGTATTTCTATTTAAGAGGAGAACTTCCCTAAAATATACAGGGCTTGTGTGATAAACAAGTGTGAATGAAACAAAACACAAGGTGTGATTTTGATGAGGAAACACCCTTATAGAGATAGATCAGAACATAGCGTAATATGGGACATTTTTATTTTTCTGTGGGGGAACTCTAAGTTAAAATTACTTGACTTCAAAATAATATATTGTCCCATTATAAATATAGAGGCAATTTTAGATATTTAACAAAATAGGACAGGGGCATTGTTGTTTAATAATATATATTTTTTTCATAACATTGTTTCCATGGAAAAGTTGTTCATTTTCCTATAATATTCCACAATATAGAATCAACTCTACAGCTCTGGAAAAAATAAGAGACCACTGCAGTTTTTTTCTGAAATCAGCATCTCTACATGTATTACAGCCATTCCATTCCAGCATCTGTTGAATTCCAACACAAACACAAAGCTGAGCTACTTCAGTTCTTGCACCAGGAGTGGAATAAAGTCACCCAAGAACAATGTGAAAGACTTGTGGAGAGCATGCCAAGACGCATGAAAGCTGTGATTAAAAATAAGGGTTACTGCACCAAATATTGATTTGTGAACTCTTCTTAACTCATTCACTGCCGGTGACGTCTATTGACGTCCCCTCGAATCCAAACGTTGACTGCCATGACGTCTATAGACGTCAATTGCGTTTTTCAGCGGGGGTTGCTAGAATACGACCTGGAGCAATTTTGAAGGTGTAATTCACGTCTCTCAACCTGTAGGTAGCGGTCTTATCTGCCGATCGGAGACCCGGAAGAGAGGAAAAGTGTAGTTTGTGTACTGTGTATTGGCGAGAGGAGCAAGATGGCGAGGCGAGGGAACCTGGAAAAGCAAATGACTGTTGATCAGCGCCTACGGAGTGGTCTGATCGGTCTTGGAACCCAGGATCCTGGATCAGAGGATCGCAGAGACACGCCGGATCAAGCAGCGAGGTCGGAGCAGAGATCTGCTCTGCCCGAGGCAGGCGACGTGTTGTGCGTGCGCTGCGCGGAGCAGGGACTCTGATCAGAACTACGTCAGCGCCAAAGAAGAAGTTTACTGACTTGGAGCAGTAAATCCTGGTCTCCAGAGAGGCATGCGATGAGAAGAATTAAGTTTACATGATGCTGCTGTGTGGGAATTGTAATGAATGAAGTTATATGTGTGTGTACGTACGTGTGTGCCCGTGTGCGTAGTATAAGTAGTAAAAACTGATAATTTTGCAGTGGTCTCTTATTTTTTTCCAGAGCTGTATATCTGTCTCCATGGAGAATGTATGGTTTTAACTCTCTATTTCCATGGAATTATATTGTTACACATTCCCAGAAAGTTATATATTATGGCTTTAAGATTAAGAATATATGAATAACTAAATACCGAGGTGCACTATGCAACTTTTCTGATCAGGATTGTGTTATGTGCTTGTCTACATGGAGATGTTATTGTTTCACTTATCTATTTTGCACTTCATTCAGTTACTTAAATCACATGCTGAAGAAGACAGCTTGTAAATAGGATATACCAGGGCCCTTTCCAGCATCTCAAGGGCCCTTACATTGCCATCATTCAGACATTACTTAACGATCAGTGGTTGTCAAACATTTTACAGCAAGTACCCCCCTAAGAAAATATTTGGCCTTCTGAGTACCACCAGATCTAAACCAGGTCCATAACAGGACTACAGCTCTGGAAAAAAATAAGAGACCACTGCAAAATGATCAGTTTTTATGATTTGACTACTTATAGGTATGTGTTTGGCCAAAAGGAACATTTTTGTCTGAGTCTATAAACTACTGACAACATTTCCCCCAAATTCCAAATAAAAAATATTATCGTTTAGAGCATTTATTTGCAGAAAATAACAAATGGTCAAAATAAAAAAGATACATATTTTCAGACCTCAAACAATGCAAAGAAAGAAGATCAAATTCATTTTAAAACAACATAATACTAATGTTTATACTTAAGAAGAGTTCAGAAATCAGTATTTGGTGCAATAACCCTTATTTTTAATCACAGCTTTCATGCGTCTTGGCATGCTCTCCACAAGTCTTTCACATTGTTCTTGGGTGACTTTATTCCACTCCTGGTGCAAGAACTGAAGTAGCTCAGCTTTGTGTTTGTGTTGGAATTCAACAGACGCTGGAATGGAATGGCTATAATACATGTAGAGATGCTGATTTCAGAAAAAAAGCACTTTTTTGTCTCTTTTTTTTTGTTTTTTTCCCCCCAGAGCTGTATGTCAGATTTAAACTAGGCCTAAACCAGGTCTAAAATAGGATTAAATAATTGGTACACTAGGTCTAAACAGGGACTAGTCACACATGTGGATGAAACTGATTCTAAATTAACCCTAAACCCGTACCTTTGTTTGAGAACCACTTCCATGACACAGTCTATTTCACAAAGGACACCAGTGGTCAAGTCATTAAAAAAAAATCTCACTAAGCAAATGAAGCCTGCTAGAATGCATTAGCACTGTGTGTAGAACTGTTTTTGCAGAACAGGACTTTGGGGCTGCTTTTGTCTGCCCTGCTGCATCTGCTCAGACTTAAAGAGACAATAAGATTTGATGAATTAAATTTGATATTTCATAAACATGATTGACATCACAATAGCCCCAGACACAAAGTAGACATGTTCAAATCAAATATAGTTCTTACTGGTAACAACTGTAATATTGATTTCTTCTTAGTAACAAAACACTCGACATGATGGCCAACTACTTTATGTTATAATTTGGTTTTGGTTCTCAAGATAATTATCCAATCAGAAAACAGAATAAGCCTCAAGTGAGTCGCTCATTCAGGTTGCAAGTTTCAATACTGAAATCCAGTTGGTTTAAACCTAAAATGCATCTCTCTGATCTGAATGGTCACTGCCTAAACCTGCACAGTCATGGATCAGTGCTAGTGCAGCTTCTGCAGCTCAGTGAGGGAATTCTGGAAGTTCTGAGCTTCACATGAGACCTGTCCATATACAGAGAAAGAGAAAAACGTGTATCCTCTATACGCAGCTTCAGGCACTGATAACTCAGGTTCATTTGTGATTGTAGTACCAGTAAGAGTGCAGGCTACATACCAGGCCTGGACTGGTAATTGGGCATACCGGGCATTTTCCCGGTGGGCCGACAGTCCTAGGGGCCGAGGCTGGTTTTTTTTGTTGTTTTTTTTTTACTTAGAGACTGGCCCACAATTTAGAGGAGGCAGCCCATTGGTCAATCTTCAATATAGACAGTTGACTAAACCAATCAGGATATGATACAAGGAGAAATTCAATTTGTCAACTGGACAAAGTTTATTTGGTCGAAAACGTTTCCCAATAATAACCAAATAAACTTTGTCCAGTTGACAAATTGAATTTCTCATTGTATCATGGATTCTACCTGGACGACTGAGGGATTCTTCACAATCAGGATATAGTATCTTATGAGAGAGGTCCCACCCCTTTCTCTGCGCTGAGCCCCGCCAGCTTCAGTGTTGAGTGTGGAAACATGAAGTGGCAGAAAGGGGGTGTGGAGAAGTTGCGAACTTAAAGGTTAAAAAATCTTGCTATAGATGCTGTGAAATTCGTCATTTTGAAGCCAAAACAGGTGACCTATTTGCATTATGTAGATTTGATGAGTTTTTTTGTTTTTCGGTGTGTGCAAGATGCATTTTAAATAAACCGTTAAATGTGTAGTTACTGCGAATTTGCTGGTGGTTTTTGGGAGCTGGGATTTTTCCTTTAAGTGTTGCGCCCTGGTTTCCCCTCGGCTAAGATGTAACAATAGTAAAATAATTTGCTTCGGGGAACACATACATAAATTAGTCCGTTGTGCTCTGCTAATTATGAGGGGCCGGTCTAACCAAAAATGCCAGGGCTGTGTTTTCGTCCCAGTCCAGCCCTGCTACATACGGTTCCTTTAACACAGCCAAATGTCATTTCCCAGCTGTGTGTGAATGTCTCCTCTCACCTGCTCGTGGTACTCGATGCCCATGCTGAGGGTATTGACCAGGATGGCGATCATGATCCCTCTGTTGAAGTATTTACTCTCCACGATCCTTTTGAGTTTTTCCCTGAAGTCTCTCCAGGCCTGAAACACACTGCTTTTGTACTCGCTCATCCCCCGCCGCCGCAATCGACCACGCACACCCCGCAGGTCTCCCCCCTGTCGGGAACAAGCAATTGGGTTTAACACAGAGCACAGCTAGGAGGGAAGATACAATTAGCTGGTATCTGGATGTTAAGGTGAGTAGCCAAAAGTTGTACAGATGTAAGAATAATGTTCAAAATAATAGTACTCAAGAACTCAGTATTACTAAGAATAATAATTGAGACTGTCTGGATTTAAAATTTGAAGTTAATGTAATTGGATGAACAAAACAAGACTATGACTGTGTCCCATTACTCACTGCGTGCACATGTACGAGTGTAATCCGATTGCAAATGGATTGGGATCGTATCGAAATGCACAGGCTAAGGATCGTATAGGGATTGGTTTCCCGAATCCGATTGGAACCCCTGGCTTAGGCCGATAGTAATCCCCTTGGTGCCACCTCGTGCACGATATCGGATCGGATTGGCGTACTGTGCATGCATGGGAATTTTCGCCCGGGATTTCACCCGAAAGTGGCAGGAGGCGTCGACGCCGTCATAAGTAGCGATTGTTGCCGGAAAAGTCAGACGAAATCATGGCTGCGAAGAAAGAATGCACAACACGTACACCAATGCTGCTCCGTCAAACTCCTCGAGCGCCATCTTTGTATACCGCCACATAGTTTGTTGTGTTTTTATTAGTAGCCATCACCCGGACGTAGTTGGACTACAGTGCCACATAGCGTAGCGGAGCCGGCCAGGTCGCTGACCATTATCCGATTACACGAGTGTCATGTGCACTTGGATTATAGGACAGACCACCCGCCGAGTAATGGGATCGGATTTGAAGAAATCCAATCCGATCCCACCATGTGCACGCAGTGAATGTCTTATCCCTTCCTCTTCTCCTTTATCTACGTCTTTGTCTTGCCCCTCAATAACGAGCTGAGAGGGCTCGGGGTACGAATGTTCCCCTAAGAAATGAGACACCACTCGATTACCATTTGTGTCATCATCCCTTGCCTCTACCTGGCTGCTACGTCTACAGAGGCGACAACAACTGACGCAAACAAACGTAAACAAATGTCAAGGATTATCGGGTACCTCAGCTTGACAAAAAAACTAGCTTGTTTATGCATGAAAGTTTGATGAACACGAAACGATAATGTGGGCTGAACAGACATCACTACAATTAATACCGCAACAATAGTTCACTAAAAGTAACGTAGAACATAAGCATCGTAATTGTAAACCATGCTAAACTGTTAATCAATAATTACAGCTGCTGAAAATACATTTATGAGACTTCTTGGCTGGTCAATGTGACGCTGCCATCCTGATCCCAAAACCTGCCTGGGCTTGTAGGCGTACCCCTTCGTTCCAAGTCTGGTTGAGAGCTTACTTCGTTTCAAGGGGTATGTAGCCCTTGGTCGTGGCCCTAGCCCTTGATCAAAATTAGAATCGGGACACCCCTTGCCCTCACATGAACGTGCAAAACCAAGTGGTAGGGGTAAGACGGAGGGGTAAGACAGAGAAATAGGACGCAGCCTTATTAAGAGTAGGAAGAGTAATCAAAGAGGTACTGTGACACTGTCAAATATATTACTCAAGTAGGAGTAAAAATATGGTGTCCTAAAAAAAAAAACTCAGGTAGTGGCAAAACTATACACTAAAACCCACGAGGACGGCTGAGGGATTACACAAATATTACAATTACTCTTACTTAAAGGGACAGTGTGTAAGATTTTTACCCGTTAATTACAGAAATTGAAGATACCCATTCAAAAATACATTGTTTTCCAAGCCTTTTCAATTCCATCATGAAATCAAAGTATTCTTTTGAACTTAGATATAGTCACATAAAAGGGGGATCCTGCCCATATAGAGGCAGCCATTTTGAATACAAGAGCCGCAGGACATTTGGGCTCCGCCTTCGCATTCAGCAAGGCTCGTGGTTTTGGGTAAACAACACAAGCATGCTGCAGGATCACACGTCGTAATGGATCTAACACATTTTTTGGACTAAATTGTTTTACTGGATTTTATTCGCTGGATCCTTACGGACAGATTAAGACCAAGCTTTTGGTGAAATACAGAGTTTGACCTGTGCAGAGCCTTCAAAGGTAAGCTAAGTAACAAACCTTGTTTTGTGCTTTTCCGTATAAAAGCCCCATGTGCTCGGGGAGTGATTGTTGTGCCGGGAAATGAATTTCATAGTCAAAAAGAGGAGACTGTAAGGTTTCATTTGATATGTAGATTGTCATGGTACACAATCAGGAATGTGTGTTTTCATGCGAAAAGAAAAAAAAAACAGTGAACGGGACCGCGTTTTGTCAGCGAGGGCTCGCAAAGCCCGGGTGCGCGCTGGTACGCGAGCTGTCCGCGATACGGCGCGCCTGGGTGACCCTCGACGTCTGCCGTAGCCAAAAGAGGAAGTGGAATAGCTACTATCCACCTATGCGCCACCAATCCTACACACTGGACCTTTAAGTACTTTTTTACTTTCACTTGAGCAATATATGGAACTACTAGTTTGTACTTTTACCTATTATATTATTTTAAAGTAACATTACCCTTACTTGAGTACAATAGTTGTCTCCTCTCCCCATGTCTGCAGGCTGGATGTGAGCAACATAATGGACGTGACACTGACCTGGGGGTAGTCGTGCAGAGCGTCTGGGTCCCCCTCCAGCTCCAGAGTGTCCAGACTGCGGGCGCACTGAGGACAGCTGAGCAGCTCCAGGAGCAGAGGGCTGGGCACCAGGCCGGCCAGCTGGTATAACAGCCTCTGACGACCTGCACGGGGCAAAGGACAACACTCAAGATCTGGGTTAGGCTTTTTTTTTGAGGACTCCAACGGGCTGTGTCGTAAGATGTTTATGTAAGTGAGGATTATAAATCTCAGTATTTGATCATTTTGAGACCCGTTTTGATATCATTGATCTGGGAATAGGGAGAGTTTCATAATATCAAATTAAGTCACAGATTTTTAGGGCAGTATTATTACGTATCTCTAAGGCTACGTTCGGACTGCAGGGCTTGATGGTCAATTCAGATTTTTTTGTAAAATCCAATTTTTTTGCGAGGTCGTTCACATTTCCAATTAAATGCGACTTGTATGTGATCTCCAGTGTGAACTTTAAAAGCCTCAGAAGTGTCCCGTATGCGCCTTGGAGGACATGACGACGTCACATGCAGCGAGTGTGGTCAGTGTTTGCGGAAGTAGCCTAAACATGGACACTAGCATTGAGCACCTGGAGATTTTAAAGTTGCTGTTGTACCGGAGCCAGAACATGTACAACTTATTTATGTCAGGGAGGAGATTCAGAAGGACAAGGTTTTTGGCCGTGGTGTTTTGTGGGTTCCTCTTCAGTAACGCAGCTATCCAGCAATTCTATCGGCTCAACGTTAGGTTAGGTTAGGTTTCTTTATTAGTCTCCACCAGGGAGAAATTTGATGGGCTTGTCTCCTAAAATACGGTCCAGTTCTGTTCATTTTCCGCCTACTTCAATGCAGAATAGTGATGTTTGCTGCTTGTTGATGGCAGGTAGGTCGGATGAATGCGACCTGGCCGGAACTCGCATGCCAAAAGATCGGATATGTATCGGTTTTAGGACCACATATCCAAGTGGCCTGGGTCGCATTTGAAAAAATCAGATCTGTTTCGTTCAGACTGTCATTAAAAGATCAGACCAGGTCGCATAGAGGCAAAAAAATCAGATTTGGGTCACTTCAGGCTGCAGTCTGAACGTAGCCTATGTATCTGACCCAAACTGCACTCACAGGACTATTGAATTAAAGCTTTATTACATTTCCAAGTCACAAATTTCGTTCTCTAAATGGTGGTTCCTGCCAAATGTCACACCCCATTAACATTTGTGCGGTTGTATAAATCTAAAAATGAAAGCCTATCTCAATCCTAAGTCAATAGTCATAGTCACGTCATATTGGCAGGGAAGAAATAGTGCCAAAGAATGGCTATGGTTTTGGTGTTTCTTTGTGATTAAATTAAATGTAGATGAATGGTTTAACTTTAGTTTGTGAATTTATTTTCTACAATTAACATTTCAAAGCAGTCAATTAGGCAAACAGTGTTTTGCGAAAAGCATTTGATTGAAAGAAAAAAAAGAGAAAGAAACTTAGTGCTACAGATTAACATTTACTTTTGATATTTTTTTTTAATAAGAAAGAGTAATCTGACATAAACAGACAGATAAAAATGGTCTAAGTGGTCATTTGCTCACTAGTTATTGCTTACTATTTATATTTAGAATGTATCGACACCACACTGGTAATCAGGCATACCAGGCATTTTCCCGGTGGGCCGATAGTCCTAGGGGCCGATGCTGTTTTTTTTTTTTTTTTTAGAGGAGGCGGCCCATTGGTCCATCTTCAATATAGACAGTGGACTAAACCAATCAGGATATAGAAGCTTATGAGAGCGGTCCCACCCTTTTCTCTGCACTGATCCCCGCCAGTTTCAGTGTTGAGCGTGGAAACATGGAGAAGCAGCAGAAAGGGGGTGCGGAAAAGTTGCGGGCTAAAAAATCTTGCTATAGACACTGCAAAATGTTCTAAAATAACAGACATATTCTCTGGAGGGGCCGCTGGAACCTCCACATCCTCTGCAGCCCAGGCTGAAGGTGGACAGAGAGGAGCAGCCAGAGACTGTGGACAGGGAACCCGAGGGACAGAGTGACCAGGGAAGTGTAGCACAGGCACAGCAGGTAACAGATAGCAATGTTAGGATAATACCGGGACTTTTAGGTGAAGGACAGGCATGAAAATCGCTCACCTTTCGGCGAAAATGTGCAAGATGCATTTTAAATAAACCGTCAAATGTGTGGTTACTGTGAGTTTGCTGGTAGTTTTTGGGAGCTGGGATTTTTCTTTTTTTCCTGGTTTCCCCTCGGCCCAGACGTAACAATAGTAAAATACTTTGCTTCAGGAACACATACATAAATTAGTCCGTTGTGCTCCGCTAATTATGAGGGGCCGATCTAAGCCAAAAATGCCAGGGACGTTTTTTAGTCCCAGTCCAGCCCTTATCTACACTATTCTTCTTTAACAACTGAACAGTAATTTAGATCATTCATGGTTGCACCTACTCAGTAATTTGGCCTAATGGGGGTCGCCCGTTAATCTCCATGGAGACAGATAAGTTTAATGCCATACTGTAGAACATTCCAACCAACATAAAAACATCTCAATGAAAAGTTACAGTTCACCTTTAAGATCTAATGAACCACTTAGTACGACTTTTATGTCTATTTAGCCATTCGTATGTGGTTCCTAAACTTGCATTACCAAATTTAGTGAAGTTGTCTCCCTGCATATACTGCCTATAAAACTTAAACAGTTGGAGTTCATGTCAGGTTGTGGTTGTTGCTGTAATATAGGCCACCTAAAATAGTGGAGAGGATGGCGCAGGATAATGTAGTGTATTGTGGTGAGAACACTGTGTTGCTAATATCTCTGACACTTTATTTTACTGCAGCCTCTTAAACCAGGACAGTGAAACAAACCACAGCACCGCTCCAGCGCAGATCTACCTGCAGCTGCTCGCTAGTGCTGTACTGTGTAACTTTTCTGGTGGAATAGTTTGTAATCTTCTTGTTTCGATGGAGATGTTTTTGCCAGGAATGTTCCATTGTATTGCATAATGGCTTAATAAATAAATATATAACCGTGATTATTTGGTTCATAATTAAAATCACAAATACAGCTCTGGAAAAAAATAAGAGACCACTGCATTTTTTTTTTTTTTAAATCAGTATCTCTACAGTACATGTATTACAGCCATTCCATTCCAGCGTCTGTTGAATTCCAACACAAACACAAAGCTGAGCTACTTCAGTTCTTGCACCAGGAGTGGAATAAAGTCACCCAAGAACAATGTGAAAGACTTGTGGAGAGCATGCCAAGACGCATGAAAGCTGTGAATAAAAATAAGGCTTATTGCACCAAATATTGATTTCTGAACTCTTCTTAAGTGTAAACATTAGTATTATGTTGTTTTAAAATGAATTTGATCTTCTTTCTTTGCATTGTTTGAGGTCTGAAAACATGTATCTTTTTTGTTATCTTGACCATTTGTCATTTTCTGCAAATAAATGCTCTAAACAATAATATTTTTTATTTGGAATTTGGAGGAAATTTTGTCAGTAGTTTATAGACTCAAACAAAAATGTTCCTTTTGCCCAAATACATACCTATAAGTAGTAAAATCAGAAAAACTGATCATTTTGCAGTGATCTCTTATTTTTTCCAGACCTGTATAATCAGACAATTACTTATATGGTATCAAAGTTAACATGTAGAGAAAGTATATAATTTATTAGTAATGTAACTGTAATCGCTTTTTTTGTTTCTAAAGTAGAGTTGAAAACTTTTCTTACACAAATTCAGTTGGAGTTATGTAATGAAGTCCATTGTATTTTCAGTTTTGAAGTAATTGAATGAAGCTATAATTAAAAACACATTCAGCTCTAATTAAAAGCCACCAGGTCAAGTTAGGGTCAGATCTGTGAAGAGAAGACCCGCTCACAGTAACAACAGACTCTGGTGCACAACAGCTCCTAACAAACTCACTGTAGCGTCACTGCTTCCTGTGCATTTGTCACTCTAAAATGAATAAATATTTACAGATTTGGCAGTGGACAGAGAGCTGCAGGTGTCACTGAAACTATGTTAAAGACTAAACAAATGTGTCTGTGTTTAGAGAGGGAAATGTTTGTGTCTCAATATCAACTCTAATCCTATTGTTGTGCCATAATAAATGTTCAAACAACTCCGCAAACTGAAGTCATCTACACACAAAAACAATTATATCGCCTTTGCTGCAGCTTTGAGACACAGTGAGCTAGCTAATCATATTAAACTGAATAAATGCAAGACAGATTTAGTTTACGGCCATAGTGCGGAACATTCCCGATAAATCTAAACATCGCCATAGACAAGCAGGTAACGTACCCCTCACTAGAAAAGTTACACAGTGCACCTTTACACGGGTCTGTTCAAAATGCATTGACAAAATTACTAACATAAACTAAAATTAAATTACATTTGCGATGCTCGAGGTTGAATTTTTGAAATAATAATAATAAAATAATAATAATAATATTTTTGTTACTGTTATTGTTTTATTATTATTATTATTATTATTATTATTATTATTATTATTATTATTATTATTATTATTATTATTTTATTTATTTATTTATTTTATTTTTTTGTCATTTTGAGGGAATTAATACCCAACACATTAATAACAAAATAAACATAAGTCGTAACAAAATATAAGACTAACACACATACAAAACAAAGCACAACAAAACAACTAAAGAACAATAAATAAATAAGAAGAAATGCAGTGTTTGCATGTGTGTATTTATATTTTAGGGCTGTCAAATCAAATTTCTGTGCCCTTATATTTTTTGTTTTCTATTTATTAATCTTCTTTTATTTATTTATTTATTTATTTTTTTGTTTTGACAAGGTTCGTCTGTGGTCAGGTGTTTTGAAGTTGTTTCGTAAATTTAAAAACACAATTATCTTAAGAGGTCCAGTGGGCTACCTTCCCTGAATGAAGTGGTCTTTGTTTAGTGTCGTCACTCAATACTGACCACTCTGTTTCAGGCGTAACCTTAAAACAGCGCTGCGACTTCCCCCTTACCCTCTCCTTTAACCCTTCCCTTTAACCATCCCATTTAAGCCTCCCTTCTGCACTGTAACACTCTGGACATGGATTTCCTGTCAGGACCCTAAGCCTGTGCTCAAGCTCCACACATAAGACACACACATGTTCCCTTGCATTCACATTGTTCACTCTTACACCAAAAGTCTGACCATTATCTTATTTTTGGAGTTATCTGATTATTGAAACGGCTAGACGATTCGGGAAAAATGTCTAATAATATGATTCTGTTCAAAATTTGTTGCGAAGAATTGACAAAAACACTGAAATATGAACAGACAAACTAATACAAGAATTACATTTCAGAACATGTTTGTACAGATCTAAACTACAGGGTTGGCAGTTTTATGGCGAAAAATACAGAATATTGGTAATTTTAGGAAAGGTTGGTAATTTAAAAATTGGAGCCTTTGTGATTAACCAATTGTGTCTATTCAAATTACAATTTCAATTTAATTGGCCCTCGCCAGTGACAAAGTTAATGGCAAGGGGTATTGTTCGGTTTGTTCTTCTTCTTCTTATTATTTTTCCCCACATTCCAATGCATTTTTGATCCCCTGAACATCGACAAAAATCCCACAACTGGTATAGAATTGATCGGCCGAGAAAATGGGCATCGCGACAATGACCGGAGCGACCCCACTCAACAGCGCCACCTAGAACTGGACCCCTATGGGAGTGGGGACAGGCAAATTTTGTCACAGCCAAACGAAATTTGGAACAATGAGGCAAGCCAAAAGATTAATTGGAGCACGCCCCTATGACGTACAGGCGCGGCGAGGGCCACCCTAGCTGCAAGAGGCTTTAATTGTGATTTATCTTGCATCCCTAAAGTATTTTATATGCTAGTCATGAGTGGTTTTAAGTATTTTCAAAGCACTTATGCTTAGTAAAGGCCCTGTGCCTGATTTTTCCACAGGTATTTTAGCAAAATTTGTCTTGCCCCTGAACAGATACATTGCCCTCGAGACCAAAAGATGTCCATTGTGTACTGTCTGCATCAGATCATTAAACGTTCTATTGTCCAGTAATCAGGAAATGCACAAAAAGTGCTTACAATCTCATTGTGGTGAATAATTAGGATACCCTCAAAGCATAAGATATGTGAGGAATAACTTTGGACCACTGCAGTTTACAGTTTAAAATGAACAGATCCTGTTTTTCCAAGTTTTTAACCAGGTATTGCGCCTTTAAGATGATGATAGTTATGTAAAACAGCATCTACTGCTAACTATGGCAAAAGGAGAAATTCAATTTGTCAACTGGACAAAAGTTTATTTGGTCAAATACGTTTCGCAGCTCATCCAAGCTGTTTCTTCAGTTCTAGTCAGATGCTGGTTGACACTGTCTGTATCTGCCTGTAGGGGACGCTAACTACAGTGAAATTACTTTGAAACTACCACACCTATTTGTCTACAGTTTCTGTTAGGTAGATCTACAGTGGGAGTGGAGTGTGGGTCTTGTTAGCAGTCTTGTTCAGGGCCATAATGGGTGTTTTCACACCTCTGGACCTGACCTGGCAGCCCTATTGTTTTCTTTGTTTGTTTTGATTTAGGTTTGAGGATAGAGGATAGAGGAGACAAATGATGCCTGAGACCTCCATGTCTGTTCAAGGAAGGATTCTCGTTCTTGACAAAAATAGCCTCTTTAACTCCCTTCTCACAAACCAGTTCTTTTCTCTGGCCTAGTAATTTAGAACAGTCATGGGGAAATAGAAGTAATGGAGAAATACATACCACAAAAAACAATATTAAAGGTACATGTAAGCCTGGTGGAGGTCCATCGCTTTATTGTCTTCATGGAGATGTTATTGCTTTGCCTGGAATGTTTCTCAGTATGGCATTAACCTTATTTATCTCACTATATTACATCTACTGTACTCCACCCTGCACTGCGAAACCTGAGGCATAGATTTCCTGTCAGGATTGTGCTAAACTTCCACACACAAAAGGACACACACACGCACGCACACACGCACGCACACACACACACACACAAACACACATACACACACACAGAGCACTATCCAGGTTACTCCAGGCCAGATCTTACAACTAAAGAGAAATGGAGAACGGTGAAAGAATGTTGCTGGAAAGGAAGTTATTCAGAGTTGATAAAATGATTTTTCAGGCAGACAAAGATCTCCCAGAGCAACGGATACCAGCTGAACAGACAAGTTTGTTAAACCCATGTCAGAGAGTTCATATCCTGAAAAAGATGAGTTGCTTAAAGTCATACTGGGGAATATTCCAGGTTATGGGCCACTAGTTTATGAGAGCAAATAAAGGCTGATACATAAAGCAACCACAATAATGCTGTTTTTGCACTGCTCAAAGTATTTATGTGTATTCAAACTTCTGACTTGTCAAATGAAACGCTGCAATTTAGTGGATGAAATGTTCCGCAGCAGAACTTTATAACAACACGACTAAGCTATGTTCTTACTGTGCTGTCCCATGAGCGTGTAGAGCTTGTTGAGCGTCTCTGCGTGCTCTGATCCGGGCTGGTGGGAGTGCCTCTGCTCTGGGCTTCGTGAGTGGGGGGACGGGCTCTTGCTCCGGTAGCTGCACACGAAGGAGGGCAGGATGGTGGGGTAGTTCATTCCCCCGTTCAGACGACCCAACAGCGCCCCCATGCCCGGCGTCACGGACGGGGAACTGCGCCCACCGTTGGCGTTCCCTCTGCGCACGGGGAGGTTCTTCATCTCGAGCTCCTCTCCGGTCTCCAGGCAGCGGGGGGCCTCTGGGTGGTCACCGTAGTCCACCTAGAAGATAATAATGAGGATGGATGGGTCTTGTGAGATGCTTCAAGTCACATAAAAAAAGACAAATCACCATCCTCATAGCCTTTTTGGCCAAAATGAGTTTCCTCATTCTCATTCTACTCCCCAGACCTAGCTGAATGTGTAGATGTCATTGGTTCCGGCCGATCAGAAAGATTTCACAGTCAAAAAAACACAAACTGCCCCAGTCATCTTATTGATGTAGATTATGCGATGAGGCTAATGTCATATTTTATTTATTTTCTATTTATTTATTTATTTATTTATTTGAATTAGGACAACGCATATTAATCAACATGACAATAAACAGCATCAATGTAAATATGCCGGAATTAGCACAATAGCTAATTTACATCTATTGTCCTAAGGCAGGTCAGAAGAGAAGAACATTTAGAGGAACACACAGAAGAGACAGAAGTGCACATAGACATGACACAAGTTCACCACAATAGACCATTCTCTGAGTTTAAGGGTGTTTTCACATATAGTCCCCTTTAAGCGAACCAAACTCAGTCCCCTCAAAGTGGACCAACAAGGGGACCAAGAGAACACAAACTCAGTTCTGTTTGTGTTCACATTGTGAAAGAAGACCGAGTTCTCTTTCTGGTCCACTTAAGCTCTGATGGAGCCTCAGTCCTCTTTCTGTTCACACTGTAGCTTCTCTAGAGCTCTGAGACCTTCACTCCTTGGCATTCTCTGTGACAGCCATCCCTCTTAATCATGGCCCCAGTTCAGAGAAAACCCACAAAATAGAACCGGGGTCCTATTCCATTATTCCTAGCTGCAGTATTCAGGCGACCGTGCCTGCCTTGAAAACTCAATTTTTTTCAAAGTTAACGCTTCGGACCCCGCGGGACACTCAGCCAAGAGCATCGAGGGGGCGCCAAGAGCCAGGGGCTGGGACAGACGGGGGCCCGCCTCGCGGCGGACTGTCGGCTCGGACCCGAGATCCAACTACGAGCTTTTTAACTGCAGCAACTTTAATATATGCTATTGGAGCTGGAATTACCGCGGCTGCTGGCACCAGACTTGCCCTCCAATGGATCCTCGTTAAAGGATATAAAGTGTACTCATTCCAATTACAGGGCCTCGAAAGAGTACTGTATTGTTATTTTTCGTCACTACCTCCCCGTGTCGCTGTCTACGGGAAGCTTAGAAGGTAATAAAACTGCACAAAAGCCGAAGTGAACCCAGAGTGTTATGTGTACACACTGCGCAGGTTAGGCGAACCGTACCGCGGACCTTTTAGCAAACCGTACTGAGACCACCTCCTGAGATGGTCTCAGTTCGGTTCGTTTTAAAGGGGTCTGAGTGCGCTTAGAGTGTTCACATAAAAACCTATAATGCTCAGTTAGCGATTTGAGTTCGCTTTAAACGCTGAAAGAGACCAAGTGTGAAAACACCCTAAGACGCCCCAAGAAGAAGAACATCTGTGTGAGCATGTTTGATTATTTTTTAACCAATGTTTCAGAGCGTTCTTGAAGGTTGAGAAGGACCCACAGTTCCTGACATGAGCAGGTAATGTGTTCCATGACTGTGATCGTTTGATGGACGTCACCATTTGGTCAAATTTGGTCCTGTGTCTCTGTATGTTCCAGTCTCCTCTGGTCAATGCTCTCGTGTTAACTCGGTTAGTCGTTTTTTTTATTTATAAAATCCATTAATGGTGGAGGAGCGAGTCCATTTAAAACTTTAAAAATAAGGCAAGCATCCATAAATACCCGATAACTTTCAAGATCTAAAATATTATACTTACTTATACTTACTTACTTAAGATATTACAATAGTGACAGTGTAAAGTCTTTTTGTCAAGTGTTCTCAAAGTTTTTTTGAAGAGGGACTTTAGGGGCTTCAGGATGGTCTCAGGTGTATGAAACCATGCGGTACAGCAGTAAGATATACTGTCTTTGCTGATTCTGTTGTCAGATAAGGTCTTATATGTTTGAAGTTTGACAGATTTCATTAATTTATATGTGATTTTTTTTTTTTTTACATGCTGTTTAAAATTTAGATTAGAGTCAAAAACTACCCCAAGGATGTTATGCTTTTTTGCTGGTATCACACAAGTAGACCATAATTTCTCGCCTCTCAAAACATAATTTTACCATAACAAGCAGCAGATTTTTGTTTAACGTTTTTTTTTTGACCATATGACATTTTGGAACACTGTATGACCTGTAATCTGAAAATGCAGTTCTGTGGGAGGGCAAAGGTGATAGATGCATTAAATATATTTCAAATTGATCAAAATACAACTCTGATAAACTGAATGCTGAGCGAAACCATTACAACATGGTTCAAAACACATAAATCATTTGTTGCATAATATATCCCCCTTTACAGTCTCCTGCATTTCTTCTTCATTGTCCACGCCTGAGAGATGTCCTACCTTGAGCGTGTGCTGTCCTCCATTGCTGAGGCGACAGTGCTGGTGCTGGTGGGTCTGCAGGAGGCTGTGGATGGGGCGGAGCCACACGCTGCTGTTGGGACCCGAGGCCCCCACACCACGACTGGAGCTGTGGCCGTTGCCTCCGCCGTTACCCCCTCCGCTGCCGTTCGGGTTGACTTTTTTACGTCGTTTACTGAAAGAAATAAACAAGAGTGAATGTTTGGAAGTCTTGATGTTATCTACTCAGAGAAAGGAAGAAAAGAAGTTACAATCTTGTGTAATAGCATCATTTTAGATTTTGTAGGGGAAGCTTGAGACTACTGGACTCTTTATGTTGAAATGTTTTGGTTTTCCAATTTTATAGCATCATTAAACATTATGGCCACAGTAAACTTTTATAGTTTATTTAAACATATTTAACACTGCATTTACTCACCACACTCTGCAATGCAATGCAAGCTGCTTATCTGTTCCAGTGGTCTATTATACAATCACATTTATACAGAACAAAGTGGGTGAAGTGTCTTGCTCAAGCACACAACAACAGTGTGCACTTGTTGGGAAACGCAACCTTTTCTGGTTCAGCTGAGCCACACTGAACAGAAATAGTTCTTAATGTGCCTTAAAGTTGCAGTTCCCAACTTTTCAATTTTGGGCCTGGAAAGTGGGACGATGGAGCGTGAGATTGACAGGCGGATCGGTGCAGCGTCGGCAGTGATGTGGTCGCTGTACTGGACCGTTGTGGTGAAGAGGGAGCTCAGCCAAAAGCTCTCAATTTACCGCTCAATCTATGTTCCTCCCCTCAGCTATGGTCATGAGCTCTGGGTAATGACCGAAAGGACAAGAGAGTGGATACAAGCGGTCGAAATGAGTTTCCTCCACAGAGTGGCTGGGCGCTCCCTTAGAGATAGGGTGAGGAGCTCAGTCACACGGGAGGAGCTCAGAGTAGAGCCGCTGCTCCTCCACATCGATAGGAGCAGCTGAGGTGACTCGGGCATCTGTTCCAGATGCCTCCTGGACACCTCCCTCGGTGTTCTGGGCATGTCCCACCGGAAGGAGGTCCTGGAGAAGACCCAGGACAAGCTGGAGGAGGTGTGTCCGGGGAGAAGGAAGTCTGGGAGTCCCTGCTTAGACTGTTGCCCCTGTGACCGTGCCTCGGATAAGCGGAAGAAAATGGATAGATGGATATTGTAAAAGCAGCTCTTTGGGTCCAAATGAGACTGCTGTGTGCTGTCTGCATCTCAGTATAAAGTGTTTCACTGTCCACAAACCAGGAAATAAAGCTTCTTCTTCCAATCTGGCCTCTCAGTGTTATGAAAATTCCTTACAAACTCATCACAGAGGATAATTAGGACACTAGGAATGTTTTATAACTTTGGACCATACAAACAGTTTAACATAAAGTAGTCCTGGTTTTCATGTTTTAAGACAGTAAACATCACATATAAAAAGTAAATAAAACAGACCTGTGCCAGCCCGAGTATATTCTCTGCAGTCTGCGTGTTAGCTTTCGGTACAGGTGGCTAATGTAGCGTAGCATCTCCTCGTAGCAGGAGCCCGGCTCGCTGTAGCTAGCCAGCGTGGAGTCATTGGACATGTAGCGGGCGCGCTGCTCCCTCATCAGAGCATTCTCACGCTGCTTCGTTTCCGAGAACTGGGTGGCGATGACCACCAGGCACAAGTTAATCATGAAGAAAGAACCCACCTGCAGGCAAAAGAAGGGGAAAAAGTTCCTTAGATGTCAATGTAAATTCTACGCAGTTCATTCTATGCTAACACAAGTCATAGTGAGAGTGTAGAGTCTGTTCATGGGTTGACAGTCGCAGTTATAGATGACACTTTGAGACTTTAAACCAGTGACCATTGATTTTTGATGTTTTGATTTGTTAAAAAAAAAAAAAAAAAAATTTGAAGGAAATCCATCCTGTTTTGCCACTACTGGAATTCTATAATCTCTATTGGTTCAAATAGAGTGGTTCTGCACACTGTAGAATATAAAAAGTAGGTTTGAATTAATTGTCTTAAAGATGCACTATGTAACTTTTCTTGTGGCTGGCTTGTCTTCATAGTTATTATAGCTTTGCCTGAAATGTCCCTCAGTATTGCCTTAAATGTATCCATCTCCATGGAAACAAGCAAATGAAGTCACCAAGCCAAGTTACAGTTTATATCTGTGGAGAGGCGAGCTCACTCACAGTTGGAACCCATGTCTTTTTGTTTTTTTTAAGTTATTTGTTTTAGCAATATAAACAATTGTGAGAGAATAAACGCAAGAGAGATTCATTTAATACAAAGCAATGAGATCCACCTTGCGCACCTTTAAGAATTTGTTCTCTTGAGTTTTGAATTTCTTCACTTAAAATAAGAAAACCAGGTGCAGGTTAACCATGAAGAAAGAGCAAAGAGGCCTCATTTAGACTGAAATGTAAATACAGTTATTTGAGCAGACATAGAGCGTATAACTGCGGGGGAGCATCGTGACCAGTCTCAGGTGCAGAGTGACAGAGGCAGGCTGCACAGCTGGGGCCTCCCCGGGGCCACAGCTTCAGCTTCACCTGGGTCACATGGGTCACCTTGGTTATGTGGGCGATTGTGAGATAAATGAACTGGGACAATATCCTCTAATCCAAACTGTTACACGTTTACCAGGACTACGGATTGGCAGAGCCTGTGGTTAAAAAGAACAGTTGGGGTCTTATTTCCCAAGTTCAAATCACATCCAACTTGAGTTATTTTTGTTTTAATGAATGTTTTAGCAACGCAAGAATACAGAGTTTAGATTAGGGCTTCACGATTTGTAATATGTAACTGTGATTTTTGTTTTAATTATACAATTCTGTTCAAATTTCAAATGCATCCTGAAAAACTGACATCAAGAATCACATTTCAGATTATGTTTGAACTTGAAAGTGATACTAAGCACTAAATCCACTGAACTGTTAAACTGTGTACAGCTCTGGAAAAAAATAAGAGACCACTGCATTTTTTTCTGAAATCAGCATCTCTACATGTATTACAGCCATTCCATTCCAGCGTCTGTTGAATTCCAACACAAACACAAAGCTGAGCTACTTCAGTTCTTGCACCAGGAGTGGAATAAAGTCACCCAAGAACAATGTGAAAGACTTGTGGAGAGCATGCCAAGACGCATGAAAGCTGTGATTAAAAATAAGGGGTATCGCTCCAAATATTGATTTCTGAACTCTTCTTAAGTGTAAACATTAGTATTATGTTGTTTTAAAATGAATTTGATTGTTTATTTGCATTGTTTGAGGTCTGAAAACATGTATCTTTTTTGTAATTTTGACCATTTGTCATTTTCTGCAAATAAATGATCTAAACAATAATATTTTTATTTGGAATTTGGGGGAAATGTTGTCAGTAGTATTATAACATAATGTTCCTTTTGCCCAAACACATACCTATAAGTAGTAAAATCAGAAAAAACTGATCATTTGCAGAGCTGTATATGGTGTTTTACTGTCATCATCTACTGTTCCTAGTCATTTATTTCCTGCCATTTTTCTGCAGACCAAGTATATTTTGCAGCTTTCTGTTCCAACAACACCCACATCTAAGTGTGTGCTGGCTTCAGTGGTCTCTGCAGTTTGAAGTAGTTGGTGACATCGCACATGACTGCCCAGATTACAGCCAGGTGTTTCTGAATACAAACACCTGGCAGGCTATTTAGTCCTAGAGTAGTTCTGGTATTCTTGAGCTTCCCATTTGAAAGATACTTTTAGTTTTTTGTCAAAGTAAGGTCCTTTTTAAATGTTTTTTCAATACATGTTCAAATTAATATCAAGTTTCGCTACAAATTTTAGCATTGATTAGTGTTGCTTTGTATCTGGATATCTATTTTTTTTGTATAGAGAGTACTAGACAGATTTTGCATTGCATAGTCTGGCCATATCATTATGCATCAGGCTTATGCAAGTACAAGAAATGTTTAAAATAGAATATATATAAAAATTAGACAGGACTGACAAGCGGCAGGGACCTCTGCCAAATCAACGGGCGAAGATATCAATAGTTATTAAGAAGACAGAACAAGCCAGTGCAGATTACTTGTGGATATCAGCGCAGTCTGCACCATACTGGTTCCATCAATCTGCTTTTATATGGCTTTTCATAGAGTTTAATGGGAAAAAAGGGGTTATTAATCTGGTAAACACTGAATAGATAACATTTTTATGGTTTAAAACAGATATTTGAGCAGTTAATGCATGTTTCTTTTGGAGTGTACGTTTGTTTACATTAGCAACTACAACCAATATGGTAAAACCGGTTGAGAAAAATGCTACCACTAAGCTGCCATGATTTGCTATGATATTAATTTGTTTTAGAATTACTTGCTTATTGCTGGACTAATTATTTCCGGCATGTTGAAATATATTTAGGGCATACCAAAGATCAAGTTTTCAAATATCAGCGTAGATAAGTGGTACATTGATAATAGCTGCTTATCTGTATGATGGAATCTCTCAGTGTCTTAATGTATTCTTAACAGGAAATTAAAGACCTCTACCAGGCTGCCGTTTAAGTCTGATCATCATCGTGTCACGTTTTAATGAGAAATGCAATCAAAATCTGACTTTGAGCACTTTTGGTAATTCCAATATGATACTATCACACTTCATCTTGATTAATTATCAACATTTTAATATTAAGGCCATCTTTCATTTCTTCTGATTGTTGTCAAAATATTTCTCATTTTCTTCAACTATTACTTATATCAACAAACAAGTTTAAATTCCATTGTGAAATTCCCAAGATAAAAAGGATTTCCTATTTTAGAATGACTCTGAGCTGTATCAGAACAATTTTAATAAATTAATTTATAAAGTAGTATGGAACCTAACCTGGTCGATTGAGGATTAGAGGATTGCACAGATGAGAACTACACGGTAAAATAAATTTTTATTATTCCTTATTGAAAATGACATTCTGTTAAATCAAACATTTTTTTATTGTGATCATGGTATCAGAATTGGTATTTAGTATCGAGTCAATTCCTTAGTATCAAAATCGAGCTTGAAATGTTAGTAATAGTGACAACACTATTCCATATTAAGCAGGACGTGTTTTGATATTTAGTATGACACAAATATAGGTTATCATAGACACTAATCCACTAATTATAATAATTAGTGGATTAGATCAAAATAAATTACAGGGAAAAAGTGATACTTACGATTATAAGAAGTATAAAATATATAAAATTGTAGAAGGAGTGAGCGTCCATGACATAGTACATGATATCTACCCATCCTTCCAGAGTAATGACCTGCAAAAGAGACACAAGAATGAGAGTTCATAGATTGGGTTAAATATTAAATCTCTGAAGTATAATTTGCCCCTTTAAAGTTGCATTATGTAACTTTTCTGGTGATGGGTACGCCACTTTGTTTCCATAGTTATAGCTTTGCCTGTAATGACACTTAATATACTGTATCCTAACATTCATTTCATTACATATTTGAAAACATCGTGCATTTTGGATGTGAGCGAAGTTGCCTCTCCACAGATCTAAACTGTGATTTGGCCGGAGATGGGAGACAGATACATGAATGCCATACTGAGGAATATTTCAGGCCAGGCAATAAGCTCCATGGAGACAAACGGAAAAGTGAAACTGTCAAAAAGCAGATATTATAACCCGGTTTATGGTAGATATGTCTGTCATGGTTGGGCCTATCTACATGAAACAAAAACTGGCACAAAGTTCAATGTTTTCTTTGCCATGATAATTAACTGAGGCAATTTAGATGTTGTTGTTTTTTTTTTAATCAAAGCCACTAGCACAATTTTTTTTTTTTACTTTAAAGATATGAGCGTATGAGTGTTATAAGGAGAAGAGAAGTGATGCAAAGAGAGCTGTGCGTGAGGCAAAAGTGGCTGCGGACGAAAGGTGGGGCAGACAGTTGACTGACAATTTTCGGGAGAACAAGAAAATGTTTTGGAAGGAGGTGAAAAGAGTGCGAAAGGAAGTGTCTGGGAGAGAGGAGAAAGTGAAAACAGAGGATGGAAGGATGCTGAATGAGGGGAATGCTGTAAGAAAGAGGTGGGCAGAGTATTTTGAGAGGCTGTTGAATGTGGAGGAAGATCGGGATGCTGTGATTGTGATGGATGGAAGGGAAAGCAGATTGAATGTACTGGGAGAGTTGAATGAAGCGTTGATTACGAGAGAGGAAGTTGAGCAAGCTGTGGGAAAGTTGAAAGCAGGAAAGGCTGCAGGTGTGGATGGGTGTACTGTGGAATGTTTGAAGTGTGGTGGAGCGAGTGTCACCGAGTGGTGTGTGAGATTGTTGAATGTGTGTTTTGTAAGTGGGCAGGTGCCACTTGACTGGACGAGTGCGTGTGTGGTTCCACTGTACAAGGGTAAGGGTGATAAGTATGAATGTAGTAGTTATAGGGGTATTAGCCTGTTGAGTGTTGTAGGCAAGGTGTATGGAAGAGTGCTGATTAACAGGGTAGTGGAGGGGACTGAGTGTATGATTGGTGAAGAGCAGTGTGGTTTCAGGAGAGGTAGAGGATGTGTGGACCAGGTGTTTGCTGTGAGACAGGTGTGTGAAAAGTATTTGGCTAAGGGGAGGGAGGTGTTTTGGGCGTTTATGGATTTAGAGAAGGCGTATGATAGGATTGATAGAGAGGCGTTGTGGGTTGTGTTGAGTTTGTATGGTATCGATGGTAGATTGTTGGAAGGTGTGAAGAGTTTTTATAGAAACAGTAGAGCGTGTGTGAGAGTGGGAAATGGCACGAGTGAGTGGTTTCCTGTGAGGGTTGGTTTGCGTCAGGGATGTGTGATGTCTCCGTGGTTGTTTAATGTGTATATGGATGGTGTGGTAAAAGAGGTGAATGCAAGAGTGTCAGGTAAGGGTGTGAGCATGGTGAATGTTGATGGCAGCGAATGGAGCATGAATCAGTTGTTGTTTGCAGATGATACTGCACTAGTGGCTGATTCAGAGGAGAGCTTGGCACGTTTGGTTGAGGAGTTTGGAAGGGTGTGTGATAGAAGGAAGCTGAGAGTGAATGTGAATAAGAGTAAGGTGATGAGGTGCACGAGGTCAAAGGATGAACGTAGGTTGAATGTGGCATTAAATGGGGAGTTGTTGGAAGAGGTAGAGTGTTTTCAGTATTTGGGGTCGCATGTTGGTGTGGATGGTGGAATAGGGGGTGAGGTAGAGTTTAGAATGAATGAAGTACGTAAGATATGGGGGATGAAGAGAGTGTTTGAATGTAGGTCACTGGGAATGGTTGCGAAAAGGAGATTGTATGAGGGTGTGGTGGTGCCTGCTGCGTTGTATGGGGCTGAAACGTGGAGTTTGAAAGTTGCGGAGAAGAGGAAGTTGAATGTAGTTGAGATGAGATGTCTGAGGAGTATGTGTGGTGTGACGCGCATGGAGCGTGTGAGAAATGAAGAAATCCGAGAGAGAACTGGTGTGTTGCGAGAGTTGGCTGAGAGAGCAGAGCAAAAGGCATTGGGATGGTTTGGACATGTTGAGAGGATGGAAAGGGAGCGATTGGTGAAAAAGGTGTATGAATCTGATGTGAGTGGAGTGAGAATGAGAGGAAGACCGCGAATGGGATGGACAGAGGGTGTAAGAAGAGCGTTGAATGCAAGAGGGATGACTGTGGTGCAAGGGAGAGAGGCTGCTCAGGACAGGGATGAATGGAGAGAGTTTGTGTATGAATGAATGGATGGGTGTGGTACAGGACGGGTCTTGATATGAAGCGGCAGGGGGAAACCAGCTTTGGCTGAGGCCCTGCTGTGGAAGTGCCCACACTGGGCTGTGCAGCTGACCCTGGTGCAGTGTGGTGTGGTTTTAGATCGGTCCTTAGACCTTAAACCAAGGTGTCCTTTCCCCCAACATCATCATGCCTCTCCGGTGACGTTTGGGTGGTGCTGGCGTCTGAGTGCTGGGTTGTTTGGGGGTTGCTGGCGGGCTTGGGTGGTATCACCAGGTCTGGTTTCGGGGTGCCGAGGGGACGGCTGGCTGGTGCTTAGGGGTGTGGTCCGGGTGGCCGCCTGGATCCGGGGTTCTTTGGGGTTTTGTATGGTGGACGGGGGGACCTGGAGGGCGACGTTATCTAGGTGCACCTTTAGTTATTACTGTTACTGCTGTTGTAGTGGGATGATTGCGGATGGTCTGGACCTGGACCCTCTCCCAATGTTTTGGATTGTTTTTAATGCATCATTTCTTAGTCAGGGCAAGCTGAATACCTACACCTAGGCTGCAGGACAATGTCCTCCTTCTTTTAATGCATCATTTCTTAGTGAGGGCTGAACACCTACACTTAGGTTTGCAGGACAATGTCCTCCTTCTTTTAATGCATTTAGACACATTATAAATAGCATACACATTATACACAATATAGGGCAACATAGGATATGAAGAAATGTTCGGAGAGGGGGGAGAAGTGGATTTAAAGTGGGGCGACAGCAGTGATGGTGATGGACGGGAGGTGTGCTTGGGTGCTCGTCCCTCTCTAGGTGCTGTCCCTGTGTGGTCCTCTGGAGGATTCCTGGGTGCTGGCGGTGGTCCGGTTTACGCTCTGGGTCTGGCCGGTCGTCCCTTTGTGCCGCCTGGGGCGGGTCCTGGGGGTTTTTCCGCTCGGGTTCGCTGGCTGCCTTCTCGGTTGTTCAGTGCATGGATGGGGGGTGGGTGGACGCCAGTGTGGGAAGAGAGTGGTGATGGTGATGAGGAAAGGACGCTGGTACAAACGAAGGGAAAAAAAAAAAAAAAAAAAAAAAAGTCACGGAAGGAGGGTTTGGGGAAAGGAAGGAAGGAGGGAAAGGAACAAAAATGTATGCCCTGTCTAGGCTACCCCACTATGGTGGGACACAGCCTTTGTATATAGATAGATAGATAGACTTTAAAGATCCTTTATTCTGTTATTTTCTGATCTGTTTTGATATTGTTTCCGCCCCTAAAATATCCTTGGAGTTGTGTTTTGTTTCATTCACACATGTTTTTGTTAACACTCTGTTTATTGTGTTTTTGACATTTAATACACAGTAACAGTCCCCAAAATGACAGTGTTACAGCATTTCAACCAAGATATACAAGCATGTGCATTATAAGTGCCTATATAATGTCACGCGTCTGAGAGGACCCTTATCCAAGAAATTATGCTTTTTTTGTTATGTTTTTTTCAAAAATCAAAATTCAAGATTTGGAACCTTTTACTGCACATATCAATTCTGTAGATCCTAATATCAAATTCACCCGTGAAGATGCCAAGGATAACACTTTGGCGTTCTTAGATTGTGCAGTAACGATAGGAGGAGACCGGCGACTCCAAGTAGAAGTCTTCAGGAAGCCCACACACACAGACCAATACCTGCTTTTTGATTCACAGCACCCACTGCAGCACAAACTGAGTGTTATTCGGACATTACAACACAGGGCCCAAGTGGTTCCCACAAGCACAGAGGGTAAGGAAAAAGAAGAACAACATGTGCAGGAAGCCCTCTCTGTTTGTGGATATCCTAAATGGGCTGTCAACAAAACCAAGAGAGACAAGGGCAAGAAACAAGATAACAGAGAATCCAAACCCAGGAGGAAAGGGGTAGCGATTCCTTACCTGGCCGGCGTGTCGGAAAAACTACAGAGGATTTTCAGACAATATGAAATCCCAGTTTATTTCAAACCTACAAACACTTCAAGACAAAAACTCGTCCACCCAAAGGACAAAACACCGAGCCACAAACAAAGCAATGTGGTCTACTCCATTCAGTGTAGTGAAGACTGCAGTGAGCGCTACATTGGAGAAACAAAACAGCCACTTCACAAGAGGATGTACCAACACAGGCGGGCGTGCCAGAGTGGACCGTCATCTGCCGTACATCTTCACCTAGAAGCCACGGGCCATTCTTTTGAGGACAGTGAGGTTCAGATCTTAGCCAGGGAAAAGAATTGGTTTGAGAGGGGAGTTAAAGAGGCTATTTTTGTCAAAAAAGAGAATCCTTCTCTAAACAGAAATAGTGGAGTCAGACATAATTTGTCTCCCATCTATAATTCCATTCTTAAACCTAGATCAATCAAACAAAAGATACAATAGGGCTAGTCAGGTCAGGGCCAGAGGTGTGAAAAACAGTCATGTAGGGATGAATAGGTATGCTAAACTAGACGTCAGAGAAACAAAAGACAGAAACCAATAGGCGAGATAGTTTCGGAAAGTGGTTAGCTAGTTAGCTCCTCCCTGCAGCGAGATATAAGCAAGTGTCTTACCAGCAGCGAAACGTTTTCGACCATACAAACTTTGTCCAGTTGACAAATTTAATTTCTTCTTTTATTATGTATAAAAACAAAACAAAAAGAAAAACAACTGAACATTCACACAGGTGGATGTTACAAAGACCATCCTATTACTCAGATTTAAATTCCTTCTTTAAATAAGCTAACAAAAGATGACCATATCCTATTAAATTTATCTTCCTGACCCTGCAAAGAGTATCAAATTTTTTTAAAGATCCAAATGCATCATAACATCTCTGAACCTTCATTCACACATGTTTAACACAAACTCTGCATATTTAGGCTGAGTTCTTCTCTCAAACAGAAAACACTCTTCCACCTTGTGATGTCATCTGGTAATACAGGAAGTGCTCCACTCTGTTTTTAAACTCCATACACCTTCCTTAGAATTATATGGATGATTTCAGATCTGGAATTGCCAGCTCTGAAATCATCTCGACTGAATTAGCGGTAAAACGGTGCTGTTAACTTCATTTCATGACATCAAAAGGTGGAACAGAGCATTTTGAGCTTTGGAGATGTAAACAGACTAATAATAAAGGATTACTCAAACACTCAAACAACTCCCACTATGTTTTCCAGGAGATAACAACATTGTAACATGATATGAAGCTCACAAAGATCCATTTTGTGTAATATAGGAACTTTAAGATTCATATTAAAGGTCCCATGGCATGAAATTTTCACTTTCTGAGGTTTTTGAACGTTAGTGTGAGCTCCCCTACCCTGTTTTAGGGCCCCCCCCCCATGGCTAAAAGTTCCGAAATGTGTAAATTGAGCGACTGCGATCCTTTTTCGCGTTTGAAAAAAAGACAGCCCAAACGGGCGATTCTGAACAAGGAAACTTTCTGACGTCACACTCACGGAAAGGTTTCCACCCCCCGTCTGGATGTCTACCCACCGTCTCTGGAAATCATGCCCAGAGAATTTGGACCACGCTACGAAATGCGAGATGCGTTTTTTTATTTGCCTGGAGACATGTGAGAATGTTTCCAGGCTCGGATGTCCTTTATCCGAGCCTCCGAACCTCTGAAAGAGGAGTGGTTTAATTTTATTTTCTGTGGAAATGTGTTTTTTTTTTATGGAATGCGTCTCATATGTTCCTCCGCGCTTAAAAAACGGAAGTGGGGCCAGCGCACAGCGCAGCGCTAATCCAGGACACAGCGGCATATTTGGCCACACCCCCACGCACTGCACTGGCCTGTCTCTGTCCTCCTCATTTGCATTCAAGCAGCAACAACGCCCAGAATAGAGTGTTTCAGAGACATATTTATGACTCTGACTGTCTTCATGAGGCCCTCTCATGCACTGAGGCTTGATTTTGAAGAAGGATTCATTTACAGTATTAGGGAACCACTAAGGCGCCATATAAAAGCATCAAGAAGTACCATGTCATGGAATCTTTAATAAAACTGTGAAGTAAATTCTAAACAAATAATTATAAGATTGGTGGATTTTATGGTATTGATTTTTTTTTTTTCCCAAAACAGTGAATCTCCCATAAACTTCTTCCCTCCATCTGAAAAGCTAACATCAAATAATAGAATGCAGTGAACGCAAGTCAGACAAAGAGCGACCGAGGAAGCCTTTATTCATGCGTTTTAGCCTGGGGACCGCTACGCCGCTTCTTTCATGCTAGCTGTGTAAAGCGTGTATGCTAATGAGGATGCCGCGGTGCTTTGACCTGAATGTGCTTTGTGTAGTCAGTGTGACATTTGCACTTTCTCCAGTAGCGTAACATGGCGCTCCACTGAATAAATACTACAACGATGTACACGGCGCGCATACCAAAGCAGACACGGCGTTCTGACCGTGAAAGAGGTTCATTTGTTCGGCTATTAAACGGTATTTCATCATAGCTTTTGTCATATTTTTGCTGATAAAAACTAAGCATGAATAAAGAGTACAAATATGAAACATCAATGGTAAAATTGTGATTTAACGGGTGCTTTTCTACAACTTTTAAAACAGAACCAAATGAAAAGATGGTGGGAGTAAAGACAGGATCCAAGCTACCAAAAATGTAAAAGATATGCGGGAGTTTGAATCAAAGCTCAAGTCTGTATGGTGCAAGTGTGGTGCTTTGTGGAGGTGTTGGAATGTCATTGACACTTTATAATGTGATTAATATGAACTAATATGAACTATGTAGAGGGCTATGATAAAATATTCATACTATTTTGTTGAGTACTGTAATTTCTGGGCTATTGAGCACACCTGAATATAAACTGCATCAACAAAATTTTAAAAGAAAATTGTGCATACAGTACATAGGCCGCACCTGTCTATAAGCCGCAGGTGTCCATGTTATAACTTGAGATATTTACACAGCAAGATGTAAAAAATGTTTTAATTAAATACCAATGCGTACTTTTTCCAAACAGTGCCTGTAAAACAGCAGTAAAACGACAGTATTACGACAGGATCATCAGACTATGTCACTTCATGCTCTACTGCACCTGTCTCCTGGAGAAAGAGCAGCTGTCCTGTCTGGGTTCTTGTCAATGTCTCGTAGGATTTCAGCAGATTGCAGATCAGATATGAATGGATGTCCGGCTACTGAAGTGTGAGCCATCTCTTCTTGTAATTTCTGCACTCACCTGCATTCTCATTAAAACCTATCCCACTCACTAATGTTCATTTAGCATCATAACTTATTTTATCACACGGCGATAAACTGTTTTAGCGCTGACAACATCACTAGCTCGTGTTGTAACTTCAGGTTAACCGCACAAACAGCGGTGCTTTCTCCACTCAGGCAGTGCGCGCATCCGCTGTGTTCAAAAACGAATAATCCGTCCATACATTAGCCGCATCGTTGTATATGCCGCAGGGTTCAAAGTGTGAGAAATAAAGTCTAAAATGCAATAAAGTCTAAAACTTAAAATGCAAATTAAGTCTGCAAATTAGTCACTGTGTGGCTAGAAGAAGAAGTGACTGATTTGGTGGCAATACTTAAAGATAAAATAATATAAGATAAGATAAGACTTTATTGATCTGACGCAGGAGAAATTTACTTGTCACAGTAGCTCCAGGTAGGGACAGTTTGAACAAGAAAGAAAAGTGCATGCAGGCAAGAATGGCATAAAGATAAGTAATAATAATAATAAAATAAGTAATAATAATCAAGCAGTAACAAGGAGAGTACTGAAAATGTCCCTGTCAAGTAAATCAAAATAAAACCTATGATTTATTATTGATATTATATTATTTATATATACACTACCAGCTTGTCTCCCTTACAGTGTTATTGCTTAGCCTGGAATATTCCACAGTATGGCGTTAAACATATATTGCATTAACTACATTACATGTGTTTTTATTGCACAAAAACGCCTTTAAAAACATGAATTCTTACAGAGTAAAGTTAATATGACTACAGTTTTGACAAGATTAGCTAGTTAGTTTTTAGGTTTTTTTTTTTTTTTTTACTTTTTACTTCTATTAACATATACATTTATTATCACCTGATAATTTGAAGATTTGAGTTGGCTCTCCACAGATCAGACCTGTCACTTGGTCTGGTTGGCTTGTCTCCATGGAGATAGATACGTTTAAAGCCATACTATGTAACTAACTAGCAGGTGCCATACCCTCACCTTTAAAGTTACAAAGCGCACATTTAAAGGAAGATTAACGTTTTTTTTTTTACAATCTGAGCCTTCTTTCGGCAATAAAACAAGTAGTTTTACTCACCCATAGCAGTTTGGTGTCAACTGGAGCAGTATCGCAGAACTTATGTTGAGCCGTTCTGTTCTACCAATGATCCCGTATCCGTAAGCGTGAGTGCTCGGGGCACTGATTTGCGGTGTCCAAATAACACAAACTTTAGCACTTTTCAAATCACAGAAGATCGCTGTGTCAGGGTAGACTTTTAGTAGATTCCAAAACGGCCTGAAACCCGATATCGCAACAGAAAAGTAAAGTTCAGAGCGGTGTTAGCTTCTTTCGGACTAGCTGTGTTTACAAAACAGCTGAGTTCACGCATGCGCACTGTCCTCTCTGATGACGTCATCAAATGAAACTATAGCTGGATATCGGGTTTCAGGCCGTTTTGGAATCCACTGAAAGTCTACCCTGACACAGCGATCTTCTGTGATTTGAAAAGTGCTAAAGTTTGTGTTATTTGGACACCGCAAAGTAATGCCCCGAGCACTCACGGGGTCATTAGTAGAACAGAACGGCTCAACATAAGTTCTGCGATACTGCTCCAATTGACACCAAACTGCTATGGGTGAGTAAAACTACTTGTTTTATTGCCGAAAGAAGGCTCAGATTGTAAAAAAAAAACGTTAATTTTCCTTTAAGTAGTATATGACCTTATAAATGGCATTATTTATCATTTATATTTAAGAATTGAAATTTTTAAACCCCAACTAATCCAAGCAATCCTTCGCCTATAGAAACGGCACGCTCTCGTTCAAATTAACATCTCTTTGTTGGTTCTCGAGGTGGATTTGGGCACCTACTGTATTCACGCAAAGTCTAATTATAATGTAAACATCAACATCATCAATTATGGCGATATGTGGCGGTACGACAAGCTCCATGTCTCACTGTACAGGCTCAGTGCATCCTATTCGTTCCCTTCGTGTTTTTACCTCTGATGCTATTTTGGTGCAGAAATGTTTACGCTTAAAATGATTAATAGTCGTGTTGGAAGGTTTGAAGCTTCTAACGGTGTCAAACCTCAACAGGCGAGCCGCCACTAATTAAAATGTCTTTGAACTGACACGTCTAATGCTGCGATATTAATTTACCTCTATTGCCAAACAGAATGAATATGTTTACAAGGCTATGTAATGTATTTTGGCATATGTGCAGGCTAACGGATAAATACAAAACAGTAAGAAAATGTGAGTAAGGGTGGGTTGGAATTAAAAGCAAAATTGTGTCACTTTCTGGAGGTGGTAGGCCAACTGTATGGATTCCATGGAAATAGAAAGTTAAAGCCATACTTCAGAACATTCTCCATGATAATTTACTTTGGAAGATTAGAGACAAAGGAACAACATCACTACAGAACAAAACTCCAGGTCAAATATGAGTCAGGTTTGTGGAAAGGCAAGTGCAATAATAACATAAAACATTAAACACGCTATTTTTAGCAAAAAAAATTGCACAGTGAGGCAACTTTATAATAAACTAGTCCACATTGTACTCACACACACACTATATAAAATACTTTTCCTCCACCATCATCTTGAAATTATCTTAAAAAATCGATTGAAAACAACATTTTTTTTCTTTTTTGGGGGGGGGCAGGAATTCGGAGTATCAATATTTTTTGCATGAATATCGACTTTTCAATACCTTACATATACAGCTCTGGAAAAAAATAAGAGACCACTGCATTTTTTTTCTGAAATCAGCATCTCTACATGTATTACAGCCATTCCTACTTCAGTTCTTGCACCAGGAGTGGAATAAAGTCGCCCAAGAACAATGTGAAAGACTTGTGGAGAGCATGCCAAGATGCATGAAAGCTGTGATTAAAAATAAGGGTTATTGCACCAAATATTGATTTCTGAACTCTTCTTAAGTGTAAACATTAGTATTATGTTGTTTTAAAATGAATTTGATCTTGTTTCTTTGCATTGTTTGAGGTCTGAAAACATTAATCTTTTTTGTTATTTTGACCATTTGTCATTTTCTGCAAATAAATGCTCTAAACGATAATATTTTTATTTGGAATTTGGGGGAAATGTTGTCAGTAGTTTATAGACTCAAACAAAAATGTTCCTTTTGCCCAAACACATACCTATAAGTAGTAAAATCAGAAAAACTGACCATTTTGCAGTGGTCTCTTATATTTTTCCAGAGCTGTATATTCTGGTATCGGCCCATCACTACATTTACATGAACATAATCTAGTTTATCTTTGATTACTATCTGAGCAGCCATATGTGGAACCAGAGACAAAGTTTAAAATAATTTTGCACTGTTTTCAAGGAGTTTGTGTAGCAGCGGGTGCCATTGTCGCCGCCTGTCACCCCGGAGTGTAATTGCGCGTGTCCAGCATGTATGGGAGGTCATTTGGAGGTAGATTTCTCTGAGAGTCCCTCGTGTTGTGCTAGTCAAAGCCCATTAGGCACACAGACACATTTATTAGCAAGGTCTGGACACTTCTATTAGAACGGAGTGTTGTGAGGGCAAAAAAGGTGAGTGACAATCTCCCACAGAGCCCAGACTGGAAAGAAGCTGAGCAGAAATGTATTCACAGACATCATGGAGGTTTTTGGCAGAAATGAAAACTGACTTTAAAATATGGAGTCCCTAGGAGCTGTATGAAGCCGCCTGCAGCTCGTCATTGCTTACAGACTGCAAACTATGATTGTGAACTAAAGTTTAAGACTAGAATTCTGAATTTTGGATCTAAATGAGAGGTGTCAGGATAATTACTTTGTCTGCTTATCATTCAATATGAAAGTTGGAACAGTACTTTTTTGGGATCAGTATTATAGTGTGTGCATTTTCTTTGCAGTACTGGGTAAGTTTGGATTATTTTTTGGCTATACGATATGATTTGAGCTGTAAAAGGTTGAATTAATAACTGATAGGACTCAACACAGATGCAAAATCAGTACTTAAGTTTTAGAGCTACTGTGCTACTTTTAATTGGATTGAACGTTAATTTTACATCTGTATCATAATGTAATATGGTGTTGAGGTATTCGCGGTAGAATTACATAAATTTGCAACTACTACTACTTATGATCAGATTTTTTTTGTCTCCTTTCTTGTTTTCAGCAGAATAATCACTTGATGCCCTGAGGTATAAAATTTATTCTAAATAAGTCTTTTTTCTTGGCTCATATCTTGGGGAGAATATAAAGAACTTGAACATTTGAGATCTTATTGCTTCAATCTTCCACAGTATGGCATTAAACATAATGTATCCCAATAAGCAGGTGACAGCACAAGGTCACGTTACAGATCAGATCTGTGGAGCGGTGACCCCGCTCACAGTAAGAATGCACATATTTCAAGATACTTTCATAAAAAATAAACAGTCGTAATGAAATAAATGCTAGATATACTGTATATTTTAATGCCATACAATAGAACATTACAGGCACATTACATCTCTATGGAAACAAGGAGGCCGCAAACCAGAAAAGGTGCATTGTGTAACTTTTCTGATGGATCAAACGATCAAATGCTTTTCTTCATGGAAATGTTACTTCTCTGTCTGGAATGTTTCACAATACGGCATTAAGCTTTTCTATCTTCATGGAGACCAAAACAAACCAAGTTACAGGTCAGATCTGTGGAGAGGCGAACCCGGTCACAGTCATAATAGCTGTTTTTCTAGGTATTTTTTAGCAGTAAAACCACCTGTAATTGAATAAATGTAAGGTAGAGCTGTTTAACGTCATACTGTGGAACATTGCAGGCAGGGCAAAGATATCTCCATAGAAACAAGCAGGTGGTGGACCCCCAACCAAAAAGTTACATAGTGCAGCTTTAAGTACAACAAAATCTGACTACTGAAATTATATAAAATTTATACCCTGAATTACAAGCAAGGCACTAATATATTTTTGGCAGTGTAACTCTGAAAATGAAAAAGTTGGAACCCCCTGCCCTGAAACTTAAATTGACACTAGCACTTACCTGGAATATGGCTATCCAGGCGTAGCCAATATTGTCGAAGTTGACGGCTCCCTTGTGGGGGTTGAGCTCGCCCGGCCTGCACACATTATAGTACTGGTTCCAGTTCACACACACGTTGGCACTGGCCCTGCCCATTCCAGAGTCGGGCAGCGTGCACTCCACCCCTCCCTCCTCGTAGGCGGGCACGTCGCTACATCGGAGCATGCCATTCTCACGAGGGGCAGAGCAGATGAAGGGACTGTCCTCTCCGTCCTCGTTCATGTAGTATGGACTGATGGACAGGTTGTACATCCTGAAGGGAAAAAAAACAACAATGAATACTGAATACTACTGTTGTTAGTGCGTGAAATCTTAAATCTAAGCCTTGGCAGTTGATCAAATTATTTTCTTGTCAATGATATGCAAGGATCTGTTTTAATTCTCTGTCATTATAGAATATGACTTTTTTTTTTTGTTAAATAGCACTGTCTGTGATTATGTTTATAAAATCAGGTTAGAAAAACTAAAAGAAAAAAAAGAGAAAAGAAAAAATCAAACTGAATTCAAATTTGTAATTTGAAAAATGTGTAAGATTACTCCGCAGGTTTGCTTAGATTTTTTCTTGTTGCAGTATAAGTCCAGTGTATTCTACAGAATTGACAAAAGCTGTTGGATAAAAGATGAAACATCAAGTACATTTACTTTTACATTTATTAGAACTTTTTAATCATTTAACTTCTGTGAAACATACTTTCAAACTTACTTGAGCACTCTTCTGTTCCCAAAATGTGAGTACGTCTACAAGTGACAAAGGCTGTATGTTGATAATATTAAATTGTATTTGTAAATATAAACATGTGTTTCTTGCACCACTTTTAATTCTTTCAAAATAATAAAAAGTCCCTAATCCGTCCAGGTTACATTAACTTTGATTTAATCAGTCTGATGGGGTGATGAGTGAGGTGAGGTGTCTAGACCAGGGGTCGGCAACCCGCGGCTCAGTGCAGTGGTCCATCGTTTATCATGGGGTTACGTTCTAAAAATAACCCATGACAAGCGAAATCTGCGAAGTCGTCAGCTTTGTATTGTATTGTTCACTTGTAAACTTGTAAACTTCGGCAAAGACATCCGCTGAAGGTGAACAGGCAGATAAAGTTAACATGGGCGTAGTGATACGAGTCGAGAGAGACAATACGCAAATGCGAAACACGCTGCAGGATGTTTCGTGGACAACTGTTTCGGACGCAAATATATCACCATTCTAACAAATGTTTTGTTTTGAGAAGAAAAACAAGCTTTATTTCATGTTCCAGGGAAGGTACCGGACCTACTTACATGGGCTCCAGAAACAAGCAGAACCAGGATCAGCTGAGACTGTCAGAGGTAAGCCGGTGTCAACACACGTAACTTTTAGAAGGAAATCCATACAGATTAACATTTTTAAAAAAACGCACTATCCCTTTAAGGCTGTAAACGCCTCACCACACACATTCTACACTTTTCTCAGACTGGAATTAACGTTTTCTCACATTTCTTTCTTGTTTAAACACTCAAACGTTCGTAGATTTTTAACAAAAAATCTTGCACTATATACGTGAAAAGTCCCTCAGTCGTCCAGGTAGAAATTGAACTTCTCCTTTGATCTTGCACTATATATTTATAAAAAAGCGAACCACGATATAGCGAAGGACCACTGTATTTAATTAAAATGTATTTTATTTTAGTTCATTAATTTTCAAAATGTAATTCTATGGCACAAACGCAAAAAAAAAAAAAGACGTTATATGCAGTGTTATCTCATTTTAAATTTCAAAAGGGTTTTGTGGTTCCCAGTGTTTTCTTTACTGTGTGAAACAGGTCCAAATGGCTCTTTGAGTGGTAAAGGTTGCCTACCCCTGGTGTAGACAGTTGCTCCTACCTGAATATTTGTAGTTATATGAGTAAATACTTGTTTACTTATTCTTGAGTAATTTCTTGCACTGATACTTTGAACTTCTACTTCAGTAATATATGGTTGAAATAATTGTATTCTTACCTGGAATTGACACCAGGAGTGTTAGTGAAACATAATGTCGGTAGAGCTGCATACGTGTGTACTTTTAAGAGATTCAATTTACACCAGAGCTGCTCCTGTGTATCCGCACATTTAAACACTAAACTTTTTACATTAGTTATGTATTCATTGTGTAGTGGATGAGTTATGTTTTAGATCACAATATAAAAGTTGACAACAAGAGAGACGATGCTTTGCGACGATAACGAGCCGTATATGAGGTGCTCACATTAATGAAGCTACTCATCATTTAACTTTGATTGTGTTCACCACACGCCTTTATTTTTCAAATGCTGTTCTTGTAAAGTTGCTGTCTGATGCCGTAAAGCGGTTAATATTTATCCTCCACGGCTGTAAACTTTCTGTAGTCCATCACGAGTCATTCCCTGAGCACCTGATGTGACGCACGATGTTTACATGACTGTAATGGCTTTAGAGATCGTATTTTGGAAGGGCATAGGAAGTTTATGTTGACACCACGTGCCCTTTCCTGACTTGCCCCTGCTAAAAAGCCTTGAGACGCTCCGTTGGCGCTGAAATATTAGAACTCCAACCTAATTTGAGTGGCGCGTAGAGTCATGATGGTCGTTGGACGCGCAAATGACACTGCTGGTGTAAATTGCCTGACAAGTTAAAATGGAAAGCCAAACCTGCTTGTGTGCTGCTGCACTTAAGATGTGGTGTTACGCTTTGGTGTAAAGTTCTTGAGTAAATTTTTTTCAAGTCATAGAAAATAATAATTAATAATTTTTCTATTCTCTTACCTCAGCAAATTACCGTATTTTCCGCATTATAAGGCGCACTCTCATTGAATGGCCTATTTTAAAACTGTTTTCATATAGAGCACACCATTATAAGGCGCATAGAAGAGAAGCTATAGTAGTGGCTGACTACGGTAGCCATGATTAGCCAATATTGATCCATATATAAGGCGCATCGGATTATAAGGCGCACTGTCGGCTTTTGAGAAAACTGAAGGCTTTTAGGTGCACCTTATAGTGCGGAAAATACGGTACATTTTCTTTAAAATGTGTAACTTCCTGTAAAATACATACATGCTATATACATGTTACTGCATTCACACCGTTTTGAAGGTCGCGCAGTCGCTTAGCAAGTAGTTCTAGCTTTAGCTCCTCTGACGCGCAGCTGCTGCTATATTAACAGAGCACGAGTTGTTCTGTGATATCCAAACACAAATTATGTGAAGTTGGATACACTGAAAATCCTTTTCTTTCCTCATATCATTCTGTGACTAAAATGGTTTCATTTTCAGTCCTGCGTTTGTCATAATATAATGGTGCCGATCAGATAAGAGTTGGTTTTTCATCATAAGAGGAGATAGGATCTGTTTGGGTGGGCAGGCTAATCTGAAGAGAAGGCAGCAAATGTTATTCGGAGTAACCAGAGAAAATAAAGTACAAGGCTACCAGTGTCTGGATACAGTGCAGATGATACATTGAAAAACATAGAAGAATATGCACTTGTTCTAGTAATGAAACTTTCTGGCTGGACATTTAAAAGAACTGTTCAAAAGACAGTTTATTTTATAATATTTATTTATATTTAAAGATGGTGTTTCTACCATGTTAGCTATAAGATTTTGTCCAAAAGCCTATGTCACCCATTTCTCCCATTCAGCAAGTGTCCATAAATATACAAAAACAGGATACAAAACAATACACTACAACTTCACAAACCTGAAATATTTGGTAGATTTTTTTGCATAGAAATCCATAGTCCTCGAATGTGAACTTACATCAAATGGTTTCACTTCTCTATAGCGAGCACATAGCAGTCAAATGGGAGATTTTTAGCTCAATCTCAATTTATTATATTATTCTAATTTATGATATTTCTTTATTCCTCTATTTTTCAGGCCATTGTCATCATTATAAAAGGCTGACCTCAATTAAAATCGTGTCAGCCTACAAAATAGTGAGCAGAATTACGCTGAAGGCTACAAATTAAATATTTCTAACATTTAAGTCAATTTGATTTCCTGTGATGACGAGTAATTCATTCATTTTTATTTTATAAGCTTTATAACTGCAACACCGTGCATGACATTAAAGAAGATCTATTGTGTTTGTGTTTGTGTCTGTTGTATAGTTACAATCAGTCGCACGTGCATCATGTTATATTTTGGACATTTTAAATCACAATATTCATCTAAAACAGCTGATTTCTGAGTTAGAAAATTGTGGTGCCCAGTGGGAGCGTCATCGCAACAAAGATTCATGCAGCTGTGGGTAGCTGCACGTCAAGATAATGGATTTAAAAAAAAATCATGTCAAATAGACCACTCAACATTGCCGATTCCTGTGTGTAGAAGAAAGAAGAAAGTAAGTATAGAGCAGCAAGCGTTTACCGGTGCTAAGGAAATGGGGGTTAATCGGAGCAATGACGTCTTGAATACAGAAGACTAAGGCTGTGTCCCATTTCTCTGTCTTACCCCTTTGTCTTACCCCTACCCCTTGGTTTTGTGAGTTCATGTGAGGGCAAGGGGTGTCCCGATTCTAATTTTGATCAAGGGCCAGGGCCACGACCAAGGGCTACATACCCCTTGAAACGACGTAAGCTCTCGACCTGACTTGGAACGAAGGGGTACGCCTACAAGCTCAGGCAGGTTTTGGGATCAGGATGGCAGCGTCACATCGACCAGCCAAGGAGTCTCATAAATGTATTTTCAGCAGTTGTAATTATGGATTAACAGTTTAGCATGGTTTACGATTATGACGCTGATGTTCTGTTGTTGCGGTTTTAATTGTAGTGATGTCTGTTTAGCCGACGTTCTCGTTTTCATCGAACTTTCATGTATAAACAAAGAATTTTTTTTGTCGAGCTGAGGTACCTGACAATCCTTGACATTTGTTTACGTTTGTTTGCGTCAGTTGCGACGTAGCAGCCAGGTAGAGGCAAGGGATGATGACGCAAATGGTAATCGAGTGGTGTCCCATTTCTGAGGGGAACATTTGTACCCCGAGCCCTCTCAGCTCGGTATCGGCAAGACAGAGATGTAGATAAAGGGGTAGGGCAAGGGGTAAGACAGAGTAATGGGACACAGCCTAAAGATTATTCATACATGCACAAAAACAACTTCGGGATGACATGACTTAAAATCTCTGAAATGCTTATTTTGCATGCTTTAAGGCAGACATACAAAATAACAGTCTTACATTTGGATGTCCTTTCCCAAGAAGCAGCGGTTCCTCAGTAGCCCCGCCCACAGCTGCACCCCGACGATCCCAAAGATGAAAAAGACAAAGAAGCACAAGAGGAGCACGTTTCCCAACATGGGCAGAGTGTCCAGCAGCAGAGTCACCAGGATACGCATGCCTGCACAAAAACACACAAAAACAATATTACTACACAATTCTAAATGAATACACAAGAGTTAAAGGGCTCATATTGCACTATTTTCTGATCTATGTTCTAATGTTGTTTCCTCATCACAAACATATCCAGAGCTGTGTTCTGTTTCACTCATGTTTCACACACAAACCCTCTTTCTCCACTGTGTTTTTTAAACTCCATTCATCTTCACCAGAATTATTTGGATGATTTCAGCAATGGAACTGCCAAACTCTACAGAACTAAAGGTAAAATGTAGCTGTTAACTTGAAAACTACTGCTTCATGACTTCATAAGGTGGAACAGAGCATTTTGAGCTTTGGAGATGTAGATGGACTAATGGAGAATTACTCAAACACACAACTCCAGGTATGTTTTTGATGCGGTAACAGTATGATACATGGCTTAACCTGCAAAGAAAGAGCCATGCAAGTCACTATTGGACTGTTTGGGCTGAAAGCTGATTGGCTGTGGTCCACCATGCGACACTTTTCTGTTCTAAAGCTGCTTCTGGCATCTGAACACTAGTGTTGTGCCAAAGGACATGTGAGAGTTTGAACTAGCCAGACAGATTTATATACCTAGTTCCTCCATTACGTAAAAATTAGACACCTCAGTTTTAAATATTAAATCACTTAGTTAATTAACTGTAACTAACCCATTCTTTTACTTCTACTTCTAAGTCATTTTATTTGGTCTAATTCTTGTGATTTAGAACATATCCAGATTCAGACGACTTTATTAATCCTACCAGGGGCAATTGGTTTGAACATTAAAAAAACACAAGAACAAAGATTCAACACATGGAGAGATTTTGAACAAACCGAATAAAAAGACATTACATCTAAGTAAAATTTAACTCTTTGACAGTAGGAATAAAAGATTTCAAATACCTATTCGTTTTTGAATAGGGGAAAACAGTGACGGCCTGAGGGCAGTAAAAAAAAAGCTCACGCTGGTTTTTGTCTTTTTACAAAAGGAAGCCAAGTCTCTGTGCTGCACTCCTATGATTTTACAGATGTTGAACAGATTTTAACAAAAGATTTAAAACTGTTCTACGTAATCTTTGAGGGAGAGGATGTTACACCAATAAATAAAAGAAAAACACGGCAGGCCCTCAGTAATGGACTGATAAAAGTGACAAAATGGAAAAACTAACAGAAAAACTTCCTCAAATTGTGCTTGTTGGGCACGTTTGATGAAGCAGTGTTCACATCAAATTTAAGTCGGTTGTCCCAAAAACTTGCACGGACACTAAGAAGCACCAATTTCAACATTTTTATTGTGGATAATTTTCTCTTTAGCACTGAGAAGTTTGATCCTGGTTTGAGTTTAGACCTTATGTAGTGGGGACTTGGTTTGGACTGGCCCAGCTTTAGTCCTGGTCTAGTCCAGTTAAGTTACAGTTTTTAGATGTAATGTGCGACCAGATATTTATGCTGTACATGCTTCTCACTGTCTTAACACATGAAAAACAAAAGTAATTAATTCACTGGCTTCCTGTTAAAGGGATATGCCACCCCCAGGTCAAACTTGGGCATCTCCCCACAGTCCAGAGACTAAAATAAGTGATGGAAAGCGTTTTCCTGGTCACCCAGCCATTGTCCGAGTCTGTCAGCACTGACCGCCGCGGTATCTGCAGCTACTCCGCGTTAGACTAGAGTCTAACGTCGTCAGAATTTGCTCGATGCGTTTCCCAATTACTTTCTGTGTAGTGCGCATTCATATCGAGTGCAAATAAATGAGCAAATCAACACGGAGAGCTTGACTTGGTCATTTTGGGTGGGAACTATTTTTCAGTGCGGAAAAAGACAGATGAAGCACACACCACGCTGCGTAACAGGGGAACTTCCTTCCTGGTGCGTAACTGGGATTCCCCTGTCAGCGTGGTGTGTGCTTCGTGTTGATTTTAAAATTATGGATTTAACTTATAGAGCTTTAAATGGCCAGCCACCCTGCTTCATCAGTGACTTACTGCACCCCTACTCCTCAGGCCGCACCCTGCGGTCCTCTGGTCAGGGCCTCCTGATGGTCCCAAAGACCCGCTTTAAAACACGGGGGGACCGGTCCTTTCAGGCTGTGGCCCCCAAATTATGGAATGCCCTGCCTTTAGCCCTCCGTGAGGCAGACTCAATTGACTCTTTTAAAAAGCAGCTCAAGACACAGCTTTTAATTGACTGTGTTATTTATTTGATTTTATATATGTTGTATATTGCACTCTGTAAAGCACTTTGTGATTTTATCTGTGAAAGGTGCTATATAAATAAAGGCTTACTTACTTACTTAAACTGTTGGCAATGATCCAAAGTTATTCGACCCTTAACTTATACATACTGAGCATTGTAATTAATCACTTTTCACAACTCTCAAAAACCAGAGCGGAGTTTTGTTGCGACTAGAGATTCAGCATTTTCAGCTTTTTCAGCTTTATAGATACTTTGGCTTTAATTATTTGCCAATACCGAGTTAACCGATACCAGTGTAGGTGCAAAGAAAAGTCTTTTTTGACTTATTACTAAGTGAATCCAAGTGCATGTAATTGTTATTTACAGAACAACTTTGTATGAATTAAAGTTCAAACATCAGCCAGTAAATACTCCGGCATCAAACATCAAATTAAAGGCAAACAGGATATTGGCTGAACTGATGTTCTAATACTGGTATATTTCAACCTCAAGAGCTGCTTTTACAATACGAGTAAGCATGATGTTACACTTTTTGGACATTTTTTCTACTTTTCTACTTTAAACTAACTATCCTGCTTCTTGAGTACAATTTCTGACTCGTCCCCTTCTCTGACAACAGGCCTATCTGTCCTGTTACTGCACAACGACAAGGTTTATTGATTATCTGACTTCACACTACAGTCAGTACAGTCAGGATGGAGGCCGGAGTAACAGTTGACGCGATCCGCTCCTTTGGGAATAGAACCCTCAGTTTGGCACCGGCACGTCTGCGTATCTGAGTGAATCCGTCAGCAGTTGTCAGTTGTGGTTAGGGTGTGATCATGTCATCTTTGTAACTGCATAAAACCTATTGACGGAGGTATTACATTCAATTTGTCTTCCAATTCAATGGTTACAGTTTCCTGCTAATTCTGTTAGCAACATTTTGATTTCACTGGTTTCCATATTATGCTATTTTATAATGTTGTTTCCACATCATATACCTACAAGTTGTGTTTTGTTTCATACACACATGTTTAACACACAAACCGTACATATTTAGGCTGTGTTATTCTCTCAAAAACACTTTGTTCCACCTTGTGATGTCATGTGTTGATACAGGAAGTGCTTCACTGTGAATTTAAACTCCATACACCTTCACTAGAATCATTTGGATCATTTCAGCCCTGGAACTGCCAATCTCAACTAAACAAATGGTAAAATGTAGCTGCCAACTTGAAAACTACCACTACATGACATCACAAGGTGGAGCTCAAAGAAATCATAGGCAATGACAACACCAACATTAATGAGGACAGTTACAGAAATGGCGTTCGGCTTATACACCTACATATACCCTATACCCCGTCTGTCTGGACTCAACACTCATTTGATCCTGTCCTAAAAGTGAGCACTGAAGAAATGCAGCTGCCCAGAGACACACCACGTGCACTCTGGCTCAGCTGCGCTCAGGATACAGTCGGTTCTTGAACTCAAACCTCTGTTGAATTGACAATAACATCACTGACACCTGCCCGGGTGGCCAAACATCTCATACAACACAACACCTCTTCATCTGCCCTGCAAAGCGAACACCACAATGTCTCCATGTGGGATCTCTATGGATAGACCCTAAAGGACCTGCGGAATTCCTGGGACTAACTTAAAAGACTAATAAGAAAGGATTACTTAAACGCGTGTGAATCAAACAAAACACAATTCTAGGTATATTTTTGATGAATTATACCATACCAAAAATCAATTTTGCATAATATAAGACCTTTAAATTCTTATGACGAAAATACAAATATATATTGAGAAGAGTCTTCTATGGTTATGGTAGCAATGCATATTTTCAAGAAGGCTATACAATAGTTAAAGGTGTAATGTGTGACTTTTAGAGGGTACAACACCTGCTTATCTCATTGATGCATTGCTCCAATGTCCCACAGTATATACAGCTCTGGAAAAAAAATTCCATTCCATTCCAGCGTCTGTTGAATTCCAACACAAACACAAAGCTGAGCTACTTCAGTTCTTGCACCAGGAGTGGAATAAAGTCACCCAAGAACAATTTGAAAGATTTGTGGAGAGCATGCCAAGACGCATGAAAGCTGTGATTAAAAATAAGGGTTATTCTACCAAATATTGATTTCTGAACTCTTCTTAAGTGTAAGCATTAGTATTATGTTGTTTTAAAATGAATTTGATCTTGTTTCTTTGCATTGTTTGAGGTCTGAAAACATGGATCTTTTTTGTTATTTTGAACATTTGTCATTTTCTGCAAATAAATGTTCTAAACGATAATATTTTTTTTGGAATTTGGGGAAAATGTTATTAGTAGTTTATAGCCTAAAACAAAAATGTTCCTTTTGCCCAAACACATACCTATAAGTAGTAAAATCAGAAAAACTGATAATTCTGCAGTGTCTGCTGCCCATGTCCAACCAGGAAGTAAAACTACAAGCTCCACTAAAATTGAAAAGTTAGAAAAAACAAGGCAAGATTTGTTTGTATTGTAAAATCGTAAGTATAATCATGTTAACTACATTTTAATGGCAAAACTAGTAATGATAATAAAAGTGTAGTCTAACCTGTCATGCACACTTTAATTATGCTTTAATAGTGCTTTCACAAAGTGTTAGAAGATACAATTTCAGATTAAACACGAACATAACACTGACTCTGTTTATTAGCTTAGCACTGACGTGTACTTGTCAAAAGCTAGCTCTAATTAAGATAATCTCTACACAGTGTGCAAGAGGCAGACATCATTTGCATTTCTAAAATACAAAAAGAACGAAATCCAGGAAAGTTTGAGCAAAACATTCAAAAAGATGAAGTTTAGAGGCAGTTAAATTTGTTATTAAAAGGCTATTTTCTGATCTATGTTACAATGTTTCCTCATCAAAAACACACCTGGAGTTGTGTTTTGTTTCATTCACACATTTAACACACAAACCCTGCATATTTAATCTGAGTCCTTCTCTCAAACTGAAAACATTCTGTTCCACCTTGTGATGTCATGAGGTAATAGAAAAAGTGCTCCACTGTGTTTTTAAACTCCACACACTTTCACTAGAATCACTTTCGTCATTTCAGCCCTGGATTTGCCCATCTATACTGACCAAAGGCAGCTGTTAACTTGAAAACTACCACTAAATGACATCACAAGGTGGAAGAGAGCATTTTGATTGTTGCAGATGTAGCGACAGAATAATGAACAAATAAAACACAACAACTTTCTAACATGGTTTAAAGCTCACAAGACTCAATTTTTCATAATGTAAGATGATGATTTAATGGTATACTGTGAAAAATTCAAGGCAAGCATTAACATCGCCATGGATACGAGCTTGAGACCTCCAATTAGAAAAGTGACACTGCATTTTTTTGTGAAATCAGCATCTCTACATGTATTACAGCCATTCCAATCCAGCGTCTGTTGAATTCCAACACAAACACAAAGCTGAGCTACTTCAGTTCTTGCACCAGGAGTGGAATAAAGTCACCCAAGAACAATGTGAAAGACTTGTGGAGAACATGCCAAGACGCATGAAAGCTGTGATTAAAAATAAGGGTTACTGCACCAAATATTGATTTCTGAACTCTTCTTAAGTGTAAACATTAGTATTATGTTGTTTTAAAATGAACTGATCTTGCTTCTTTGCATTGGTTGAGGTCTGAAAACAGGCATCTTTTTTGTTATTTTGACCATTTGTCATTTTCTGCAAATAAATGCTCTAAACAACAATATATTTTTTGTTTAATTTGGGGAAAATGTTGTCAGTAGTTTATAGACTCAAACAAAAATGTTCCTTTTGCCCAAACACATACCTATAACTAGTAAAATCAGAAAAACTGATCATTTTGCAGTGGTCTCTTATTATTTTTTCCCAGAGCTGTATGTTAGTGTTATGAACGAAAATGTACATGTTATCTGATTGGACACGAGTTTTTAACATCTCTAGGCTACCACCCATAACACAGTACGGCTATGACCACAGTTATGCAACACGAGAGACCGTGAACGGTAACCGAAAATGCATTGCTGTCAGTTTGTCGGGCCCCTGAGGTAGTCCAGTACACCGCAGCGTGCCAGTGTGGAGAGGTAGTCCTGGTGATACCCGAGAGAAAGTACTGTGCTTTATGACTATGTTTGGACTGTTACTGCCACGTCTGAGCGATCTTAACACGCGTAGACTTGAGTAAACAGATATTTCGCACAGGGGAAATCTCCGTGCAACGCTGGTGACAGAAATAGAGTTTGATAGAGTAGGATGGATGAGAAGTAGTTACACATATGTACCCTTATAAAAATAAATGAATAAATAAATAAAAGTAGTGCATAGTCAGCAGGAAAAAAAAACACACCTGGGCCCAGTAATTCCAGAAATATTAAAGCGCCCATACGCCATTTTTGGAGCTATGTTATAATGTTGTTTCTTCATCAAAAACACTCCACTGTGTTTTTAAAGTTCATACACCTTCAATAGAGTTCTTTGTATAATTTCAGCCCTGGAATTGCCGGTCTTTAATGAACTTAGGCTACATTTATATGATGACGGTCTGATGACGGTCTGATGCAAAAGTGGCGTTGCGTCTTCACTTTTTATTCTGCATTTAGACAAGCGTTTTCGCTTTTGCGTCACTGTATGCACATAGATTTCCTATGTGCATACGGTGACGCAAAAGTGTGTGGAATTCGATTATGCATGCCAGGCGGCTAGGTGGTGCTGTGATACATTATCACTATGTCCGCGTGCATGCGTAGAATCTCCCTTCTTCTCATCTGCGCCACGAAAAGCAAAACAAAACATGACTACCGGTAGCAAAAAAAAAAAAAAAAAAAAGGTGTGTGGTCAGACGAAGAAGTTCATCTATTGCCTCAGACTACGTTAGACTACAAAGCAACAAAGGTGCAACAAGTGTGGACTGGGAGTCCTGCCAAACAAAGTACACTGATGTATGTACGTAAACGCGTAAAGTCAGCAGATTTGACCAGAGTTTTGCGTCTTGGGCAGTGTAGACGAAAACGCTACAGCGGAGGGTATTCAAGTATTCCACTATGGAGAGCGGTTTCAGTTTTTTGCGTTTTTTGCATTTAAATGAAAGGCACTTTCGATAAAATATTTTGTCATTTTTACCCATAAGCGTTCTTGTGTAACCAGGCCCTTAAAGGGACAGTGTGTAAGATTTTTACCTGTTAATTACTGAAATTGAAGATACCCATTCAAAAATACATTGTTTTCCAAGCCTTTTCACTTCCATCATGAAATCAAAGTATTCTTTTGGACTTAGATATAGTCACATAAAAGGGGGATCTTCCCCATATAGAGGCAGCCATTTTGAATACGAGAGCCGCAGAAGGACATTTGGGCTCATCCTTTGCCTCGGCTCTGTTAGCCGCGCTGCAGATGGCTCCCCCCTTCCCCCCTCCCCTTCCCCTTCTCTCCTTCGTTCCTCTGCTCCCACATGCAGCCAGGAGGGAAGGAGAGAAGGGGAAGGGGAGGGGGGGAGGGGGAGCATGCTGCCGGATCACACATCGTAATGGATATAACACGTATTTTGGACTAAATTGTTTTACTGGATTTTATTCGCTGGATCCTTATGGACAGATTGAGACCAAGTTTATGATGAAATACAGAGTTTGACCTGTGCAAAGCCTTCAAAGGTAAGCTAAGTAAGCTAAGTTTTGTGCTTTTCTGTATAAAAGCCCCATGTGCTCGGGGAGTGATTGTTTTGCAGGGAAATGAATTGCATAGTCAAAAAGAGGAGACTGTAAGGTTTCATTTGATGTGTAGATTGTCATGAATCATGATCGGGATTGTGTGTTTTCATGCGAAAAGAAAAAAAAAAAGTGAACGGGGGACCGTTTTATGTATACAGCGGTGCGCGTTTCGTGCGCGTGCACGCGCGATGTCGGCGGTACGTCGCGTCCGGGTGACCCTCGAGGTCTGCCGTAGCCAAAAGAGGAAGTGGAATAGCTAGTAACCACCTATGCGCCACGAATCCTACACACTGTCCCTTTAAAGGTGTATTGTGTAACTTTTGTAATGGAAGGTCCGTCAAATGCTCTTCGCCATGGAGATGTTATTTATTATTTTGTCTGGAATGTTTCACAGTATGGCATGTATGGCTTTATGGTTTTCTACCTTCATGGACCCAAGTTACGGGTCAGATCTGTGGAGAGGCAACACCGCTCATAGTCAGAATGTCTGTTTTGAACTCTGGAACGTTCCAGTCAGAGCAAGGACATATCAACCCAACCAAAATGTTACATACTGTAAATGGTAGTTACTACCAGTTCAAGGTGGAACACAGCATTTTTGAACTTTGGAGATGTGAACAAAACATAACTCCAGGTATGTTTTTGAGGAGATAACAACATAATAACATGGCTTAAAACTTACAAGAATCAACTTTAGGAGATATAGGACCTTTATAACACTCCATCAAAGTCAACCGAACTAAACGTATATGTACTCTGGCTGTAAAAACCTCCTGGGAGCTGGCCAAATGTATCCTGCTTAATCATTCTGTGCTCTGTTATGACACTATTGTCTAGTGATTGTGTTTGGCAGCAGATTCATAGCCACCTCTGTCATGGGGCTTTTAGCTCAATGACAAACTATGTGCATATGTTGCCTTAGCACCTGCAAGCTACACTGGACCCACATCAATGCAGCGCTCTCCAGGCTGTTTAGAGTGTGTAAAGGGTTGTACTACATTTTCTTTCATGTAATAAAATGAGACTGCTGTGTGTTGTCTGCATCTAATTCTATGCATTTATAAACTCATCACTGTGAATAATGTTTATGCTATGAACAAAGCGCTAAATAAGTTTATACTGCAAATAGTTTAAAGGTCCTTTATCCCACAAAATGGATGCTTCTGAACTTTAAGCCATGCTATAATGTTGTTATCTCCTCAAAAACATACTTGAAGTAAGGGCTGCACCAAAAATCGAAAGATCAATACATCACAATCTCTAGTTTAGTCGATCTCGATGATAAGGCGTGTGCATTTTCATCAATAGGTCTGCTGCCTTCCCTCAAGTGGAGGAGTTCAAGTATCTCGAGTGAGGGGAGGATGGAGCATGAGATTGACAGGCAAATTAGTGCAGCATCGGCAGTGATGCGGTCGCTGTACTGGACCATTGTGGTGAAAGGGGAGCTGACCCAAAAGGCAAAGCTCTCAATTTACTGTCAATCTACATTCTTCCCCTCACCTCTGGTCATGAGCTCTGGGTAATGACCAAGGAGGACAAGATCGCGGACACAAGCAGAGTGGCTGGGCGCTCTCTTAGAGATAGGGTGAGGAGCTCAGTCACACGGGAGGGGCTCGGAGTAGAGCCGCTGCTCCTCCACGTCGAGAGGAGCAGCTGAGGTGGCTCAAGCATCTGTTTCCGATGCCTCCTGGACGCCTCCCTCAGGAAGTGTTCCGGGCATGTCTCACTGGGAGGAGGCCCTAGGGAAGACCCAGGACACGCTGGAGGGACTATGTCTCTCGGCTGGCCTGGGAACACCTTGGGGTCCCCCCTGGAGGAGCTGGAGGAAGTGTCTGGGGTGAAGGAAGTCTGGGAGTCCATGCTTAGACTGTTGCCGCTGTGACCCAGCCCCGGATAAGCGGAAAAAAATTGATGGATGGAGGTCTACAGCCAATCATGAGGCAGTAAGAGCGCACGGTGCTGATGAGGTTTATGCTTTTTGACTTAAGTTTTGACTTAAATCTGCACGATTTGACTCAAATACAACTGCTTTCTCATCATTTATGAGTGAAACGTAGGACCTCATTTAGTGCATGGACATCACATGTGTGCGCATGCGTTTCTGCCACTAATGGTAACGCTCATATGCATTTAAGCTTTATATATTGTACAAACTCATTCCAGCTTGTGAATTTCTCCGGAATTATTGGTCCTATCAACACAAAATAAAAACTGTAGTGATCCTGACACTAAGATGGAAGAAGATAGAATCAAAAATCGAGATTGGAAGAAAAAACGTGATTCTTAATTTCTCGTATCACCCAGCCTTAATTGAAGTTGAGTTTTGTTTCATTTACACGTTTGAGTAATCCTTTATTATTAGTCCGTCTACATCTTCAAAGCCCAAGCTGCTCTGTTCCACCTTGTGATGTCATGTAGTGGTTCAAGTTAACAGCTCCTTTTACCTTTTGTTCTGTAGAGATTGGCATATTCAGGGATAAAATCGTCCAAATGATTTTAGTGTAGGTGCATGAAGTTTAAAACACAGTGGAGCACTTCCTGTATCACCACATAACATTACAAGAGTGTTTTCTGTTTTAGAAAAGAACTCAAAGAAAAGAAATATGACAGCAAAGATCTGATTTAGTTATACAGAAAAGTCTATTAGCTTTCATAAACAGAGCTGGTCAGTTTAAATTCATATGACAGATTTCCACATTAAACTAAACTCTCTTGTGTTGTTTTTAGATCACCCCTCCTAGGAAACATAATAGTGTGGAAGTATATGACGGATAGAGTTCACTCAAAAGCCAAAATAAATCTGGCTTTGACATTTAGTCACTGATGACCTGTAAAGAAGAGGATTGGGGTTCTTTTACAACATTATTATCTAAACCCTGCTGTGTATATATACGGATTTAACACACTTAGGTTAGTGGCAAATTCTGAAAAGTCACACTTTCAATTGTCCCCACTTGGGCAGCCATGGCTACAGAACTATTTATGTTCAAGAGTAAAACATAACTATTGTTTGAGCTTTGACAATAGTTACATCTTATTAGAAAAAATGTATTCCAACATCTACATTACTCATTTAACAGGTGTTACATAGAAGCTTCATCCACTACCCTCAAAGAGTCTTGTCCACCACAGAGGAAACATTTTTAGGGTATTTCTTGTGGTACAACATCACAGCAAAAACTCTGCATCCATGCACTTACTTGGCACTCTGTTGATGGCGCGCAGTGGTCGAAGTACCCGCACCGTCCTGATGGCAGACAGACTGGCATTATGTCCATCCAAGGAATACTCCATCACCCTGATCACACGAGAGGGAGAGATGAGAGCTTTAGAGCCCTGTGTGGTCCACATAAAACACGTGTTCATATTATAAACGTGCTGGAGACATGTATAATAGCGCTGCAGCCGCCCATATAATTACATACGACTTTTCATTACACTGGGTTGTGGTTAGGGTTGGGTGATATTGACAAAAATGAATATTTCCTGATAATACTGATACTGCATGCTGTCTGAATCTAATTCTAAAGCATTTTTATTGTTAATGAACCAGGAAGTATGCTCATGCACTGTTAGCATACTAGTTGTTGTTAGCAGGATGTCTGAAAGATAAGAAAAGCGCTTATAAATCCCTTACAGTGAATCATTCCTATTTTTTTTCTCCCCAGATAATACTAACAATATTTATATAATATTTTTGCAGATGTGCTGAAATGTTAAGATTATTTGGTGATTTTTTTGATCAGCTCTTTTTTTTTTTACAACCTCTTTATATATATATTTTTTTTTAATTCTAGATGATATAATTGAATTTTCTCAGATTTTAGGTTGCGTTCACATTCTAGAATATTTAGATGTCAAAATTTCAGATGGACTGTTGCATGGCGTTTCGTACATTAATTTCAGCTGACGGCTGAGGATGAATAATGGCACTATTTTCTGAAGCTATTGTGAAAAAAAAGGTAAATGGTCACATTTTTATATTGCGCATTTCCACCTTCAAGGCACCCAAACTTTACAACTAGGAACCACTCACCCATTCACACACACATTCATACACCAGTGTACACAGACACTAGCGAGGTGGGTTAAGGGTCTTGCCCAAGGACACAACAGCAGCATTCATCTGTGGGAGCTGGAATCATGCCGCCAACCTGTGGGTCAGTGGACAAATGCTCTACCAACTGAGCTACTGCCGCCCTATTTATAATTTCACTTTTATTTTTTCTTGCTGGCAGATAACATGTATGAACTTTGTAATTACTGGGTCTATTGTTCAAGAAAAACAGAGACATTAGCCACTGATCTGGCCAACAAATCTGCAGACTGACCGTTTAATAGCAAATTTCCCCTTATAATTCTGACCTGCCCTCTAATTTCAATGGGCAGTTTAGAATGTTATGGTGTCCAATGTCAGCTAAACATTATCTTTAGGTATGAGAATCTAATCTAATCTGTCTGTTCCGTATGTGTGGTCACTTTGTTTTGACTTTTGGTATGCGTTCAAGGAATGCTGGACCTCATTTATACACATATCCTAGTGATTCTATATTTTAAACAGCAATGATAGCGGTAGACGTTTTGTAGCGTGACATATATGTAGCGGTATCTTTTTTTTACCTTACATGGGTGCGTCATGGGATGGGAGAGGACAGTTCTATTTTGGAAAGGGCAGGACACTGCAAGGGCACCCAAAATGGATAGCACCCACAGGCTCAAATCTATAGCTGTGTCGTACATCTTGAGCCAGTGCATTTTTCTGTAGGACTTTTTACTATGAAGTTTAGTCAAGTAAAGTGACTGACACTTTTTTAACAGCTATATAAGTTCTAAACAACTTCACGTCTTGGTGGTATACTTAATGTCTTGACAATGCACTAGAGATTTGCTAACATAAAGGTGCACTTCGTAACTTTTCTACTTGTCTCTACAGAGGTTTAAAGAGTGCCGTATCTGCTTTTTAATGTGAAAAAAACAGAACTAGTTCATTTTAAACAATTATCCAGTGCTTTCAGTGACCAGTTTTGCCATCAGAAAAATGGTAAAAACAACTAGCATGTTAACACGCACCTCCTGACGATAAAAATTTATAATTAGATGCAGACGGCACACAGCAGACCCATTTTGACCTACAATATACTGTATGTATTTGGGCAAGACAAGTTTTGCCCAAATACATGGGGGAAAAACATGCGGCCCAGGGGCCAGATCCGGCCCTCCAAGACCTTTAATCTGGCCCTCGGCTGATTTTCTATTAAAATATTTTAATTATATTTTAATTTTCTATTAAAATGTTAGTAATTTTCTGCACCTCTTTTCTGTGCAGTTTAACATAGCGGGGTCTCCAGCACCTCTGTCTGTTGTCCACCAAAGCGGCACAAATGAAGACTTGCCTCTTTCCAAACGCTCTTAAAGGACCATTGTTTGGACTGTTGACCGTGACACCCTCATCAACAAAATATCAAAAATGAGAAAAGTGGACGCCAAGTGCAGGATTTTCAAGAAAAATCAACTAATTCCTATTTGTTCACAGACGTGAATGGGAAACCTGTATGCCTGGTGTGTTTGCAACAAGTGGCGGTGCTCAAGGAATATAATCTTAAACGCCACTACGAGACACGGCATGTCGAACAATACAGTAACTTGAACGAGGAATTGAGAAGACAGAAGATAAACAAATTATTGCTGGGACTGAAGAAACAGCAGTCTGTAATAGATTTGTGTTTCTCTGCACAAAATTGGACTTATTGCTATTTTTGGGGTATATATAACATGAGTTTTCTGATCTGGCCCCTTTGGGATCAAAGTAGGTTGGATACGGCCCCCGGACCAAAATTAGTTTGACACCCCTGGTTTGGAATGTTCAAAAGTGTACAGTAGGTCAGATCTGTGGAAAGGTGGCTCCGCTCACAGTAAGAATGCATGTATCTCAAGATATTTTTGAGCAAGAAAAACCTATAATTAAATAAATGCTATATATACACACATTTAATGCCATACAACATAGCAAAAACATCTCCATGGAGACAAGGAGGAGAAGTACACTCTACCAGAAAAGTTACACAGTGCACCTTTGCCTTCATTGTTTGCTTGACAAAAGAAAATATAATTGTGCAAAATAACATTGGGGGGATACTATTTTATCAGTATTTGCTGCAGATTTACTAGACAGTGAACTGTAGACATGGACCAGATTCCTCTTGGGACACTCACCCCGCCATGACGATGACAAAGTCCAGCTGGTTCCACTTGTCGCCAAGATAGCAGTTGGGCCCAAAGATTCCCAGGGCGACCATCTTGACGACCATCTCCACGGCAAAGAACGCAAAGATGCAGTCGTCCAATACCTAGGAACACACGAAGAGCCGATATTGAGAACCAAGACAGTCCCTAACGAATTCTCCCCAAATCCTAAATAGATGCATCTTCCATATTAACACTGACTTGTCACATCCAATTTTTATGAGAGATTTCTTCTAGTACTGTTTGACTCACTGTCTCATGATAAAGATCAGGAATTCAGTAATATAAATTCACAATGTAAAATGTGCATTCCCACCGCTACCATTTAAAGGGCCGATATTACACTTTTCTTATCCATATTATAATGTTGTTTCCTCATCACAAACATACCTGGAGTTGTGTTTTGTTTCATTTACACATTTAACATACAAACGCTGCATATTCATCAAACTGAAAACACCCTGTTCCACCTTGTGATGTCAGGTGGTAATACAGGAAGTGCTCCATTTTGCTGTAATCTCCATACACCTTCACTAGAATCATTTGGATAATTTCATCCCTGAAATTGCCACAAATTTTCTTCATTTCTACAAAACTAAATAGAAAAGGTAGGTATTAACTTGAAAACTTTGTGACATCATAAGGTGGAACAGAGCATTTTGAGCTTTGGAGAAAGTAAAGTAAATTTTATGTTAAACAGAACCTTTAAAAAACGGTCGAAGATATCATTATTGTCATATTATTTTAAAGTTCACTATGTAATGTCTGGTGGAGGTTTCGGCACATCCTTGTCTCCATGGAGATGTTATTGCTTTGCCCAGAATGTTCCCCAGTATGGCACAGTAGGACACAAGGCAAGTTACAGGTCAGATCTGTGGAGAGCCGATCACGGTAAGAATGCATATTTTTTATTTTTTGAGCAAAAAAAGATAAAGTTAAATGCCATACTGTGGAACACCTGAGGCTATATAATGACATCTCCGTGGAGACAAGACGGCAAAGACCCGACCCATCAAAAAATGTTCCAGAGTGCACCTTTAACTTTTGACCATGACATGACCAGCCACTTGTCAAAACTGAATTCCACATTCTTTCTAAACTCGAGTGGCCCAACTGAAAATCCATTACTTACTTGAACAAATACATTCAGAACTTGTCAAAACAAAACCCGACATAAACATTTCCACATTAACTTTTAAATGCTAGCGCGTCTTGTCATCTGCGACCACCCTGACATTCTAGCTCCCCCCAAATGATCAGATCCTTGTTAAATCTCCCATTAGTGCTGCATTCTGAGAGGGGAGCCTGGTCCCGGCGGGGGAGAACTCTGGCTTATCGTTGTTTTGGCTGCGTCTCAATTAGCTGGAGTTCTAGCGTAGCGGAAAAGACAGTATGTATTTGAATATAATGAGCCCGTCGTAGCGCAATATCCAAGAGTCAACACAGCACCGCAGAGCTACCATACGGAACCAAATGAGACAGGAAATTCTAGTTTTAATTACAGCAGTATTTAAACATCCAAACACTCACGTTATAAAAGGCAATGTGAAAATGTTTGGTTTTTATTTTACCGTTTTTATTTTGTTAAAGGTTTGATGATTAAAGGTGCTATATTACATGGAACAGATTCTACTGTGGTGTTACCATATCGAAAACATACCTGGAGTTGTTTTTGTTGCATCCATAAAAATTAACAGCTACTATTTACCTTTAGTTCAATAGAGATGATCAATTCCAGGGCTGAAATCATCCAAATGATTCTATTGAAAGTGTATGGAGTTTAAAAACACAGTGGAAAACTTCTTGTACATGACATTACAAGGAGGAACAGAGTGTTTTTTTTAATTGAGTGAAGAACTCAGTCTAAATATGCAGGATCGGTGTGTTAAAAAAGAGTGTGAATGAAATAAAAATAATTATATTTTTGATATAGAAACAATATAGTGGTAGGTTCTTATGTTTCCATGGAGATGTGATTGCTTTGCTCTAAACACTTTAAAAAGTGCTGCTAAGATCTACTGTTGCACATTTATTTTTATCTTTATTTTTCAATGCACATTCTATTGCACATTTTACTACGTCTGTAATTATTCTTTGCACTGCTTTTAGATTTTGTCTTAGATTTTTTTGTATTGTCTTTATATTCTATTTTGTACACTGTCTTTTTTGCACTGCTTGGCCAGGGAGAAACGGAATTTAAGTTTGACTTTGACTTTGCTTTGCCAGGGATGTTCCACAGTATTGCATTAAGCCTCTATCTAATCTATCTCCAGTCATACAATTTATCCATTCAAGATAACGTCACAAGGCAATTACAAATAAGAATGCATGATTGTCAAGATATTTTACAGCAATTAATCACCTGTAATTGAATAGGTGCAGGATAGATAAGAAAACATCTTCATGGAAACAAGTAGGTGGCGAACCCTTTGCCAGAAAAGTTACATAGTGCACCTTTGACGAGCCGATTCCTTCTAAATTTGTTACTCCCTATTTCATAAAAGGCTGCCGCAACAAACCAATTGTTTACTGATTTAGCTACTTTTTTAATGCCCTGCCTATCAAATAACAGTGACTGGAGTAGGCAATTGTACATTAGTGCCTTGCTTAAAGACACAACAACCGCCATAGGGGGCTTGTGTCAACATTAGCATGATATGACTAGCCTAAACCTCCCATTACAGCTACTTTTGATTTGCGATGGGTGATTAACGTGAACGGAAAACATCCAGAGTGTGTGTACGTGTATGTACGTGTGTGTACGTCTGTTTACGTGTGTGTACAGGACTGAACCAGGACTAAATCAGAACTAAACCAAGGACTAAACCAGGGACTAAACAAAGGACTAAAACAGGACTAAACCAGGACCAAAACAGGACTAAAACAAAACTAAACCAGGACTAAACCAAGGAATAAAACAGGACTAAACCAAGACAAAACCAAGGACTGAACAGGACTAAACCAAGGACTAAAACAGGATTAAACCAGGACTAAACCAAGGACTAAACAAGGACTAAACAAAGGACTAAAACAGGACTAAACCAGGACCAACACAGGACTAAACCAGGACTAAACCAAGGACTAAACAGGACTAAACCAAGGACTAAACCAGGACTAAACCAGGCCTGAACCAAGACTAAACCAGGACTAAATCAAGGACTAAACCAGGACTAAAAACAGGACTAAACCAGGATCAACACAGGACTAAACCAGGACTAAACCAAGGACTAAACCAGGACTAAACCAAGGACTAAAACAGGACTAAACCAGGACTGAACCAAGACTAAACAAGGACTAAACCAAGGACTAAAACAGGACTAAACCAGGCCTGAACCAAGACTAAACCAGGACTAAATCAAGGACTAAACCAGGACTAAACCAAGGACTAAACCAAGGACTAAAAACAGGACTAAACCAGGCCTGAACCAAGACTAAACCAGGACTAAATCAAGGACTAAACCAGGACTAAACCAAGGACTAAACCAAGGACTAAACCAAGGACTAAAAACAGGACTAAACCAGTCCTGAACCAAGGACTAAAACAGGACTAAACCAGGACTGAACCAAGACTAAACGAGGACTAAACCAAGGACTAAACCAGGACTAAACCAGGACTAAAACAGGACTAAACAAGATCTTTCCAAAATCCGGTGTGCTGCTTTCAAATGGCCACAAATTCTTCAAATGTTCTCAAATTTCCATGTGTCAGGCATCGTTGGAAAGCTTAGAATCTATACCTTAAGAATCTGTAAATAACTCAAAACGCCTCCGCGATGACTTGTGACTGGTTTTTCCGTGGCCGGGCACATATGCTTGGGTGGTGTTCGAACTAGCCACTATTTTATTTCAGGGAATACTTTACTCATTACAATTACATAATACACGTGATGAACTGCACTTTATTTTTAACCAGGGATGAAATAAAAACAAGATCTTTTTATAAAGCTAATATTCTTAGAGCGATCCTGTGGGTTGTGAGGCAGCTTGTGTTAGATGTTTTGGAGATAAAAGTTAAGTAAAGATCAGTGGAGGGATTCTGATGTGAGAGCTGCGAGGACGCCCAGAGGAGGTCTAAAGATTTATGGATGCAGTGAAAGAGTTAGCTCAGGTGAACAGAAGGGGAGAAACAGACCATGTATTGTGAGGTTAGGTACTGTGATATGATTTCAATCAATACAACAATTTAAAAAAATCACAATGGAAGGTTTAGGTGGAGGGTCCGGAACCTTATTTTCTCTATCAAATGTTGTTTTGTCTGGAAAGTTCCACAGAATGGTATAAAATTTTGCAATGTCCATGGAGAAAAGCAGGTGACTAGATTGAATAAATACATTTATGTGATGATATAAAGTAGATAATGAAGTAAGCAAGATTATTTTTGGCGGTAAAAGAAAGCTGAATAAGTTTACACCACACTCCAAAATATTCTAGGTAAAACAATACAAGTTTCATGATGCAAGCAGGTGAAGGACCCTCCATCAGAAAGATTATGTAGTGTATCTTTAAGTATACTTTTTAACTTTTCTGTCGTCACCTGCTTGTCTCCGTGGAGATATTATTGCTTTGTCCACAATGTTCCATGGTAGAGATTAAACCTATCCATCTCAAGGGAGACAACTATAGTCTACATTACAGGTCAGATCTGCGGAGAGGCAACCACATTCACAGAGAGAATTATTATATTTTTGAGCAATAGAAACACTCTTAATGAATAAACGCTAGATAGATGTGTTTAATGTCATACCATGGACCATACCAGGCAAAGCATCTCCATGGAAACAAGCAAGTGATGGACCTTACTCTAAAAAGTTGCTCAGTGCACCTTTATGTATAAAATTTTGTATATTTTATAATGCTACATTTGTCTGATCCTCAAAACAAAGATCTGATAAAGAGCTTAGAAATACACTTAGGCTGCGTCCCATTTCTCTGTCTTACCCCTTCGTCTTACCCCTACCCCTTGGTTGCATGTTCATGTGAGGGCAAGGGGTGTCCCAATTCTAATTTTGATCAAGGGCTAGAGCCACAACCAAGGCCTACATAGCCCTTGAAACAAAGTAAGCTCTCAACCAGACTTGGAACGAAGGGGTACGCCTACAAGCTCAGGCTGGTTTTGGGATCAGGATGGCAGCGTCACATCGACCAGCCAATGAGTCTCATAAATGTATTTTCAGCTGTTGTAATTATCGATTAACAGTTTAGCAGGTTTACAATTATGACGCTTATGTTCTACGTTACTTTTAGTAAACTACTGTTGCGGGTTTAATCGTAGTGATGTCTGTTTAGCTGATGTTATCGTTTTCATCAAACTTTCATCCATAAACAAGCTAGTTTTTTTGTCGAGCTGAGGTACCCGGTAATCCTTGACATTTGTTTACGTTTGTTTGTGTCAATTGTTGTCGCCTCTGTAGACGTAGCAGCCAGGTAGAGGCAAGGGATGATGGCGCAAACGGTAATCGACCGGCAAGGGGCAAGACAAAGACGTAGATAAAGCGGTAGGGGAAGGGGAAAGACAGAGTAATGGGACGCAGCCTAAACCTATCCATCTCAAGGGAGACAACTATACATTACAGGTCAGATCTGTGGAGAGGCAACCACATTCACAGAGAGAATTATTGTATTTTTGAGTAGAAATACCTGTAATGAATAAATGATAGATGTGTTTAATGTCATACCATGGAACATACCAGGCAAAGTATCTCCATGAAGCGCTAAACCTTACTCTAAAAAGTTGGGCAGTGCACCTTCAAGTACACCTTTATGTATAAAATTTTGTCTATTTTATAATGCTACATTCATACGATGCTCAAAACAAAGATCTGATAAAGAGTTCAGAAATACACTTAAACTAAACATTTCTTCGCCTGCTCATCTCCGTGGAGAGACTGCTGCTTTGTCTGGAATGTTCTATTCTAGAGTGAGACATAAAATTTATCTAACAACGTTGAAACCGCCAACTTTGCTAGATTTCATAGCTATATAGAAGCCATTGCGTACTATCCTTGTGCCCTCATGCAAGACACTTTATCTTTACATGAACAAATACATTTATGTGTTGAAGAATGAATGGATAACACACTGAATTGTACAAGAAACTTTGCTGTATAAAATAAACGCTGTAATTGTTATTGAACGCACACTAACCTGCAATATTCGGCACCATTCGGACTGACAGGAGATATCTTCACAGGGCTGGAACATCCCCAGAGTGACGCAGTTGAGAAGGATCACCACCATGGACACGTGCTCGAACCATGTGTGCAGGAGTTAAGGCCAAAATGTGAAAACAACAAGCTGCTACGGTCATAGAAAAACATCAAGAATTGGTTTAAATAAATAATGGACACTGTAATCGCATTATTGAATCAACATCCATCATACAGTAAGCATATTAAGTCATACAAAATGGCCAATAATGGAAAAGGAAGTTCAGATGAGGGCTAATGGGCTAAAGATGACATGGCATGATGCTAATCGAATCACTTGTCTTTAATAATTACGCCATTAGCTTCTGTGCTACTTGTTTCATTCTGATCAATAGGATGTGCTGGAAACAAGCCCCTAATAGTAAGTAGAGACAGTGTATTTTCAAATATTGGAATATGGTTTGATGTAAATTTAGCAATATTTAGTATAACTTTTTCTTTTAAGCTGCCCTAGTCTGTTTGTGCCCGCGTGTTATTCCCAGATGTGTCGTTTTACACAGAACAGCGTGCTAGATTGAAAGCAGAAAAGCTATTAAGGATACAGTATGAAATTTACTAAACAATTCCATGGAAATTTCTGACCATTTTCCAGAGAGATACATAATACAAGTTGTATGCAAGCGCACTCAAAGTAAGGATGCATGTTTTTCAGTGCAAAATGAAAATGAACAAGAAAAAAGACTGATAACCAATTGATTCATTTTTAAATCTCTGCAGAATGTGGCCCTAACTTGACAATGTAAAAATGGGCAAGGTACAAACCCGAGGCACGATTGAAAATATTAAAAGTCCTCAAAAGTATAACGTGAGCAGGGACGCCAGTGGGTTTCGAGCTAGATGGACTTCGCCAAATATTACATGAGGTTATGAGACTAGTCACATCCACTCCCCCTGTTTCTCTTTCTCGACCCCCCCCCCCCGTGCTTTCAAGTCCCTTAGCCCTTTATCCCAGTAGTGTTTATTCCCATGCCCACATCCCCCAATGTGTCGTCTGAGTACTTTGCGAATGTTATTATGGTTTGAAAATATGTTACTTAAATAATAAAAGATAAAAAAAAATACTAGAGGAAGATGTGTATATGTAATAAGCAGACCCACAAAAAAGCAACAAAAACTGCTGTGTTGACAGTAGGTAGGAGTGTCTATCATATATGCACCAAAAAGAAATATAGAAGAAGCAATCACTGTACCACATATCCAAAATATGCATTTAAAGAAATTTCATTCAAAATTACCAGGAGGATTTCAGAGACACATAGATTACGTTCAGACTGCAGCCTGAAGTGACCCAAATCCAATTTTTTGCCCCTATGCGACCTGTATCTCATCTTTTAATGACACAGATCTGATTTTTTCAAATGGGACTCAGGCCACTTGGATATGTGGTCCTAAAACTGATACATATCCGATCTTTTGAATGCGACTTCAGTCTGAACGACCAGGTCACATTCATCCGACCTACATGTCATCAACAAGCGACAAATGTCCCTATACTGTGCTGAATAGAACTGGACCGTATTTTAGGAGACAAGCCCAACGTTGAGCCGATACAATTGCTGGATAGCTGCGTTACGGAAGAGGAACCCACAAAACGCCATGGCCAAAAACCTTGTCCTTCTCAATCTCCTCCTTAAAACAAATAAGTTGTACATGTTCTGGCTCCGGTACAACAGCAACTTTAAAATCTCCAGGTGCTCAATTCTAGTGTCCATGTTTAGGCTACTTAATAATAATAATACATTTTATTTAAAAGCGCCTTTCAAGACACCCAAGGACACTGTACAAAACAAAGTTAAAAAACAAAAATACTTAAAATACAAAGATAAAAACAGAGATACAAAACTGGAAGATGGTGAAAGTGACTGTTATGTGGTGTAGGATTGTTTGAACAGGTTTGTTTTGAGTCTGGATTTGAAAAGAGGAAGAGAGTCAATATTCTGTAAACACTGCATGTGACCTCATCGTGTCCTCCAGGCGCATGCGTGATACTTTTGGGGAGTTTCAAGTTCACACTGGAGATCACATACAAGTCGCATTTAATTGGAGATGTAAACGACCTCACAAAAATTTGGATTTCACAAAAAAGTCTGAATTGAGCATTAAGCCCTGCAGTCTGAACGTAGCCATAGAATAGTTCAAATCATCATTAAGGCCTGAGTGTTGAGTAGCCTTGATTTTCACAATCCAAAAGGCTTCTTTCTGTGACAATTGAGTTTATCTGATGACTGGAGGGATCACATCAATTGATTTTATTGGCCATAACACCATCACCTATAATGATGTCAGATGAACATAATCTATACTGGACCATCTTTCATATTAACTTATATAGAAACCTCAGTCTAACTAGAATACTGTAATCAGCTGTTGATGTTTGCCCAGGTCTTTTTATCTTTAGTACTTTTTGGGATCAGACTGTAATCCGTAAGAGGCATGACCCAAATCTAAATTTTCCTTTGAGATCTTAATCCCATCTAAGGACATGACATGACTGTCAGTTAGACTTCTGAGATTTTTTTTGACGGTTAAGGGCATATTGACAACAAAAGTCTGGGCACATTCAAATCAGCAGGTTTCCATTAAGCTCATTGTTGTTCTCCAAATAAGCAATGTTAGGCCTAATCACACGCAATCAAGAAGAGTGCTAACGGCTGCTATTTGACTGGCTCCTTAAGTGCTCCAATGTTCTAGCTCTCATCCAACGCTTGTCTGACAATTCAAACATATGTTGTAATATAAAAGACAAAATAGAAATCATTAGCCTAATAATAACCGCCAGAATGAAATGTGCTCAAATCATATAGAAATTGTTCTTTAAAAATACTATAATACGCAAAATTGACATCTTGTGAGTGTTAAGCCATGTTATGTTTTTCCTCCTCAAAAACATACCTGGAGTTGTGTTTCGTTTCATTCACACATGTTTTGAGTGATCCTTTGTTTTTGTCTACAAGCTCAAAATGCTCTTTTCCACCTCGTGATGTCATGAGTAGAGATCGGCAATTCCAGGGCTGAAATTATCGAAATGATTCTAGTGAAGGTGTATAGAGTTTAAAGACACAGTGGAGAACTTTCTGTATTAACACATGACATCATGGAATAGAGTGGAACAGAGCATTTTCTATTGGAGAGAAGAACTCAGCCTGAATATGCAGGATTTGTGTGTTGAACATGTATAAAACAAAACACAACTCCAGGTCTGTTTTTGAGGAGGAAACAACATTATATCATAGATCAGAACATTGCATAATATGGTTCCTTAATGCATTGATTGTTCAACATTTCAAAAGTATCCCCTGACCAGCCAGACCCTTCTACAATCTCTCTAAATTCCTGTATCATTCAGAACAAAATATTATGACTTTGGTTGTTTTTTTTTTGGCTCTCTGATTGGTTAATCCACCTGTCAATCACACCCTCTGGAGTAGTGGAGACAGGATACGGTTCCACACCCATTCGTCTTTGTAAAATTTTATCAAAACGCGTGGTAACAGAGGGCCTGTAGACAATTCTCCACATATTTGAGCAAAATGTGTAGTTAGCATGCTAGTTGTTGTTAGCTTTACGTCTACGTTGTTAGAGTGACGTCTGGTCCCTCAAAGTTGTGACAAGCGCTTATAAACTCATTAAGGTGAATATCTAAGATGTTCACAATGCATAAGATAAGTGAGGAAGAACTTTGGACCACTGCAAAGTGTTTAAAATGAACTAGTTCGCTTTTTTAACTTTTTTAATCAGTAAAAATTAGAGATGGAAAACTGGATTAAAATATTCTGAACTAAAGACTAAACCCACATTTCAGTAAAGCAGGCCTAGACAAAAGATACCCAAGTACTACAAAGTGAAGATGTGACCTGGGTGCAACATTATCGATATCTAGCCTATGTTCCAAATCCCAGCACCAGAAATAACCAGAGTTAAGAGACCACAGACCCAAAGCAATATAAAGCTTTAACAGCCAATTATGCGCTGCAAACACCAAGTCGCAGTGTTATTCCCACGGCGACGCATTGTTTCAAATGTGCTGCTACTGGGGCTGATCTGAAATAAAAGAGAAACATGGAATGCAAGAAGATGATATGCAAATTTTAATTAGTATGTGTTTACACTCACAGGATGTTAGACTACACAAGCTACTTCAGCAATAACGATTACAAACATGTCTGCAAATTTAAAGAGTTCTTGCATAGTACTGAAGTAGCAGTGTTTTTTTGGTGTATTGCTAATAAATATTAGACTACGTTTATATGATGACGGCCTGAACAGAAGACGCAAAAGTGGCGCCGCATCTTCACTTTTTATTCCGCGTTTGGAAGAGTGTTTTCGGATACGGTGACGCAAAAGTGTGTGGAATTCGATTGGGTATGCATGCGAGGTGACTAGGTGGTGCTGTGATACATTATCACTATGTCCGCGCGCATGCGTAGAATCTTCCTTCTTCTCATCTGCGCTGCGAAAAGCAAAACAAAACATGGCTACTGGTAGAAAAAAAATGTGTGTGGTCAGATGAAGAAGTTCAACTATTGCTTCAGACCACGTTAGACTACAAAGCAACGAAGGCACAACAAGCTATGCATGTATGTGTATGTAAACCTGTACACGACGTCAGCAGATTTGACCAGAGTTTTGCGTCTCGGGCAGTGTAGACAAAAACGCTACGGCGGAGCGTATTCAAGTTTTCCACTTTGGAGGGCAGTTTCAATTTTTGGCATTTTTAAGCCCTCAAAACACCGTCAACGTCTAAATGAAAGGCACTTCCGATAAAATATTTTCTTGTTTTTACCCATAAGCATTCTTGTGTAAAGAGGCCCTGAGCACTCTAATAGTGAACTGCTAAGCATTTGCACAATTGCACATTCTTTAATGAGTATTAGATTAAATAGTGTTAAAAGTTTTTATATTACACAAAATGGACTCTTGTGAGCTTTAAAGGTGCAATGTGTAGCTAACTTTTCTGGTGTCTGGTCCATCAAATGCTTTTCTCTATGGAGATATTATTGCTTTGTCTGGAAACCTTTCAATCTTCATGGAGGCCATAAAGGTCAGATCTGTGGAGAAGCAGCCAAGCTCACAGATAGAGCTGTTTAATGTCATACTATGGAACATTCCAGACAGAGGAATGACATCTCCATAGAAACAAGCAGGTGAAGTCACACAATGCACTGTAAAGCCTCATATAAAGTATAGCCGCAGTTGTGTTTTGTTTTATTCACACGTGTTTGAGTAATCCTTTATTTTTACTCTGTCCACATCTCCAAAGCTCAAAATGCTCTGTTCCACCTTGTGATGTCATCAAGGGGTAGTTTTCAAGTTAACAACTCCTTTTTACCTTTTGTTTACTAGAGATTGGCAGTTCCAGGGCTGAAATTATCCAAATGATTCTCGTGAAAGAGTTCAGAGTTCAAAAACACTGTAGCACTTCCTGTATTACCACATGACAGTACCAATTATACAAGAGGCTACTATTAATACAATTATTTCTTCAAGATTTTTTTTTGTTTTTCAAATTTAGGTGAGACTGAACATTAGGTGAAACCCAAATAAGACAAAAATAACAAAATAAATTGAAAGAAAAGGGCAAAAAATCTTGAATATCTTGAGTAGAACCAAGAGTAAAAACATGACCAGCAATGGAAAATAACACTGGTCTACAAGCAAAATGCTTCCGGAACAAAAGCAGGGAAATTTTTCTTGGTTTAGGTCACTAATAAAGTAAAAGTAAGTCAGAAGTGCTGATTGGCTATAGTTTCCAAGATATAGTATTGGGTCAAAATAGGAAATTTATGCAAAATAAGGCAAAAACTGTAGTTTATCAGAAGGTACAGTGTGTCTACAAGCAACCAGTTCTATCTGAAAGCCTGTCTGCACATTCCAGTACATTCATTTTAATATGTCTACAGTTTTAACATCAAATATTTTTTGATTTCACATAAGAGAGATGCCTCAAAATTGTGTGCACCTGATGTCTTAAGATATTTCTTGTTTATTTCTTGACGGATAGTGCAAGTTAAATATTTTCAAAATATAAATATTATTTTTAAGCAAAAATGCCTAAATCTATTGTATAAACAGATGTGATTTTGATGTAAAACAATATCATTAAATATCTTGAATACATTAGCTAACCCGCAGTTATCAATTGATTTTCAGTTCATCTTATCAATATAAATGAGAATTAGCCACTTTTATCTCAGAAGCAGATCGAGTCTAAAAAGTCCAGTGTAATGTAGTGTATTATATTATTAAAAACTAGTGACCTATTACATAATTTAACATCCATTCTTTCATTCATAATCTACCAAAACTGCATAAAGACACGAGCTGACACAACTGTACACAGTAACAGCCCTGCCCTCCATGGCTCCTGTGTCTCCTCTGTATTTTGCATTCAGCTCTGCTCTTTCATCTCAAGGTGGATTTCCTCCGACTTGGCTGCCACTACTTGCACCTACGTCAGCTCGCTTAATTAACTCAACCTGACAAGTGTGCAAAGTTTTCTCAAAGGCCACGTCTTTATTCATCGCCTTGACAATGAAAAGAGGAGAGAGAAGAGGAGAAGAGAGAGGGGGACTGGCTGTGAAGAGTAAGTACTGTAAAGCGACGGCTGTTTCGAGATGAACGTGAAGCCAAACTAAGCACTACAGGGGGCGGAGAGAGAGAGAGAGAGACGGTTAAGATTTGATAAATAAACAAATGAGTAAATAAGTAAAAATCTAATTAAACACTGATGTTATGCAAATGTCTGCATTGTTATTCTTTTTTAGATTAAAATAGAAAATAAGAAAATAAGAATTAGTTTTGGTTGAAAGTTTAAGTGTCCAACTGCTTTTTTAGTATTTGAATTATTCATTAAAAAATCACAACTAACAAATAATTGCCTAATGAATTATTTATAACTGTCTACTCCACACTTTTGGTGTTTTATTTTTCAGTTTTTTGCAGATTAACCAAATCTTTATTTTCGCTGTCAATTGTTCCGTTTTTTGGTGCCACCCTCAGCATTATGGCTGCACACTACTAGAATATCAAAATTTAAGCAAAAATATATCTTAAAATATGTATTTTTTAAGCAGCTCTTTGAAATATGAAGTGTACAATTAGCATGCTAGTTGTTGTTTGCTTTACTGTGGTCCCTTAAAGTTGTGAGAAGCACTTATAAACTCATCTTGGTGAACAATTAGGATACTCTGAATGCATAAGGTAGGTGAGGAATAACACTGCGAACTGTTTAAAATGAAATAGTTCTGTTTTCCACGATTTCAAGATAGTAAAAACAGATAAAGCACCTTTTTTTGGAAACTGAATTAAAATATTTTGAAGTACTATACCAAAATTGAATCGAAATCGCAATTTGAGTCTGTAACACTGCAAGTACGTAGACAATATAATTTATATTTTCATCAAAATACAGTCAACATACTACAATGTTGATCAAATTGTGTTATTTATCCAGCAAGCAACTGTTAAACACCTTTGTATGAGTAAAAATTCAAACATTATGAAACATTCTGAACTCTAGGCCAAGATTTGCCAGTGAACAGTCTTCCCTCAAATGCTACTGCACCTGGAGTTGTTTACATTGTGCACTTTGGACAGAATCCTACTTTTCAAATGTGCACTGTGTAACTTTTCTGGAGGGAGTCTGCAGCCTCTCCATGGAGATGTTAGTGCTTTGGTTTAAATTATTCATAGTATGGTATTAAACTCATCTGTCTTACAGGTATTCAACTATTCAAGTGTTATTTCCTGCTCAAAATATCTTAAAAAACATTCATTCTTACTCTGAGAGGCGTCACCTCTCCACAGAGCTAACCCGTAGTTTGGCTTGCAAGTCTCCGTGGAGATTTTTAAATGTGCACTATGTAACTTTTTGGTTGGGGGTCCATCACCTGCTTGTTTCTATGGATATGTCATTGCTTTGCCTGGAATGTTCCACAGTATGACATTAAAGGGATATGCCACCCCCAGGTCAAATTTGGGCATCTCCCCACAGTCCAGAGACTAAAATAAGTGGTGGAAAGCGTTTTCCTGCTCACCCAGCCATTGTCCGAGTCTGTCGCCACTGACCGCCGCGGTATCTGCAGCTCCTCCGCCTTAGACTGGAGTCTAACGTCGCCAGAGAAAGATTTCGGCCAAAAGGAATTAATTTGCTCGATGCGTTTCCCAATTACTTTCTGTGTAGTGCGCATTCATATCGAGTGCAAATAAATGTGCAAATCAACACGGAGAGCTTGCCTTGGTCATTTTGGGTGGGAACTATTTTTCAGTGCGGAAGAATACAGCCGAATCACGCAGCACGCTGCCAGGGGAATCCCTGTTACGCACCGAGAAGGGAGTTCCCCTGTTGCACAACGTGGTGCGTGATTCGGCTTTATTCTTCCGCACTGGAAAATAGTTCCCACCCAAAATGACCAAGGCAAGCTCTCCGTGTTGATTTGCACATTTATTTGCACTCGATATGAATGCGCACTACACAGAAAGTATTTGGGAAACGCATCGAGCAAATTAATTCCTTTTGGCCGAAATCTTTCTCTGGCGACGTTAGACTCCAGTCTAAGGCGGAGTAGCTGCAGATACCGCGGCGGTCAGTGGCGACAGACTCGGACAATGGCTGGGTGAGCAGGAAAACGCTTTCCACCATTTATTTTAGTCTCTGGACTGTGGGGAGATGCCCAAATTTGACCTGGGGGTGGCATATCCCTTTAAACAGATCTACCATTTATTCAATTACAGATGGTTTTAAAGCTCAAAAATACATTGAAAAACAGGCATAATGACTGTGATCGGGGTCGCCTCTGCATAGATCTGATCTCTAACTTGGTCTGGTTTGGTCTCCATGAAAATAGAAAAGTTTAACAGACATATTACACAGTGCACCTTTAAAAATATAATGCTAATGTTTTTGTTTTGTTTTTTCCAAATTGTGCAAGTCTACTCAACAGCATCTTTTATCTTTCAGCATCTAAAAGCTATAAACAGCCCTGTACTTGTCACATATAGAGCTTAGCAGTTAAATGTACTCATAATCTACAGTGTTTACACCACTTAGCACACATCTCATGCTTAATGTAACATGCATATCACGGTTTCCAGTCTGCAAGCTGTTTTACTAACCCACTTGTACTCCGCACAGACAGGATTTATCTGTTCCTACATAAACGGAGATAGCATGTTATGTATATGTTTTATGGTCGCTATCACACACTGTGAGAAAATGCCCCAGCTCATGTGTAGTGCACTGTAAAACAGATGATCTACATCGAATATATTGTAAAATGACATATATTTAGTATAAAATATTGTTTTGAGTAGAGTTATTGCGTTACTTGGTCTAGATTTTGAATTGTTTGTGGTTGTAATTTTATTAACTTGCTATGTTTGTGTTTTTTTACACTGAAAAATGTAGAAAAATATGTGTCTTTAGTCTGAGCGGGCTTGCATCTCCACAAACCTGACTGTTGGCCTAGAAAGATTGCCTCATTGTGCTTGTTTCCACGGAAATGTATCAACATACAGTATAAATCTTATATAAATTGCCAATGTTCCAAATTATGGCTTTAACTTGGTTTAACAAACTAGTTTAAAGAAAGAATTAAGTTGTATTTTTTTTTAATAATTATCCAGAAAACGACTCACACAGTATGTAAATATTCTGAATTCAAACTATTCTAATGCACATTTTTGACAGTACAGTTAAAGCCAGTGTTATAGGAGCGAGGGAAACACTGCAAGCTGTAAAATACCAATATAAAACTTTAAAAAAAGACAATTAATTATCTAAAAAAACTACTCAAACCTAGTATGTAGTAAATATTCTGAATTCAAACTATTCTAATGCACTTTTTTGGCAGTACAGTATAGGTGCAAGGGGAAGACTGCAAGCTGTAAAATACCAATATAAAACTTTAAAAAAGACAATTAATTATCTAAAAAAAACTACTCAAACCTAGCATGTAGTAAATATTCTGAATTCAAATCATTTTAATGCTCTTTATTTTTTGGCAGTGCTATGGGAGCAAGATGAACACTGCAAGCTTTAAAAATACCAAAATTCAAACCAGCTGAAAGTAGAAACCAAACTGTACCCAGCTATTTAAATAAAACATTGAAAACATATCTAAAACGACTCAAGCCTAGTATAAATCCACTGAACTCCTGTCATTCTAATACACTTTTATTTTTGCAGTACAGTCAAAACCAGTGCTACGGGAGCAAGGCGATACTCAAAATTCTGCCTCTGCCAGTCTCTGGAGTCACATAAACATAAGAGGGAAGACAAACTGCTTGTAACTGTGTTTTTGGAGGAGAATTCAAACCACAGGGTCCACTCACATCAGGGAACGCTCATATTTCTGCAAATGCAACAACAGCTCCCAGGCATTCAGTCAGTGCCTTTGTGGTGAGTACACAGGGGAGGAAGATTGGTTTGAAATAGAGGCGTACCACTGCTTCAAAACAATTCAATTTGATCCTGAATGCGCAAATATTACATTGCGGTTTCACCAGGACAAGTTTTCGAGTTTGTTTATTTTGGTATTCTAGGTATATCTTTTGTATTAATGGTGGTACCTCCTCAAAAACATACCTGGAGTTTTATTTCATTCACACATGTCTAAGTAGCTCTTATTATTAGTCTATCTACATCTCCAAAGCTCAAAACACTCTTTTCCACCTTGTGATGTCATGTAGTGGTAGTTAACAAGTTAACAGCTACGTATTACCTTTTGTTCACTAGAGATTGTCCATTTCAGGTCTGAAATTATCCAAATGATTCTCGTGAAGGTTTAAAAAATGTAACACTATCCTGTAACTGGGTGTTTTCCATTTGAGAGAAAGATGCAGGATTTGTGTTTTAAACATTTGTGAATAAAAAAAAACAACTCTGAGGAAACAACATTATAACATGGCTCAGAAAATAGCGTAATATGGGCCTTTTCAATTGACAAGACAATAAAGAAGATTGAAAACATTTGGAAGCGTGTTAAGATAGCATTTTACACATTTTCTAATTGTTTTTGTCTTTGTAATTGGTTTGCTATTGCTGAATCATAAATTAAAATTATCATTCAAAAAATTATCCACTTTCATTCCTTTTTTTATTGAAATGTTGTTTATCAATATTCTGAGGATTTTCTGCGAGTTATTCCTGTTTTTTTTTTCATACTAACACAATGCTACACTTGCAACAAAAACATTCAATAGTCTCTTCACATTTTCACACTAAATCCATCCATCCATCCATTTTCTTCTGCTTATCCAGGACCGGGTCGCGGGGGCAACAGTCTAAGCAGAGACTCCCAGACTTCCATCACCCCTGACACTTCCTCTCCTCCAGTGGGACCCCGAGGTGTTCCCAGGCCAGCCGAGAGACATAGTCCCTCCAGCGTGTTCCAGTAAATATGTGCTGTATTTAAAGAACCTGTACCCGATACCCAGATATACTGTATAAGCAGCTCTACTGTCCTGTGTGCATCGAATTATAAAGTGTTTTATTGTCAGAGAAATCAAGAAATGCATAGTTAGCATGCTAGTTGTTGTTAGCATTACCATGACAGCAAAACTCTAGCCTCTTAAAAACTCATTATGGTGAATAATTAGGATGCTCAGAATGCATAAGGAATAAGGAATAACACCGGACAACTGCAAAATGTTGAAGTTCTGTTTTTCATGTTTTTAAGACAGTAAAAATCAAGTACAGCGCCTTTAAGAACCCACTTGCTCACTACAACATTTTGTTTTTATTGCAATGCCCCAAACTATTACAATTTTACAGTCTGAGAGAGAAAACCTCAATTGTTTAAAGTAGTGGTTTAGCAGCGCTCTTTAGCCACAACACAAGTGCACTTTTATTCTCTGCACAAGCAATTACGGCTGTAAAATTACTTGAATTTTTGTATCTACAAAACTCCCGAATGTTCCAATTGCTTTGGCTTAGTTCTAATTTTTCCACTGAGACGAAAGAGACTCTTATCAATCTCCTTCCAGTCCCTTCCAATGCACTCTTGTAAGCACCCCAAAGCAGCAGTGTTCAATCCGTCTTTGCAAGCCTCAAAGCCTGTCCTCCTTATGTGCGTACACACAAACACGCACACACCCAAACACAAACACACTCACTCAAACACATGTTGGGTTTTCATGCATTTTGGATTTTCATGTGATTTGGGAACATTACATGACTTAGATTCATTTACTGAATCAAAGCTTAGCCATAGGCAGGACTTGCCTAACCTCCTTATGCTCTTTTCTGATCTATGTTCTATGTTTCCTCATTAAAAACATACCTGGAGTTTTGTGTTTTTTCATTCACATACGTTTAACACACAAACCCTGCATATTTAGACTGAGACCTTCTCTCAAGCAGAAAACACTGAACAAAAGGTAAAGGTAGCCTTAACTTGAACACAGCCACTTCATGACATCACAAGGTAAACCGGACAGATTAATAATAAAGGGTTACTTAAACATGTGTGAATGAAACAAAACACAACCCAAGGTATGTTTTTGTTGAGTTCCCAACATTATAACATGTCTTAAATGGTAAATTATCACATTTTTATATAGTGCTTTTCCACTTTCAAGGCACTCACAGCGTTTTACAACAAGGAACCACTCACTCATTCACACACCAGTGTACGCAGACACTGGGGGCGAGGTGGGTTAAGTGTCTTGTCCAAGGACACAACGGCAACGGCTCAACCAATGATGTTTTTTGTGTCAAGAGCAGGATTCGCCTTAAATCAGAAAGCAGGATGCCGCCCACTCACAAAGCTCACAAGAATCCACTTTGTGTAATATAGGACCTTTGTCTCAGTGAAGACGTTATTGCTTTCCCTGGAAACTTCCATAACATGGCATTACATTTATCTTACATGTATTCAATTACAGGTGTTTTTATAGCTCAAAAATGCCCTAAAAACATGTAAGTGGGATTGCCTCTCCATAGATCTGACCTGTAATTTGGCCTGGTGGCGTCACCTGCTTGTTTCCATGCAGATAGATAGGGACTTATGTTATAGGGATAGGCTCATGCCTATGACTTTTTCCTCATTCTTGACAAGAATGCATATCATAAATATGTTGAATCATGTTGTATTGATTTGTATTTGTATACAGATTTTAGGGCCGAGAATGCTTACGGGTAAAACGACAAAATATTTTATCGGAAGTGCCTTTCGTTTAGATGGTGACAGCGTTCTGGGGGCTTAAAAACATCAAAAACTGAAACCGCCTTCCAAAGTGGAAACCTTGAATATGCTCCGGCGTAGCTTTTTCGCCTACACTGCGCAAGACGCAAAACTCTGGTCAAATCTACTGATGTCACATACGCGTTTACGTCACATCGGTCCATATATCAGTGTACTTTGTTTGGCAGGACTCCCAGTCCACACCTTGTTGCACCTTCGTTGCTTTGTAGTCTAACGTGGTCTGAAGCAATAGTTGAACTTTTTCGTCTGACCACATTATTTTTATTTTTTGCTACCGGTAGCCATGTTTTGTTTTGCTTTTCGCGGCGCAGTTGAGAAGAAGGAAGATTCTACGCATGCATGAGGACATAATGATAATGTGTCACAGCACCACCTAGCTGTCTGGCATGCATACCCAATAGAATTCCACACACTTTTGCATCACCGTATGCACACAGATTTCCTCCCAAAACGCAGAATAAATAGTGAAGACGCGACGCCACTTTTGCGCCTTCTGTTCAGACCGTCATCATATAAACATAGCTTTAGTCCCAATGTAATTCCCACACACACACACATACACACACACATACACACACACACACACACACACACACACACAACGTCAGGTCCTCCACAGATGCAAGATTTCTGCTGTAATCTGCCGACAGAATTAATAGAGATTTGAATATTCAGGACCCCCTCCCTCAGCTATCACGTTCTCTCATATCATTCCCCATGTGCCGCGTTCACTAATTTCCATCTAATCTCCACAGTCAACACTTCCCTGGCCGACCTCCACCCCTCCATTCCTCTCTCCTTCCCTCTCTTCTCTCACTCGTTTGCAGACTCACTTGCGCGTGGCCAAACACACCATCGGCATGAGTGTAGAGGTTTACCAGAGTCCAGTATAAGAAGCAAACAGACTTACATCCCTGGCACCGATGACAGAAAGGGATGAAATAAATACCAAAATAAAACTAATCAAATGTGTTGATTGGTTGCGGGGGGGTGTAGAGGGTTAAGTACTCGCCCGGTGACTAGACAGTGGCGGATTTGAAGATGTACGGTGGTTGTGTCCTCGGGCAAGACACTACAGATACTTTGGTCATAGTATGAAGCTAGTTCTGACAATCTGCATTTATTAAAGGAACAGTATGTAAGACTAATGCATTTTTATACTACATTCTATACTACATTATACTACATACTGAATATTAGAGCCAAAGGAACAACATTTCCATGGAAACAAGCAAGCAAATAAGTCTGGTGTGTAGAGATGCAAGCCTGCTCACAGTAAGAATATATGTTAAGATCCCTCAGTCGTCCAGGTAGAATCCATAGCAAAAGGAGAAATTCAATTTGTCAACTGGACAAAAGTTTATTTGGTCGAATACTTCTCTCAGTTCATCCAAGCTGCTTCTTCAGTTCTGGCTAGAGTACTGGTGGACACTAGCTGCAGGGAGGAGCTAACTACAATGAAATTACTATGAACTTTTTGTTGTACTTTTTGTTTTAACTTAGATCTCTGTCTTAGATAGTTTTTGTTGTGTTTTGTCTTCATATTGTATTTTGTACACTGTCTTTTTGCACTACCTGGCCAGAGAGAAACGAAATTTCGATTCACTGTATGTTGAACACATATGGCAGAATTGACAATAAAGCTGACTTTGAACTTTGAACTTGAAACTATCACACCGATTTGTTTACAGGTTCTGTTAGTTAGGAGAGCCTATTAAATATGCAGTGGGAGTGGGGTGTGGGGTCTTGTTAGCAAAACCATTCAGGGCCATAATGGGTGTTTTCACACCTCTGGACCTGACCCTTTTGCCAATACATATTAAGAGACAAATTATGTCTGAAACCTCCATTTCTGTTCAAGGAAGGGTTCTCTTTCTTGACAAAAATAGCCTCTTTAACTCCCCTCTCAAACCAGTTCTTTTCTCACCTTCACATTGATTGTCTTTTTTCTATATGTTTACTACTTTCTACATATAGAAGACATCAAATATAAGAAGTCATTATTTTATTTTAGGTGTTTTTATTGCTCAGAAATACCTGGAAAAGCATGAATTCTTCCACTCTAATTTGAGTGTTTTACAGATCTGACCTGTAGCTCATCCTGGTGGCATCACCTGCTTGTCTCCACAGAAATAGACATTTAATACCATACTGTGGAACTTCAAGGAGACAACAGGTGGCCGACCCTCCACTAGGAAAGTTGTAGTGCATCTTTAAACACTGGGTCATATAAATCTATAGGGTCCAACTTTATTTTATAACATCTACATTATGCAATTGTCCACTGGATTCTAATGCCTTGTGACAGCGCCCTACGCCCACTGTGCTTTCACTGATATAATTTGATTTGCTCACATCTTCCAGGCACAAATTGACCTTAACAAGTGTGACCAGCAGCAGCATTGGATGTAACATGGTCTTTATACAGCCATAAAAGGAAGAACGACTACTCAATTATGTTCTCCCCCTGTGGCTTGAAAACTTTTTTGGTTGGAAAGCAAACCAGTTGTACAATGGACTTATTTTAATATGTTTTAATTTTGTGCATTTTTACATACTTAATTACTTCATTTCTTATTTACATCCTAACATACTTAAAGGTTCTATATCTTGTGAATTTGAGGCCATATTATAATGTTGTTACCTCATCAAAAACATACCTAGACTTGTGTTTTCTTTCATTCACTTGTGTTTGAGTAATCCTGCATTATTGGTCTCTCTACATCTACTGAGCTCAAAATGCTCTGTTCCACCTTGTGATGTCATTAAGTGGTAGCTTTCACGTTAACAAGTTCAGCAAGTATAATAGCGTAATATGGGCCCCAGTTTGTAACTTTTTACCCCCATTTTGGTTGTTCTTATTGCATTGAAAAACAACATGTATTGGCAAAAGGAGAAATTCAGTTTGTCAATTTGTAGATAGAACACAGGGCCCAAGTGGTTCCTACAAGCACCGAGGGAAAGGAGAAAGAAGAACAAAATGTGCAAAAATCCCTCTCTGTTTGTGGATATCCTAAATGGGCTTTCAACAAAACTAAGACAGACAAGGACAAGAAACAAGACAACAGAGAATCAGAACCCAGGAGAAAGGGTGTAACTATCCCTTACCTGGCCGGTGTTTCTGAAAAACTACAGAGGATTTTCAGACAACATGAAATCCCAGTCTATTTCAAACCCACAAACACTTTAAGACAAAAACTGGTCCACCCAAAGGACAAAACACCGAGCCACAAACAAAGCAATGTGGTCTATTCCATTCAGTGTAGTGAAGACTGCAGTGAGCGCTACACTGGAGGAACAAAACAGCCACTTCACAAGAGGATGTACCAACACAGACGGGTGAGCCAGAGTGGACCTTCACCTGCTGTACATCTCCACCTAAAAGCCATGGGCCATTCATTTGAGGACAGTGAGGTACAGATTCCTATCACTGCACAGCTATTATTATTATTATTAGCCTGTTCACTTGTAAGTGGCGATGTTTACAAGTGAACAGGCTAATAATAATAATAGGCACGCAGTGATACGACTCGAGAGAAAATCGCACCGAGCGATTATGACTTCTGACTTTTTCGGGCAACTGTTTTGTGACGAAATATATCACTTTTTAAACAAATATTGTTTTGAGAAGAAAAACAAGCTTTATTAACTGTCCCCGCTAACTTGCCAGACCTACTTTCATCAGCACCAGAACCGGGGCAGAAACTCGGCTCAGAGGACACTGTCAGGGGTTAATGCACGACACTGCTGAAGGGGACGCCATACAGATTCATATCAAAAAACCCGACCTATCCCTTTAAGAGAAGAACTCGGCGTAAATATCTCCAGGTTTGTTTGTGATGAGGAAACAACATAACACGGATCAGAAAATAGTGCACGATGGGCCCTTTAAATGCTAAAAACAACATTTTGTGACGTATCTAAAACCATAAAAATTCCTAATGAGTTTTAAATCACATTATTGTAGCCTGATGCAGTGCTTCTGTTTAATGCACTTTTCCCCAAACCTCTCATCCCATCAGTCTGCCTCATTTGTGCTTTGAGAGACAGGTATTTATTTAATCAGAGTGAAGTATGAGCTGAGACCAATAACTATATCAAGCTACTGAAGATGCACTTTGTAACTTTTCTGGTGGAGAGCTCGCCAATTAATTGTCTCCATGGTGATTACATTGTTTTGCCTGGAATGGCTTTAAATATATATTTGCACGGAGACCACAACATGACGTCACCAGGCGTTACAGTTCAGATCTGTGTGTGAGACGACATTTCAAGGCATTTCACAGTATTTTTGAGCAATAGAAAAAACTGTACAGAAAAACCACTGCATTTTTTTCTGAAATCAGCATCTCTACATGTATTACAGCCATTCCATTCCAGCGTCTGTTGAATTCCAACACAAACATTACCTACTTCAGTTCTTGCACCAGGAGTGGAATAAAGTCACCCAAGAACAATGTGAAAGACTTGTGGAGAGCATGCCAAGACGCATGAAAGCTGTAATAAGGGTTATTGCACCAAATATTGATTTCTGAACTCTTCTTAAAGGAAAAGTTTTTTTTTTACAATTTGAGCCTTATTTCGGTAATAAAACAAGTTGTTTTACTAACCCATAGCACTTTGGTGTCATATGGAGCACTTCCAGAGATGTTTTAGATTTGCGGTTAGCCTAGTGCAACTTCCAGCCATAGCTCGGGGCATATAATATATTCCCCAAGCATGTGATATGCCCCGTGCGGGCTCCAAATAGCACAAACTTTAGCACTTTTCAAATCATAGAAGCCCGATATCTTAGTCTACAATTTCGTTTGAAGCAAAAGTGGCCTGTAATCCGAGATTTATCCATAGTTTACAGCTTTGCGTTTCATGTTTGGGTCCCGGGAGCTGAGAGCACACTCCGCACATGCGCACTGGCCTCCTCATCTACTCGAAACTATGGCTAAATCTCGGATTACAGGCCATTACAGGCTTCAAACGAAATCGTAGACTAAGATATCGGGCTTCTATGATTTGAAAAGTGCTAAAGTTTGTGTTATTTGGAGACCGCAAAGTAATGCCCCGAGCACTCAAGTTAACGGATACGCTACAACATAACTTCTACGAAACTGCTCAAAATGACACCAAACTGCTATGGGTGAGTAAAACTACTTGTTTTATTGCCGAAAGAAGGCTCAGATTGTAAAAAAAAAACTTTACTTTTCCTTTAACTGTAAACATTAGTATTATGTTGTTTTAAAGTGAATTTGATCTTGTTTCTTTGCATTGTTTGAGGTCTGAAAACATGTACAATATCTTTTTTGTTATTTTGACCATTTGTAATTTTCTGCAAATAAATGCTCTAAACGATAATATTTTTATTTGGAATTTGGGGGAAATGTTGTCAGTAGTTTATAGATTCAAACAAAAATGTTCCTTTTACCCAAACACATACCTATAAGTAGTAAAATCAGAAAAATTGATAATTTTGCAGTGGTCTCTTATTTTTATTTGTCTAGACGCGTGTTTAAAACCATATTGTGGAACATTTCCAACAGTCCAAGAACATCTCCACAGTAAAAGACACCAGAATGACAAGTGACAATTTTTTTAACATCATACCTCTATGATAAGTAAAGAGAAATGATTGAAAATCATATTGCAAACTTCAAATATCAAAGTAAAAAAAAACAAACAAAAACACAACAAGCTAAGGTGACATACGGAAACATTAGTACAAATACAATAACTTAGCGCACACTTCATGATCATAACTCATGTGCATCTGGTGTGCGTACTCCAGATCTGAGGTGAAGTTGGACGCACTAACACAATGCATCGTAAGGTGCTGGAACGAGTCTGTGGCGTTTGTAGCGCTCGTCACGGCTAAGTCTCGCACCTTCTACCACAACTGTGAAAACACTGAGCATTCATAAAGCACAAACACACAGTCACACACATGTTCTGTGGTTTACTAGAATGAGGAAGACACACAAGTGAAAAAAACAAACTAAAAAACCTAACAATGTCCAAATATTGCGGTAAAGTGCTGTGATTGTGTTAGTCTCGCAGCACGGAGCAACAGAATGGTTTAGGGTTAAGGTTGCAGTAAAACGAAATCTCATTCTTGGAATACAAATCTTATTACAAATACAAATCTTAATTCTAAGCTAAATTCCAATTAGAAAACCAAACTTAATTTCAAATTCACATTTAAAAGGTGCAGGATGAAACTTTCTGAAGGCATCTGCATGATTCCTTTGGCTACAATATTCCACAGTACTGCGTAAAACTATTTCCATGGAACAGCATTTTCATGAAAATAAGATGAGAATAAGATTTGTGAAGATTGTTTTTTCAGTGCAATAAACAACCAATGATGTATTTTCTACTTTTATCTACTTATCACTTAACAGTAGCATATTTATTGTGTTACCTTCAGTACCACACGGTATATTCAGAGGTTAAGTTTTTCTTTAAAACTGATATCCAATCCTTATGGTCATATTTTAAAAAGTTTGTGATTTCTTGATGTTGGTTGCACTGAAATAGAGCACAGGATGGTGGTAAACGATGACATTTTAACAGCACTTTTCCACTTTTACGGCACTCAAAGCGCTTTACACACACATACGCACACCCGTGTACGCAGACGCAGGGGGTAAGGGTTAAGGGTCTTGCTCAAGGACATAACGACAGGATTCATCTGCGGCAGCTGGAATCGCACCGTCAAACAGTGGGTCAGTGGATTTGAGCGGGATACGAGCCACCAAACTTCTCTACCAACTGAGGTACTGTTGTCGACATACAGCTCTGGAAAAAAATAAGAGACCACTGCATTTTTTAAATTAGCATCTCTACATGCATTACAGCCATTCCATTCCAGCGTCTGTTGAATTCCAACACAAACACAAAGCTGAGCTACTTCAGTTCTTGCACAAGGAGTGGAATAAAGTCACCCAAGAACAATGTGAAAGACTTCAATCAATCAATCAATCAATCAATGGTGACCAAAGTGCTTTCCAATTAAAAACAGAAAATACAACAATACAAAAGACAGAACATTATATAGAATAAAACTATGTAAAACAATAAATAGTAAAACACACAGTGCAGAAAAATTACGTGCCACAAACTACTAAGTATTAAAAGCCATTTTGAATAAATGTGTTTTTCTTGTGGAGAGCATGCCAAGACGCATGAAAGCTGTGATTAAAAATAAGGGTTATTGCACCAAATATTGATTTCTGAACTCTTCTTAAGTGTAAACATTAGTATTATGTTGTTTTAAAATGAATTTGATCTTGTTTCTTTGCATTGTTTGAAGTCTGAAAATGTATCTTTTTTGTTATTTTGACCATTTGTCATTTACTGCAAATAAATACTCTAAACAAAAATATTTTATTTGGAATTTGGGGGGAAATGTCAGCAGTTTATAGACTCAAAAGTTCCTTTTGTCCAAACACATACAGATGCTCCTTGACATACGAACATTCGATTTACGAACATTCGGAGTTACGAACAGGGTCGAATTTTTTTTTTTTAAAGTTAAATGTTTGAGTTTTTGTATTTAGCGCCCAAGCGTCACGGCCACTCAGTAGAAGTGTTCAGAACTTCAACTGAGTGGGCGTACTACGGTGTTACTACGGTGCGGTGTTATGAACTTTGTTGTTTTTCTTGCATGCGTACAGTAATCCAATATGGTTGGTGAAAAGCGAAAAGCTTCTAGTGAAGCTTCTGTGAAAAAGCGGCAAGCCATCTCATTTGAAAAGAAGGTGGCGATAATAAAGAAACTTGATGCTGGTGAGAAGATGGTGAATGTGGCACACGCGTACAACGTGAACCGTTCGACAACTGGTACGATATATAAACAAAAGGACCGCATTATGGAGCATGTGAAAAGTGCAGCGGGTATGCAATCCACCATCATAAGCAAGAAGAGAGGGAAACTCATGGAAGAGATGGAGAAACTTCTTGGTATTTGGCTTTCCCCAAGAGCTCAAGGAAAATAGGAGGTAAATAGGCTACACACACAGTCTCACACATACATTCACACACACGCGCGCTCTCTCTCTCTCTCAGCTGACTGCGTTTGCCTCTGTGTCCCTCTCTTCTTTTTATCTCATCAGTTTTCCATATTTTTAAAAAGCATATTAGTATTATTTAGTGTTATTTATTAGTGTTATTGTGTTATTAGTGATATTAGTGTTATTTAAATGCAGTACAAATCCATATAGATAACTTATACAAGCCTTAAACATATAATAACGACTTACAAACAAATTCAACTAACGAACGGGTGTCCGGAACGTAACTCGTTCGTAAGTTGAGGAGTGTCTGTACCTATAAGTAGTAAAATCAGAAAAACTGATCATTTTGCAGTGGTGTCTTATTTATTTCCAGAGCTGTAGCTGCTCTTGCTTGTTCCCATTTCCATTACAAAAAAACAATCTTAGCTCCATGAAAATTTGAAAACTGATAACATCCATCCGTAACAAACACTTCATAACCTGTACATAATAAGTATTCAAACTACTAAAACCTTAACTAATCCACCAAACACAATTACAAGTACACGCTATTGAAAGTACTTGTTTAATACTTTTCATTTTGCGCTATAGCCTATAAGCGCACCGTCTGGTCCAGAGCATGGCGGAGTTCAGGGCCATTCTAAGTGAGAGCTCTCTGGTGAACCACAAAGTACCTCTCGCCCTCTCTGTGCGGCTAACAGTCTGCTTTTATCCAATCACATCCCAGCCATAAATTATACACAAAAGCCACTTACATTTGATTCAATTAGGCTGTCCCTGTTTTATCTGGTCTAGCCCCGCTGTGCTGTAGCCTCCTTTGTACCGGCCATATCCTCTCAGGGTGAATACTGGATTGTGTGTGTAAAAAGAACAGATTTTTTTTGTACTCGCAGAACCGGTCTTATCTGCTACAAAGCTTAGGTTTTCTTTTGAATAGTTAAAATGTTCAGTTGAGCCTGATCTTCTAGCACCCCGCCAGCTTTGCCAAAATGTTAAAGAATTCAATTTTATTCTACCATAAAGTTCTTTTTTGTTGTCTTTGTGTTTTCATTTCTTAAAAGTCTCTATAACTTCCCTACTGTGGGGTGTGCCGCCTTCTTGTTTCCATGGAGATGTTACAGCTTTGCCCGGAATGTTCCACAATATTGCATTAAACTCTCTTCTTAAAAGTGTTGGAAGAATGCCTTTTCAAAGTGAGTCAAAGTTCACCTCTTCACAGACCTGACCTTTAGCATCATCTGCTCGTCTCCATGGAGATTGGATAAATTAATTCATTACTGGGAATATTTCAGGCAAAGCAATGACATCTCCATGGAAACAGGTAGGGAGAGGACAGAAAAGTTACATGGTGTACCTTTAATCTGTGCTTGCCATCTGCTCAAGAACTTGTTGAAGAAAAATTGTAAAAAAAAACCAAACAAATAAATAGCAACACATAATATCAAATTTGAATTAATTATATTTAATATATTTAGTATTAACATATTTTTAGTTTATACTGTGAACAGCTATATTTATACACAGATTGCTGTTCCTTTTATTGGCTAAGGGCCTGTTTACACGAGAACGCTTATGGGTAAAAACGACTATATATTTTATCAGAAGTGCCTTTCGTTTAGACGGTGACGATGTTTTGGGGGCTTAAAAATGCAAAAAACTGAAACCGCCCTCCAACGCTCCGCCGTAGCTTCTTCGTCTGACCACACAAATTTCTTTTTTGCGACCGGTATCCATGTTTTGTTTTGCTTTTCGCGGCACAGATGAGAAGAAGGAAGATTCTACACATGCGCGCGGACATAGTGATAATGTATCACAGCACCACCTAGCCGCCTGGCATGCATACCCAATCGAATTCCACACACTTCTGCGTCACCGTATGGACGCAGATTTCCTCCCGAAAACGCGGAATAAAAAGTGAAGACGCAACGCCACTTTTGCATCTTCTGTTCAGACCGTCATCATATAAACGTAGCCTAATATACAAATATAGTGGAAAAACAGAATTCACCATGGCACTTTTTGGAATGGAGTGCTCAGAACCTTGAAATGAAAACAAGCACACACTTAGTAGTCTGTCCTCAAATTATGAATTCCACTTTTCTGCTTTGAGCAAACCAATTTCAACGATTTAGCAACACAAAATGCTCTTTCACGACTAACCAACAAAAGAGAAGATTTGCAACTGTAAGTACAGACCTGAACCATCAACCTTTAAAACTACCAACCCTGTACATTTTCAAGTGCACATATATAACATAACCCCTTTTTCCAGGCCAGTAATATTAACCTCCTCTTAATGCCGAAAACAAGGTTAACTCCCCCTTTACCAACCCCCTTGTGTTTCCTTGACTCTCTCCTTCACCTCTCTCCTATCCCCTTTCCTATCTCCTACCTCCTAACACTCACTTCCTCCTCCTCCACTTCATCATCCCCTTTTCACAGTCCAGTCCATCCCTCTTTCATTAGGCGAGAGCTAACTCAATCTCATCAGATGGAATAACTGAATAAGGGGGGCTACTTAGTTGTTTTAGTGAAGTATTGGACTTGGGGTTTATGGGCAAGGATGCTAGCCTCAGCATTTGCCAAGGTGCAATTTTAGTCACGCTTCTTGGTATATGGAATAAAAGTGGGTCAGGCAGGGTAATGATGTAGTACATGTAAAAAGACCATTGAACATACTGTATAAGGGAAGGTCATTGGGAAGGACTCTTTTTACACGTAGTTTAATTTTTTGTGTGCATATTTTCGAGTGATCTTGCAAATCTAGTGTGCATGCCTCTCCCGGAGATCAAAATGGCAACATTAAAAGAAGCTCCTCTGTGTTTTTAAAATGTATACGTACATCTTTATCTTCATTTGCTTTGCTTTACTCCGGAAAGTGTTAAAAATATTATCTCTACTATAGCCTTAGTTCACTATAACATATTTAAATAGAGAAAATGTTTATTTTTAGGTAAGGTTGTAACTGATGTAAAATGTTTTTGTTTAAGGAAATAACCTATTTTCCATATATTTCAAGCAGTACAACATGGAATAGCAATACGAAGATTTCTAGGGATTGAACCGGGGACCTTCCTGCCGTGAAGCGCTACAGCCGTCACAACATGTCAGATGAATTTCTCGATACTGAAGCAGAAATCTAATTTTGTTTCCACGGCGACATAAACCGACATAAACAAGCTGAGATAAAGTCCTTAATCAAGAGCAGTGCCTTTTTGACCTTTCCATTCACAGGTGGATGTGGCACATAAACATCTAACAGAACAGGAGCCGTCTTGATTTGTTTGAAAAAGTGAACAAGCAATTTGACCCTTATTTTTACTGGAGACAGATCGATATATCAATTGGCTGATATATCAGGTGGGTATTTTAGGCACCTTTTAGTGTATTGGCTCAGCCTTAAATCTCCAGCACACGCCAATATTTAGTTTTGGCCAAACTGCAGCCTTAAGTACAGCTCTGGAAAAAAAAATAAGAGACCACTGCAAAATTATCAGTTTTTCTGATTTTACTACTTATAGGTATATGTTTGGGGAAAAAGGAACATTTTTGTTTGAGTCTATAAACTACTGACAAAATTTCCCCCAAATTCCAAATAAAAATATTATCGTTTAGAGCATTTATTTGCAGAAAATGACAAATGGTCAAAATAACAAAAAAGATACATGTTTTCAGACCTCAAACAATGCAAAGAAACAAGATCAAATTCATTTTAAAACTAATGTTTACACTTAAGAAGAGTTTAGAAATCAATATTTGGTGCAATAACCCTTATTTTTAATCACAGCGTTCATGCATCTTGGCATGCTCTCCACAAGTCTTTCACATTGTTCTTGGGTGACTTTATTCCACTCCTGGTGCAAGAACTGAAGTAGCTCAGCTTTGTGTTTGTGTTGGAATTCAACAGACACTGGAATGGAATGGCTGTAATACATGTAGAGATGCTGACTTCAGAAAAAAAAAAATGCAGTGGTTTCTTTTTTTTTTTCCAGAGCTCTATTTGCACCTTTTAGTGTATTGGCTCAGCCTTAAATCTCCAACTCACGCCAATATTTTGTTTTGGCTAAAGTATATGTGTAGAATCACTCAGTCGTTCAGGTAGAATCCATGGCAAAAGAAGAAATTAAATTTGTCAACACAGAGCTCAGAATACACCGAGCTCAAAATGTGAGTACTTTGTGATAAAAAGGGACTGTAGGTGAGTTTGTCATAAATAAAAATAATTAAAAATGAGAGGAAATAATCAAAATTGGCCCTGTATATCAGCAGAGCTTATCGGCTATTGGCTGCTCTGGAGTCAAAAAAATCTGCATCAGCCCTTAAAAAAAACAAAAAAAACAAACAATCGAACTTTTATTAAAAAATGTTGAAAAACAGAATGAGTTCAACAGTTTGCATAAGTCCAGTGTTACTACCTTACCCGATATATTCTGAGCATCCTAATAACGCAGTTTATAAATGGAGTTTCACTGTTATGGTAAGGAAACAACAACAACTAGCATGCTAACTGCATACTTTCTGATTCTCGGACAATAAAACACAGTACACAGTGGACTTATTTGAACCTCAAGAGCGGCTTATTCAATACATCTGTACTGAGGAAAGATAGATTTTGCTCAAATACAAGAGAAAAAAAAATCATGTCCAGGCCCTTTAATATTTAATTTTTTACTTTCGTTGGTGTTCGGGCGTATTTCATCATGTCTGACAACAACAACAACAAAAAAAAACTCCGGGCAAGTTGAAGTTACAAGCCAAGTTTTGTCAATAAATACAACCCCGCAGTCAGACCATTCCACGCTTTATGAACACGGATTTCCTGTAGATTTTCACAGCGAGAACACATCTAAAATTCAACTTCTACTTTCTCACAAACATCTCTGTAGTTCTTTCAGCTTCCTGGCAGTTCTTGACGGGCGATGATTGTTCTTTTACACCATCTGTCTCACTCACGAATCCTCTCCCACAGCGTTAAATAACACGATGCTGGCGTAGCTTTCCACCCAGTGCCAGCCATGCATTGGTGCGGTCCCCGAAGAGCCAGCCAAGCCCCAAGAGAAAGTCATAAATCAGCCTTGCCCTGAACCTATCCCCGTTTTCATCGCTCTCACTTTCTTTCATCTCTTCATCTCTTCCTCCATCTCTCTATCCCTCCATCACGGCCCACCTCCTTTCATCCTCGGCGTTCCGGGAGGGAGGGATGAGGCAGCAGCAGTGACGCACTCGCACTAGGATTCCCTCACCGTGCTCGCCGCTCATTACACATGTTTAGAAATCGTTTGGAACTTCTGATTAACGACGGTTTGGCAGATGGAGTTTTTAGAAGTTTGTGCTGTGATGTTTGCCGTTTTAGCCTTGGCCTCACTAGATTAGACCTGGTTTAGTTCTACTCCAATAATTTAGCCCTGGTTTAGTCCTACCCCCACTAAGTTATTCCTGGTTTAGTCCTATTTGCCTAGTTTAGTCATGTTTAGGTCTACTTAAGCTAATTTAGCCCTGGTTTACTCCTGTCTAGCCAAGTTAGTCTTGGTTTAGTACTATTTTAGCCAGTTTAGGTCTGGCTTATTAGTGTTATTTTCGCTACTTCAGTCCTGGTTTAGAACTATTATTTTAGCTACTTTAAGTCCTAGTTTAGTAGTACTATTTTAAGTAGTTTAGTTCTGGTTTAGTAGTATTATTTTCGCTACTTCAGTCCTGGTTTAGTACTATTATTTTAGCTAGTTTAGTCCTGGTTTAGTAGTCCTATTTTACCTATTTTAGTCCTGGTTAAGTAGTACTATTTTAGCAACTTTAGTCCTGGTTTAGTACTATTATTTTAGCTAGTTTAGTCCTGGTTTAAAAGTACTTTTTTTTTTTTTAAACTAGTTTAACCTAGTTCAGTTTATTTTAGTTTTTAACCCTGGTTTAGCCCTACTATAGCTAGTTTAGCCCGGGTTTAGTCTTATTTTCCTAGTTTAGTCCTGTTTAGTTTTACCTTAACTAATTTATTCCTAGTTCAGTCCAGTTTTAGGTAGTTATGACCTAATTTAATAGTCCTATTTTAGCTACTTTAGTCCTAGTTCAGTCTACATTTGTCAACTTTTACTACTTTTGCCTTGGTTCAGTTCTACCTTAGGGTGTTTTCACATATATTCCCCTTTAAGCGAACCGAACTCAGTCCCCTAAAAGTGGACCAATAAGGGGACCAAGAGAACACAAACTCAGTTCTGTTTGTGTTCACATTGTGAAAGAGGACCGAGTTCTCTTTCTGGTCCACTTAAGCTCTGATGGAGCCTCAGTCCTCTTTCTGTTCACACTGTAGCTTCTCTAGAGCTCTGAGACCTGGTTTAGACCTGGTTTAGTCTTGGTTTAGTCCTGGTTTAGTGCCGAAATAATCTGATAATATGACTCACCCATAAGAACGGTATCCATGTATGCACGTGTCACGGTCTTTAATAATCCGGAGCTCCGGAGAAAAGGACATATCTCGAACTTATCCCGTGTCCCGAGGCGAGAGTTCCTTCTTACGTAGCATTAACGTAGCAAGTTAAGGTTTCTTCTTCTCTTGGAAATGCCGCGTAAATATCACGCGGCTCCCTCACAGCTGATCGGCGAACAGGCGCAAACACAACAGCGGTAATAGTCATGACTGGCGGGAGCGCGATCGGTGCGTAATTATGCTGCAACATGATTGGAAGCTGGAGCGCAGTTCGGCCTATGATTGGCTCTTGCCGGCTCTTGGCTCACCGGCTCGTGGTGGTGCACTGCACAAAAGGCGAAGTGAACCCAGAGCGTTATGTGTACACACTGCGCAGGTTAGGCGAACTGTACCGCGGACCTTTTAGCAAACCGTACTGAGACCACCTCCCGAGATGGTCTCAGTTCGGTTCGTTTTAAAGGGGTCTGAGTGCGCTTAGAGTGTTCACATATAAACTTATAATGCTCAGTTAGCGATCTGAGTTTGCTTTAAACGCTGAAAGGGACCAACACCCTTAGTTAACTTAGCCCTGGTTTAGTCTGGTCTTTTCCCACTTTTGGTGGTTTATTCCTGGTTTATTTCTTCTCTAGCTTCTCTAACTTAGTCCAGGTTTAGTCCAATTTTAGTTCAGCCCTAGTTCAGTCTCCTTTACTACTTCACTTTTACTATTTTAGCCCTGATTTAAGCCCCAATATAGCTATTTCAGCCCTGTTTCAGCCCAGTTTAGCTAATTTACCCCAGTTTACTCCTACTCTCATTAAATTAATCCTGGTTTAGTCCAAAAAATCTGCCATGTTGCCATAATCATTAACAATACAAAACAAATATCCAAATAAAATGTTTATCCAAATAAAACAGTGAACTCAAATAGTGAACCATTTCGCATATACAGTAAAGCAATAGACAGTTGTGTCTATTGCTATATAAAACCAAAGGCAGCCCAAGGTGACATCCCGTCCTGTGCTTTTGTCATGGTGTCAGGGAGAAACAGGGGAGCATGGGTAAAAAAACGAGGAAGGAAAGAGCAGAGAAAGTGGAGAGATAGAGCGAGCCCTAAATAGAACAATTGTACAGAAGTAGTACCACCATCTCACCGCGGGCTACACCACACATGAGCCAACCAGTCATCTGTCCAACCTGACCTTGAGTTATCAGATCCACGACCACTTTACAGTACAGTACAGTGCACTTCAAATATGCAGGAACCGCACATTTGAGCCTGGGGAATAAAGATGATTGATAGCAGAACAGTGGAGGGGGATTTTAATTTTAATAATTGCTACGAAAGCCAAAAAAGTACTTCTACAAAAATCTAAATCTTGATGTGATGACAAGGACGTATGAACTGTTGGAAAGAGGCGACGTGTCTCGTGTAGAGACACGTGTACAATGTACCATATTTTTGGACTATAAGTCGCACCAGCCAAAAAAATGCGTAATGAAGAAGAAAAAAAACACATATAAGTCAGACTAAAACCGGACTAAAAGTTGCACTTTTTAGGGGAAATTTATTTTATAAAATCAGAGACCAGGAACCAGGATTTCATCTTGAACGGCATGTATTTCAATTTGAAAGGCAATATTAATAATAACAACAGAATAGAGAACAACAGCCTGTTAACGTAACATATTAATATGTTACCTTAAAGGTCCCATGGCATGAAATTTTCACTTTCTGAGGTTTTTGAACGTTAATGTGAGCTCCCCTACCCTGTTTAGCCCCCCCCCCCCCATGGTTAAAATTTGCGTAATGTCTAAACTGAGCATTTGCGATCCTTTTCTGCGTTACAAAAAATCGGAGCTCAAACGGGCGATTTTGAACAAGGCACCTTATTGATGTCAGATCAAAAAAAGAAATGCAAATGCAGTTCCACCCCCGTCTGTCTGTACTCAGCGTCTCTGTAAATCACGCCCAGAGAGTTTGGACTGCGAATGCGCTAGGCAATGCAAAATGCGTTTTTTTTATTTGCCTGGAGGCACGTCCGAGTGTTTCTAGGCTCGGAAGTCCTTTATCTGAGCCTCTGGACCTTTGAACAGCAGTGGTTTAATTTTATTTTCTGTGGAAATGTGTTTATTTTTCAATGGAACGCTTCAAATCTCTCCCCCCGTGCAAAAACACGGAAATGGATCAGCTGAGAGCGAGAGCGGAGAGTTTGGCCACGCCCCCACCCTCTACTATAGGCCAGCTCTTTTCTCCTCATTTGCATTCAAGCAACAACGCCCATAATGGCCTGTTCAGAGAGAGGGGGGGGGGGGGTGCGAGTGAACAATTTTTGGCGCTTGAATTGCGTGAGAAATGCCGTGTGAGCGTGTGAACACGTCGAATTGCGTGTTGAGAGCCCTGTTTGTCTAAAGAGCAAACTTAAACTACAAAGCAACTAATGAGAGTTCTATAAATGAAGTTATTACCTGATGGTTCTCAGTTTGTTTTATCATCACCGCACTTTGTCAGTGCGCGCTGAGAGGGGCGGGGAGGAGGGAGCGGGACATTTTTAACGGATTCATGTAAGAGTCTGGTCAATGCACCGGGCCCGCGTCTCACCGCGTCTCATCGCGTCTCACCGCGACTCACCATGGGCAGTTCGGCTCTGGGCCGCGCGTATTTCGCCCGTAAGCCGTCGGAAGGGACACGTTACGCACAGACGGAGACACTGGGACCGGAGTCGGTGCGTCTCAGAGGAGACGTGGCACCGGGACTGAGGCTCAGGACGTGCCCGGGGGACGGCGAGCAGACGCGCCGTCCCCCCCTCCCCCTGTTCTTCCTGCTCGAGGGAGCAGGGGGAGGGGGCGGCGCTGAAAACGCGCGGAGCCTGCATAAACTAAGCCACACAGACCGATTTTCTGGGCACAAAAAAAAAAAAAAAAAAAAAAACACTAATCAGCGTGAGAAATGCCATGTGTGGCGTGTGCGCGTGTGAATACGTCGAATTGCGTGTGTCACACTCTCAATGCGTGAGCCTTGAGAGCCCTGCGTAACAAGTTTACCAAACTCTCCATCTCACTCCACTAAATCCACTTAATTCATTCTCAGTGTCACTTCGGAGCAACTCCATGAACTCCAGAAGTAAACATTTTCAGTGGTACAGAACTATTAGTAGTAGCAGATATTGGCACACAAGCCTACAGCGAGAGGGTGCAATTTTAATATATAGCGGTAGCGGTAGTTTTCAAGTCAAACCACAAGAGGGTGTTCAAGGCTTGTAAAAATTTTAAATATATAAGTCACTCTGGAGTATAAGTCACAGGACCACCCAAACCATGAAAAAAAGTAAAAAAAAATATGGTACACTATGGGGTAAAAAGTCATATACAGTAACTGAGTTTTATTTTAAGAAGGTCTAAACTTTTGGTCTTTGTGGTCATTAATCGTTCTCTATCCAATTTTGGATCCATGACGGAGGAACATTGCGACCTGGTTAGTACTTGGATGGGAGAGACCAGGTGATACGGGGGAAGGGCGCCAATGGAAAAAACTGTTATCGTGTTCTTAGGCAAGACACTTCACCCACATTGCCTAGTATGAATGTTATGTAGGTGTAAGAGCTGGTGGTGGTCGGAGGGGCTGATGGCGTACACTGGCAGCCTCACTTTCTTCAGCCGTTCAATAGTAGCTGAACACAATAGTAACTTAACACCACAGAGAGTAGAGTGAATGAATAACGCGCTGTAAAGTACTTTGGGTGTCTTGAAAGGCGCAACAGAAACGCAGTGATCGATGAACTGCACTTAGAGGTAGTTCTGTTCTCATCCAACAATATGCATGACCATGACAACGGTCACAGGCTGTTGCTTCCATATGGTTCTCGACTCAGAAATCACTGTAATGTTTTTCACAAATAGCAATGTATAAATCTTCAACTAATGATTGAAGAATGACCTAATTTACCAGCCTGGCTTTCCAAAATGGCCTCTAAAAGCAACGCTCCATCAAAGGTCATAGATGTCAGTAAGCTGCTCGGCTAAAATACTACACTAGCATTAGTCAAACAAATATTTACCCACTGACCCAGAAGTTGTTGGTTTATTTCCCATTAACCCGCGTTGCAGTTGTATCCTTGAGCAAGATGTTTCTGTCACCAAACGGCAAGCTTTTTTGAGTGTCTAGAAAGTTGCTCTGCAGAATATAAAAGGTATAAAGGTATAAAAGGCATCAAAAAGAAGGTGCTGCCAACACACCAAGTTACAGGTCAAATCTGTGGAGAGGCTACTCTGTTCACAGTGAGAATGCATGTTTTTCACGGCAGTTTTGAGCCAAAGTCCTGGTTTAGTACTATTATTTTAGCTACTTTAGTCCTGGTTTAGTAGTACTTTAACTAAGCACTTTACTACCAAACTACCTCATGTAACTGAAGGCACTTTATTATTAACTACTTATTAACTACTTCATATAACTAAAAGCACTTTTGTATTAGATCTATTAACTCAAAATCCTTGGAAAACTGTTGTGTCCTGCTTTGATTCTGTCACTGCTTCTGTTGTCATGTTTTCATTGTTGGTCTTTACATGTTTTGTACCTTGTTTTTTATATACTGTTCTGTGGGACTACAGATAGAAACTAGCCTTGAGCTAAATGTGGTGTATTTACAGCACTAGCTGTTCATTAATACATGCTGTCCCATTTAAATAAATAAACTTAAACCTACTTTTTTAAGTAGTTTAGTTCTGGTTTAGTAGTATTATTTTAGCTACTTTACTCCTGGTTTAGTAGTACTATTTTAAGTAGTTTAGTTGTGGTTTAGTAGTATTATTTTAGCACCTTTAGTCCTGGTTTAGTACTATTATTTTAGCTAGTTTAGTCCTGGTTTAGTAGTACTATTTTACCTACTTTATTTCTGGTTTAGTTCTATTATTTTAGCAACATTAGTCCTGGTTTAGTACTATTATTTTAGCTAGTTTAGTCCTGGTTTAGTAGTACTATTTTAGCTACTTTAGTCCTGGTTTAGCACTATTATTTTAGCTAGTTTAGTCCTGGTTTCGTAGTACTATTTTAGCTACTTTAGTCCTGGTTTAGCACTATTATTTTAGCTAGTTTAGTTCTGGTTTAGAAGTATTTTTTCCTAGTTTAGTATCCCTACTTTATCTTGTTCAGTCCTTATTCAGTGTACTTTAGTTTTTAACCCTGGTTCAGCCCTACTATAGCTACACACCAAGTTACAGGTCAAATCTGTGGAGAGGCTACTCTGTTCACAGTGAGAATGCATGTTTTTCACGGCAGTTTTGAGCCAAAACAACAACAACAACAAAAAAACGAAAGAAAAAACACCCACAATGAAATAAATGCTAGGTAGATTTCCAGGTAAGCACATCTCTATGGAAGAGGTGGCCAGAAAGTTACACAGTGCATCTTTAAAGTTTTATTAGGATAATATAAAAGCCTGTATTTGGTCTACAATAAGAATGCACATTATAGGACATTATATCAAATCAACATCTTGCTTGATTAAAACCATTAGTAAGTCCACTGTCTTTCTCTCTCCCCGTCGCTGACACACTTTTAACAGGATCGCGGTTGCTATGGTAACCCAGTGCAGTCCGAGGATTCCAGAGTAGAAGAAGAAGAAGTGTCTGCGGGGGAAGGACAGGAAGCGGTGCTATCCGCTCGCTGTCTTTTAGATCATTCGTGTTTACATTTCTCACTGATTGTTTCCTCCATGTCTAATTTCACAGGGTTCCTGGCTCCGCCCACTCAACCTCCTCCGCTCAAAACATGGTATTTTACTGCAGAATCAAGGGAAAAACACATATCACAGTATTTCTAGTGGTGAAATATCGTGCATTGAAATATGGCACACTGCTTTTTAATGAAATTGTTTTGTTAGTTATAGTATTAGTTATAGTATTGCATGTTTTAGTTATAGCGTTAGTATTAAAGGTCCAGTATTACACAAAAATGACTCTTCTGAGCTTTACGCCATGTTAAAATCCGGCTACATCCTCAAAAACATGCCTGGATTTGTGTTTTGTTTCATTCACACATGTTTGAGTAACACAGGGAATTCCAGCGCTGAAATTATCCGAATGATTCTAGTAAAGGCGTGTGGAGTTTAAAAACACTTCCTGTATTACCTCACGACATCACAAGGATCAGTGTTTTCTGTTTGAGAGAACAACTCAGCCTAAATATGCAGGGTTTGTGTGTTAAACATGTGTGAATGAAAAAAAAAAAGGTATGTTTTTGATGAGGAAACAACATTAAAACATAAACCAGACAGTAGCCTAATATGGGCCCTTTAATCAGCTGTATTTTCAATTAGAATAAATTGAAATCACTCAGACCGAAGTAAACGTGGTCTTTTGTTCAGATAAGAATAGATAAAATCACCTAACATACCCCCTATCAACTAGAATCATTTTCCAGTACGGTATCCATCGCATTAAACCCAGCTTTCATTACGCCGGCTAATATATGAGGTCCGTGGCTTTTTAATGGCCAGTTGTATTGTGGCCTGGAGCTCCATGGTTCTCCAGGGGCCCGTGTTACTGCTGACCCCACACTACGCAGTCTTTTCTGGGCCTCGTGGTGTGGTCGTTTCATTGATCTCTGCTCCTGCTGTGCACTGCTACACTGGGAGATGAAGCACGAGTGCAGAATAGTGGTGATAATGAATGGCGATGTCGTAAAAACAGAATATGTAGAACTCCTGGTTTAAAGTAACTACACTGTAATCGGGCCACAATACGATGTTTTCTGATCTATGATATAATGTTGTTTCCTCGTCACAAATCAAATCTTAATTATTAATCGCATTTTAATCTCGTGAGAGAAAGAGTGAGAGATTGAGAGAGATTGAGAGAGAGAGATTGAGAGAGAGCTTGAGAGAGAGAGAGAGAGAGAGATTGAGAGAGAGATTGAGAGATTGAGATTGAGAGAGACATTGAGAGAGAAATATTGAGAGAGAGCCAGAGATTGAGAGTGAGTGAGGGAGCAAGCAAATGAACAAACCCACTTTTGGGTTTCTCAGTTTTTCGGTGGTCGCTTTGCTCATGCGTTTCCCAAATTCTGTGACCGTGGTTTGGTGATTTGGTGGTTTGTTGAAGTGCGCTCACGCTCGCTCTATCACCGGTAACGATGGAACTTGTCCGGACGTGTTTATCGTTCAAATGATCCATCAGGCTGGAGCAGCTTCGGTGATCGGAAAATTCTTTTTGACAAAAGTTACAAATCACTGCGTTCTTGTTGATCGTCCCGTCTTCCTTCTTTTTATAAATAAACTTGCCGTTCAAAGACCCTGGCAGCGATTTGCTCGCCTCACGCCAAATTTAAAATGCGTGCGCATTGAATTGCCCCTCATAATTAATTGCGTTCATTTTTATAACGCGTTAATTTACAGTGTAATTAATTAATCTAATTAACGTGTTAAACTCACAGCCCTACTTTAAAACTATCGCATCATGATATCATAAAGTGGAACAGAGAATTTTGAGATTTGGAGATGTAGATTTGGAGATGGAGTTGTGATGTGTTACTCACACAACACAACTCCAGGTATGTTTTTGTTTTTTTATACCACAGAAAGAGTCAATTTTGTGCAATATAGAAGCTTTAATTAGCCTAACACATAACATATTTATCACCATGTTACCTTTTATTGTATTGAAAATGTTATTTGCCCAAATACAACATATTAACATGTTTTATAAGTTTCACTTTCTTTTTTTTTTTTTTTGATGCTCTTTCCTCCTTTAGCGCTCTGAAGGGGGAGTGACTTAATGCAGAGAGTAATCACAACACATTCAGCATACATCCAATGAAAATTGTGCACATTGGATCAGGTTTGTCAAGTTGCTGCGTACAGTTTCGTATCATGTTTTTGTATATTTATGTAGAATTGTCGTGTGGGAGCAGGGGTGACGTAGGCTTGTGGGCGGAGCATTGGACAGAATCTTGCAGCAAACCTAGAGGGCCTGGTAAAGATTGCTAAAATACTCAAACATGCATGGATGACATCTAAAACATCAACCCTAGAGCACTTTCGCCGCATGATTTTCACCCGAGAAAAAGTATTTAAATGATTTTCAATATGTTGCATTTTTCCTGGTGTCCCTGGGGAGCTTCACCACTGTTTTTGACATCTTTGAAGGTGTAGGTATTTCCCTACCCCAAAGCCCACTTTTTCCTTCAGGCTTTCGGGTGATTTTCACCCGGCAACAGTGAAAGAGGAATGGAAGAATGTAATGAATTTAATGTAAAAGAATGTAAGGAATCGGTGAGTGGTCCTGGAATGTGTATTTATCCTTATTGAGTGCAGTGGTTATGAATAAATATCACAACGTGGTGATTTCAAAGGGAATTCTTATGGTGAAAACAATATTTTAATTAACTGGTCATTATTACCCACTGAAAAAATACTATTTTTTCTTCCTCTTTCCTGCAACTGTTGTGTGTCAAGGAGTCTGTGCTTCACCAGGGAAGTCTCACATGTCCCAGGAATGATTGGACCAAAGACCGAGTTTACAGTATCATTATTAGTATTATTTATTTTTTTTAGGATTATTTTTTCTCAAATTCCAAATTTTTCAGCAATTTTGGAGCATGTTTTTAGGGTCTTCCTATGTTTTTTTTCCCATTTTGTTACATCACAATTGAAAATAAAAGAAAACCACTCATGTGCTGTCATATTTTGATCTATTTTCCATGACAAGTACTTTTTGTACTATTATACTGGGTAAAAATTACCCGGCAAAAGTGATGGTGTCACTTTTTATAGCGAAAGTGTTCTAGGGTTAAATATGTTTTTGCTGAGGGAACATTAGAACATGGTAGAAAGAAGAAAAAAAATCAATTCTGCATAATACTACCTCGTTAAGAAAGATTCAGATTTAGTTGCTGCTTAATTAAGGCGGGTCAGGGGTTAGAGTTAAGATATTCTCTCTATATTCAATACAAACCATCTCTCTGTCTGCTTACCACTTTCACTCATTGATTCAGTACAAATCCATGCCTTTTTTCAGTCCCCTATGATTTTTCTCTTTCTTTTGTCCTCGGAAGCAGCCATATTTGTTTTGATCTTTGTGGAGTATTGGATGAGTGTGCATCCTTGGCTGACAAACCAGCAGTAATGAAATGTTGCAGCGACTGTAATGAAAGAAAGTAAATTACATAGGATTCCAGAACTTGAGGATTAACAGTACAAAAAGGAGTCAATTTAAACGCAAATATGCATTTTCCATTTTGTGTGATGTAAATATAATAACCAACCAATACAGTCAGAGTAGGGTTTTCAAGAAAATATTGAAAATCAGATACTATTCAAGATTTAAAACTAGTATCAAAACTAAAAAAGTCAAAATATAAGAGGGATTACACAGATATAACACCACACGGTAATATAAAAGAAAGTACAACTATTTAATGCTGAAAATCACATTCTATTGTCGAAATAAAGTGTGTTTTTATCATCATGGTATTGGAATCGGTATTGAGTATCGTAGAGTCTATTCTAGTTTGAAATTTTAGTATCGTGACCACACTAATATACAGTTCTCATCTAAAAGCGACAGTAGAGAAATGGGAATTCTGTAGTTTTCTGCTCAATTATGCTAAATATCCCCTGTCAAAATACACGCAAATTAGAAAATGTCAAATCAAAACTGAAAAAAAAAATCTTTGGCATGTGTCAAAGCGAGCTCATTTAAAAAGATGTGTGATTTGGTGATACTGAATTAATCCTGAATCAGTGAGATCTAGGTCGCTGCAAAACGAAAAAGAGCTGTGGGCTGTGTGCAGAGTTTGTTTATTTTTTTAACAACCTTGAACGTCAATCTTCAGAGACTCTCAAAGAACACCAGAGGAGATTTGGGGTTTTGAATAGTGTTTTGCAAAAAGCCAAGATGAAAATGTGCTGAACAAGACTAAGGCTGCGTCCCATTTCTCTGTTTTACTCCTTCGTCTTACCCCTACCCCTTGGTTTTACGCGTTCATGTGACGGCAAGGGGTGTCCCAATCCTAATTTTGATCAAGGGCTACATACCCCTTGAAACGAAGTAAGCTCTCGACCAGACTTGAAACGAAGGGCTACGCCTACAAACTCAGTCAGGTTTTGGGATCAGGATGGCAGCGTCACATCGACCAGACAAGGAGTCTCATAAATGCATTTTCAGCAGTTGTAATTATCGATTAACAGTTTAGCATGGTTTACAATTATGACGCTTATGTTCTACGTTACTTTTAGTGAACTGTTGTTGTGGTTTTAATCGTAGTGATGTCTGTTTAGCCGACGTTATCGTTTTCATCGTCCCTTCATGTATAAACAAGCTAATTTTTTTGTCGAGCTGAGGTACCCGATAATCCTTGACATTTGTTTACGTTTGTTTGCATCAATTGTTGTCGCCTTTGTAGACGTAGCAGCCAGGTAGAGGCAAGGGATGATGGCGCAAACGGTAATGGAGTGGCGTCCCATTTCCTAGGGGAACATTCGTACCCCGAGCCCTCTCAGCTCGGTATCGAGGGGCAAAACAAAGATGTAGATAAAGGGGAAGCCTAAAACATTTTTGACTGTAAATATTTATAGAATTAATTTTGCATACAGTATAAATCGATGCAATTTAAATCCTTCATTGATGCAATTCTCAAATGTACTCTGCAAAATGATAGCAGCACAGTTAGTAGACCTTTGCCCACAGTCAAAAGGATTGATGGTTGAGTTTACACTAGTAGCACTTCACCCTTCTTGCCTGTCACCTCCGACCACCACCAATGCTTACATATCCACAACGTGCTCCGCATTGACTCCTCCAACATGGCGGTGTCAGGGGAGCACGTGCCCATTACCAAATCCACATCCAAAGGTCAGAGCTCATCGGTTCTGTTTGCCCACCCCACCAGATGGCCGCGTGTCCTGCCCGGTGCGAGCTGGCGTCGGCATATGGGCGTCTGGCTTACGTCCAACTCCTCTTAACAGTAGGCGCGCTCAAAACATACGCTAAAAAGGCCTAAATAAGCCTCTTAACACCTCGAAACGCTAAAATCTTATACCTGCATTATCGACCCGCGAAGCTATGTTTAAAAACGTGTGTGATTCTGCTATATTAGTTGCGAGCTAGTCGTCCGTGTTGCGGTGTATTCATGTGTGAGGATCTTGGCAGGCTTGTGTTATGTGAGTGCACCTATTTCACAAGCTGCTCCTCGCCTGTAATGCCTGGGCGTATTATACCTCTGATTCCAGTGCTGCTGCTGCTATGTGGTTATATAAGTCAGCAAGCAAGCCCTCATGTTTGTTGTCAAGAGAAATGATAGCAGAATATTCAAAAGCAGAGAAATTATTAGTAAAATACTTAAAAGTGTCTATATTACACTATTTTCTGATTTGTTATGATGTCGTTTCCTCATCACGAACATACCCGGAGTTGTGTTTTGTTTAATTCACGCATGTTTAACGCTCAGTGATGCCGGTAACTGTAGTCGGACTATTTTTTTCAGTAACGAATAGTGTAACGCAACTACTATTTCAAAACCAGTAGTCAGATTACAGTTACTTACCAAATAGACCGTGCGTTACTATTTCTGCATTTCGGGGGAACGTAGGTTACATTTATTTATTCTTATTTTTTGGCTACGCGTTTCTTACGAGGTTACGTCATCTCGGCTCCGCGGCGCCAAAGTCGATGTAAACAATATGGAAGGAGAGAGGTTCCCCTTTTCCAGCTGGAAATACATACATTATTTTGATTTTATTTCGGCTAAGGATGACAACATTAAGGTCCGTTGTACACTCTGTGCTGGTGACAGTGTGCTGCTGTCTACCTTCAAAAACACAACGTCAAATCTGAAAAAACATCTGGATAAAATGTACAGCACAACGAAGCTAACAGAGCAAGACCCGCCCGATGCGAAAGTCACAGGTGAAGGAGGTCCCAGACCTAGCAAGCAAAGGAAGCTGGATTTCGGTGTAAAACCAGTAAGTGGGGCGGAGTTGAATAGGATGGTTGGGCATTATGTGGTTGACGAAATGCTGCCTGGGAACACTGTTGACTCACTATCGTTTCGTGCCATTGTATCTAAGATCCCTACAGTAACGATACTGGGCTGCCTCACAGAACATGCTTTTCGAGTTACCTGGACAAGCAATATAATAATACGATAATATAATAATATAATAAAATAAAATAATATTATAATACATAATATAATATAATATAATAAGTAGTATATTATAAGTATATTATATATAATATATATAAAGAAGTAGTCAGTAGTCAGATTACTTTTTCAAAGTAACTATGGCAACACTGTTTACGCTCTCTGCTCTACCTTGTGATGTCATGTGGTAATAGAAAAGGTGCTCTACTGTGTTTTTTAAACTCTTCTAAACTCTTTTAAACCTTTGAGCTTTGGAAATGTAGAGAATAATAAATAATAAAGGATTATTTAAACCAACACAACTCCAGGGATGTTTTTGATGAGATAACGTTCTAACATGGCTTAAAGCTCACAAGAGTCAACTTTGCGAAATATATGACATTTTAAGAGGTGGTGAGAAGCCAAAAATGTATCTAACATTGCAGTTAATTTAAAACAATATTACTCAAGTGGGAGAGCAAAGCAGTGGTCCATGAAATGACTAAAAACATATTTGAGAAAACTACTGCTCTACAAAATATATTCATATCTTTAAAACCATACTTTGGATGATTCTCCATGGAGACAGAAACGTTTTCAGCCAGACTGTGGAATATTATAGGCAAAGGAACAACTTTTCCCTAGAGACAAGCTGGAGGGGGGTCCTCATCCAGGCCAAATAAGGGTCAGGACGCATGCTTTTCAATGCACTAAAACATCTATAATGAAGGGGGGGAAAGCCTTGTATTTGAGTCTGTTTTTATCTAAAAAGTTACATACTGTAGCTTTAATAATGCACATAATCTGGTAGAGTAAAAAGACCACAAAAATGAAAAAACTAAGGGCCTGTACACAAGAACGCTTACGGGTAAAAACAACAAAATATTTTATCGGAAGTGCCTTTCGTTTAGATGGTGACAGTGTTTTGAGGGCTTAAAAACGCAAAAAAACTGAAACAACCCTCCAAAGTGGAAAACTTGAACACGCTTCGCTGTAGCGTCTACACTGCCCAAGATGCAAAACTCTGGTCAAATCTGCTGACATCGCGTACGTGTTTACGTCACATCGGTCCATATATCAGTGTACTTTGTTTGGCAGGACTCCCAGTCCACACCTTGTTGCGCCTTCGTTGCTTTGTAGTCTAAAGTGGTCTGAAACAATAGTTGAACTTCTTTGTCTGACCACACACATTTTTTTTTTTGCTACCAGTATCCATGTTTTGTTTTGCTTTTCGCGGCGCAGATGAGAAGATTCTACGCATGCACGGGGACATAGTGATAATGTATCACAGCGCCACCTAGCCCCTTGGCATGCATACCCAATCGAATTCCACACACTTTTGCGTCACCGTATGCACGCAGATTTTCTCCTGAAAACGCTCGTCTAAACGCGGAATAAAAAGTGAAGCCGCAACGCCACTTTTGCGTCTTCTGTTCAGACCATTATCATATAAATGTAGCCTAAATTAGTTAAGTAGAAGTAAAAGTATGGTGTTTGAAACCTATAAGTACAATTTCATTTTAAAAAGTTACTGAAGTTAATGTACTTCAAAATGAGTAAAAGTAACTGAATGCTCACCTTTAAAACTATATAAAAATACTTTAAGATCTACAGTTTTATTAATAACATTGCTAGCAAGGGGCACAATGACTCTGTAGACACAAGTACAGAAGTTTGAATCACGCTAAAAACAGTAGCTGCTGTTTTGAAAATATTGAAAATTTGAAACAAGAAATTATTATGATACGTCTGATGAAGATGAATGGATTTTAAAAATCACAGAGAAGCACTTCTGTTCCCCAGTTCTCAAGACAGGTCACACCAAATCCAATGTTTTCATCTGATGTTGCAAAGCCACAAATCCAATTCCAGCAGTTAAACACCGCATTTGCAACTCATTAACAAATTCAACAAAAGGACAAATAAAGAAAATTAACAAAGCATATTTTAAACAGGCTGCACAATCCTGAGAGTGCATTATAAAGTCTGGCAGTGGCTTTAATGGCGTTTGGAGAAAGACGCTGAGTCTGACAATAAAGATTAAATAGTACGGTGCGCTGGCCATTAAAAAGCACAATGGAGGAGCTTGAACAGGCGAACTGGAGGGGCAGTGTATGCTAACATTACAGCGCTGAGTCATAATTTAAAATAGCCCACTGTACGCAGGCAGCAAACGCATCTGCCAAAAAGGAGGAAGCACTGTGGGCATTTGAGTGAAAAGGGAGCTTTGACAGATCATTACAGCTTATACCCATATTATGATTTATTTTGGCAGTTTTAATGCCGACGGGCGCCTTTGGATTGTTTTTCAGATTTAAGTAAGTCTAAACTGGGACTAAACATCAAAACTTCGCCCAAAACTGCATTCAAGACAGAGCTGTTAAACTGGGAAATACCTGGAGAAATAAGGAGATAGCGTGGGAGAGAAGGGGCGGGGTCTGAGGGTGTAAGGAACAGTGTGATTGGTCAAACAGGTATCCACACGTCAAACTCCGCCCGCCCCTGCACTCAGGTGTTTCTTATCAGAAATATCTAGCTCTAATCAGGGCAGTCTTGCGTGATGTCACCGAGCACCTGAAATAGCAGCAGCGACAGGAGGCAGCATGAACCAATTTTTATATTTTTTGACAACTAAGCCACGAACATGCCTAGTTGGCACTAAAATTGCTCAAAAAAGCACTAGGAATAGTAGACAATGCTACTGAAACACCATATACACAGTTTGGTAGTGAAAAAAGTTGATATATATGTGTTTAGTGTCAATTTTACAGGCACAATGTAAGTTTGTGTCACAGTTGTTGCACTTACTCACTTACAAATGTTTTATTGCTAAAGCCTGAAAGATAACGTGCACTTGTCTCCATGGAGATAGATGGGTTCAATGGTATTCTGAGGAACATTTCAGGATAAGCAGTTTTGGAAAAGTTACACAGTTTGGAACTTTTCATTTGGGGATCCGTCACCTTCTTGTTTCTATGGATATGTCATTGCTCTGCTTCGAATGTCCCACAGTATGACATTAAACAGCTTAAACTACTCAATATTTTAATCCCATTTTGGTATAGAATTTCTCCATTTCACCCAAAATACTGACGTACTATATTTGACACGTGAACATCTCCTTTATCGCTTCCTGTCTGCTCCTTTGTTTAGCTTTTGAAGACAGCTTTTGCACAGTAACACCGGAGCACCCACTGGGGAACAGCGAGAGACGAGAGAGCTAAGATAAATTTAGACAAGTCAAAACCAAAGGGAAACTGCAGGTGAAACCAATTGCAAAAATCCAGGTTTTGGGGACTAGTCTTCTGATCTTTTTTCTATGCAATTTTAGTGTCTGTATTATTCATTCTTAGAGCAGTAATGGGGCCAATGATGTAAACATACGCCCACACATGCCTGACACTGCCAAATTGATGGCCTTTTTCTGACAAATTTCATAGCGAGAATCTGCAAAACGGAACTGCTTACTTCCACGGATTTAAGCTTCTTTAGTTTCTTTATTGCCGACTTTTAAGAGACTATTTGTCATTAAGTTCACTATTACGCAATTTTCTGATCTGTTATGTTGATGTTAAATGTTGTTTCCTCATCACAAACAAACCTGGAGTTGTGCTTTGCTGCATTCACACAAACACTGCTTTTTGTTGTTGTTGTTGTTGTATAGGCTGAGTTCTTGCAAATAGAAAAGTCTGTTCTAACTTGAAACCTACTGCTTCATGACATCACAAGGTGGAACAGAGCATTTTGAGCTGTGGAGATGAAGACCAAGTAATTATCCAGGATTACTCAAATGTGTGAATGAAGCAAAACACAACTCCAGGTATGTTTTCCATCCTAAAACGGCTTAAAGCTCACACCAGTCAATTTTGTGCAATATAGGAACTTTAAATTGTTAGTGCCATGGCAACGGTCCATCGTCGCGAAATCCACAGCTCGTCTACAAAAAATATTACAAAGAGGAGAATCCAAGAAGGAGTGAAAAATCATAATTGACTTTGTTACCATATTTCTAGATTGGGTTACCATAGGAACAAGCGTTGCAGTTTTAGGACTTGGTTGTGGCGGTGGCAGTGGAGGAAGAGGAAGAAGGAGGAGGAAAGTGGGGCACGAAGTATGTCCTGTAATTGTAATTTATTAGCTACAATTAACACAATTAGAGAGAGAGAGGGAGAGAGAGGAGAGAAGGAGGCTGTACGGTTGTGTTTGGGATCGGAGAGCACCGCAGGGGAGGATCAAGAGCACTCAGACTGATTTCTAATGTATTCAGATGAAATAAAAAATAATAATAATCATCAAATAAATAAAAGTGGTATTTGGAATGCATTGAGCCAGATGCCAGCTTCAGACTTAGGGCCTGTTTACACGAGAACACTTACGGGTAAAAACGACAAAATATTTTATCGAAAGTGCCTTTCGTTTAGACCGTGACGGCGTTTTGGGGTCTTATAAACGCAAAAACCGAGAAAAAAAAGACCATCATCATATAAACGTAGCCTTAGCATGCTAGTGAAGGCAAAATTGGTCTTGAAATAATGGGTCTGGTGTGTGGACTTTAAAAACACAGAGGAGCACTTCTTGGTTTACTACCTCATGATGTCATAAGGTGGAAGTATTTTCTGCTTCAGAGAGTGAGAGCCTAAAATATTACTCAAACATGGATCCAGTATGTATTTGATCGACAACACAAACTACTACTATTGTGCTACTACTTCTACTATTAGTACTACTGCTTTTTGCCATAATATTGCATCAAATCTACTACTACTATAACTACTACAGCAACTATGCCTACTACTATAACTACTGTTAGTACCACAACGCCAACCAGTACTACTACAGCTACTGTACCACTATAACTCCAACAACTACTTCAACTAACCACTACTACTACATGTAGGAGTACCACTACTATGACTACTACAACTACTAAAACGTCTACAACTACAACTAAAACTACTACTGCTGCTTTTTTCCATAATATTGCTGCATCAAATATAATACTACTATGACTACTACAGCAACTAAGCCTACTACTATAACTACTGTTAGTACCACAACGCCAACCAGTACTACTACAACTACCACTATAACTCCAACAACTACTTCGACTACTACTCCAACTAACCACTACTACTAAAACTTCTACAACTACAACTAAAACTACAACTACAACAATTATGACTACTACTACTGTTTTTTTTTTTAAAGAAAAACAGGCCGCCACCAAGTTTAATGCAGAAAACACCACAAAAATAGTAAAACAAACAATAGTATGTAGTATTTCAAAGGATTTTTCAAAGGACTAAAATCTATTTGTCATAGCAGTCTACATTAAAAAAATATATATACAAAAAAAAAAAAAAATACAACCCCACATTTTAAACAGCAGACCATGGCAGAAACCCTTGTAAACTACCTCTTCATTGATCACTCATCTAGTCCAGGAGTTGAACCCGGGACCTTCTTTCATTTCAAAAGACCCTCTAGCCACCATTTGTGCATTTGATAAACCATTCTGTGTACTCCAACGGCATGAACTAGGTCACCGTGAGAGAGAGAAGTCAGCTGACACTTAAAGTACTTGATCATATATAATTCAAACCTCTAAGACGGTTCTGGATGAAATAAGACGGGAAAATGCAGAGACACGATTGAATGAAGGCTGCAAACTTGCTAACAGAGGAGCAGGATGCATTTTTTTCATGTATTATTTACCTGGAAAAAAAGAGACATTGGAGTTTTTCAGGATCCCAAAACTGAGAGATTCCGAATCGTCAGTGCAGCATGAAAAAACGAAAAAAACAATAATCGAGTATATAGAAAAGCCTAATCAATACAGACAAAAGAAAACATGAGGTTATAGCTGGTATTTCATTGGCGTGCTAATGTAATTTAAGGCTACGTTTATATGATGACGGTCTGAACAGAAAACACAAAAGTGGCGTTGCGTCTTCACTTTTTATTCCGCGTTTAGACAAGTGTTTTCGGGAGGAAATCTGCGTGCATACGGTGACGCAAAAGTGTGTGGAATTCAATTGGGTATGCGTGCCAGGCGGCTAGGTGGCGCTGTGATACATTATCACTATGTCCGTGCGCATGCGTAGAATCTTCCTTCTTCTCATCTGCGCCGCGAAAAGCAGAACAAAACATGGCTACCGGTAGCAAATTAAAAAAAATGAAGTTCAACTATTGCTTCAGACCACGTTAGACTACAAAGCAACAAAGGTGCAACAAGGTGTGGACTGGGAGTCCTGCCAAACAAAGTACACTGATATATGGATGTCAGGGCTCTCAAGGCTCACGCATTGAGAGTGTGACACACGCAATTCGACTTATTCACACGCTCACACGCCACACATGGTATTTCTCACGCTGATTTGTGTTGTTTTTTTGTTTTTTTTTTTGTGCCCAGAAAATCGGTCTGTGTGGCTTAGTTTATGCAGGCTCCGCGCGTTTTCAGCGTCTGCTCCCGACCGTGCGGTCCGAGCGGAGGCTGGAGCAGACGCGCCGTCCCCCGGGCACGTCCTGAGCCTCAGTCCCGGTGCCACGTCTCCGGTCCCGGTGTCTCCGTCTGTGCGTAACGTGTCCCCCCCGACGGCTTACGCGCGGAATACGCGCGGCCCAGAGCCGAACTGCCCGCGGTGCATTAACCAGACTCTTACATGAATCCGTTAAAAATGTCCCGATGATAAAACAAACTGAGAACCATCAGGTAATAACTTCATTTATATAACTCTCATTAGTTGCTTTGTAGTTTAAGTTTGCTCTTTAGACAAACAGGCCTCTCAACACGCAATTCAACACACTCACACGGCATTTCTCACGCAATTCAAGCGTGAGTCCTCGGGAAAAATGTTCACTCGCACCCCCCCGGTCCTGGGAAATCACACGCACGACCCCGCTCAAAACTTGAGAGCCCTGGATGTAATGTGATGTGATGTGACGTAAACACGTACACGACGTCAGCAGATTTGACCAGAGTTTTGCATCTTGGGCAGTGTAGACGAAAACGTTACGGCGGAGCGTATTCAAATTTTCCACTTTGGAGGGCGGTTTCAGTTTTTTAGTTTAAGGGCCTTGTACACGATTTCCTCTCTCTTGTCTCAGTACAGATATTGTATTAGCAGCTTTTGAGGTCAAAATAAGTCCGCTGCGTACTGCCTACAAGCAGTACACAGCAGCGCTTTACTGTCCGATAATCAGGAAGTGCATGTTAGCATACTAGTTGTTAGCTGTGTAGTGAAAGCGGGAGTTGTGAAAAGCACTTATAAACTCATCATGGTAAACGATTAGGATGCTCAGAATTAAATGAGGAATAACTTTGGACCACTGCAAACTGTTTAAAATCAAGCAGTTATTTTTTTCACGTTTTTAAGGCAGTAAAAAAAATCAGGTGCAGCTCTTTTAAAAGTGTCTGTTATAGAGTAGCATGTGCTTTTGTCAGTTTTCAAGGATTTTATGAAATTTGGAACAGCAAAATAATTTGACTATCGAGTTAAAAGTACATGCAGTCGTAGTCAAGATGTTTTTTAGAATAGTTTATTTTGTAAAAGGCAATGGAAGAAGTGAACGCTTGCCAGATGAGCCTGTCCCTTCTTCTACTTTCTTCGTGAATGTAGGAGAATCTGGGACCAAAACATAGCCAACCAGTAATTCTCAAATGTGGAAGACGTCTCCACACGAATATTCTAGTATCATTCAGTACAAAATCTTTAACATCTTTCACTTCAGAGAAGTAAGAGTCTACTGCTTTGTTCACTGATTCTTCAGATACCCATGCTGTTTCTCACATTATTTTAATGAAATAATCGCTAACTTGGCGATTTGCAAATTAGAACCATTGAAATTACAATTAAATTTTGATTAGCCCTTCTCAAAAAACACAGCCCTTCCATTTCACTGTAAAGAGTGGTAGAGGTGTGAAATAACATGGAGAAAAACGCAAGAAATCATCATTCACCAAATGTTCGAGGACACACAGTAAATACCAGTGTTGTATAGTAACAAAGTAATAATACTTCACTACTGTACTTAAGTACATTTTGGGAGACTTTGTACTTTACTTGAGTTTTAAAAAAAATTATAACTTTTACTTTTACTTCACTACATTTCCGAATTTAATTGCATACTTTTACTCCGATACATTTTCAATGTGCGTTTAGTTACTCGTTACAAAAAAAACCCTCTACTGACTGCAAGGAAGTCAGGACGTGCCTGGGCTTGTTCGCTACTTGCGCATGACAATCAGCCTACAACTGTTGGTTTCATGCAGCTAGTTTAATCAAAAAACATCCCTGATGGAATTACAAATAACGTATTTGTGCCTGCATTTATTTGCTCATAGGACGGCGTTTCATGGATATCACCAAACCCAATATGTTCGACAGTGCTCCATATGACACAAAACTACCATGGGTGAGCCGAACATGGTGTTTTACAGTAGAATTAAGGGCCCAATTGCAAAAAATCCTCTTCCACCAAAAGCACTCCTTCAATGGTGTTATGTATGCCTTATTTTCAGCACTGTTATTAAAAAAAAAAAAAAAAAGGTTTTTGGGGGGGGGGCATTAAAAAATATTAAATTCAGACTGCCTTTGCTTGATACTTTTACTTGTACTTTTAGTTACATTACTTGAGTACATTTATTTTTACATTACTTGTCATACTTAAGTACAAGAAGTTCCAGATACTTTAAGACTTTTACTCAAGTAACATTTCAGTCAGTGACTTCGACTTTTACCAAAGTCATTTTTGGGAGGGGTACCTATACTTTTACTTGAGTTTGATTTTCCAGTACTTTATACAACACTGGTAAATACATATTTCTGTTTCAAGATTTGGTTGAACAGATCATGAGGTGACACAAAACCAGGGATAGAAATAACCCAATTTATGAGTAATAGTAGATAATAGCATGTGTAATTTTCACCAGAGAGGGGTTATATTTGGCTGCTTTTACTCTTTGTTGGATTTCTCACACAGGAAGTGCAATAGGTGAGGGGAAAACAACAACAGGCTAATCATCCACGAATAAGTGACTTCACACAAAAGAGGCTCACAGATTACAGCACCATTTGGAAAAGTGCCTTCTGTTTGCTGGAACAAACCTAGTGAAGGTTTACAGAAGAAAATACCACTACCACCTTATAACTACTGCCTACTACTACTACTACTACTACTAAGATGACAACCAACTAACTACATACTACCACTTCTACCATCTAACTACTACTACTACTACCAACTATCTACCTTCTACCACTACTACCAACTAACTACTTACTACCACTACTACTACCAACTAACTACTACCAACCACCACTGCTACTACTACACTACCACTACCAGCGAACTACCTACTACCAACTACCACTGCTACTACTACTACCAACAAACTACCTACTGCCACTATTACCAACTATCAACTAAATACCTACTACTACCAAATAACTACCTACTGCCACTACTACCATCTACCAACCAACGTTCCGTCTAAGCTGCGCGCCTGTGCAATTGCGCACTGCTCGCACATTCTCAGCGCACAAGAAAACCTATGCAGCGCAGAGATGAAAGAGTTCCGCTTTTTTTTCAGCCGCGGGGTCATCTGAATACGGGGGAATCGTCCAGTATTCAGAAACAAAAGTACGTGTCTCGTATTAAACTTCTACCGGTGTAAGCCACGAGCACGCGCAAGCCGCGAGCACGCGCAGCTCTTTCGCAACAGCGTGTACCGGGGGTGCATGTCGGATGTCGCGCACAGGGGTCCAAGGAGCGCTCAGGGAGTTAGTGTGTTTGCTCAGACACATAAAACATCAGGGGGAACATTGCTACCAACTAACTACCTACTACCAACTACCTCCTACCTACTACCACTACTATCAACTAACTATCTACTACCACTGCTACTACTACACTACCACTACTACCAATGAACTACCTACTACCTACTACCACTACTATCAACTATCTACTACCTACTGCCACTGCTACTACTACTACTACACTACCACTACTACCAATGAACTACCTACTACCTACTGCCACTACTACCAACTACTAACAAACTACCAATACTACCAACTACCTCCTAACTACTGCCACTACTATCAACTAACTACCTGCTACAATGTAGTAGGTACTGTGTTTTGTTTCTGTCACAGGTTTGAGTAATCCTGCATTATTAGTCCATCTACATCTCCAAAGCTCAAAATGCTCTGTTCCACCTCATGATGTCATGAAGTGGTAGTTTTCAAGATAAGCTTTTATCTTTAGCTCAGTGGAGCCTGGCACTTCCAGGGCTGAATTTATCCAAATTATTCTAGTGAAGGTGTGTGGAGTTTAAAAACACAGTGGAGCACTTCCTGTATTACCACATGACATCACAAGGTGGAACAGAGTGTTTTTTTTATTTTCACGTTCGATATGCAGGATTAAAACACATCTCCAGGTATGTTTGTGATGCGGTAACAACATTATAACGTAGATTTTTCAAAATTAACTTTAGCCTCTGCCCTCAATTAGACCTGATTTAGTAAAAATTATACTTCATTATACTAAACTGAAGTGTTCAAACCCAAAAACTGCGACTCCAGTGCTCATGTTGTCCAATCTTGTGTTTTATATCAATGATTACTGACTCCACAGCATGTATCATTTTCCATCGGTACTCTGCTGTTATCACACATAGCCCTCGCTCGGTGATCAGCAAATAACATCAAATTATGATTGCTGCCGTATCCATGGCGACGGATAACAACACGCACCTGCGGCAGGTTTCGCGCATCGCCATAGCAACAGCCCCGTGTCATGACTGTTTTCCTACAGTTAATATTAACCAGTGTAAACATGATGCGGAGGAAACGGCTATGAGCGGCACTGCAGGCTGTTGCCATGGAAACGGACCGTGGTCACTGCCGGAGTATCCAGAAAGACAGAGTATATCGCTTTCAGACTTATCATGATTAGTACGAGTGTAAAACGGATATATGCAGTCATTTGTAAAGGCGTACAGCGGAACATTCCAGGCAGTAACATCTCCACGGGGACAAAGGGTCACACAACACTTACTATTACGATGCATGAAATTAAAAATGCATGTGTAAATGTGTAAGTTTGGCAAATTGTTTTACTGCTTTAGAAAAGGTATAGTATGTAGTATTATATCGACAACCAAACCAAAGTTACGGGTCAGATCTGAGTAGAGGCAAGCCCGCTCACAGTAAAAATCCATGTTTTTCAATGCATATCTAGCAATAAAAACACCTGTAAGTAATTAAATAAATACAAGATAAATTTGTTTAATGCCATACTGTGGAATGTTCCAAAGTGATAGCATCTCCATGGAAATTAGCAAGTAGCAGAGCCTCTACCAGGAATGCTACATAGTTACCTTTAAATTAGGCTATGCTTATAAGATATTTCTGATGCAAATGTGTTATTTCCTGAAACAATCTCAAAAGAAAAATGCGGAATAGATTTTCAAAGATCACATGAAGTACAGAATTACACAACTCCCCTCCTCCAAACCTAAAAAGTTTAAGCTACTTACTCAACAAGGTATTCCTACTTCCTATCAAATGCGCTCAATCACTCTGAGGTCAAAATGACACCATCAATCACAAATGCTCCTCTCCCAATCACATCCCTCCTTCCCAACTCCAAACTCCAACTAAACTTCCACCATTTTACGCCTGGTTTCTCCTCCGTCTGCCTCCTCCTCTGCTCCCTCTCTCCACTCTCTGAAACTAAACCAAGCAAGTAGTATTTCCTCCCCTGGGACCACGGCGTACCAGAGCTTTGAAACTGCAAATACAAAATGACATTACATTTATTTATCTTTTTCTTTCCCTCTCTCTCCCTTATGTCCTTACAAGGGGCACAGACGTTCCCGTAAAGGCCAGCAGACGCATTACTTAGGACCAATCTAGGATACGGCACGGATGGGTTAGCGGGCATTTGAATTAGTTATGTTTTCTCACTTATGAATCTTGGAACGGACTAAATTTAATAAACATGGCCTATCTGCGTACCCAGGATGTAAGCAAGACACGGTGAAATCAAATATAAGTATAAACTGTAACAACTGTAATGCTGATATGGTTTTTATTACAAAAACATTGGACAAGCGGGCCAAGCTGTTTATCTTATGGTGTTTTGGTTGCCAGTTTCAACGCTGAAAACCAGTTTTAGGGCCCATATTTTCTGATCTATGTTATAATGTTTCCTCATCACAAACATAAGTGGAGTTGTGTTTTGTTTCATTCACACGTTTAACACACAAACCTGCATATTTAGGCTCACTCTGTGGACTCAGGAAGTGCTCCACTGTGTTTTTAAACTCCACATAGCTTCACTAGAATCATTTGGATGATTTCAACCCTGGAATTACCCATCTCTACTGAACAAAAGGTAAAAGGAGCTGGTTTTTTTTTGTAGTTTTCAGACATCTTCAAAACTTGTTTTTTTTTGTCTGTGTTTGCTATTGTGTCCCCATGGTAAGTGCTGAACATTACGCCACTAGAGCTACATGCAGAACACCCCTACCATGATGTCAGTGCACTCCAAAATGCTTGTCCAAAATTAAGATATAAACACTTAAAGGAAAATTTAGGGGTTTTTTTTACAATCTGAGCCTTCTTTCGGCAATAAAACAAGTAGTTTTACTCACCCATAGCAGTTTGGTGTCAATTGGAGCAGTATCGCAGAACTTATGTTGAGCCGTTCTGTTCTACTAATGATCCCGTATCCGTTAGCGTGAGTGCTTGGGGCATTACTTTGCGGTGTCCAAATAACACAAACTTTAGCACTTTTCAAATCACAGAAGATCGCTCTGTCAGGGTAGACTTTTAGTGGATTCCAAAACGGCCGGAAACCCGATATCCAGCTATAGTTTCATTTGATGACGTCATCAGAGAGGACAGTGCGCATGCGTGAACTCAGCTGTTTTGTAAACACCGTTAGTCCGAAAGAAGCTAACACCGCTCTGAACTTTACTTTTCTGTTGCGATATCGAGTTTCAGGGCGTTTTGGAATCTACTAAAAGTCTACCCTGACACAGCGATCTTCTGTGATTTGAAAAGTGCTAAAGTTTGTGTTATTTGGACACTGCAAATCAGTGCCCCGAGCACTCACGCTAACGAATACGGGATCATTAGTAGAACAGAACGGCTCAACATAAGTTCTGCGATACTGCTCCAATTGACACCAAACTGCTATGGGTGAGTAAAACTACTTGTTTTATTGCCGAAAGAAGGCTCAGATTGTAAAAAAAACGTTACTTTTCCTTTAAATCTATCAAAAATTTACTTAAAAGTAGTGACATTTTACTTGACAGGTTATCTTAAAATAAACTAGGCCTACCTCTAGACTAGAATTAAGCAGTCTCAGAACTAGTAAATAGATAATAAACTTGAAAACAAGATGAATAACCTGATATAAGTTTTAAAATCTTGGCCAGATCAGAGAAATTTGCTGTGTGCAAAGTACCAGCTACTAGAGTGTACCCAAATATTCAAAATGACTGCTTAAATTTAGACTACGCCCGTGCCAAATCACTGTATACATACCAGCCGTTAATTCAAGTAAATAATCTGACTAAGTGCTTGTTGCTGCCATCGGTTTCCTCATAGTGACTCAACTTGCTGTTTCCATGGCGACGGGCGAAGCTTGGTGCGGATTCATCCCTACCGGCGTGAATGAGCCATACCATAATACTCAGGCAGGTCTAGCGGCGTGGGCGGATTTTCACAGTGTAACGCCGTCTGCTGATTCCAAAGAACATTTTTGCAAAGAAAAGAAATCTTGGAAGTGAAACAGAAATTCTCACAGTTAGTCGAGGCTGCGCCGTCGGCCTTCTGGACACATATGTGCAGTTATAAAATAGAAGAGACTTTGGGGCATAATGAAAGGAAATGCATGAGACAGAAAAGAGAGAACTACAATACATACTCATGTTGTAATCGAGTACATGATTTGGATAGATATACTTTTTTTTGAGAAGGATATGTATTTTTGGGGCCAAGCACCGAAGGTGCTAGGCACCATAGTGTTTCTACCTCTTCATTCCCCCTGTTTCTCTTAGCCCTTGTGCCCAGTGGTGTTTATTCCCGTACCCGCATCCCCCGATGTGTCTTCTGAGTGCTTTGTGAATGTTATTGTGGTGATGAAATATGTACTATTATGTACCTGAAATGTGTATTATTGTATACCTTGTAATATTAAAAGATTTAAAAAAAAAGTGTTTCTACTGATTCTTATTATTGGGGCCAAGCAGCGCTAAGCTGCAAGGCACCTATAGTGTTTGTATTGATTCTTATTATAAAATATTCTTCCGCCTCTGGGAGTCTATGGCAACCCCTAGAACCGTCTGGTAAAAAGTTGTGAAATTTTGCATGCACATTCCAGTCAGTCTCCTCATTACCCACAGCAATTTATAGGCCCCCAGCCCCAACCGTCTAGTGCCACCAGCAGGTCAAATTTGCAGAAATTTTCAGGAATTTTCTGTGTTGCTAGGCAACGTACCTAGCAACCTTTGATCTGTCTTTGATGTGTCTTTGATCTGTTAAACCTTGTTAGACCCTGTTAAACCCTGTTAGACCTTGTTAAACCCTGTCAGACTCTGTTAGACCCTGTCAGACCCTGCATGCTGCCTACATGCTGAGGCCTACATGCACCTTCGGTGCTTGGCCCCCACATTGCTGCTTGCAGCTATATTTTTACATGTACTTGCACTTGAGTATAATTCTAGCCTTGTAATTAGCTACATTAAAATGCCACAATCCACATCTAAAACTAATAGAGACAAGGACAAGAAACAAGACAACAGAGAATCAGAACCCAGGAGAAAAGGTGTAACTATTCCTTACCTGGCCGGCGTTTCTGAAAAACTACAGAGGATTTTCAGACATGAAATCCCAGTCTATTTCAAACCCACAAACACTTTAAGACAAAAACTGGTCCACCCAGAGGACAAAACACCGAGCCACAAACAAAGGAATGTGGTCTACTCCTTTCAGTCTAGTCAAGACTGCAGTGAGCGCTACGTTGGAGAAACAAAACAGCGACTTCACAAGAGGATGTACCAACACAGACGTGAGAGCCAGAGTGGACCTTCATCTCCCGTACATCTCCACCTAAAAGCCACGGGCCACTCCTTTGAAGACAGTAAGGTACAGATCTTGGCCAGAGAAAAGAACTGGTTTGAGAGGGGAGTTAAAGAGGCTATTTTTGTCAAGAAAGAACCCTTCCTTGAACAGAAATGGAGGTCTCAGACGTAATTTGTCTCCCATCTATAACTCTATCCTCAAACCTAAATCAAAACAAACAAAGAAAACGATAGGGTTGGCCAGGTCAGGTCCAGAGGTGTGAAAACACGCATTATGGTCCTGAATGGTTCTGCTAACAAGACCCCACACTCCCACTGCATATTTAATAGGCCTACCTAACTAACAGAAACTGAAAACAAGTAGGTGTGGTAGTTTCAAAGCAATTTCATTGTTGTTAGCTCCTCCCTTCAGGCAGATATAAGGTACTGTCCACCAGCATGACCAGAACTGAAGAAGCAACTTAGATGAGCTGCAAAACATATTCGACCAAATAAACTTTTGTCCAGTTGACAAATTTAATTTCTCCTTTTGCCATGGATTTTACCTGGACGACTGAGGAATTCTATACACACAATTCACATCTCTCTCACCACTGTCTCTGCAAAAAACTATACTTTTACTTATACATTTTCACTACTCTTTTCACTACTGCATAAATCTTTGAATAAAACGCCAAAACAGTTTCTGTACAAGCCTTGAGCACCAAAGTACATCTCTGATATGTTAGAACCATCTTGCACTCTGAGGAGCTTGGTGCTTTCCTGGAACATTTCATTTTATAGGCGTTTTTAACCATGCTGTAATGGTGTTACGTCACTTGAAGCAGTTTTTTGATTGAGAAGAAGTGACTTTATTCATCTCACACAGGAGAAATTCTTCTCTGCATTTAACCCATCCTGTTATTAGGAGCAGTGGGCAGCACATTACTGCGCCTGGGGACCATCTTCATGATCTTCTTACTTCGGTTTGGTCAGGACCTAAACTGGAGGATTTTTACGTCATACTAGGGCTGCAGCTGACTAAAGAAATTCTTGGTCAGCTAAAGACATGTTCCTTCTGGTTGTGGTAAAAGCTCTATGTATCTGACACCATCGACTGATTAATCAACTAAATTACTAAAGGACCACAGCCCTACTTTATACATGAGTGCTCAGAAAATGTCTCTTTTCATCTATCCTTTATCTCCACCCACACATTTGTATTTCATTATTATTTTATTATTCAGTGAATGAAGACTCCAGGTGTTAATGTGAGGTTTTAAAAATGTAAGAGACATTTTACACTTAAAAGCACATAAATGAAAATCTGCTGCTTCCTAATGCTAATTTCTCAGTTCTGTAGTTTTGAACAGGAAGTCAATGGACCTGCTTTAGGTCAATATTGTGGTCTACAATGAACAAAATATAGAAGATCGATTTATGTTATAATTTAATACTAACTAGCATATGTCTTCAAAACAAAACTAAAAAATCAAAACAATACTGATACATTACAGATACGAAGGAGACATCAGCTGAACACAACTTACATCAGCAAGCACACTTTGAAAAAGACACAACAACATCAACATCAAGTATTCCTTTAACAAAGTTACCAAAAACTGAAAATTCATCATATCTTCCATATAGTCTTCTTTATGCAGTTACCCACAGCGGAAGCCCTAGTCCAGAGGGAGCCTAATAGAGCATAAAAGCTAGCCTTGACGGAGGTGGCGTCAGTGGGCTTAGTCTGGGAGCAGAGCGGAGGGGTCTCTGCAGGGACGTGTGGGCAGACTGCACTTTACATTAACTGTCACACAGAAATGCACCTTTCAGACTTATATCCTCATTCAGTCTCCTCTGTAACACAAGCTGATGAGGTCTTGTAGTACAGTTGTGAAGTGTATGTTGTGTGAAACGTAATAAAAGACGGCAACTTATAGTTAACAATAAAAATTTAATCAAAAAACTCCAACGAAGCAAGTTTAGGTGCATGAATTAAAGATAGTGGAATCTAGAACGTGAATTTAAACATGTAAAAGTGCTATGTTTATATAAGTAAGGGCGGCAGTAGCTCGGTGTGTTTGTCCACTGATCCAAAGGGTATTGGTTTGATTCCCACTCAACTATACATGAATGGTTGAGCTGTTATTGTGTCCTTGGACAATTGTGTGAATGTGTGTGTGAATGAATGAGTGGTACCTTGATGTAAAGGGCTTTAAGTGCCTTGAATTTGGAAAAATGCTATATAAAATGGCACAATTTAAAACTAAAAAGATGCCAAATAATCTAATCTAATCCTAACAACAATTTTCAACTGATCAAAACTACTACATTATTCACCTGAAAGGATACAGTGCACCTTTAACTACCCTGTTTAGGCATAGTTTCAACCTTGTAATATGTCTTAAACAAAGTTAACAATCAGATCACATATAGAGCTAAGAGATACCAACTGACTTTTACTCTCATAAAAACATTTCTTTCAATGATGTGACTCGGGATGCACTCTTCCTCGGTATCAAAAGTGAAAAAAATGCATAGCAAACTAAGCTTTTTAAAAAAATGTAAATAAAGTTTCAGCAAAAGCCTTCGTCAGATAATTTTTCTTGCTTTGGACCACAGTATGATACCTATACCAGTATCAGACATCAGCTCTGATACTGTGAAATTTGCGGGATCGGATATCGGCTTCCAAATATCAGTTCAGTTGATACCATAGTTGGACACGTAAATTGAGGTAAAGACTATTATCATATTATTTAATCTTTTATTCATACAAAGTTGTTCTGTTGTTACATGTGGGATAAAGAACAGCTACATAACCAGGGCTAGACTGGGACAAAAAAACCAGCCCTGGCATTTTTGGCTTGGACCGGCCCCCTCATAATTAGTGGAGCATAATGTTCCCCGAAGCAAAGTATTTTACTATTGTTAGGGTTAGGCTAACATTATTACCTGCTGTGCCTGTGCTACACTTCCCTGGTCACCCTGTCCCTCAGATTCCCTCGGGTTCCTTCGGGTTCCCTGTCCACAGTCTCTGGCTGCTCCCCTGTCCACCTTCAACCTGGGCTGCAGAGGACGTGGAGGCTCCAGCAGCCCCTCCAGAGAATATGTCTGTTATTTTAGAACATTTTGCACCGTCTATAGTGAGATTTTTTAATCTTTTAGCCCACAACTTCTCCCCACCTCTTTCTGCCGCTTCTCCATGTTTCCACGCTCAACACTGAACGTGGTGGAGATCAGCGCAGAGAAAGGGGTGGGACCGCTCTCGTAAGCTCCTATATCTTGATTGGTTTAGTCCACTGTCTATATTGAAGATGGCCCAATGGGGCGCCTCCTCTAAATTGTGGGCCAGTCTCTAAGTAAAAAAAATAAAAATAAAAAAGCATCGGCCCCTAGGACTGTCAGCCCACCGGGAAAATGCCCATTATGCCCAATTACCAGAGTCCAGGCCTGTACATAACACAATCGGATCAGTACTATGTTATCTTATTTTTGTTTAGGAAATAAATGTTATTCTGTGCACTGGTATTGGATGATATCGGCTATCAGCAGATACTTGAAGCCATAGTACTGAAACCGTTATCGAAACTGAAAAAGCTGGATCGGTGCATCCCTAATTAACCATTCAGTAACTATGTGAGCCCTATCCTCCCCCTCCCCAGACTCCGGAGCTGTCCTCTTTCTCCCTCTCCTTACTGCCGTTCGCCTGTCTAAAAGCTGTCACATGCTTGAAGAAACCCAACAGAACAGCCCGGCCCTCTGCTTCACAACCACCTGCTGTACAGCAGACAGAGAGAGGAGGAGAGAAAGGGAAAGAGAGAGAAAGTGAATATTATTGGAAGCTTGGGAACAGTGAAGCGTAGCCACTACAAGCTGTACGATTTTGTTTGTGATTGGTTCAGTCATAAGGGAGTACGTGTGCAGCAGTCAACAAGTGCACATTTTTCCCTTTCATATTTGTTTACAGTGAAATGCAGATGGTATGAGCGGTTGCGGTGCCAGGTGTCCTTTCTGATACAACTGAGAATGTAATTGTAAGTGTAAGTGGCTCATAGGCAGAAAGATAGTATGTAATTTGGCAAGGTTTGAATAAGTACATTCAAGTTGGTGGGAAAATACTGCACTCCACTGCACCCATGGCACACAGAAAATAAAATTATATTTTTATTGATTCAGTTTTTACCTGCCTTTGTTTGTTCATGTTTTATTTACTTATTGATGTCTTAACCAGCTAATAAAATTTAAAGGGACAGTGTGTAAAATTTTTACCCGTTAATTACCGAAATTGAAGATACCCATTCAAAAATACAGTGTTTTCCAAGCCTTTTCACTTCCATCATGAAATCAAAGTATTCTGTTGGACTAAGATATACCTGCATAAAAGGGGGATCTTCCCCATGTAGAGGCAGCCATTTTGATTACGAGAGCCACAGAAGGACATTTGGGCTCCGCCTTCGCCTTCGGTAAGGCTCGTGGTTTTCACACAACGAGATAGTACGCGTTTGGATAAACAACAACAAGCATGTTGCCGGATCACATGTCGTAATGGATCTAACATGTGTTTTGGACTAAATTGTTTTACTGGATTTTATTCGCTGGATCCTTACGGACAGATTGAGGCCAAGCTTATGGTGAAATACTGAGTTTGACCTGTCCAGAGCCTTCAAAGGTAAGCAAAGTAACAAACCTCATTTTGTGCTTTTCTGTATAAAATCCCCATGTGCTCGAGAAGTGATTGTTGTGCCGGGAAATGAATTCCATAGTCAAAAAGATGAGACTGTAAGGTTTCATTTGATGTGTAGATTGTCATGGTACACGATCGGGAATGTGTGCTCTCATGCAGAAAGAAAAAAAAAAGTGAACGGGACCGAGTTTTATTTATACAGTAGCGGCGCGCGGTTTGTGCGCGGGTACGTGAGCTGTCCACGTTACGGCGCGCCCGGGTGACCCACAAGGTCTGCCGTAGCTAGAACAGGAATTGCAATAGCCACCATCCACCTATGCACCACGAATCCTACACACTGGACCTTTAAGTCGATGCAAGATATAAAAAAATCTGCAAAATGATACCAACTCCAGCCACCAGGATTATATTATTTAGTGTATAGCTTATCGACATTGCAAGATAAGACTGTTGCCAAGGTATATATATATATATATATATATATATATATATATATATATATATATATATCAATAAGACTCTAAGGGCATTCATTGCAAACTCAATGCAGTTGTGGAAAACCACCCTTGAAGCCAATGGCAAGCCACTTGCGCAAGTGTGCAAGTGTCCATCAGATGTGGCATATACCAAGGAGACGCACTGTCCCCACTGCTGTTCTGCATAGGTCTGAACCCCCTCAGCCAAATCATTGAAAGCACTGGCTACGGATACTGACTCAGAAATGGGGCCACCATCAGTCACCTCCTCTACATGGATGACATCAAGCTGTACGCTAAGAGTGAGCGAGACATCGACTCACTGATCCACACCACAAGGATCTACAACACAGACATTGGAATGTCATTCGGGCTTGAGAAATGTAGTAGGATGGTGACCAAGTGAGGGAAGGTAGTCCACACAGAGGGGGTCTCACTCCCAGAGGGAACAATAACAGACATTGAGGACAGTTACAAGTACCTTGGTATCCCACAAGCAAATGGCAACCTTGAAGAGGCAACAAGGAAAGCGGCTACAGCCAAATACCTGCAACGAGTAAGGCAAGTCCTAAGAAGTCAGCTCAATGGCAAGAACAAGGCCCAGGCAATAAACAGCTATGCCCTGCCAGCGATCAGATACCCAGCAGGACTCATAAGCTGGCCAAAGGAGGAGATACAGACCACAGACGTTAAGACACGAAAGCTCCTGACCATGCATGGAGGGTTCCATCCCAAATCCAGCACCCTGAGACTGTACACGAGCCGGAAGGAAGGAGGCCGAGGACTAGTGAGTGTGGGAACCACTGTCCAGGATGAAACATCCAAAATCCATAAGTACATCAAGGACAAGGCCCCGACAGATGATGTGCTCAAGGAATGCCTCAGACAGTGGAGTGCAGAGGAAGAGGTGCTGGAGGGACCATCATGGCAGGACAAACCCCTACATGGGGCGTACCACCGAAACATAACTGAAGTGGCTGATATCAAGAAATCCTACCAATGGCTGGAGAGGGATGGTCTGAAGGACAGCACAGAGGCCCTCATCCTGGCTGCACAGGAGCAGGCCTTCAGGAACCGAGCAATAGAGGCCCAGATCTACCACACCAGACAAGACCCAAGGTGTAGGCTGTGCAAAGAGGCTCCTGAGACAGTCCAGCACATAACTGCAGGGTGTAAGATGCTGGCAGGGAAAGCATACATGGAGCGATACAACCAAGTGGCGGGCATAGTGTACAGAAACATCTGTGCAGAGTACGGGCTGGAGACCCCAAGGTCAAGGTGGGAAACACCTCCGAAGGTTGCGGAGAATAACCGAGCCAAGATCCTGTGGGACTTCCAGATACAGACTGACAGAATGGTGATGGCGAACCAACCAGACATAGTGGTGGTGGATAAGCAACAGAACAGAGCCGTGGTGGTGGACATTGCAATACCAAGCGATGGTAACATCAGGAAAAAGAAACACGAGAAACTAGAGAAATACCAGGGGCTCAAGGAAGAGCTGGAGAAGGCCTGGAAGGTGAAGGCATCAGTGGTGCCCGTGGTGATCGGAACACTCGGAGCTGTAACCCCCAAACTGGAGGAGTGGCTACAAAAGATCCCAGGAAAAACATTAGACATCTCAGTCCAGAAAAGTGCAGTACTAGGAACAGCAAAGATACTGCGCAAAACTCTCAAGCTCCCAGGCCTCTGGTAGAGGACCCGAGCTGGATGAGAGTGAGAGACTAACCACCGTGGAAGGTGAGGAGCATACATTTTATATATATATACGTATATATATATATATATATATATATATAAGACAGTGTATCAATATTTACAATATTTCAGCAATAAAATGAAATTTAGTGGATTCTAGTAATCTGTAGTAATTTGATGGTAAACTACTATTGTAGCCACGGTTGCCCCGGGGTAGACTGACAGAAGCGAGGCTGACAGTAGCTGCTTTCAGACTAGCCGGGCCAGGCCACTACAGGGCCACCTCGGTGCTAAGAGCTCCGGACCACTAGCCCCATGCTCTGAGACCGGTTGTGTTCACACTGTTGGGCTACCAGCCTCTCCGTGTTACGCCCCCATTTGCGGAAACGTCACTGGTACAGCCCATTTTGAAACAGGATAGGCGGGAGATTCAGTAGCACGATGACAGAAGACGATTATCTATATGACCAAGTATCAGACCAACAACTACTGTCGATACCTCTGACTACGAACATAACAACATTCATATTGAATGCTATGGAACCTGTGCACGTGTTATTTTTTTTATTTTTTATTTTTTTATCTTTTATTATTACAAGGTACATATTTTGACATCACAATGTTCATGATCATGTTCCGACGGAAACAGGATGAGGAGTTTGATGAAGAAAGAAAGAAGCTGTTAAGGAGGCTACGTATGAGCACGGACATCTTCAGCTGACCAGAATGGAGATCCATCTTCTTACTTTTTTTGTGACGTAATGAAGGTACAGGTAATACTCTGCCATCTTCGCTTTATTTTGCTTCCAAATGTTGGCTCCGCCCCGACCTCCGTCCTGACCTTGACCTCTAGCCCCTCTTGGCCAATCATTTTGCTCGGGCCAGAAATCGCAAGCCATTAGCCCCAAGATCCTGGCCCCTACCCCCTGTTAGCACCTGGGCCTGGACGTGTGAAAGCAATTAGCCCTGATACTCCCCTGTTGGCTCGGCTTTGGCCCGACAGTCTGAAAGCGGCTATTGGCTCCTCCGACCCACACCCCATTCATTCTATGCAATGTGGGTAAAATGTCTTGCCTAATGACACAACAGCATAACAGCATAACTGAATGGGAAGCGAACCTCCGACAGTTGGGTTGGTGTATGGCTCTAACTACTAAGCCAATGCCACAATTTAATAGATACAAGAAAATAAGTTTAATGCAATACTGTGGAACTTTTTAGATAAAGCAACATCATCTCCATGGAGACAAGCAAGTGGCAGAATCCTCTCAATAAAACAGTTACATAATGCACCTTTAATGCATAGAAAAAATGAGCAGTAATGTTCTTGTAGATGGAAAATTCAAGTATTGTGCGACTCCTTCTGTTAAGAGCACAGGCATTAGTCGATTAGCTCCTCTTTTACAAATCGAGTTTAAACCAACTTTGATCCAAATGAATACAACGGGATTATTCTAAATCCTTAATCCATGCACACTCATTAAAACAGGCACTGCTCCAAAATACTGCTAACACTGTACTACATCAAGACTGACAACCAGCAAATTGTTCTTTTTATGCGACCTGCCCTTCAAACCAAAGAAAAAATTACGAGTTTTATCAACAGTTTGCAGAGTCAGAACCTTTTTATTTCAGTTGATTAGCTTCCCGTGCAAAGCTAAGTTTTTTCCTCGACTGGCTGTCAAAGTGTGATCAAGCATTCAAGTCCCACAGTGATGGCTGAACGGTCACGCTCCACTACGTACAGTTAGCCCTTAGTCAAAGCCCACGATACAAACCAGTTTATATTAGTTCTATATTTTATAAGTTAAAGTGGTCATATTACACTATTATCTGATCTCAGTTATGTTGTTTCCTCGTCGCAAACATACCTGGAGTTGTGTTTTGTTTCATTCACACATGTTTAACACACAAACCCTGCATATTTAGGCTCAGCTCTTCTACCGTGTGAGGTCATGTGGTAATACATGAAGTGCTCCACTGTTTTGTAAAACTAGAATCAATACAATTTCAGCCCTGGAATTGCCAATCTCTACTGAACTAAAGGTAAAAGGTAGCTGTTACCTTTAAAACTACCACTACATGACATCACAAGGTGGAACAGAGCGTTTTGAGCTTTGGGAATGTAGACAGACTAATAATTAAGGATTACTCAAGCATGTGTGAATGAAACAAAACACAACTCTGGGTAGATTTTTGAGGAGATGACAACGTTATAACATGACTTAAATCTCAGGAGTCAATTTTATGTGATATAGGACCTTTAAAACAATGTGAGAATAATCCTATAAACAAAGGCTGTTGGCATCAATGTTGGTTAGCTGCGCACTGGAGATAATTTGAGCTTTGAAATCGAAGATGCACGTAACTTTTCAGGTTGAGGGTTCGATATCCGCTTGTCACCATGGAGATGTAGTTGCTTTTCTTGGTCCCACAGTATTGTATTTAAGCAAACCACCAGGCCTGATCTGACCGGTAACTTGCGTGTTTTTCAATGGACTTCTTCCTATATAAACACCTGATTAATTCCAAGATATCTTTTTGGCATATCCTGGAACATCCCAGGCAAAACAAGACGGCGGCAAACAACTTTAAACCTTTGAAACAACAGAAAAAGAAAATCACATAAACTAGCACCAGAAGATTGGCAGTTCGATTAACGCTCCAGTCACTTCACACCCTTCCTGTGTCCTTGGGCAAGACATGGTGGTCAGGGAGGGCACAGAATCGTAGCCACAGCTAGAGATGGGCCGATATGGGTTTTTCCACGGCCGATAAGAATCCAGATGGCCGATAAACTCCGCCAATATTATGCAATTTACTTAAAAACTCGCCCGCAGCCTTTTTTTGATCACAAACCTTCAAGAGAGCTGAGTAGTCAGTTTTGTGCAGTGACCTCTTCGCATTGAAACGCTCAAATATAGTTTTATGCGTATTCTTTAGGCAGCAGGTCAGCGAATATAAATTATCGGCCTGCGCTGGAGATTTAAGGCCGATAAATAAATGTGCTAAAAGGAGCAAATATCAGCTAACAGAGATATATCCTCAATCTGTAGCCACAAGTCTGTCACATTACCCCAGAGCAGATGTAGATAACCACGACCAAGTTACTGAGGAGTGAATGAATAATTAACTATCCACAAATGTTAAACCTGACGATTTATATCAGCGACAAGTTCCATTAACCCTGGCCCCAATCTCAATTAAACACTACAATTTTACAAAAAGCCACTTTATCACTAGCAATACAGCACAACGGTGGTCTAAAACTGATGACTTACAATGCACTTAAGCTGAAAGGACTACGTATTGTTAACAAGGCACAAATCGACATTCTTTCTCAACCCTTTCTTAATCTCTTGGCGATTTACCTCCTGCCCTCCTCCGGGTTGCGTTAAAGGTCATTCTCGAGCGTGCCTTAGAGTAAATCAGCTTTCATCACATCAGCCCTTTAACATCTTTCAACCCGGCATACATGAGCAGAACTCATGGAGAGGGCTGGTACTCGCAGGAGAAATGCACGCTAAAGCTAAGGACCACTGCGGCATAACATCAAGATTCAATGAGTACGCTCCATGCTAGCTCCCTCCTGTAAACAAACAGATAGATAAGTAGTTTCGCTTTGGTGATCTTGTCTTGTGCCACCTTTGGCCTACTGGATGTGCTCTCAAATAGGGTTGAACGATTTGGGAAAAATATCTAGTTGCGGTTTTGTCTGACAAACTTTGCAATTTATGTTTTTGGGTTTTGTTCGACAGTCACATTTAAAAGCGACCAGGAAAAAAAAAAAGAAACATGAACTGACAAACTAAAATAAGAATCACATTTCAGAACATGTTTGTACAGATCTAAACTAGAGAGTTAGCAGTTTTTATGAAGAATAAAACACAATATTTTGTTTTTTGTGGAGGAAATTATGGTACTACAAAAATTACAGCCTTTGTGATTTGATAATTGTGTCCATTCAAACTGCAAATTCGATTTGATTACGGTAACCTTGCAGGCAGGCAAAACATAAAAGCTATAAATTTAAAGATGCACTGTTTAACTTTTCTGGTAGAGAGATGTAGTTTACTCTGTTATGTTCCACAGTATGGCATTAAACTTTTCAGTCTTGTATTAACTCAATTACAAATGTTCCTAATGCTAAATGAATACCTTGAAAAACATAGATTCTTATTGTCAGTGGGGTCGCCTCTCCACAAATCTGACCTGTAACCTGTTCTTGTGGTGCTACTTGCTCCTTCAGATAGATTTTTTTATTATTTTTTTTAATTTCACCTTTATTTAACCAGGAAAGTCCCATTGAGATTAATAATCTCTTTTTCAAGGGAGTCCTGGCCAAGACAGCGGCAAAGATCAATACAATTACAAAACCATTTCAAAAACAATTTTCAAGCAATTACAAGCAATAAAATGTTTTAGAATTAAAACATTTACAAACCATAGATTTCAATTCCAAACCTTTGAGCAAGATTTTAAACTGTCCTATAGAGACCAATTCCTTTAGTTTCCAGTCTTTTTGTGGATTGTTCCAAGTTGTGGGAGCAGAATACTGGAACGCCCCTTTACCAGCTTCTGTGCGAACACTTGGCACAGTCAGCAACAGTGCTTCCTGAGAGCGTAAAGAATAATGTCCAGTTGCTCTTGGTTGAAGATATTCACACAGATATGAGGGGAGCAGGCGCTGAATACCCTTATAAATGAACATATACCAGTGAGTGAGCCTACGAGTCTCCAATGCTGGCCAGCCCACACGTGTGTAAAGTTCACAGTGGTGTGTGCGAGGGTAATAGCTTCAATATTTGAAATGGGGCATTCATGTAAATCAGGTCACCATAATCCAAAATGGGTAAAAATGTTGCTGCTACTAATTTCTTTCTGGCATTAAAAGAAAAACAACCTGTTCCGAAAGTAAAAGCCAATACTTTCAACGACAAACATTCGAGGCAAAAAATGCAATAACATCTCCACAAACAGAGACAAACACATGGCGTACTCTCCACCAGAAAAGTTCCATGTATGTACACCTTTAAGTAATGATAAGTCTTGGCTTTGAAGGGCACTTTATGCTTGCTAACATTCTCAAAGCGCTAAAGTGGGCAATTACTCATAATGGAACGTTTCTACTGATTATTGCTTTTAAAAACTCCACTTCTCCCTTCCTCCACTTTACGCCAATACCATCTTAATCTCGCAGGTTTTATGGCGATCACACTGTCCAGAAGTTAAAACGCAGCAAGAAATCGTTCAACACTGCGGTCTTCTCGATTGACCCCGCCGTTAGCTCAGCCTCCAGTACGAGGCCATAGTGATCGGAGTGAGCCTTGAAAATACATGTAGAGTGGATAATGCCATTTTGATTTGATAATGGAAGGCAATCGGTTCAATTTGGCTCGCTAGATGAACATGATATAATTCCAAGGATCTGGAAGTGGCGCGCAGTACAGCCCTAAGCAAGTGTGTTTTATAGTTTGAAATGTAAGGCTCGCTCCTGATGGTGTTCAGTGGAGCGTCTATAGCTATTAGGACCATTTCTTTCTCAGGTTTCATGCCAGGGTCTCCGTTTAATCCATTCGGTGCAAACTCAAATGTGATTTACCTCGCTGCATGGGTATTAATGTAGAAAATCGACAGGAAGAAGTTGAGATGTACAAGATGAAGGTTTAAAAGGGGACATATCATAGAAAATTGACTTTTACAAGATTTTTTCAGTGTTTTGTCATTATTAAGTTCAAAGTTGTATTTTGATTGATTCATGCGTGTTTGAGTAGTCCTGTATTGGTCTGCATTTGAGTATTCAGTGCTCAGAAAAGCTTTGTTTTCACGTACCCCCTCCGCCCACTCCCCTGTACTTTTTTTTTAAAACAAAAAAAAAAACAACGAGTCGACGGGTTGGTAAGATTGTTGGTGTAGATTGACAGCCAATCTACGCTGAGCAGTAGTGGTAACAAAGGTACCTTACCACCATGAATTTAATATAACCAGTTAAGTGCATGAATTCTTATAAAGGGTGAAAAATGACTGGCAGTGCCCTGAATATATTTTTTATTCTAGGGCCAATTACGAGCTCAGATATGACTCCACTGACTATATGAGCCGAGGTAGCCGTACAGTTTAATTTACAACCCCATGACGGGCCTTAACTCCGAATGACAGGTATAAAGGGCAGCCGGGAGAACTCTTAAATGAGCCTACAAATATTAGCTTATTTCAGTCTTTTCTGTATTGCGCTCCTAAATCAACCGCTACCTCGGCTGTTTTTGTGTTAGTGTCCACTTACCCAAATCGAACCATTAAACAACTACTAAAGTAATCGAGTTAGCATCTTTTACTTCCTACCATTATCCTAATACCTCTGTGATTACTGGGCCTATATGCAATAATTCCACAAACTAGCACAAAGTTCAGACTCATTATTAGCTTCAAAAAGGCAGCATTGTTATCAGTTGAAAGGACTTTAAAGGTCCTATATTACACAGAATTGACTCGTGTGAGCTTTAAACCATGTTAGAATGTTGTTATCTCATATAAAATAAAATAAAAAACACATGTAGTTGAGTTTTGATTCATTCACACTAGCGCTGTCAGGTGATAAAAAAATTAATCTAATTAATTCAAGATTCAAGATTCAAGATTCTTTATTGTCATTATGCAAGCATAACGAAATTTTGATGGACTCCCGGCTACAGAAGTATAAAAATACAACAAGCATAAAGATAAAAACTATCATAAATAGATTTTTAAAAAGCATCATAAATACAGTTCCAGTAGTGTAAAGTGTCTGCAGTGTAAAGTGGGTGTTGCAGTAAAGTGCACTTAGTGCCAGTCAGTTACAGGATTTGTAATTAATTAATCTAATGAATCACATTTTAAGAGTGTGAGAGGGAGAGATAGAGAGAGACAGAGCGAGATTGTGAGTGAGTGAGGGAGCGAGCGAGCCAACAAACCCACTTTGCGATTGAGTTTGTCAGTTTTCATGTGGTCGCTTTGCTTATTCATTTCCCAAATTCTGCGAGCATGGTTTGGTGGTTTGATGGTTTGGCAAAGTGCGCACTACCACCGGTAACAATGGAACTTGGCCGGACGTGTTTATCGCTCAAATGATCCGTGAAGCTGGAGCAGCTTCGTTGATCGGAAAATTCTTTTTTACAAAACATACAAATCACCGCGTTCCTGTTGATAGTCCTTTGTTCTTTTTATAAATAAAGTTGCCGTTCAAAGGCCCTGGCAGCGATTTGGTCACCGCACGCCAAATTTAAAATGTGCGCATATTGAATTGCTGCTCATAATTAATTGCGTTATTTGCAGTGTAAATAATTAATCTAATTAGCATGTTAAACTGACAGCCCTAATTCACACATTTATTATTAATCTGTCTGCTCCAAAGGCTCTGTTCCACCTTGGTAAGTCATGAAGAAGTATTTTTCAACTTAACAGCTACCTTTTACCTTTAATTCAGTAGAGATAGGAAATTCCAGATTCTAGTGAAGGTGTATGGAGTTTAAAAACGCAGTGGAGCACTTCCTGTATTTACCACAGGGCATCACACGATGGAAGTGATTTCTGTTTAAGAATAGCGCTCATCTTAAATATGCAGGATTTGTGTGTTAAACGTGTTTTCAGATTTTTTTTTAATGTTAATTTCTTTCAAAAACAGTTATAAATGCCAGTGTCCTCCATCTGAAAGTAACAAGAGTCGTGACCACAAACTATTAACAAACACAAATAATAGAAAATACATCTGGTTGTTTCTACGTGATAATTTGATGTAAAGTAGCTGACGTGAATGGAGATGACAGTAGCCCGAGGAAACCAGCATAACGCGGCCACCTCCCGTCATATGCTTTTTGTGTGATGTGTGCGTGACTCATTGTTCCTCGAGTTTCAAACTGTATATTGCTTTCTAGTCCGGTATTAGATATGTATTTATTCTACCAGGTCTAACTGTTATTTCGAGATATAAATAGAATGTTTTGTTATAATTGCCTGAATATTTTATGATGTATGAGTAGGCTGACAGCAGTGGCGGAACGTAACAAAGTAAAGTAGTAAAGTGCTGTACATATATTTTAGCTATCTGTACTTTACTTAAGTATTATTTTTTATTATTGGTTGAGACCTGCTGAAAAGTCTGAGGGTTTCTATACAAACCAATAAATTATAAATAAGTAAATAAACAAACTATACAAATAGAAACAGCCAAGGAACAGAACTCAACACAAATCTTTATCTAAATCACTACATTTGAAGCTTTATTAGATTTATTTACTATTAACCTGCGCAACATACTTTTACTTTTTAATCTTGAAGTACATTTTTAAACAGGCACTTTAATACTTTCACTTGAGTCGATTTTGAGTTGTTGTTTGTTTTTTTTTTTGCTCCGGTATCTGTACCTTTACTTTATTGAGTGCTTCTTCAGTTTAGAAGTTACAGTTGGTTGATCAAGTACAGGATCTGAACAGTGAACATGGTTTAAAAGATGCAGTAACCTACAAAGAAGAGAAATCCGAAATGCTAAACCAGAAACATTTTGTGAAAAGGACAAGTATGGGCTTTGTTACGCAATACACCTAGCAATAGCGTTAGCATCTAGCTATACAAAGAAGTAAATTAACTGTTAATAATATCAAAAGTAACATCATATTCTGACGTTTTACAGTAGGCTGTAATATATATGGAATGGTCAGATTCAGACTAGGCTATGAAATAAAAAGTTGAAACTATAATGACCATAATATCATCGTAATATCATTTGAACAATAGCCTGCCGCCAAGCAAGTTACGGTTTTCTAAGTGCGAATCTCAGCAAAGTGCGAATCTCAGCAAAATTTTAGCAAGATTCGGCTAATTCCCCATAGGAATAAAATTTTTAGTTGACAGTTTTTAGTCAACTGGAACTAGGACAAAAATCCCAGTAAAAAATAAGGGTGGACGATATGGCAAAAAAACCAACAACATACAATTTTGATTTCATCCTGATTCAACATAAATATAAACATCATATCTTTATATCACCTTTATGAAATAACTAAAGTCATCTACTTCTAATTGGTTAAATTCAACTGTCACTCACTTGGAGCATTACTGATACCGACCAATCGGAGGAGGGGGTGTGAGCGTTCAAGAATACATTTATGAATCATGATATGTTGATTTTACCAAACTTACCCAGGTTGGCATGGTTGGCATGATTGGTATAAATAAAACTGGGGAAAAAAAAAAAAAAAAAAACGCATAACGTCACCTCACTTGTGGGTCAGTATATGATTTAAGGGTGTTAGTGCATTTTCTTACCTTATGATCCTTTTCAAGCATGAATTTCTGTATTTTAGCTAACAAATTGCATTATATTGCCCCCTTTACTGCTGGCGGGTATCAAATTGGTAAAAAAAAACAGGTACATTTGGGACATTTCTTATATAAAACTGGGACACGTTTTGGATAAATGTGCTGGGGTAGGGGCTATCTGGTCACCCTAACAATACAACAAGGACTAAACCCAAAATTTAACAAGGACTAGAGTCTTTAGCTAACTGGAATGAGAAAAAATATGCAACAATTATTGATTTCATTTGTAAGCCTCGCCGCAATATTTCACTAAACTAAGAATGCAATTTTTTGTGACATTCCTACCAAGAAATAAAAAGCTGTTACTGACAAAACTTAAAATGTATTCTGTTAATGGCAATAGTGTTATGTTGCTGTAGTGTGTTATAGCCTATAGAGATGAAAATTGCAACAACAAAACCCCGATTGGTACTGGAAAAGTTCACAAGCTGCTTCACTTCGCTGGCTAACTTACCAAGCTCATTACTGCAAGATAATGATTTCATCCACAATTAGCTGAGATTACAACCATAAATGAAATCGCTATCAAGTGTCAGTAATTACTTTGTGTCATTAGCGCTTGAATGGGCTGTTGTTGTAACACATGCTCAAACCAGTATAATTACAATGTTTTCAGCACTTGATCAATAGCCTACAGTACGTTATTGTTATGAGCCTTGCTAGTTGGAAAATTAGCTTGATAATTGGGTCGCGGTGTAATTGCAGCCCCCAAAAAATGGCTCCAATGAGAAACAGGGCGGAAGACGTGCAAAACAAAATCAGACCACCAGCTAAGAAACTATAGTCTGCTACAACTACTACTGCAATACTACAACAGCTACTATTACTATTGCTACTACCGCTACTACACGACTACTACAACTACTACTACAACAAGAATACCACTAGACCTACTACTACCATACGACTACTACAACTACAACTACTCCAACAACTACCACTACAACTATTGCAACTACAACTGCTACAACTACAACAACTACTCCTCCTACTCCTCCTACTATTACTACTACTACTACTACAAGAATACCACTAGACCTACTACTACCACATGACTACTACAACTACTCCTACTACTCCTACTCCAACAACAACCAAAAGTACTGCAACTACAACTACTACTAGTAATACTACAACAGCTCCTATTACTACTACCACTACTACACGACTACTACAAGAACTACTACTACAACAAGAATACCACTAGACCTACTACAACCACACCACGACTACAACTACTCCTACTCCAACAACTACCACTAATACAACTACTGCAACTACAACTGCAACAACTACTACCATACTCTTCCTACTACTATTACTACTACCATTACTACACGACTACTACTACAACTACTACTATAAGAATACCACTAGACCTACTACTACCACACAACTACTACAACTACAACTACTCCTACTACTCCTACTATTATTACTACAACCACTACTATACGACTACAACAAGAATACCACTAGACCTACTACTACCACACAACTACCACAACTACAACTACTCCTACTACTCCTACTCCAACAACTACCACTACTACAACTACAACTACTACACAACTACTACAACAACTACTACTACTACTCCTATTGCAACAACTACTGTACCACTACTACAACTACTGCAACTACAACAACTACTACTCCTACTCGTACTACTACACTGAAGTTATCACAGCAGAGTTCTATAGATTTATAATATCTTAATTAAGAACTGGGACAGGCCAAAAAGATGTTTAGCATTGTTGTAAACATAGTGGGATTGTGAACCTTATCACTTATTTTTATCACCTTATCATCTGGCAACAGGTTCAACATCTGCAGCTTTTACTATTTTGGATATCTGCTAAGTAATTATTACCTGGCCAGCCAAATGATATCTCTCTGTATTTCCTATACAGCGCGATACCATTTGGACACCCTTGCTCCACCCTCGCTCCTCCGGTTAACAACAGACTCCGCGATTCTGATTCGTTCAAAGATGGTGACGTCAGTGCACCCGCCTTTGCCCGCAACGTCCCTTCCATTCAGCTGTAAAATTGGTCTTAAATGACCTAAAACACATCGATTCCTTAAAACCACAGCAGCTGACAGCTCTAGAGGCCTTTCTTTTCAAAAAAGATGTTTTTGCATTGCTTCCTACCGGCTTGGTTCACGTCGCTGTCCGTTAACTGTTCTCTGATTGGTTCACTTAGCTGTCTGTCTAAGCGCAACAGCAGCGCATTCTGGACCAAGCGTTACCAGACTCACCGCTGGTACAGCGATGAATCATGGATTCTTCCAGGCAAAAGTAATTATAAATAGTCCTTATAAATAATCAATATACTGACTCTCCAACTCCCTGTCAAAAACGGGCATCTTCATACAGTCTTTGAAATCTGAGCACAATTTTCATAAAAAAGCCTGGAAATTTCTTGAAATGCTTGAAAACACGCAGTTCTGAACCAACAACTCCCTTCAACTATTTATTTTACCTCAAGGCCTTGGGAGATTGTGCAAAACGGTGCAAATATTTCAAAGTGCTGAGAAAAGTGCCCTTTGCTCCATGTTGTTATGCGGTTTCAACACAATACCGAAGCCCGTTGGGATCAAATCACATGGCCTGCTTCCTATTTCTGCTTGCCTTGATTGTGACCCACTCAGCGACCTCAAGTGCTTGTATTTTCCGCTTCCCCCCTGTCCAATTTGTAACATGTATGGGGGAAGAGGGAGCCATATTGTTGGGTCTCCTTTGCTTTCTATTATAGTCCTGACAAGCTTATCTGGCAGCACCCCTCCTTCTTTGGCTCTCACGTTGTTGCTATCGGTTTACCTTATCTAGCATTAGCTTGATGAAACATAGCGGTTAGCATTTTAATGTCTCCACACATGCCTGGATGCTTCAGATGCTTCATCGCTGGAGCCTTATAAGTAAAGAGTGGGTTTGCATGGACTCAAGTCTCATCAGATCTTAATCAAAGAAACAACAAGTCCAAGGAACAAGAACATTTAGTCCAGGTTTAGTTTTGGGTTTAGTCCCAGTTTTCTTGTGGTCTATGTGCAAGTGTGAACGCATCCAGTGTATTAAAGGTCCCATGGCATGAAATTTTCACTTTCTGAGGTTTTTGAACGTTAATGTGAGCTCCCCTACCCTGTTTAGAGCCCCCCCACCCCCACCCATGGCTAAAAGTTGCGAAATGAGTAAACTGAGCAATTGTGATCCTTTTCCGCGTTTGAAAAAAAGACAGCCCAAACGGGCGATTCCGAACAAGGGAACTTTCTGACGTCACACTCGTGGAAAGGTTTCCACCCCCCATCTGGATGTCTACCCACCGTCTCTGGAAATCACGCCCAGAGAATTTGGACTGCAAACGAGATACGAAATGCGAGATGCACTTTTTTTTTTTTTTGCCTAGAGAGACGTGAGAGTGTTTCCAGGCTCGGATGTCCTTTATCCGAGCCTCCGAACCTCTGAAACAGCAGTGGTTTAATTTTATTTTCTGTGGAAATGTGTTTTTTTTTAATGGAACGCGTCTTATATCTTCCTCCGCTCTTAAAACGCGAAAGTAAGGACAGCGCACATCGCACCGCTAATCCAGGAAACAGCGGCGTGCCCCACGAGAGACAATAAGACTCTGGACCTTTTTTACGCAAATGTCAAGGACGCTTACACCTCCGCCCCCCTCCCCCCGCTCGGACACTCAGACCACTGTCTGGTCTACCTGCTCCCGCAATACACACCCAGGGTGCGAAGACAACCTGCGCAGAAGCGGTCTGTGAAGTTTTGGACTCAGGAGGCCTGTGAGAGTCTGAGAGACTGTTTCCAGAACACTGACTGGGACATTTTCACCGACTCTTATGGAGACGACATCAACGGCCTGACCCATTGCATTACAGACTACATCAACTTCTGCGTGGAGAACACTGTGCCAACCAGGAGGGTACGGTGTTTCCCCAACAACCACCCCTGGGTCACCCCTGAGCTTAAAGCCCTCCTGAACCAGAAGAAGAGGGCTTTCAACTCAGGGGACAGAGAGGAGCAGAAAAGGGTCCAGAGGGAGCTTCAATGGAGGATACGACGGGCCAAAAAGGACTATGGGAGGAGGATGGAAGAGCAGCTGGCCCAAAACAACGCACGGGGCGTGTGGAGAGGACTGAGGAACATGTCTGGTTTCGGACAGAGTGGCAGAGGGACAGCTGATGGCGATCAGCGCTGGGCGGACGAATTAAACCGTTACTTCCAACAGGTTTGACTCGCCCCCACCCCGTCTGCCCCTCTGCCGACTCCCCCTCCTCCTCTTCACACCTCCCCGGGCCAGTAGCCACATCCCCCTTCCCCTTCACACGGACCCAACCCAGCACCAGCCCCCCCTCCACCCCCCACCTCCACCAGCCCCTGCAGTCCACCCCAGTCCCCCCTCACTCCCCTCTCCATCACACCAGACGAGGTGAGGAGGGAACTTAGGCGGCTCAACCAGAGGAAGTCCACAGGTCCTGATGGTATCTGCCCCAGGCTGCTGAGAACCTGTGCAGACCAGCTCTGTGAGGTTCTCTGCTACATGTTCAACCTGAGCCTCAGCCTGGAGAAGGTCCCCGTCCTGTGGAAGACCTCCTGTGTGGTCCCGGTTCCCAAAACAACAAACGCCAGGGAACCGGCCCACTACAGACCAGTCGCCTTGACCTCCCACCTCATGAAGACCATGGAGAGGGTGATCCTCAGCCACCTCCGCTCTGTGGTGAGCCCCACCCTGGACCCGCTGCAGTTTGCCTACAAGCCAAACGTAGGAGTAGAGGACGCCGTCATCTACTTGCTGCAGCGGGCGCTCACCCACCTAGAGACCGCCGGGAGTGCTGTGAGAGTCATGTTCTTTGACTTCTCCAGCGCCTTCAACACCATCAGGCCGGCGCTGCTGCGGGGGAAGCTGGAGGACGCGGGAGTGGATGGACATCTCGCTGCCTGGACCATCGACTACCTCACTGACCGTCCACAGTACGTGCGGCTGCGCGGCTGTGAGTCAGAGGTGGTAGTCTGCAGCACTGGGGCTCCCCAGGGAACTGTCCTCTCACCCTTCCTCTTCACCATATACACCTCGGACTTCACATATAACATGGACAGCTGCCATCTCCAGAAGTTCTCTGACGACTCGGCCATTGTGGGCTGTGTGTCAGAGGGGAACGAGCTGGAGTACCGCTCGGTCATCAGTGACTTTGTGGACTGGTGTGGGCGCAACCACCTGAGCCTCAACACCAGTAAAACAAAGGAGCTGGTGATCGACTTCAGGAGGAGACCACTACCTCACTCACCGGTGAACATCCAGGGGCAGGACATAGAGACTGTGGACAGTTTCAAGTACCTGGGTGTTCACCTCAACAATAAACTGGACTGGTCCCACAACACCAACGCCCTGTACAAGAAGGGCCAAAGTCGCCTCCACCTCCTGAGGAGACTGAGTTCCTTTGGAGTGAGCAGGCCTCTGCTCAAGACTTTTTATGACTCTGTGGTGGCCTCTGCTCTCCTCTACGCTGTCGTCTGCTGGGCCCCGAGCAGCACAGAACGGGACAGAAAAAGACTCAACAAGCTGGTCAAGAGGGCCAGCTCTGTCCTGGGCTGTCCTCTGGACTCTGTAGAGGTGGTGGCTGAGAGGAGGGTACTGGCCAAATTCACGTCCATCATGGACGACACCTCTCACCCTCTGCACCGGACTGTGGAGGAGCTGAGCAGCTCCTTCAGCAGCCGACTGAGGCACCCCCAGTGCAAGAAGGAGCGCTACCGCAGATCCTTCATCCCCACCGCCATCAGACTGTATAATTCTACTGTATAGTCCTACCGTGCAATATCGTTTTCCCAATGTGCAATATTGTTGTTTTTTTCAATACTCCTATCGTGCAATATAGTTTTTCCAATTTTTTTCAATACTCTCCCGGTCACTGTTTTTTATTATTATCACTACTATTATTATTATTTGATTTATTACTTATTTTTTTTAATTATTATTATCACCTATCTTTATGCCTTTTTTTTGCCTGCATGCACTTGTCTTCTTGTTCAAACTGTCCCTACCTGGAGCTACTGTGACAAGTAAATTTCTCCTGTGTGAGATCAATAAAGTCTTATCTTATCTTATCTTATCTTTGGCCACAACCCTGTCTCTGTCCTCCTCATTTGCATTCAAGCAACAACGCCCAGAATAAAGCGTTTCAGAGACATATTTATGACTCTGACTGTCTTCATGAGGCTACCTCATGCACTGAGGCTTGATTTTGGAAAAGGATTCATTTACATATACAAGCATCAAGAAGTACCATGTCATGGGATCTTTAAAATAATATAAGCGCAATAGTAAGTCAAGAAAATAATGACTAAGCAAGGTCCAAACTAGGACTTTTAGACTAAGTGTGACATCACTCATAGCATTCTGGTCCAGTCTAATGAAGCTCAATGAGGATAGCGGTTATAGGGGTGAATTTGGAGCTGATTTCCATATTTGGAATTCTGTCTGCGAGTATCGTAGCAACCAAAGAGCGAATCAGAAGCAAGGCTGTTGAAGGTAATGGCCCTTTCCACCACTGGTTTAGCAGGAGTGGGCGCTTAGCAATGCTGTCAATCAGTCGAGGGAGCCTGAAGCGCCCCCATGCTTACTTCCTATTTGGAGAGTCCATTTATACATACAATCTATGGTCTAAATGAGGTCTAAACAAATCTCTTAAAAGGGACTAAACCAGGTCTTATCAAGGATTAAACTACATTTAAATTATAGGTCATCACTATAAAAACAAAAAGGAAAGGCAAAACCAGAGCTAAACCAGGTTCACACTTGTGCATACACCACATCCATATATGGACTAAACCTGGAACTAAACCTGGATGAGAAGACTAAACCAGGACTAATCCAGGACTAAACCATGACTAAAACAGACCCAAACCAAACCCACATCAGGATTAAACCGGGAATGCTCCTCAGAACGGCAACAAGATTTAAATAGGACTAAACAAGGACAAAAAAAAAAAAAAAAAACAGCCACAGGATTTTTCTAACAAGCATTTGCAATTTTCATTAGATTTGCAATTTATGCTGTAATCATCGGACTCTTGACATAAAGACTGAAATATGAACTGACAAATTAATACAAGAAACACATTTAATGACACATTTAATGGCCACTTTTATGAAGAATAAGACAGAACATTTTGTTGTTTGGGAATGAAATTATGGTTCAAAAACTGCCTTTGTCACTTGATAATTGCATTCATTCAAATTGTGATTTTGTTTTGTGATTAAAGGTTGTATATTACATTAAACTGACTCTTCTGAACATTAAACCATATTATACTGTTGTTAAGTCCTCCATGGAGTTGTGTTCTGTTTCATTTGCACATGTTTGAATGCTGTGTTTCACATTGTGATGTCACGAAGCAGTAGTTTTCAAATTAACAGCTACCTTTTACATTTTGCACAGCAGAGATGATTAATTCCAGGCCTGAAATCATCCAAATGATTCTAGCGAAACACAGTGGAGCATTTCCTGTATTACCAAATGACAAATGGTGTTTTCCATTTGAGAGAAGAACTCATCACAACACATACAACTCCAGGTATGTTTTTGAAGAGGAAACAACATTATTACATAGATCAGAAAATGGCGTAATATGGGCTTTTTAATTTTCCAACCCTAATCTAAACCGAGACTAAACTAGATCTAAACCAGAATTAAACCTACACTAACACTGTACTGGCATAAACAACATTTTCAATGATCCTTTGCATATCCTTGGCAGCAGATGACCCTAAAACAAAGAGCCATCATGGACCCGTTCATTATGCTCTCCTGTTCAATTAGCAGCAGATCAGATCGTGGCTGGAGTGGCTGTGTAAATCCACGTGGTGACAAGCTCTGCATCAACAAGGGCTTTGTTAAGTAATGGAGAGACAAAAGCTCGAGCAGGGGAGGTGGAGTGGTGCTAGGAACATCACAGCTGGAGCACACAAGCAAAACACGCCCCTAACATGTCAGTAATTATAGGGGTGGTGTGAAAAATGCCAAAACAGAATAATATTTGAAGACTACTGCTAAATAAATCTCAAAAATGAATGGTGCCACTTAATATTAACTACATCCTATTTCCTCTTAAAGGTCTCATTTTACGCTATTTTCAGATCTATGTTATACTGTTTCCTCATGAAAACATACCTGGGTTGTTTGAGTTCTTCTCGCAAAACAGAAAATGTGTGCGATGTCATGTGGTAATACAGGAAGTGCTCCACTGTGTTTTTAAACTCCATACAGCTTCACTAGAATCACTTGGATGCTTTCAACCTTGGAATTGCTCATCTCTACTGAACTAAAGGTAAACGGTGCCTATTAAGTTAAAAACTACTGTTTCATGACATCACAAGGTGGAACTCCAGGTATGTTTTTGAGGAAGAAACATTGTAATGCGGCTTAAAGGTCACAGGAATCCATTTTGTGTAATACAGCAGCTTCAATAAATTAACAAAAACTTAATTCATAATGAACAAATCATATATAAAAATGATTCAGGCTTAGTAACTGCTTAAAGAGGGGGTATTACACTTACCATTAGATCTCCATGTTACGTTTTATTGTTTTTGACACTCCAAGTCCTGATTCCCTTTGCTCCCTGCACTCCCACAACACAATCATTGTGCATTCCACTAATGAAACTACTGCAAATCACATCGGGTTTGTGTAGTTGTAGTGTATTATTTATACATATCTTGAAATATGAAATCCATGTGCAATACTTATACTATTCTATATTATGTACAATCTGTGAAATATTCTACTTACACCCTATTTAATCGTACCTGTACCTTTGTATTTTATTATATTTTATTACATATTTTTTTATTATATTGTTTACTTTTTTCCCTTGTATTTTTATTGCATGCTATTAGTACTTCTTGACTATCTAAGCAAGTCAACAGGTTCTTCTGATCCAAAGTGTTTCATTGCATTGTTGACCTTGTGTTGATCCTGCATATGACAAATAAACAATCTTGAATCTTGAATTGAATCTTGCATCTCTTGAATATACAGTATCTTGCTTGTGTATATTTACGGAGTTTACAATTTTGATCCGATTTGAAATACTTCAAACACCATTTCAAAAAAGATTCCACAAAACTGTGTGAAGAATCCCTCAGTCGTCCAGGTAGAATCCATGGCAAAAGGAGAAATTCAATTTGTCAACTGGACCAAAGTTTTTTTGGTTGACAAAGTTGAATTTCTCCTTTTGCCATGGATTCTACCTGGACGACTGAGGGATTCTTCACACACAGCACACAAAGGGTTAATATTGTAACTAACTGGTCCTATCAAGAGCCCAAAATCAATAAAATGGACTCACAATTTGAAACCCAACCACAATCTGGAATCAGGAATTGTATGAAAATCAGGAATCAGGAATTGTAAGAACATTCAAAAATCAAATCTATTTACAACAGCATAATTAGTTTTGCTGTTCTGTTAAGCTAATGCATCGAGTGTACATTGAAACTGACAGTGTATTTCCGTGAGCGGCTCGTTTCTCTTGCTTAAAATAACTCCTTGATGGCGGCCTCCACTGTGCATCCACCGCATTTGCTCTTATTAATTCCATTACTAGTACATTTGCCTTCCACTCCCTAATGTGTTTGGTAAATGTCCGTTCCTCTTCTCATTCATTCCAGCTGATCAAATTAAAATGGCCTCTGGGAGTTAAAAGTAATTCCATTAACCTTTTGATGCTGTTAAATAAATATTAAAGGCACTGTACCTGTACCTGACCCCCCCCCCCCCCCCCAATATATCTACAATAAAGATATATTGTATAAGCAGCTCTTGAGGTCAAAATATGTTCGCTGCATGCTGTCTGAATCTAATCAGAAAGCATTTTATTGTTTGATAATCAGGAAGTGTGTGTTAGCATGCTAGTTGTTGCTACTGTGACAGCAAAAATCCACTCTGGTCCCTGAAAGTTGTGAAAAGTGTTTATAAAATTATCGCGGTGAATAATTAGGATGCTCAAAATGCATAAGGTAGTAGTCGTGTAGTAGCAGTCATATAGTAGTAGTAGTAGTAGTAGTAGTAGTAGTAGTAGTAGTAGTAGTAGTAGTAGTAGTAGTAGTAGTAGTAGTCTGGTACAGAGCCTTTGATCTGTTGAGTTTCTCAGTTCGTTGTGTCATGTTTACAGGGAATTTGTTTGTCATGTTATTCATGTGCTTGTACTTTTAACAAGCAAAACAGATTTAGCAATAGATGGTCTGTTACTTCGCAACAGATGTGGTTGTTTACAAAGATCCAATGACGGCAGTATTTCTCATGCACACATCAAAAATGTAATAAAATTTAAATGGAAGAATGATGCAATCTTTCTATTTGTTTGTTTTTATGTAAGGATTACTTATATTCTACTTTTCTTTCAATTTACATACATATCTACATAGAAAACCAAAACTTAATACATTAACTTCAGTCACGTCAACACAAGTATTTTCTTTTTTTGCACTAGTGACTAACAATCTTTAGCGCTGCCTGCTTTGACGAGAATGTCCCAAAGTATGGCATTAAAGTCATAAAACACTATAAAGACCGTCATATGGTAAAAGGGTAAATGGTCATATTTTTATATAGCGCTTTTCCACATTCAAGGCACCCAAAGCGCTAATGTACTAATGTATGCAGACACTGGGGGTGAGGTGGGTCTTGCCCAAGGACACAACAACAGCATTCATCTGTGGGAGCTGGAATCGTACCGCCAACCTGTGGGTCAGTGGATCTGACCGCTCAACCAATGATTTTTTTTTTTTTTTTATGTCAAGAGCGGGATTGGACAAACCCTATACCCTATATACTGAGCTACTGCTGCCCCACCTCATATTGCACCTCAAAGCCAAGATACATGTCAGATCTGTGGAGAGACAACTCCACACACAGTAAGAATATTTTTCAACACCTGTAATGAAATAAATGTAGATAGGTACATTTAACGCCATAAGGTGGAACATTCTGGGTAAAACACTAACATCACCATGGAGACAAGCAGGTAATGTGAACAGTTATCTTAAATGTTCTCTATCACAGCTGTCCAAATTGCCATTATTGAAAACCACATTATTCTGATGGTTAAAGCAGATTTTGTTTTCCTTTTGCTACTAAAATATATTACTGTTTTGGCCGTTAAAATTATTTTAGCATTGTCGCTGATAATTTATTTCTACAATGAATCCCATATTGGCTTCTTACTGATCTCTTATATCGCTTATTCCTCCCACTGTTTCTCTTCTCTGGAAACACAGGAAATACAATCACTTCTTAACAATAACACCCCGCAATGTGTTATCGCACTCAGCTTCCCAGAGTCCTCGGCACCTGATAGTAATCGTTCACAAACATGGCAGTTCAAATCTCGCACGGGGCTACACCACGCATCGCTAGGCATCTTACCAAATTAGGAGATGAAATGCTAGGTTCCACAAACATGATCTCTTCACACCAATAAAATGCAATGACTAATCCGACTCATCTGCTTCCAATTGACTACTTCTAAGAGTAGCCTTGATAAATACCAACAAGAAATCAGGCAAGCAGAAAAACATGAGCTGGAATGTATTCAAACTAGTGTAAATAAACGTATTTACCAGAATTGCAGTCCAAACAAAATTCCAATTATTAATCATACATTTAAAGGTTGTTTCTGGTGTTGCAAGAGTGATAAGTTAAATGTCATACGATGGAACATTTCAGGTAAATCTATGACATCTCCATAGACATAAGGAGGTAGCAAATCCTCTACCAGAACATATACATTTTACTTTTTTGTTTAGTTTTCACTATTTTCCTGCGAGCTCAAGTCTTGTTCTGGGTTGCAACAGTCAAATAGTCATAGTGTAATTTGACAGTTTTACATTAGATTCCCAGTTGCAAACCAACCAAACACAAGAGAGAACTGGTTGATGTCAGTGAAGTATCTTGTCCATCAACAACAGAAGTATGTGAGGCAAGGTTTAAACCACCAACCCCATCAATAAATACAATCGCTAATGTTGACTATCGCCCTGTAGAGATATTTTTGAGTACTACTGAGTAAATAGTGGGCACAGTTTATAGTTTGCCTTGTAACCAGAAGATCAGTTATAGACCTTGACCAAGACCAGACCTGGGCACAAAGGGCCGGTGTGGCTGCAGGTTTTCTTTCCAACTAAGCAGCAGCACGCCAGACTTGACTCATTTAATCAACTGATCTCAGTCTTCAGGCAGTTGAAGGTATGGTTTTGGTTGGTTGGAACAAAAACCTGCAGTCAGACCGGGCCTTTTGTGGAACAGTTTCCCAGGTCTGACCAAGACTCTTAACCAAGTTGGCACATAATGAGTGATTGGTAATGGTTGGAGATTCAATTTAAGCTCATTGGTAGCCACTCTGGTCAACAGTCTCTGTTGTGGTCTCTGAATGTGGGAAGTGAATGAATTATACAATGTAAAAAGATTTAAGTTATTTTTTTTTTTTTTTTTTTTACACAGATAGTAAAGCAGAGCATCCAAAAGGAACAGGTGTTGTCAAAATACTAAAGTTTCAAACGTGATTTTCAGGACTAAAGAATGGACTTGATAAAAGCTCTTTTTGTAGATAATATTGTAATTTTCAATACGAAATAATACTACTTTTTATTATTATACCATGTGTTTTTATACTAGTTCTCATAGAGCTCAAGATCATTCTGTTTAGCAAATGTCAAATTTTACATTTGTGATTTTTTTTTTTTTTCAGTATCAATACTTGCTCAAATGAGAAACTAGTTTCGTACTAGCTTTATTATCAATTAGTACCTGATTTTCGATACTTTCGATGACCCTTGAATGAACTCACCCCGATTCAGGGAGAAATTCCACAGGTTTTATAAATCGAAACTCTGAAGTAGAAGTACTGACCAACCTTTGCCCTGTAACTACCGGAACGAAGAGGCCAGTGTGCATACTCAAGTATCAGGAAACGGGAGTCTCGGACAGTGAATGCATTAAACATTACTGACAAGCTAAAGTGTTGTTGACCCTAACCACCTAACCACACACTCAGGAAACAGTCTTTGTCTTACACAGATACGATTACAAGTGGGGCATGGGACTTATTGGTTTGTGTAAGAGAAGAAACTGCTGGAATGCTGAGCTGCACCCTGACAAACAATAAACAACAAAGCACAGGTTCAGCAGAAAAAACATGCGGTAAAATAATTGTCTTTTTTTATAGCTGACATGGTTCAAAATCAGCGCTAATCTAATATGCAACGTTACATAAACAGATCCTCTCCCGGCGGTTTGGCTTTCTTCAATGTCAACAGTTGAAAATGTGTTTTTGTGTGGACTGAGAATGCAATATAAGAAGGAGAGTGCAGTTCAAAACACTGGCTTATAGTAGAGCGAGCCTTGCTATTGTGAGTATGGACAATTAAAACCAGGGATGTGCAAAGGTCAGCATCATAACATGGGAACTTTGTACGAATGTGTGTGATTGATGATGCTGATTGCTTCTGTCAATATACCCCAGGGCAGCTGTGGCTACCGTAGTATCTTACCACCAAGTGTAGACCGAAATGTACAATGTAAAGAGTCTTTGAAAGTCTGAAAAAACGATAGAAATAGAAATTGTAGGGTTGTCAAAAGTATCAAAAATCAGATACTAATCGATATTAAAACACTGAAATTGCTATATTACTCATTTGAGCAGGTATCGATACTAAAAAGCCACATTCACAGGACAGAAATGAACCTTTCCTGAATAGCTTTAGAAGGATCTTGAGCTGTATCAGAACAAATATAAGAGCACATCAACTAATATATAGTATACGCCCATGGACCACTATGGAACCTACCTGGATGACTGAGGGATTACACAGATATAAGGCCATATGGTAAAATAAGAGAAAGTACTACGATTTCATGTTGAAAATGACATTCTATAGTCTAAATAAAGAGTGTTTTTATTATTGCGGTATCGAATCGGTATTGTTTTTAATATATTAGCTCTCAATAAAGCCTTCTCTGCCAATGGACGAATGACATTGCAAATTCAAAAAAGATCATCGCCCCTGTGGCAGATAGATTGGAAAAATAATATCCTACTAAAAAGCCAAGCCAGTACAATAAAAAATAATCGAGATCATCCAGTTCATAAGAGGCCAGAATGTTCGGCACTCCAGTCTTGACAGCTCACACATGGACAGACATTGGGATCCGTTCCGTCGGCGCAGCATCTCGTTAGCCGCCCCGTCTGGCACTCCGCTGGACCAAGTTATCCATCGCCATGCCGACCCAAGAACGCCAAATGTTACCCAAAATCACTCGCACACGCTCACTGTCCTCTAAACGCATAATATATTAGTGGTCACGGATAAGAGTGAGAAAAATCAATCTTCATTCCATGAGGTGAGCCAGTGAATCATGCGGATTGCGAGGTTAATTACAGGTTAAACTGACCGGACAGCATTGCTCTAAGAAGTTGTTCTAAATTTGCCAGCTGTCGCACATTTAACAAGCTCCTAAATGCCAGTGGGAGGTTGAATTAACTGCTTGGAAGACATTTGTGCCAGGAGTTTAAACTTCGGAGCAGCTAAATTGCCTGTTAATGAGTCTGATCCCAAAAAAAGTATTAGTAAGAGATCGGGGTTAGTGAAATCATGTATTCTATTGATTGGAAGGGCATCTGCAAAAAAAAAAAAAAGTAAAATAATACCAGAAATTTTTTTTTAAATAAAATAAATATGCCAAATTAACATGCAAGCAACCAGTATAGAGAATTATAAGTCAAAAGATAGTGAGGTGAACTACAGCCCTTGTTATCTTGGCCTAGAGGTATAATACTCCCTACAACAGAAGCATAGCCAGGCTTAAATGGACATTACCACACTGGTTTGTGAGGGCATAAATTTCGCAAAATAATCAAAACTGAGCCAGCATATCGGCCTCCAAAATATTGGCAAAGCTTAAAGGTGCACTATGTAACTTTTTGGTTGGGGGTCCGTCACCTGCTTGTTGTATCGAGATATACGTAATTGCTCTGCCTGGAATGTTCCACAGTATGACATTAAACAGCTCTACCTTGTGTGTTCTGTGTGGAGTTTGCATGTTCTCCCCGTGTCTGGGTGGGCTTCCTCCGGGCACTCCGGTTTCCCCCATCCCAAAACATGCTCCAGATAAAATCCTCCATCTTAGGTCCTGACCAAACCGAAGCAAGAAGATCATGGAGATGGTCCCCAGGCGCAGTAATGTGCTGCCCACTGCTCCTAATAACAGGATGGGTTAAATGCAGAGAAGAATTTCTCCTGTGTGAGATCAATAAAGTCACTTCTTCTTCTTCTTCTTCTTCCTCTTCCTCTTCTTCTTCTTCTTCTTTTTGAATTACAGGTAGTTTTATAGCTCAAAATATCTACAAAAACAGGCATTCTGATTGTTCGCTGGGTTGCTTCTCCACAGATCTGACCTGTCACTTGGTCTGGTTTGGTCTCCATGAAGATAGAAAGGTTCAGTGTCATACTGTGAAACATTCCAGACAAAGCAATAACATCATTTTTCCTTTTTTCCCTTGTATTTTTATTGCATGCTATTAGTACTTCTTGACTATCTTAGCGAGTCAACAGTTCTTCTGATCCTAAGCATTTCATTGCATTGTTGACCTTGTGCTGATCCTACATATGACAAATAAACAATCTTGAATCTTGAATCTCCTTGAAGAAAAGCATTTGATGGACCCTCCAACAGAAAAGTTACACAATCTTTAACTGCTACTCTCTATAAAAATCAGCACTGGCCATAAAAAATCCATATATTTCTACTTTTACTTATAGTACCAGATTGTAACACTGTGCATTTTTTTAGTAATACAGTCTATAAAATGCAAAGAAGCTTGCATTGCTCTTCCTTGCCATCAGATTTTTCATATAGCTCGCAAGACAGCTCTCTCCTTTCAAACGAAAAAATCTACAACTATACAGTGAGCTAAAAATGACAATAAATTCATGCCATAGACTATTGTAATGAAAACCCCCAAAGGGACAATTGCACTTTCTAGAGAATCTTACTGTAAACTACCTTTTACTAAGACTCCACTGACAGGTAATATGGACAGCCTCTTCTGCAGCCTGGATTCCCAATAGGCTTTAACATTGTTTTATAGCCAGTCAATGGCCAATGACCTAATCGTTTATTATGTGGGGCTGACATTTCTGGTGGAATGGAGCGCACTACAATCCATACAAGAGCCGAGTGCACGCCGTTAAAAAGCTATTGGCAGGAATGGCTTTTATTTAAAACGCAGCATGAGGAGATTTTCTTGCTTAAATGTATTGAAGAATATGGTGCCTGGAGCGGTGATGGTTTTCTGTTCTGTTTTATGCCTTTTAACAAGTAACAGCTGTACCTTTTTAGAACCACCAAGAGACGTATTATGCACATCAACCTTTTTTTTTCCTAATGAGGTTAGCTTCATTAGAGTGGACAAAAATGTTAAATTCTCTCCATCCTGGGAATTAAAGTCACTAAATGGTCACCATATTTCAGATTATTTCAGAATTTCAATTACCTCAAAGGATTTATAAAGTTCTATAAAGAATACAGAATCTATAAATCTATAAAGAATCTATAAAGTTAAGGTAGCCACTTTTTAAACTGTGAAAGTAGCTCTGGAGCATCAAATATTAAAAAATTTCTAGGCAGCTTTTTTTTTTTAAACATGCACAGGCTCTCTTTCTTTTTTTTGGTTTTAGTGATATATAAGGCTGTTCATTCCAGGTTCACAATTGCTTAAAAACAATTTACAGATGCACTGAGTAAGGAGCAATCTGGGATGAAAAATAATATTTACCATATTTACAAGAATCAAGTTGAGCAGGCTAGTTTTAGAGTTGTCTTCTCCAAGCATCCAAAAAATGCTGTTTGCATTTTACCCAGATTGTTGCATCACAGGTAAAAATCTGACCTTTTGCAGTTTTTTAAGTCCAGAAATCATCAGCTTTATGGAGTTAAAATTGTATTCACAACACATAGCTCTATTAGCCTAGCATTTACTTTTCCTAAGAGCATCATTTGTTTATTTCTCATTGTTCAGCCGTGTATCTGATAGCAGAGGGAGCTCCAATGCCTAAATGCCTCATTGGAAAGACAGCTGTAGTTTATAAAGTGTGTTTTTTAGTATTTTAAGTTAAGAAATGTGAAATACTTATCCCAAGGTGACTAAAAGTATGTTTATAAGGAAATTAAAGGTACAAAAATGCATAGTATGTGTTTTTTGGATTTCATTTAAGTTACATTCCATGGTTGATAAAATAACATGTAAAAATTGTCAAAGATTATTAAAAAAAAAACATTGATAAAGTACACTGTATTTCCACTTGAAGTTACACAATTTTTTTTCATGTCAGAACAATTAGTTTTGTGTCTAATTCAACACCAAACTCTATTAGAAAAGCAGACAGGACCACAACCGGCCCCTTATTACAAACTAATGCACATTAAATGGTCATCTCGCACATGCCAACTCCAAAATGAAAAAATAAAAAACTCCACTAGACAATTAATGAAGCCCTGAATAAAATTAATCACTACACAGCGAGGATGCATGTGTGTGTGTGTGTGAGACTCAGAGTGGCTAATAGGTTTGAGATGGAACAAACAATGCCAAGTTGGATGGGCTGGACAATAGATCATTTACACAAAGGGCTGAACCTATTGACGCGGAGATGGGGCTGATGTGAAGACGTATGAGGAAGAATGGACTACCACGCCTCTAAGTCTGAGAATAACGGCTATGGAGACAAAGTGAAATATAATGACAAAAAAGCGTGTAAGTACAAGCAAAAATAATTGCAATGCGACTTTTTAATTAACAAGTTAAAGGATCCATATAACTCTATTTTCTGATCTATGTTACAATGTTTCCTCATCAAAAAACACACCTGGAGTTGTGTTTTGTTTCATTCACACATGTTTAACACACAACCCTGCGTATGAGTTCTTCAAATGGAAAACACTTGTGATGGTATGTGGTAATAGAGGAAATTCTCCACTGTTTTTAAACTTCATACACCTTCACTAGGATCGCTTGGATAATTTCAAATCCTTGCCAATCTCTGCTGATCAAAACGTAAATGGTGTGTATGAAAAAGTACATTTTGAGCTTTAGAAACAGAGTAATAATGCAGGGTTACTTAAAAATGTGTGAATGAAAAAAAAAACACAACTTCAACTTGTTTTTGATGAGGTAACACAAGAATAACACAACACAAGAATCAATTTTTCATAATGCTGGACCATCAATCTAACTCACTGTTTAGTTTGTATTTACAAAAATAGAGATGAGATAATAAGCAGAAGTGTTGGTGGGAATCTTGTATAAAATTAACACACAGTAGTTTATTTCTGTGGTATGATGACCATACTACAGGCTATAGGTTATATTCATGGGTTTCAGCTTCCTGTTATATGCAAAAGAGGACTTAATTCAAAATATAACCATTCAAAAGATACCATATTTTTTTAAATTGTTAAATCACAATACTTTTACACAGAAATGTCAACACTACAGACACTGTTCTCAAATTATAAACAAGAAGCAATACAAAGTTTTACCACAGAAAGGCACAACTGGTTTCGTACAATGCAGACAATAAAGCAGTTTTTATCTAATACCTCAAAGAACCTGATTTTACCACAATTTATAATGCTCATGTGGCTTTTAGAGAACATTTTGTCCAATGCTAAATGTGCAGGCTGTTCTTTTGTATAACAGGCAATTGACCATAATCATAAACCATTTTGAGCAGTGGCCTCTGATTTGCAAAAGTAAAACAAAAGGACCTGGGTCAAACCACATCATCTTCCTCAATATTCCTTTGGACTGGAACAAAAAGAAATACATTTTATGGTACAGCACATAGTGTGCAAACTATACCATCTTCTACTTGAGTTATTAGTAGTAATAATGAGATTTGTTTAATTTATGACTTAAAGGGATATGCCACCCCCAGGTCAAACTTGGGCATCTCCCCACAGTCCAGAGACTAAAATAAGTGGTGGAAAGCGTTTTTCTGGTGACCCAGCCATTGTCCAGGTCTGTCAGCACTGACCGCCGCGGTATCTGCAGCTACTCCGCGTTAGACTGGAGTCTAACGGCGCCAGAGAAAGATTTCGGCCAAAAGGAATTAATTTGCTTGATGCTTTTCCCAATTACTTTCTGTGTAGTGCGCATTCATATCGAGTGCAAATAAATGTGCAAATCAACACGGAGAGCTTGACTTGGTCATTTTGGGTGGGAACTATTTTTCAGTGCGGATAAAGACAGCCGAAGCACGCACCACGCTGACAGGGGAATCCCTGTTACGCACCAGGAAGGGAGTTCCCCTGTTACGCAGCGATATGAATGCGCACTACACAGAAAGTAATTGGGAAAAGCATCGAGCAAATTAATTCCTTTTGGCCGAAATCTTTCTCTGGCGACGTTAGACTCCAGTCTAACGCGGAGTAGCTGCAGATACCGCGGCGGTCAGTGCTGACAGACCTGGACAATGGCTGGGTCACCAGAAAAACGCTTTCCACCACTTATTTTAGTCTCTGGACTGTGGGGAGATGCCCAAGTTTGACCTGGGGGTGGCATATCCCTTTAAGTCAATAAATGGTTGTAAGCATTCCTTTTATCCATAATAATTCCAGCTGGAAGTTGGAATGACACATTTTGATTTAATTAAAATCAGATAGCTTTATTATGATGCAGCTTTTGAAATCCAATTTGCTAAATAATGTAAGCTGACATGCAAGTACTGGTTTCAATTTGGTGTCCAATCATGGGTGAAAATTCCATGAAACAAAGAAAACTTTAGTACTTCAAGGCAGGTTATCTTTCTTGCCGAAGGACAAAACAATATATACAATAGCCTATTATACAGCTCTGGAAAAAATAAGAGACCACTGCATTTTTTTCTGAAATCAGCATCTCTACATGTATTACAGCCATTCCATTCCAGCGTCTGTTGAATTCCAACACAAACACAAAGCTGAGCTACTTCAGTTCTTGCACCAGGAGTGGAATAAAGTCACCCAACATCAATGTGAAAGACTTGTGGAGAACATGCCAAGACGCATGAAAGCTGTGATTAAAAATAAGGGTTATTGCACCAAATATTGATTTCTGAACTCTTAAGTTTGCATTGTTTGATGTCTGAAAACATGTATTTTTTTTTTTGTTATTGTGACCATTAAGAATTTTCTGCAAATAAATGCTCTAAACGATAGTAATTTTATTTGGAATATGGGGGAAATGTTGCCAGTAGTTTATAGACTCAAACAAAAATGTTCCTTTTGCCCAAATACTTACCTATAAGCAGTAAAATCTGAAAAATTGATAATTTTGCAGTGGTCTCTTACTTTTTTCCAGAGCTGTATCCCCAATGAGCTGCTGCCATTAAAGTGCATTCATTTAATAACACATTTTAGCCTACTTTCTGTTGCGAGGGGGGCATGATTTGATGAGAACTACTATACTCCTTTTTGGCAGACTCCGTTGTGGCCACGAGACAATAAGCTGAAAAGTGCACTACTTTGCCTCCAGTGTTCCAAAGTATGCCACTTATGAAACTGATTTAACTCCACGTAGACAAGAAGATGACACTGCCAGTTACAGCTCATATCTGTGGACCATTCCAGGCAAAGCAATAACATCCCCTTCACCAGAAAGTTTACCCAGTGCATCTTTAAAACTGGGAATATCACAAGTAAGAAATAACAAAACTATAGACACTAAAATCTATAATAAAACAGAATCTTCTCTCACGATACTCGCCTCCCAATGCTTAACTCACATCTTACCAACCCCTCTTGTTCATTCCCTTTTTACTGCCTTTCTATAAAATCCTCATAAATAATATAGTTATTGACTCAGCACTCACGCACAGACACACTGGATCGACCCCCATCCCCAAAGCGCCACTGTGCAGCGCTGTGCTACTCTGTTGCCTAGTAACCAGGTAGAGTTTCTAGTAAAAAAAACAAACACCACCTTTCTTTCTTTGCTCATCCACTTCTACTGTCCGAGACTTCCTTCCTATTCGTTACGCGCTATCTCCCAAACTTAAAAACGTCTTTCCGTCACACTTTTAGAAACGGAGCAACAAACAAGGCTATTCTTAACCCCCGACACAAAAATATGAGTGCTTGAGTACAGCCAAAGAACATAAGACACTGCGGAGTGCTGAGTGAAGAGGGGGAGATGGAGATAGAGGGAGATGGGGGGGGAGAGGAAGTAGGCTGCAGTTAGTGTGGTCTCAGAGGGGCGAGCTAAGTATCAGGCTGTATCCATTATACACTACGGCTATAAGAGCATCAAGTCCACTTACAGACACTCGCGTTCTAACCACAGGGGGCATGTCAGGAGGAGTGTCTACACGTCCATGGCCTTGAACGCCGCGTTTGTGGTTGCAGTCTTAGCCGCTCATCAAACCGTGGCTCGTGAAATTTAAATGTGTAGCGTGCAACTTTTCTAATTGTTGAGCTTGTTACCTGGAGATGTTGCTATCGCTGGAATGGTCCACAGTAAGGTGCACCGTGTAACTTTTCTGTTTTCTGATGGAGGGTCCGTCTCTGTAGAGATGTTATTGCTTTGTCCTGAATGTTTAACAGCATGGTATTAAACTTTTCTTCATGGTGACCAAAGTTACAGGTCAGATCTGTGGATGGCAACCCCGCTCACAGTCAGAATGCCTGTTTTTTTGAGCTATAAAACCACCTGTAATTAAATAAAAGTAAGGCAGAGCTGTTTGATGTCATAGTGTGGAACATTCCAGGCAGAGCAATGACATCTCCATAGAGACAAGCAGGTGGCCGACGCCCAACTATAAAGTTACATAGTGTACTTTTAAGCATATCTACTGTATCTTCAGTTACTCTTTTATTGCAAAAGAATTACCTTGAAAAACATGCATTCTTACAGTGAACAGGGCCATCTTTCCACAGATCTGGTCTTTAGATACTTTGCAGTGACATCACGCTGGGGGTTTTCTACATGTATCTCTATTGCCGGCATGTTCATTAGTTACCATGGCAACACAATGCATACCATACCTTAGTGATAAGATAGTCTGAAAACTCACACAATGGATTTAAACCAAACATTTTCAGGAGCCTGTGATCAATACAACTTTTCTGGTTTTGTTTAGGAGTTTTTCAACAAAAAGGTAAGAGTGACAAACTGAAAAACTGTTGGCTAGATCATGTATGACTGTAATTTTATGTATGAGAGACTTGTTTAGCAGCACCTGTTGTAGGTCCAACTAAATCAGCTCTTTGTAGTGAGACTGTGTTAAAATAAAATCCAGATGAAAGTCTAACCAGCCTCAGATAGAGCAGTGCTTATCAATAACGTTGCCTGATGGGTCTAGTCTGCATGGAGATGGATAAGATTAATGCCATACTGTGGAGCATTGGCACATCGATAACATCTACATTGAGACTGATGGCGAACCCTCCATCATAAAAGTTACATCGTGAACCTTGTGCAAGAACAGATTAAACCATACCTCGCTCTCAGCTATTGTCGGCCTTCAAAACAAATCACCTCAAGTGTTTTTTTAATGTATAAATGCACTCTCTTTCCCCTCCTTTGTCCTGTCATTTTAAGTATGTATAGCAACCATAAACAGCCAAATTCCGTATTAGTAACAGGAATTGATTTATGGACAAAATAGTGAAATAAAAACACCAGGATCAAGTAGAGCGGGTTAATTCGAACATCTGAAGACCAAAATAAGGAGCCTGACAGGAGCAGGTACGCAGACACAGGCAACATTGAGTGTGCGCACATGGTAGGATCGGATTGGATTTCTCCAAATCCGATCCCGTTACTCGGCGGGTGGTCTGTCGTCCAATAATGGGCAGCAACCTGGCCGGCTCCACTACGCTATGTGGTGCTGTAGTCCAACTACTTCCGGGTGATGGCTACTCAATAAAAACACAACAAACTATGTGGCGCTATACAAAGATGGCGCTCGAGGAGTTTGACGGAGCAGCATTGGTGTACGTGTTGTGCATTCTTTTTTCGCAGCCATGATTTCGTCTGACTTTTCCGACAACAATCGCTACTTATGACGGCGTCGGCGCCTCCTGCCACTTCCGGGTGAAATCCCTGGCAAAAATTCCCACGCATGTGCATTACGCCAATCCGTTCCGATATCGTGCACAAGGCAGTACCAAGCGGATTACTATCGGCCTAAACCAGGGGTTCCAATTGGATTCGCGAAACCAATCCCTATACGATCCTTAGCCTGTGCACGTGAATCCGATACGATCCCAATCCGTTTGCAATCGGATTACACTCGTCCATGTGCACGCAGTGATTTTGTCCAATAGAAAGTGAATTGGAGATGGGAGTTGATGGAGCCGGAAGCGCGATCATGGTCACTTCCTATTTGGAACATGGCGGCTATTGGGTTAGCTATGTCCATTTAAATACAGCGTATAGTCTATGTTTGCAACTAGCCTCATGTCAATCACAGCAGAAGGACCATCACTTCAACTTGTCAATTTCTTCATCGTTTCAAGTGTTTAAGCCTTTCCGCATTCTAAGTGGACTATAGCGAACCCAAACCCAACTCTGAAAAATGCACCATTCAATATTTACATGGCTGGCTCTCACTTCAGCCGTGGCAATATTACTTGGCGAGACTCTAACTGCACAGAGTTTGACTTTTATAAAGTGTTAATTACAGCTCACTTACTTGTTTTTCTTGATTGAATTAATTAGTTTACAATTAAAAGCCATTAAAAGTGAATTAAACCACTAAATGCTGGGGATCAATCTTCAAGACGGATGGAACTGTGAATAAAGGAAACACTGCACTTGAATTGAATTAGGTAAGCATAGTTCGATAAAGCGAAGAAAATTTAAAGACTTTTTCGATATAGCCTTTAGCGTGTCCTTGGTGTCACTTCTATAAAACAAAGCTAAAAGTCAGTTGCTAATGATCCTGGTGAAATACAGAGGATAATTTCCCTACAGGGATAAATAAAGGATAATTACAAAAAAAAAAAAAATAATAATAATAATAATAATAATAATGATGGTGTAGTTAACGTCAACCATTACAGATGTTTCAATAGCTTAAAAAAATAGCTGGAAAAAATATGTTTTCTCACTGTGAGCAGCTTGCCTCTCCATAGAACTGACCTGTAACTTGTCATCTGCTTGACTTCATGGGTAAAGATCAGTTTAAAGTAATAATGTGGAACAATCCAGGCAAAGCAGTAACATCTCCATGGAGACAAGCAGGTAGCAGACCATCCTCCAGAAATTTTTTTATTTGGTGGACACTGGTAAAACCCTTTTTTCAATTTATTTTTTATTTTTTTAACAATTATCATTTCTATATGATAAAATGCAAACAGCTCAGATATAGTTTGTTTAAAATTAGTTTTTTTTTAACAGATTGGTTGATCATTTGGCAACTTGTTTGAGGCGGTTTCGCTCCTATATTTTTTCTATTCAACGACCATGGACTGACAAACAAAAATCTGCTTTTCCATTTACAGGGTGAAACAAAGTTAACACATACAGTCCGTAGCAGCGCTGCTTTGATGTGTTCTCCATCTCTCTCTTCCTCTCTCACACTCCTCCTTCTTTCATTCTCTCCGCTGTCCGCATCGCCATGACAACCCAGTGCAGAGATGCTGATGGCTTTCCCAGATCTTTTATTTATTTATCCTTCTACATTACTCTTTCATACCAGCACCAGCAACACGCATGCAGATGTTCACTTCCAAGCCACGTGCCTGTAACCCCAGCCAGACCTCCCCCTCCTGAGACGCTTCCTTCTTCAGTGCTCCACAACTCCACGGAAATCTGCTAAGAAGATTTCCCTGTAGGTTGGGTTTGCTCGAAAATACAACATTGTAAGATTCGCTTAAGTTTCAAATTGAGATAAAGAGCAAGTTGGATTGTATGATAGAATTTACGTTTGAACTGTCAAAATGCAGATGTTTTGACCTGGTTTATGGTTACTATCTCTATTAAAACTGAGTCTATCCAAATGAAAGCAAAAGTGGCACAAAGTTTTAAGTGGAACTAAACATTAAATTAACCTTTTTTGCTACTAAGGCGGCATCCCATTTCTCTGTCTTACCCCTTCTTCTTACTTCTATCCCTTGGTTTTGCGTGTTCATGTGAGGGAAAGCGGTGTCCCGATTCTAATTTTGATCAAGGGCTAGGGCCACGACCGAGGGCTACATACCCCTTGAAACGAAGTAAGCTCTCGATCAGACTTGAAACAAAGGGGTACGCCTACAAGCTCAGGCAGATTTTGGGATCAGGATGGCACCGTCACATCGACCAGCCAAGGAGTCTCATAAATGTATTTTCAGCAGTTCTAATTATCGATGAACAGTTTAGCAGGTTTACAATTATGACACTTATGTTCTACGTTACTTTTAGTGAACTGTTGTTGTGGTTTTAATTGTAGTGAGGTCTGTTTAGCCGACATTATCGTTTTCATCAAACTTTCATGTATAAACAAGCTAGTTTTTTTGTCGAGCTGAGGTACCCGATAATCCTTGACATTTGTTTACGTTTGTTTGCGTCAACTGTTGTCGCCTCTGTAGACGTAGCAGCCAGGTAGAGGCAAAGGATGATGACGCAAACAGTAATCGAGTGGTGTCCCATTTATTAGGGGAACATTCGTACCCCGAGCCCTCTCAGCTCGGTATCGAGGGGCAAGACAAAGACGTAGATAAAGAAGTAGGGGAAGGGGTAAGACAGAGTAATGGGACGCAGCCTAAACTGGGTATATGGTTTGTACTTTTGTATGGTGCCTAATGTTTTAAAAGCAGTTTAAAGCAAACTAGGTACCTTTTCGAAACTTTTCAAAAACTGCATTATGTGCTGCCACTGCAATTTCAAGTACTACGTGACATAACTCAGGACTGCGCAGATTAAAACATGATGTTTCTGATTACAAACACACTGCACATCTCTCACGCTCCCATTATCTCCAGGTTAGTAGCTCTACTTTAAATGTGGTTATGGGAGGAGTTTAGGTGTTTAGTAGTAAATTTGACCATTTACTTGGCAAAAAGTAGCGCCATTATCCAAACACAATGCGTAATAGTTGCCAGATGAAAGGACTTACAACCATAAGATTAATGTGACAATTTGGTGACACAATCCCTGACAAATAATGATACCATTCAACATTTGTGTATTTTCAATTTCCAGATATTTCTTTCAAGAACAGTGAGTCACCCATAGAGTTACAAAGCCTCTTGCCCTCCATCTGAACATCTGAACATCCATCATGACATCAACAACTGTAGAAGGACGTCAACGCAACCATTAGTCATTCCCAATAACAATAGAAAAAATTGAAAAATCTGATGAGCTGCTGAGTCAGAAATATATTTATGAAAACAAAAAGTCTGAATACTTTTCAATGAAAGCCGAGTGTAGTACCTATCATCTTAAAATTTCCACTTGTTTAACGTTAGGCAAACTGAAAGTTTTCTGAGATTCTGATCTATAATGAACCAGTGTTGTTACGATACTAAAATTTCAAACTTGAGTTCGATACTAAGGAATAGACTAAGTATTCAATATCGATACCACAATAACTTAAAACTCTCTTTCTTTAGACAATAGAATGTGATTTTCAACATTTAATTATGGGATTTTGTTTTATATTCCTATATGGTCTTATATCTGTGTAACCTCTCAATGGTCCAGGTAGGTTCCATAGTGGTCCATGGGCGTATAATAGTCTATGTGCTCTTATACTTGTTCTGGTACAGCTCAAGATCATTCTAAAACTATTCAGGAAAGGTTCATTTCTGTCCTGTGAATGTGAATTTGTTAGTATTGATACCTGCTCAAATGAGTATCTAGTTCCGATACGAGTTTTAGTACCAAGTAGTATTCGATTTTCAATACTTTTGCCAACCCCATACTGAAATAAGATAACAAATTGTGCTCTTTATTTATTTATTCATCTTCCTGTCAAAATGGAGAATGGAAAATTTGCTCTATTCATGTACTGTTGACTTGGTTTATGACGCCATCGTGCTCATTAGCAGAAGCTGCAATCTGACCTAAAAACATAACTGCATACACTAAACACAAGAGCGCAGTACATCCAGGCTGTTATGGGAGTGAAGAGGTTTCTGTGCTTAAGAATAATGTAGACCTGCGCGTTTGTCATACAAAAACGGGGTTACAAAGCATCCCAAATAAGCATACTGTACTAGCTTGGCTGGTAAGATACGTTTGAGAAAATGCAAGATCAAATACAAAGCTATGTTTTAATGTGCAAGGTAAGATGAGCGGTGTAGAAAACTAACTACAAAGATAGATCTGGTAATGAATAATAAGCATGCAAGTTTCTGTGGGGGGCTACTTTCAATCAATATTCAAATGTGTATTTAAGACACAATGGAGGGATAAATCATAGTTTTTTTATATATATATTTGGAATTGAATGGCCAATTTAGAGTACTTAGAGTAAAAAATAATATATTTCTGGGAGGAAAATATTAACATATTTGTAAAATTAGCCATGAATGAACAATGACAATTACTTTTTACAACTATATACAGTATAGATCAGGATTGTGTCGTCACATCTCCAAGAATTTTCAGTTAAATGTTATGTTTAACTATTTTACTTTTAGCATTCATTCAAGTATTCTGACACTATTGATACTTTGCAGCCGGTGTCATCAACATTCCCTGGGATGTGATGCTAACTGTAGGCATGCTCTGTCTGAAGCTCTGTTAGACTTTAATCTGTGCTTCGCTGTAACACAATCTGACCAGGAAAAGATGATTTAGACTGAACTACAACTACAGGTGAGGTCATTTTGTGCTGTTAAACAAGTCTCACACACATAAAATTACAGTTTTTCAATTAGTCAATCTCATCTTTTTGTTGAAAATCAAACTCCTAAGCCGGACCATCAATCACTTGTATTGATAACAGGCTCCTGAAAATTAGTTATTTGATAGTGTTTGCTAATTTTTGCCACCATAGTAACTACTGAACATTCTACCATAGATATACACATGGACAAAATTGTTGATACCCTTCGGTTAATGAATGAAAAACTCACAATGGTTGATTCTGACAAAAGTATTAATGAATAAAAATTCTATGAAATTTAACCAATGAAAGTCATACATTGCTTTTCAACCATGCTTCAACAGAATTATTTAAAAAAAAAATACCTCATGAAACAGGCCTGGACAAAAATGATGGTACCCCTAGAAAAGACTGAAAATAATGTGACTAAAGGGACATGTTAATCCAATTTTTTTATATAATTGAAACATGGTTGAAAAGCAATGTCTGACTTTCAGTGGTTAAATTCAATAGAATTTTTATTTTGTCAGATTTTGTATTTTTATTTTATTTTGTCAGATTCAAGTTATTTATGTGATCATTGTTTTTTCTTTCATTAACTGACGGGTATCAACAATTTTGTCCATGTGTGTTACAGGCACCCCCAGCAGGATGTCACTGCACTACCGGCAGTATCGGCAGCATATTGGGTTGTTCCATGGCTTTTTTTGTTTACTAACACTGTATTTGCTAATGTATCTTTATGGACATCATAGAAATCTTTGATCCCGAGCTCTACTGGCACCAAATGTGTATATTATTTTTGTAATCATAATAAGCTAGCTGTAAACCTAAACTCTTACCCAGGCACCATTGGAAGCTAAAGGTCATCTAAAGTGACTACCCCAGGGTCTTAGGGACCCACTGTCCACCACCAGCTCCTTCACAAATACATCAGTGACCTGTCATTATTGTCACTCCATTGAAGTCGCGTCTTGATGAGTGACACTGGTCTCATGGCTCAATCAATATCAGCTACGTTTTTCAATCATTCCTTTCTTTGTGGCTATTTTATAACCATTGGCGAGAATAAATCCACTCTCCACGGGCTCTCCGTTTTGCCGACTGGCCATGACATCACGCGCCGCTACACATCATGCCTGGGGATCAATACGGAGTCACGCTAGTCCATGTCAAATGCTATGAGAATGAGTAGAAGAATTTAGTAGCGCAGGAGCTCGCAGAGTACCACGCGATTTGAAATACGCACTACATAGTTCATGATACCGCTATATAATAGATTTATTCAACTTGTGTGATAATATGAAAGATCATTATTTTTAAAGAAAGATAAATATATTTTTATGTCCACATTTCTTTGTTTAAAAGTCCTATATAACGCAAAATTGACTGTTGTGAGCTTTAAGCCATGTTATAATGTTGTTACCTCATCAAAAACATACCAGGGGTTGTGTTTTGTTTCATTCACACATGTTTGAATAATCCTTTATTATCAGTCTGTCTACATCTCCAAAGCTCAAAATGCTCTGCTCCACCTTTTCATGTCATCAAGTGGTAGTTTTCAAGTTAACAGCTCCTTTTACCTTTAGTTCAGTAGAGACTGGAAATTCCAGGGCTTAAATTATCCAAATGATTCAAGTTAATGCATGGAGATTAAAAACACAGTGAAGCACACTTTATAGGGGGCCACAGCAGAAAGAAGAAGGTGTGGAGTGAGATAACTAAAGTGTTAACTAAGCGACTAGCAGGTTATATCTTTAGTTTTTCTTTAGGATTTCTTTAGCCTACAGCCCTAAAACTGAGACTATGCCTGGAACTAAACCAGCACTAGAAACAAGACCAGACCAAGTCTACATCAGGACTGAACCAGGATCAGACAAAGACTGAATCAGTACTGTTCTTGCTCATTCAAACATATAACTCTTGAAATATTCAATGCATTTAAAGCACATGAATAAACAATAGTAAGCAATACATTGGTAATGCAATGTTTATTTTTTAGCAAATCAAAGCATTTAACATATTCACAAGGAAATGTTGTTTTCATCAAAATGGTTCTAAATGCCAAGGAGATAATCCATGTCTGAAAGATGGAAAATATGGACTTTACTATAGCAATAAACACATTTAAAGGTTTAAGTTAAGGTTTATGATTTATGGTTTAAGTATTCAAAAATACTTGTTACTTACTACCTTTCCTTCTTTCCTTCCTTGAACCCTGTTGATAGACCATCGTAGAATGGACATCCATCAGAACTTTTTTTTTGCTATAATCTATATCAAATTTAAGGGATGAAGACTTTAATAGTCAAAACTGTATTACATAAAGTTTCATTTTACACAATTGTAATGCTACCAAAACTACCAGCACCAGTATTCAATATTTTGTCATACCGCTAGAATTCACTGCTAAAAAGCCCAAAAAACAAAGCAGAAATTGTTCAAAACTCAACTACATTTAAGACTAAGTCGACAGTGCATAATTCAGTTTCATGCAGCTATTCTTGAGTGGAGAGGGAGAGGGAGCGGAGGGGGCCGATAGAGAGAATCCTGCATCTCCACTGCACCAAGCATCCTCCAGTCACAAAGACAATGGAGGAGGAGAAGACTGGAGCAAAACAGCAAAGTTAGCTTGTTTAGACAGTAATAGGACAATGAAAAATGCTACAAACTTTCTTTTTGACAAAGTTTGCAAGCAGAACATCCACCTGTTCTGTGGAATGAAGGTATAGCTGTACACCTGTATCTAGGTCAGCCAAAGGAAGCTAACATAAAGCTAACTCAGGGTAAATACAAGGTTGGTAGGTATGCAAATCTGGCAAACAAAATCTTGCTTTTTCTTCTAGCCAGAAACCAAGATGCAGGGTAAGGGTCGGTTGGATTCGGGAAGGCCATCTGGCATAAAACCTTTGTCAAACGATTGTATTAATAGAGGGTCTGGACACAATAATATCTAAAGCTAGAAATAAAGCAGAACAAAATGTACCAGATTGCTGTTTTTATTGCCGTCTTTATCCAAGGATCCTGTGTTAAGTAGTAGCAAAAGTAGCAAAAATTTGCATTATTATTTTCATTATTTATTATATCTAGGAACAAATTGAGCCTCCAAAGGTTCACTACCTGCTTGTTTTCATGGAGATGTTATTTAGATGTTTTTCTATTGCTCAAAATACCTTGAAAATCATGCCTCTCCATAGATCTAACCCGTAACTTGGCCTGATGGCATCGACTTCTCGTCTCTAAGGAGATAAATAAGTTTAATGCCATATTTGGATCTTCACACACTTAGCCTTATCCTGAAACAAACATTTGATTTCAGTTTGAGTGACAAAGCAGGTCTGGGGAGATGGGCTGATAAGAGAAAACAAAACACAATGTTCTTGTACAACATCATCAACACGACACATTACCATGGCAACAACAGCTGCCAAAACAGCACTCCTACACTTCTTCTACAGGGCCAATCGGCGCACCTCTGGCACTACTGGGACAGGACTGACAAAAAGGGAGAGGGGAGGCTCAGGCTTAGGGCTAATTTTATGGCTGATGTTTCATATACTGCAGTAGCTGTGGTTAAATGTGTTCATAGCAAAGAGTAACTATTGATAAGAATGTCCTAAATGTATCATCAAGCCTTAAAGGGCATGTGCCTAGCTTGTAGGGTTGTAAAAAATATTAAAAAATCAGATACTAATCAATACTAAAACTAGTATCGAAACCAGATACTCAGCTGAGCAAGTATCTGAAAAAGTCATCAACAGGACAGAAATGAACCTTTCCTGAATAGTTTTAGAATGACTTTGAGCTGTATCAGAACAAGTATAAAACCACAAGTATAAAACCACTGAGGGATTACACAGATATAAGGCCACGTGGGAGTATAAAAGAAAGTACTATTATTTATTGTTGAAAGTCACATTATATTCTCCGAGATTTAGCCATAGTTTCGAGTAGATGAGGAGGCCAGTGCGCATGTGCGGAGTCACAGCTTATTTCGCTCTCAGCTCTCGGGACTCAAACATGAAACGCAAAGCTGTAAATTATGGATAAATCTCGGATTACAGGCCAGTTTTGACTCAAATGAAAGTGTAGACTAAGACATTGAGCTTCTATGATTTTAAAGTTTGTGTTATTTGGAGACCGCAAATATATGCCCCGAGAACTCACATTACGGATATCGCTAATCTAAAACATCTCCGGAAGTGCTCCATATGACACCAAAGTGCTATGGGTGAGTAAAACAACTTGTTTGATTACCGAAATAAGGCTCAGATTGTAAAAAACGTTAATTCTCCTTTAATATTGAAACGTTTCAAGTATTGAAAGTCTGAAATGTTAGCCAACAACAATAATAAACTCCTACAAACTAACTTCTTTTTAAAGTTTAGATTCATCCACCAGTTGCCCATTTCACTCATAAGTGACCACAGATTCTTATTACATACTATGGCTGGTAAAGGTACGTTTTTTTTATCATTTTAAACTCATTTTAAACTTCCTTCCACTTTGCTTTATAATCCTCATTACACCAATAAAGAAGTGGAACCAAATGAGCAGCACAGAAATAATATCTTAAACAGGGAAGAGCCATCCCTCCTTTCTCTTTTCTTAATTGCATTGTCTTTTTAAAGTTTAGAATGTAGCACCCTTTACTTCATACAATATATTTCATTAGCAGTTATTTGCGGAAACAGGATTGAATGATAGGCCTGTTGTTATTAATTATTATGAAAGCCATTTTGGATGATGAGAACATTAAGGAAGCAACTGCCAGGGATAAACAGCTTTCATCCAACCAAAGACATTATTGGATGCAAACCACGTGGAAACAAATGCCTGTCCTGATTCAACATCACAATGCGAGAATGCAGCGGTGGTAACAGGTAATTCTGAAACACTTATGGTTCAAATCAGGTAAAGGCTCTTAAGTTGTTTTTCTATTTAGTCTCTAATATCTTTAATCTCGAATGAATGTCACTGAAAAATATTTTGCTGTTATAAAAAATTTCTCTCTCCACTCTCCACACCACTTTCACATGTCAAATATAAGTTATGGAACACTGTACATTATATTTACACAGTCAAAAATCCTATATTAGGCTACGTACATTCAGACTGCAGCCTGAAGTGACCCAAATCCAATTTTTTCACCTCTATGCGACCTGTATCTGATCGTTTAATGACAGTCTGAACAACACAAATCCAGTTTTTTCAAATACGACCAAAGCCATTGGGATCTGTGGTCCTAAAACTGATACCTATCCAATCTTTTGGCATGCGACTTCAGTCTGAACAGCCAGGTCGCATTCATCTGACCATCAACAAGCGAGAGTGGTACAAGTAGGCGCTCACGAATGTACACAAACGTTCTTCTCGTCATACGAAAATTGTGTATGAAGTCCATGTCAGTGAAGCAGCAAAGCATACAGCAATCCCACCACTCTCAGCACCAACACGTTCCTTTCTACGGACGTTGCTGCCACTGCCCCACAAAACGCAATGGCCAAAAACCTTGTCCTTCTCAATCTCATCCTTTAAAGAAATAAGTTGTTAATGTTCTGGCTCTGGTACGACAGCAACTATAAAATCGCCAGGCGCTCAATGCTGGCGTCCATGTTTAGGCAACTTTCGTAGAATGCTTGCTGCCTGTGACATTGTTGTGTCCTCCAAGACGCATGCGGGACATTTTTGGGGCGTTTAAAGTTCACACTGGAGTTCACATACAAGTCGCATTAAATTGGAAATGTGAACGACCTCGCAAAAAAATCGGATTTCACAAAAAAATCCGAATTGAGCTTTAAGCCCTGCAGTCTGAATGTAGCCATAGTGTGATTTTCAACATTAAATCCGAGTACTTTTTTGTATCACTATGTGGCCTTATATCTGTGTAATCTCTCCATTGTCCAGGTTGGTTCCATAGTGGTCCATGGGCGTATACTAGTCTATGTGCTTTTATACTTGATACAGCTCAAAATCATTCTAAAGCTTTCAGGAAAGGTTCATTTCTGTCTTGTGAATGGGACTTTTTTAGTATCCATACCTGCCCAAATAAGTATCTCGTTCCAATACTAGTTTTAGCGTCTATTAGGATTTCAATACAATTTCAATTTCAATACTTTACTCTAGAATATCCATGAAATTCAACCTAGCGCTAATTTTAGTTCAACACTTCCAGTCTATACGGCGCTGTCATCTAAAATGAGCCATATCTCCTGTCCCGCTCAGCTGTACAATGCATGAATATTCAGAACAACGGCACCATGAGTCACACCGTACAACAGAAAACCATCCTTTATGAAGAAACATTGAACAGATTTCTGTGGGTCAGATTAACCTTGTGGCCCAGAGCAGCAGCCTCCACCAGCTTCCCTCTTTAACCTTTGACCTTTTCCGACTCATCAGCATGATCTGGGTCCCGATCTGTGCAGAACTCTGTGATGACTACCTCCCGGCGTGGTATGAATCCCAATATGGCTTTAGACTGTGGAACCTTTCAGCTGTATGGGAGCAAAGCAGGGTAGTGAATAGAGTACTGTAGAGTAGAAAGAAGACCACAATGCTTTTCCTCGGAGGCAATTCATTTTAGCCGATAAAGATGCCAAAAATGTTAAACAAACAAATAAAAAATGTATAAATAAATAAATAACAAGTAAATAAAAGAAAAATGATTGATGATTTACAGTGGGACTAAACTCTTAAACTCCACAACCACATTTCAAATAAACTGGGCAGTGCCTGGAGGACTAAAGACGAGAGTGAGAGAGGAGGCATGCCTTGAAGTTGGAAAAGCGCTATATAAAAATGTGACTGTTTACCATTTTGACCATATACTGGGATGTAATAAGAGCAGTCTTTCGTGATGTCACCAACTACTTGAAATTGTAGAGGCCACTGGAGCCAGCCCATACTTACAGCTCTGGAAAAAAATAAGAGACCACTGCATTTTTTTCAGCATCTCTACATGTATTACAGCCATTCCATTCCAGCGTCTGTTGAATTCCAACACAAACACAAAGCTGAGCTACTTCAGTTCTTGCACCAGGAGTGGAATAAAGTCACCCAAGAACAATGTGAAAGACTTGTGGAGAGCATGCCAAGACGCATGAAAGCTGTGATTAAAAATAATGGTTATAGAATGGAATGGAAACGTTTATTTGTCATTGTAAACAACGAGATGAGATTGAAATGGACGGGTCCATGGACCTTAAAGCAGCTGACATGTGGGGCCCTAACGTCCCGCCTCTCTCCTCAGCGACATAAACAGAATAGAAAATGCAGATACAATCACAGTGGTCACAAACACATATGACGTAATACAGTGGAACGGTAAACATTGAGGTCTTTTTTTGCTTGGAAATACAATTACGGTTAATTATTGCACCAAATATTGATTTCTGAACTCTTCTTAAGTGTAAACATTAGTATTATATTGTTTTAAAATGAATTTGATCTTGTTTCTTTGCATTGTTTGAGGTCTGAAAACATGTATCTTTTTTGTTATTTTGAACATTTGTAATTTTTTGCAAATAAATGCTCTAAGCGATATTTTTATTTGGAATTTGGGGGAAATGTTGTCAGTAGTTTATAGTCTCAAACAAAAATGTTCCTTTTGCCCAAACACATACCTATAAGTAGTAAAATGAGAAAAACTGATCATTTTGCAGTGGTCTCTTATTTTTTTTCCAGAGAAGATAGATATAGGTGTTTTTGACCAGAAAGTTGCACATTTATATCGTTTGCACTAAAATGCCCAAAAAAACAACAGCTCAGTAGTAAAAATAAACAGCTTTTGGTGGTTTTAGTTCTCTCAAACTGCTGATAACATTTAAAAATTTGTTTGGAGCTCCACTGTGTTTTTAAACTCCATACACCTTCAATAGAACCATTTGGATAATTTCAGCCAATTTCTACTGAATCAAAGGTAGAATACGGAATGATTGCTACATCTCAAAATGCTTTGTCCCACTTCGCATTTAGTCATTTTCAGACTAATTAACAAACAAAACACAACTACAAATATAGCTGCAAGCAGCAATGTGGGGCCAAGCACCAAAGGTGCATGTAGGCCTCAGCATGTATTATCGTTTTGTCATGACAGCCAAACAAACGCTACGTTATAAGCAGAAATGTCCTTCACATTTTGTCCTGTTGGTGGCGCTAGAGACCCTATCAGGGTCTGACAGGGTCTAAAAGAGTCTGACAGGGTCTAACAGGGTCTGACAGGGTCTGACAGGGTCTAACAGAGTCTAACAGAGTCTGACAGGGTCTAACAGGGTCTAACAGAGTCTGACAGGGTCTAACAGGGTTTAACAGGGTCTAACAGTCTGACAGGGTCTAACAAGGTTTAACAGATCAAAGGTACATTTCTGCGTTGCCTAGCAATGCGGAAAATTCCTGAAAATTCCTGCAACTTTGACCTGCTGGTGGCACTAGACGATTGGGGGTGGAGGCCTATAAATTGCTGTGGGTAATGAGGAAACTGGCTGGAATGTGCATGCAAAATTTCACAACTTTTTACCAGACGGTTCTAGGGGTTGACATAGACTCCCATGGTCAGAGGAATAATGTATAAAATAATAAGAAGAAGAATCAGTAGAAACACTATGGTGCCTACCACCTTCGGTGCTTGGCCCCAATTATATTTTTGGTGAGGTAAGAACATTTCAACACGGCTTAAACCTCACAAGAGTCAATTTAATAAATACAAGTTAATATAGGACATCAAATTAGTGGATGAGTTGTACAAGTTCTAAGTCAAACACATTCTATTCAACAACACCAAATTGTGAATGAGCCTTTAAGTTCACTGACTCCACTACGCTTCAACTTCCATTTTAAACACAACCATCTCACAGTGAGCCAACCATTTTATAGCGATATAATCTTACCCCAGACACTTCCTATCAGCAGTAATCTGAGCTACACCTGACTTTATAGGCTCCACTTACCATTAGGATAATAGCATTCTAAACAGCACTTTTTCAGGAAGAGGTCAATGCCTAAAACACACAATCCTGGCGAGCATACTCAGACACACCCACACGCAGTTACACACACATACATGAAAGTGGGGGCTATTAGTTCCGGATCATTTTGCAGTGCAGCCAGTAAACAGCGGGCTCAGGGATAAACACAGAACTGCTCCCATAATGCACATACATCCAAAAACCAACAACAACAGCCTTAAGGTTCCCCATGTACACGTTTACACAGTTCAGAGTGAGTGAGTTCGGCCTAATTTCAAGTTGTTTAAAGGGCCCCATATTACACTATTTTATGATCTATGTTATAATGTTGTTTCCTCATGAGAAACAGACCTGGAGTTGTGTTTTGTTTCATTCACATATTTAATACACAAATCCTGCATATTTAGGCTTCTTCTCTCAAACTGAAAACACTCTGTTCCAATTTGTGATGTCATGTGGTAATACAGGGAGTGCTCCACTGTGTTTTTAAGATCCATACACCTTCGGTAAATGGTCACATTTTTATACAGCGCTTTCCACCTTCAAGGCACTCAAAGCGCTTTACAACAAGAAACCACTCCCCCAGTCACACACCAGTATACGCAGACACCGGGGGCGAGGTGGGTTAAGTGTCTTGCCCAAGGAAACAGCAGCAATCATCTGTGAGAGCTGGAATCGTACCGCCAGCCTGGGTCAGTGTCTGGGTCAGTGGATCTGACCGCTCAACCAATGGGATTCAACCTGTCAACCTTTGGACGCTCTACCGACTGAGCTACTACTAGAACCATTTGGAAAATTACCAATCTCTACTAAATTAAAGTTAAAAGGTAGCTGTTGATTTCAAAACTACCTCATGACATCACAAGGTGGAACAGAGCATTTTGATCTTTGGAGATATAGACATACTAAAAATACAGATACTCAAACATGCATGACTGAAACAAAACCAACTCCAGGTAACATTCTAAGATGGCTAAAAGATCACAAAAGTCAATTTTGGGTAGTATGGGACCTTTAAATACAGTGTAATGAAAGATGTTCAAAAGTTCCAGCCAAAACAGCAACTGAAAGTGTTATGATTGGGTTGAATGTGTGGTTATAGCGAATAGCTTGTTTGAATAGGCACTGATAGCAAGCATCGCAACGAAAAACACTTTTTCTTGTACTGATTTTCACTGTGACAGGAAGACATTTTATATCACTGAATCTGAATTATAATGCAATACTGGAAGCAGAGGCAAGTTGTTTCAGATAAGAATTGGTGGTTGCTTAGAGTAAATAAAATAATGATTAATGCAGGTAGTTCATTTCTTAGGTTGGAATGTTCCAGGGTATGGCATTAAACAAGCCAGCCAGTTAAAGCAACACTGCAATTATTTAGAGACAAAACAGAAAGTTAAAACTCCACTCTCTATTGGCAAATTCTTCAAGGAAATAGATACCTTTTATGACTTACTATGGAATATTGAAACTCAAGGAAGTGTGTAGAATCCCTCAGTCGTTCAGGTAGAATCCATGGCAAAAGGTGAAATTCAATTTGTCAACTGGACAAAAGTTTATTTGGTTGAATATGTTTTGCAGCTCATCTAAGCTGCTTCTTCAGTTTGACCAGAACTGAAGAAGCAGCTTGGAGCTGCAAAACGACCAAATAAATGTCCTAGTTGGGCTTTATATTTGATGTAAAAAGACTATTCACTGATTAATGTAGACCAGCCATGTCCAAACTCTGGCCCGTGGGCCAAATGCGGCCCTCAGACAAATTTTAAATTTAATTTTTTAATTTTTTAATATGTATTGTGTGGTTTTGAGGATCTTAGCATGAATAAAGGACTGATAGCTCATTCTAATGTGTTAAACATGCAGATATTTCAATTATTGACAGTTCTGTGCACCAGTCTATGGCCCTCGATCGGCCCTCTGCTTCGTCTGTGTTTAGATATGTGGCCCTTGATGAAAAAAGTTTGGACACCCCTGATGTAGACCAAGGATGTCTCATAATGATTGAACTTCTATTCATATAAAACTGTTCATTGGTTACTTGCAGGACAAATAATAATTATGCAACACAATTATTATATTATAAAACTGTTTGTTGAGGAAAACTGCCAGTCCCTACATTGGTATCAGAACACATCAGGTATTGGTATTGATATTGGTATCAGAGATGAAAAATCTGGATCGATGCATCTCTAGTAAGAGTCAGGTCTGTGGAGACGCAAGCCCACTCAGAGTAAGGACATATCTTTTTCTTCATAATACCTTTAACACAAACAAAAGCTTTCATATTTACTTGCTAGCCTCTTATCAACATCCATTCTTTACCAAAACAACACTAGGACATAGGAACCCATTGCAAACGAATTCCTCTAGTCACAGAAACCCTTCTGGTACTGCTCTGGGGTGTTCTCAATCCTCCCACACGTTATAAAAACACATCCAAAAATAAAGTTCTCATTTCCATCACACATCATTGTACGTCAGAGGGAGAGAGCTGAGAGAGAGAGAGAGCTTGAGCAGCCCGCCCGCCACGCAGCCATAACCCCCCGATCTGCCGCTAATAAGAGTCGGGCCAAATATAATGAGTCACCCGCTTGAATACACGGACACATAGGTGCGCTGCGCTCTAACAGAAAGTGTCAAATACAGCTATGCGGGCCTGAGAGAAGGTTGTCGGAGTGGAGACCTGCTCATGTGGAGGGGCAAAAGAGGAGATCAAGTCTGTGATGGAAAGGATAGGGAGGTGTTAGCATAATAAGCGGAAGGAAATTAGAGAATACAATTTTCAAATAATAATCTCTCACAAGCAATTACATTCTTATATTTAAGATAAGATAAGACTTTATTGATCTCACGCAGGAGAAATTTACTTGCCACAGTAGCTCCGGGCAGGGACAGTTTGAACAAGAAAGAAAAGTGCATGCAGGCAAGAACAGAATAAAATAAGAAATAATAAAATAAGTTAGCAATAAGTTTAGCAATATAACGATTCAATAAAATACATATACTTGAGTAACTATGTAATGATTTCTAAGAATGTAGACCAGGGGTCGGCAACCTTTACCACTCAAAGAGCCATTTGGACCCGTTTCACACCGTAAAGAAAACACTGGGAGCCACAAAACCCTTTTGAAATTTAAAATGAAATAACACTGCATATAACAGGTTTTTAACCTTTGTGCCATAGAATTACATTTTGAAAATGAATGAACTAAAATAAAATACATTTTAATTAAATACAGTGGTCCCTCGCTGTTTCGCAGATTTTTTTTTTATAGTGTATCAATACGCATTGTGTTCTGCATCCTGATTGGCTAAGGGACTGCAGACCTTTGTCTTTGTCAGTCATTCTCCTCCGTGTCTCCTGTACAGTACAGAATGCGGCCAGTTTGCCAAATTTATTTAAATGTTTGATCACGAGCAGTGTGACTCTGAAGCAGTGACGGACTGAGCGGTCTGGCATTTTGGCGCATGCCAGAAGGGCTGCGGCCGTGCGTCTCACCTGGGGCCGGTCGCGCCGGTCATGCCCTGTCACGGATTTGACCACGATGAGCAGGTGCACGTGTCCGCGCGCACACTTCTCCGGGTGGCCAGTGAGCATCGGGAAGTACCGGCAGTGTCTCTGCAGAACGAACTGGTGGAACCTGGATTCCAGGCGGTGGAACCAGTCCTGAGAGCGCACGGATGCGTCCTCACTACTTCTGTGTTTGAATGAGAAGCAGTCCGAGCCGCACCAGGCTCCGCTTTCAGCCCTAGTGGGTCCTTCTCTGGAGCATGAGGAAGGATGCGAAGACCAGGGACAGACTCGGCAGACTCAGCGCATGGTGCAGAGCTGTAGAACCCCACCCCCCCGTTCCACGGTCTACGGGGCCACTTGTAGGTGTAAAATGTAGGGGTGGGTATTGGCAAAGAAGTCCAAGATTAAATTGGAATCACGATTCATATGCCACAATGCGATACTATCACGATGCATCACGATACTTGAATTATTGCGATGCATTGCAATATATTCAACATACTTCAGTGAAAATGTACCAAAAAAAAGAGGATAACTTAAATATCAGTGGCTGTGTATCTGGGTAGTGTCTTCAATTGATACATAACTCTGAGCAACTCAATTCATAACTGAATTTATTGAATAACAAAAACAAATAAACCAAACTAATAACCAAAAAAGTGCATAGGATTTTTTCTAAAACAAAAAATGATGTTCACACATTTGCCATTTTGAAAGTAGCTACCATCATAATAAACAATACCCTTTCACAAAGAAAAAAGTGCATAGGATTTATTTAAAAAAAACAAAAAACAACTAATCATTTATTTATTTATTTATTAATATTAAATATTACATTATTAAATATTAAATTATTAATTAATAAGAATCGATTTCTGGCATCAAGAATCGATGCAGTATATTGTGAAAGTTAGTATCGCGATGCATTGTCATGACGATTATTTTGCACACCCCTAGTGAAATGCCAGGGCCGATGATCCCAGCCCGTCACTGCTCTGAAGTGCTGTGTATCTTTGCAAGTTTTCTCCCCAACAAAACCCGCAACAGCGCAGCGGCACCTCGGTCAGAGGAACTGTGAAATACACGCATATTTATACACGCAATATAAAGCTGACTACTTCACGGATTTCGCCTATCGTGGGTTAATTTTACAACGTAACCCCCACGATAAATGAGGGACCACTGTACTGAGCTGCACGAGAGGGATCAAAGAGCCGCATGCGGCTCCGGAGCCGCGTGTTGACGACCCCTGATGTAGACAAATTGTAAGTAACTTCACCTCAAGATAAAATTCTCTGCATTTGACCAATCTTTCAAGGCAAGTACAGCGCTCAGGGACTCCAGATTTTGAGCTAAATACATGTTTTGGGTTAATGGAGGAAACCGCAGCGCCCAGAGGAAACTCACCCAAACACAGGGAGAAACATACAAACTCTGCACAGAAAGGCCCAGGCGACCCGCAATTTTCTTGTTGTGAAGCATGAGTCACCACTCAGCCACTGTGCCGCCAGAGTTATACTGAATTATAAGAACATATTGAAAGAAATCTACAAAAGAAGGAAAATTACCCTTGAAAATCTACTTAATTAAAATAATCGTATTTGTAATTATAGAGTATTTATAATTACAAAAGTATTAATTTTCCACCCCTGCTTTAAAGTAACACTGCCATACTGTATTTCTAGCCATTCTCCTCACTTGTGCAACAGTTGAAAATGGCTGGATCCATTGATTGAAGATAAATGTGCTCGGCGGGCTGCGCGGGCTTCTGTTGACCCGTTGGTGTTGTCACTGGAGCTTAGAGGCTTTCCAAACAACAGATCACACACAGAGGCAGAGGCTGAGGGAATACTCCGGAATGTGGAATGCTAACAAGCACAAACAGCCGCTAACAGCGCCTCCAAGCAGGTATGTACTGTATGCAACTATGTAAACCTCCATTCAAGATTTTAAATGCTTTGATTGTTGCAAACTTTTTTTTTCCCCTGGAAGAGTGTTAGTGCTTACAAACGAAATAAAGTTTATACAGCACACCACAGTCAGTTTTTCCCAAGACAGATTTTTAAGTAAGAGAACAGCGTACATTGATTGTAGTAATTGTTTTGGCTTGTTGTTGTTGTCCAATATAATAAACTAATGTCTGACAGTGGCAGTAATTGAAAAGACAATAGGCATAAGCCAACAACAGAAGGGAATAAATGGAGGCAAAGTTTGGTGGCTAAAGTCCAGCCCTGTCAGTGCATTCTGTCGTTGTGTTCTTGGGCAGGACACAACTAGTATTAAATGTCACAAACCCATTTTTTTCTTTCTTTTTTTTTTTTAATAAAATTTTCTTTAAAACCCCAGTGTGTAAGATTTGTGGCGCATAGGTGGATGGTGCTATTGCACTTTCTGTTTTAGCTACGCCAGACCTCGAGGTTTATTTATACAGCGCCGCTACTGTATAAATAAAACGCGGCCCCGTTTTTGTTTTTTTTTCCCCCCATGAAAACACGATCATGTACCATGACACTCTACACATCAAATGAAACCTTACAGTCTCCTCTTTTTGACTATGCAATTCATTTCCCTGCACAACAAACACTCCCTGAGCACATGGGGCTTTTATACGGAAAAGCACAAAACGAGGTTAGCTTACCTTAGAATGCTTTGCACAGGTCAAACTCTGTATTTCACCATAAACTTGCTCTCAATTTGTCCGTAAGGATCCAGCAAAGAAAATCCAGTAAAACAATTTAGTCCAAAACACGTGTTGGATCCATTACAACGTCTGATCCGGCAGCATGCTTGTGTTGTTTACCCAAAACCACGAGCCTTGCCGAAGGCAGAGCCCAAATGTCCTTCTGCGGCTCTCGTATTCAAAATGGCTGCCTCTGCATGGGGAAGATCCCCCTTTTATGTGACTATATCTAAGTCCAACAGAATACTTTGATTTCATGATGGAAGTGAAAAGGCTTGGAAAACAATGTATTTTTGAATGGGTATCTTCAATTTCAGTAATTAACGGGTAAAAATCTTACACACTGTCCCTTTAAAAAAAAGTTGTGTCAGCTTTACAGTTTTAATACATGTCTGTTAGATTAACAGTCTGAATAACTTGCAAAAATTCACAACATATCTAGGAGTGGTCTGTTTCTTTGTTTAAATGTGCTATTTTTTATTCTATTCTTTTTCCAGTGCATATAAATATGTAATATAAACAGATTTGGGCAATAATTTCCCTTATTTAATATACATTTCATGTGAATTAAAAAAGATGCAACACACAAATTCTGCATGTGTCATTAATAAACCTTTTGTTTGGATCCACTTGGCCACAGCCACTGTATGTTTAGACTATTTCCATTACAAAATGGCAAACAAGATTTGTGTTGAATCCAAAAGGCCGCATAGGTCTGCCAATCTAATATAAATCACACTTCAATCATTCTGAGATGCATTACGTATCCTTGCATTTCCATCACATTTACTACTTCAAGTAGATCTTTTATAGGAGACATCATTTTGACCACTGAAAAAACATTTGCTCCAAACAAGTTCAGCACTGGAAATTTTAGTTCAAATTCACAACTTGGAAAATATTATGACTGTAAATTATTCTCTAAAAACATTTTGCAGGAAAAGAACTACCTATAAATCACATGCTAGCAAGAAAGTCTACAAACTTTTTTCACTGAGGACCACATATTGAAACATTTTACAGACCCACCATATATTTACTAAAGTCACTTTCGGTCTGTATCACAATGCAATGATATTATGGTTATAGTTGTAGAAATACTTAAAGTTGCTGTTAAAATTAATGTATGATCAAATGGGCCATTTAAGCAGAAGGCTTGAGTGCCAATAAAAATTGGTCTGAGGACCGCTTTTGACCCCTGGGCCACAGTTTGGACACCCCTTGTCTATAGCCATAGCCTCTTACTTGTGTATATTGTTCTATGCCAGTTCCATAGAAACAAAACAAAAAACAAAACAAAAAACAGCCTTTACAATGTTCTATCTGTGACGGTCCAAATCACATGTCTTATACCAGGTTTTAAAAACATTTTGTCAAATTGTTCTCACTCAAAATCTTACACCCAATGTTTCCACTTCACATAAACTTTGAACACTGAAGATAGATTGAACATTGAACAGATAAGCAGTCCTTTTGTACGGACAGCCCAGTCCCCAGTCGGCCGCAGAGTGGAGGGGGACTGCGCTCCGTGTGTTGCTTAGGGACCCTTAACGCTGTAAATGGTTGTGAAAGGGCCGCGGTTTGTGTACAAGAGGCACATGCTGAAATCTCTTTTCACTCAAGGACACTCACGGAACACTTGGAGCAGACATTACATATTGTTGAGTCTGCCAGCCTCTCTGTCGGCTTCATGATAAAAGCGGCATTATAGGGCCCTTTTGCACTCCGCTCACCAGGTAAAGGGGAGATCAATTACTGTCAACACAGATGCTTTCAGATAGTTTGATTACTTCACAAAATGTCATAGACCTTTAATTACAGCATTGGCGAACAGATTAAGACGACATGTGAGGGAACGCACAGTAACACAAGGTCTTGAGCATATATACTGTAACAAATATGTAAAGACATGGAGCAAAATAAAGCTCTTCAACGGTCCAGATTCATATAAAAGTCTTACCTGGCCAGCCAAATGATATCTCTCTGTATTTCCTATACAGCGCGATACCATTTGGACACCCTCGCTCCACTCTCGCTCCTCCGGTTAAAAACGGACTCCGCGATTCTGATTCGTTCAAAGATGGTGACGTCAGTGCACCCACCTTTGCCCGCAAAGTCACTCTTAGGCAGCGGAAGTTCCTCCTCAGTTTTGAATCAAGATGGCGCAATCTCTGATTGGTTCACTTAGCTGTCTTGTCTACGCGCAACTGCAGCGCATTTTGGACCAAGCGTTACCAGACTCACTCGCTGGTACAGCGATGAGTCATGGATTCTTCCAGGCAAATAAAAGTCCAAAAATACTAACAAACATACTACTATATCCACATCCAACTAAAATATTCATGTTGCATCCTACATTGCCCTGTATTTTCAAGATTCACAGACCAAATATAAATATGTATGTATATGTATCAAATATAAACACTGACGCTATGATTCAGATTCAGAATCCACAACTCCAAACTTACATTTTCTGACAGACCAGCATCAAAAATATAACCTCTTTTATAAGTAAAATGCCATACACAGTTCTTGTAATACAAAAAAATACAGTATATTTAGATGATCAACAACTGTTTTAGCAAGGGACGCAAAGACCCCTTTTAATCGTACCGACTTCAACGCATTACTAGCACGAATGCATCAAGCTTTGTTCTTTCTATTAAGCTAGGACAGCTGGTTTCGTTGCCTATAAATCATTACATCGAACTGGCGAGTGCAGTCTACATGTGACAATGACTGAATTCTGACCAAGTTCTTCTTTTCCTTCACTTTGTACAGCGCTATATGCAAACGGCGACAACACAAAAGCAATCAAACGCCTTATAACTGCAGGCAGAGATATTGAATCTAAGATGCATCCTCCCGGTGGCAGCGAGAAGCAATATTCGGTAGACATGATGCAAGACGTGGTACGGCGTATGGAGAAAAATGATGAAAATCCAGAAAACAAAAATTGCATTAGCAACCACCTATAGCACAAACATCTATGTGTGCATCTCCAACAGTGGAAAATCTTGTATGGGAAAGGAGTGGGCAGCAGTATCTCCTGAGTTCATTATCTGATCGGCCAGTCTTTTTTTGAGCCTGCTGTGGTTTGGACAAATCGCTTGCCACATTTCACCGGGGAGCAGCGTATTATGTTCCAGCAAGAGACAATTAATGTCAACAACTGATGAGATCATCATGGAGCGACACGTAGCAGACACCACCCCAGTGAATCATCGAGAGAGATGGCCAAATACGATAGCCAGGTTTGGGAATCTGAAGGGGTAAGTGGCAGCTTGGCACAGTTTAGTTTAAATCAAAGGGTAGGGACATGGAGATGGGGTAATAGAATGGAAATGGTTTGAGAAATTATAATTTAGAGACTAGGTATTGACCATAGTTTACCATTCTCTATTCATAGCATAATTTTAGGGATTCACGATACAATAAAAGGTATCGGCGCCAATATAGAACATTTTATGGATCAGATATCGGTTCAGTTGAAGTTGGTTCTGTCAATATCCCATTTTGGTTTATAAATTTGTGAAATAAGCAGATTTACTGGACAAACCCCTGAGCCAAAGCATCAACATCAGTACTGGAACAAAAAAGCTGGATTTAATTTCTCATTCAAATCCATATGATATAACAGGACTTTTTTTTGTGTGTACACAAAGTTCACAAAAATGTTTAAACAACAAGCTGAGTGTACTGTATTTGTGTCTGTGTCGTCCTGTGTTGTTGCGCTGTACGTCAAACGAGCTCTGTGTGTGTGAAAATGAATTTCCCCTTGGGGACAATAAAGTCTAAAGTCAAAATTCTAAACACATTTATAAATAATTCAAGCTAATTTATCTCAGAAAAGCCCACTGGACATTTTTTAATGGATTTTCTGGCTATCCATAATGAGAAAGTAGTATGGTTGTCAACAATTAAAAACAATATTGTATGATGGAAAGTCATAATGTTACCAGGAAGTTGAAACCCATTCACTGGTCTACAAGCAAAATGCTTCCGGAACAAAAGTAGTGAAATTTTTCTTGTTTTAGGTCACTAATAAAGAAAAAGTAAGTCAGAAGTGTTGATTGGCTATAGTTTCCAAGATACAGTATTGGGTCAAAATAGGAAATTTATGCAAAATAAGGCAAAAACGGTAGTTTATCAGAAGGTACAGTGTGTCTACAAGCAACCAGTTCTATCTGAAAGCCTGTCTGCACATTCCAATACATTCATTTTAATATGTCTAGAGTTTTAACATCAAATATTTTTTTATTTCACATAAGAGAGATGCCTTGAAATTGTGTGCACCTGATGTCTTAAGATATTTCTTGTGTATTTTTTGGCAGATAAAGAAGTGCAAGTTAAATATTTTCAAAATATAAATATTATTTTTAAGCAAAAATGCCTAAATCTATTGTATAAACAGATGCGATTTTGATGTAAAACAATATCATTAAATATCTTGAATACATTAGCTAACCAGCACAGTTATCAATTGATTTTCAGTTCATCTTATCAGTATAAATGAGATTTAGCCACTTTTATCTCGGAAGCAGATCGAGTTCAAAAATTTGTAGACCAGTGAATTATTTGACTCCTCCGTGATTTAAAGAACTTAATGGACGGAGAACGTAGCCATAGTTTAAAACCTGAATGCCACTTTGAACCCTTTAGTTTCTCATCCCTGAGTTTGGTCTTACCGGCATCACCGCTCCTCACTTCAGTGCATAAAAGGATATGGGTTACATACGGCACGCAGACACCAGTTGCGAGGCCTCGTGGTTTGCTTTAGGCAGAAGAAGGCCACTGGTGCCAGGGCGGGGTAGGGCTGCTGCTCCTCCTCCTCCGATATACAGTCTGGATCTCGGATGGGCGCCCTTATCCGCACCCCTAATCTCGGTCCAGGCCCCGCCCCCGAATCCGTCTCTTCCATATCCCGATCTTCTTCCTGAATCTCCGAACTCCAATCTCCTACCTGATCCTTCTCCTCTTCCTCCTCCTCATCCTCCGCGACCTCATCGTGACCCCTACCCCCACCGCCGTCTCCGCCCGGGTCGAGGTCATCCGGGGCGGGGTGGTTGTTATGGTAATGGTGGGCGGGTATGGCCAGAATCACCTGGTCGGGAGGGGGCGACTCGGGCTCCGGGGCATCCTGGTCTTGTCCGGCGGGCTGCTGGACCCCTGCGTACTCAAAGCGCGCTCTCCCCTCGCCATCAGTCATGATAGAGCGTCAGGCCGAGCCACTCTGAAACACACAATATAACACACATGAGAATTTTGGTAGATTTGAGAAAAAAATCTAAGTTTTAATAATAGGATTTGGTTTAAAATTGGCATTTTAACACTTTTTGTCCAGATGAATTGACAGACTGGACACAAACACAAAACATAACACAAAAACCACATTTCATAAAATATTTGTACAGTTTTAAACTACAGCGTGAGCAGTAAGACAAGATATTTTGTTGTTTGTACAAGGAAATTATGTTATTTCAAAAACTGCAGCCTTTGCGTTTTGCTAATTGCATCCAGTCAAATTGTGATTCATTTTGTAGCTTTAATCTTTGACGGTGCAACAAGTACTCATTACTAACTCAATTTTAAGATATTTTTTGCAATTTTATCTACTTTAATGTATACTTTATTGGTCCCTGTGGTTACATTTGTCCTTTGACGCATTCTTTGACGATGAACCAGTCATTAGTAATGGACGCTTGCCTGGTTTACACCAGACCATATCACAAGTGATATATGGGCGAGTGATATACAAGCGAACTAAGCGGCCGCTTAGTTCGCTTATGCCTTGGGCCGGCCCTGTCTGGGAGCCACCTACTAAACATCTCGTAGCGGAGGTGTGCTTTACGATTGCCAACGGCTATTTATTGGGCGCTACGAATGTTTATCATTTGGCGTATACGTAGCCCAATCATGTCAGTTGTCAGTTCAGACTACAAGTTTCAGTTTGTCGCGTAGTACGAATGACCGTCTTTCCACCCCTCCCCGCTCTCTGATTGGCTCCCAAAATCAGGAGAGCTCGCTTAGCCTAGTTGCCAGGCTGACTTTCAGATTGGAACAAATGAAGGCAGCCTGGGATTTCCCAGGTTAAATGGACGCCACAGTGCAGCTTCCAATGGACCCATCTCCAGATCTTGGATGAACTGTTAACTTTAAATGTTTTGTGTGTGTGTGTGTGTGTTAAAGCTGCTGAACTTTGAATTTCCTTCAAGATCAATAAAGTGTCTATCTTTCTGTCTATTTTTCTATCATCTTGGGCTAGTTTTTGGGCTTCAGGATTACCTTAGATGAAGGATTAGTCTATTGAGCATGTTGTAGGTCGCGTGAAGGCTTGTGTTATTGTAGAAATTAGTTTAAGGGTAATTGCCGATATATTTTTGTCATATTGGCTCTGCTGCAATACTGTAAAACATCTCAGTCTATGCAGTTCATGTGACTTTTTCCCATGACATTGTACCAAAACAATAGCATTTACAGCAGAGACATACAGTATATGGACAGTTGCATCAGGATGGTGTATTTCCTTTAAAAATAGGACACTTCATTCACTTTAGAGACAGAAAAAGCGACAGAAAATTTCAGATGTGATGTTGTATGTCTTGAGATTTTGTCCAAATGAGAGATTGACAATTGCAAGGCTAAGTGGGAGTGGTATTCGGTCCTAATGCTCGTAGTAGGCCTGTCACGAACTGTCGGTTTGAACAATTGACTCAGTGGAACTCAGTGTGAATTCTAATGAAGGGAAGACATGTTAATTGCTTCAGTGAAATATTTTACACTCCTAACTGTTCTATAACATATTTACTAACAGCAATGCAATTATATTTCCCGCATAATTTATCAACTTCAATATATGAAAGCTGGAGCAATATATTTTGGGTATCCATATTTGTCGTATGTACATTTTCTTTGTACTAATGGATTGATTTTTGCTATTTTTATGTAATACGATGAGATTTGAGCTGTAGAGGGTTGAATAAATAAGTGATATGACTAATTATTGCTTCATTCTGCTATTATTTGTTGCCCCTCAGGCTTTTTAATGATACGGTCTATTTAAATGTTTGTTTACTTGGATTCTCCTGCTTTGTGTGGGTAGCATAAAGTAGTTTCAATATTGTGGTTAATGGCAATAATTCTCTGTAGCAATATATCGTGCTTCAAAATCGTGATATTCCTAATTTGTTAAAATGAAATCTACACTTTGGTTCGATCTGTATATCACTTAACATTTGCTGAGTCCCATTGCTGACATCGGATGAGCAGTCACTAGTGTATATCGATTTGATCAGAAGAAATGGACATAGGTCTTTTTAGGAAACCAAAGCTAATCCACAGTTTGTCAAACGTCTTAAAATGAACTTCACATAAACATTATACTTAATTGTCCCTGTAGGGAAATTTGTCTTCTGCGTTTCAACCATCCTTTAATTCTGTTGGGTTAAATTGTCAGGAGCAGAAAACCCATCCAAAAACAATGAGAAACACGCAAACTCCGCACAGAAAGGGAAAGCAAGCAAGGGAAAGGGTCGGGCAGTCTGGGATTTGAACCTTATCGCTGTGGGTGAGTGCTCAACGATCCCTACAATCACTTGCCTGGAATGGAGTGGCCTGAAGGAACAGCCAAATATTCCAGCGCCTGTTTTCTCATGTGTATTATGCTGTCGTTTCCTCATCAAAAACATACCTGACTTTTAACCTAGCTGTTAATGTCCGCTTCATGACATCACAAGATGGCTCTGTTCCACATTTCGATCTTTGGACATGGAGACAATAATAAAGGATTACTCAAACATGTGAATGAAACAAAACACAACTCCAAGTATAGTTTTTGATGAGGTAACAAAAACATTATAATACTAAAGCTCACAAGAGTCAATTTGGCATGAAACGAGACCTTTTCCAGCACATTTTCCAGCATCACCAATAGATTTACTCTTGTGGTGGCCACGTTTTGATCAAAGTTAAGTTAACACTGAACGCAGAGTTGCATCAGTATTTTTTTTTTCCTTTTAGGGTTAAGCTCCAAACCAGCTTTTAGACTTTATATGGTCAGAATGGAATGCCTCTTGCCCATCACTCCAGCTTGGCTTGCTTGGCGGGGAGGCTGGGAGCGCTCTGTCTCCCTCTCCTGTCTTGTTGCTATGTGATGAACAGATGGGCTGCTCCGTTGCTCTGCTTTACTGGAGGTTTGCGTTGCCCGCACCACGCAGTAGTGGGCAGGGTAATGCGGAAAAATCACAACACGCTAAAAGCAAAGAATAAACACCAAAATGTACCACAAACTTCTCGAATTCGACTTGTAAAATCGAATAGAACACTTTGGTCGCTTTTGCGTTTTTTCCCCCCAATGGGTTCTGGTTTTATTATAGGAATAAGCACTTGGTACGTTCAGAATTGAAACAAAACCACCGCCAAACACAATCAAAGCAAAGTATTTCTATGTGGATTTTTACGCGTAAAAATGTCCAAAAGGAACAGCGCGCCCATCACCTGTGCGTTCGCCTCTTTGTCTTGAAACTCCTCACCTCTCCTCCATCAACCAAGCCCACTCCAAACAGTAAAACAACCCACAGTCACAACTTTAGAACGATCAAATACCTTAATAAGACGGAATAGGAAGTTCCCATAAGCATGATCCGTGACTTTCCTCGTTACTAGCAGCCTCTTTTTCCCAGCAACCCTTTTTTTCTTTCTTTTCCCGGAGATTAAAAAAAATCTCACAATAGTTCCGTCTTTACGCAGATGCAGTGTAATCCAAAAAAATCCCAAATCGAGGGGGAATATCCACAAAGAGTCAGCCGAAGAAGCGTTTTCGTTGTTGCGTTAAGGTTGAGCGTAATAGTTATCCAAAACCTCTCCAGAATCCATGTTCGCTGAGGTGTCGGTTACGCAGCGTGGAGCGGAGACGTGCGCTCGGCTCGTGGGTACTGTGGACTATGAGAGTGTGTGTGTGTGAGTGAGTGGGCTGCTCTGACACTGGGAGAGAGAGGGAAAGAGAGATGGAGAAACAGAGAGAGAGATGGAGAAAGAGAGAAAGAGAGAAAGAGAGAGAGAGGCGACTGAAACTTGGCCCCGGGACGTGACGCGCGCAAAAAAAGGAAAAATGTCCCACTGTATACGCGCGCCGGGCACTCTTCTGGAGATAATGGAAACGTAATAAAATATATATTATTATAAGACTCCATATCATACTGCTGAAGAGGAAAAAAGAGTGGAATTGCGAGGATCCGATCGCTCAAACGCCAATTCATGGGTTGGTTAAACAAACTATTGCCTATAAAGGAGTGTTATTTTTCACAGCCTCTCAGATCCCTCGTCCCCACGCACTATTGCCCCAGTTGTACCTTTCAATAACGCTGAGTAGAAGCCATTTGTTCAGCGGTAGTAGTGCGATAAATGAAAGTGAATTTACGCGGAAACTGTGCAGGTAGGTCTGTGCTATGTCAAGGGTTAACTATGCCAATACTTGTAGTGGTCTTGATTTTTCACTTGGAGAGGTGAGGTTTCTTTTTTTTGGTTTTGTTTTGTTTTACTTTGGCAACATAAACACGAACCGGCATCTATACCTCTCACTCTGTTAGGTCCAAACAAAACAAAGACAGGAGAAAAAAAAAGGTCTCATTTCAGCACCTATTGTAACGGTCTGGTAGAAGGCTATTAAAGGGTCCATATTATGCTTTTATGATCTATGCTATAATGTTATAATAATAATAATAATAATACATAGTACTTGTATAGCGCTTTTCATGACACTCAAAGACGCTTCACATAGATCCAAACACAAACAAACACAAATGAAAGAAAGAGATAAACAGGAGATGCAGTTATTTAAAGACAGTTTTGAACAGGTGAGTTTTTAGGGCTTTTTTGAAGATGGGGAGTGTAGAGGAGTCTCTGATGTGTTTGGGCAGGGAGTTCCAGAGGGTGGGGTTATAATAATAACATATCCACAGCTGTGTTTTGTTTCAGTCACACATGTTTGAGTTTTGATCCTTTACTATTAGTCTATCTCCAAAGCTCACAACACTCACTTCCACTGGCATGATTAGGCTACTCAGCAGATTTGAGAAAAACATAAAAAAAAAAAGGGTCACATGATCTGGGAATTGAAACCTTGACCTTTTTGTGGGATGGGAGATTGGATAGACTTCAGCGAAACAGTCAATTTGTCATCATGCTCTCGCAGATAAGGTTAGAACCAACTTAGCTCTGGTTTCTAGCCATACACTCGCTCCACTGCACCCCTTGCCTCTTTATCTTACTCCAAACTGAGGCGGGCAAGCATAATAAATAAAATAATTATAATAATGAATATTTGACATATTGTGTATTATGCCTGCAGTTCAAATCCTGTGTATGCAACCTGTACAATACATATGGTTTTTGACAATAAATCTGACTTTGAACTTTGATAATTAACTGTCTTAAAAAGAGCCATTTAAAATGTATAAACTTACACTGTGGTCTATTAAACAAAATAATTAAATTACATTGCTGCACTTTTGTAGGTAAGTTTACAATCCAATCACTTTTGCCAGATACTTAACAATCTGCATCCACAGAATCATGTATAGTTTCTATTGATCACAATTCTACTGCTGACATTTATGACATAATTGACAAAAATGAGCCTCACATCAGTCTCTCATTTGGGTTGCCAGTTTCAATGCTTAAAGCCAGCTGGTTTAATCCTAAAAGGACTCTCTGATCTGTATCGTCACTATCTAAACCCCAGCATTTGCAATCATTAATCAGTGCTGAATTCTGGAGGCAAACTTGAGGGAGTAAAACTTACTGGCGCTGGCAACCCAGTTTCATTTGTGATTCCAGTAACCTACCTTTTTAAAAACTGTAAAACCACAGGCTAGACGCACTTCCTTCAAAGTGTTAATACCCCTCCTTCTTAATGCCAAATGCTGGGTTTCAGATCATCACAGCATTCTATAGGCCCATATTATTGAAAACAGTTTGGGGCAGCCAAAATGAATATTGTTATAATGCTGTTTTTTGTTTTTTGTTTTGTTTTTTTGGTAATATAGAGTTCAAGGCTCTAGTCACTGTTGGAATTATCAGGTTTAACATTTGGGCATTTACCTTTTGGATATTTCATGTAAAATTTCAGTGTATTCAATAGAGAAATCCAACCCCCCCATTTATGACATCACCACTTTCAAGAATCTGAAAACCACCAGTTTACTAACATAAGATTCCATGATGTGATTGGTAGATCCTTCACAGCAGCCGTGGTAACCAAACAGCAAAGGCACACGGTTTTTTTTTTGCTTGCACTTAATCAGCATTATTTTTCATCTTTAGCCCGGCGCATTTGTCACAGTTCAGCGCATGGACTCCATCAGACCACCGCTGCTCAGAGCCGCGTCAACCTCTTTATGGGCAATTTGATTTGACGATCAATTTGAAATCCCATGCTGCGGAAGATCGATCACAAATGCATACACTATGTTTAATGAAGAGGACTGCCAGTGAAGAATTACCAAAGCACAAAATGGAAAAGCACAACTAAAACATGGGACAGAAAGATAATGTAATGTGATGTTCATTGTCTGGTGCTTGTAAAAGTGTAAAAGTTAGCTGTAAGGCTGCTCGATATGAGAAAAAGGTGAGTTTTTCGATAACAGTTTTGTATTGAGATAATGATATTACAGCAATATACTATTCATATATATATATATATATATAAAAAAAATGTGCTCCTCACCTTCCACGGTGGTTGGTCTCTCTCTCTCTCTCTCTCATCCAGCTCGGGTCCTCTACCAGAGGCCTGGGAGCTTGAGAGTTCTGCGCAGTATCTTTGCTGTTCCTAGTACTGCACTTTTCTGGACTGAGATGTCTGATGTTTTTTTTCCTGGGATCTGTTGTAGCCACTCCTCCAGTTTGGGGGTTACAGCCCCGAGTGCTCCGATCACCACGGGCACCACTGATGCCTTCACCTTCCAGGCCTTCTCCAGCTCTTCCTTGAGCCCCTGGTATTTCTCTAGTTTCTCGTGTTCCTTTTTCCTGATGTTACCATCGCTTGGTATTGCAATGTCCACCACCACGGCTCTGTTCTGTTGCTTATCCACCACCACTATGTCTGGTTGGTTCGCCATCACCATTCTGTCAGTCTGTATCTGGAAGTCCCACAGGATCTTGGCTTGGTTATTCTCCGCAACCTTCGGAGGTGTTTCCCACCTTGACCTTGGGGTCTCCAGCCCGTACTCTGCACAGATGTTTCTGTACACTATGCCTGCCACTTGGTTGTGTCACTCCATGTATGCTTTCCCTGCCAGCATCTTACACCCTGCAGTTATGTGCTGGATTGTCTCAGGAGCCTCTTTACACAGCCTACACCTTGGGTCTTGTCTGGTGTGGTAGATCTGGGCCTCTATTGCTCGGGTGCTCAAGGCCTGCTCCTGTGCAGCCAGGATGAGGGCCTCTGTGCTGTCCTTCAGACCAGCCCTCTCCAGCCATTGGTAGGATTTCTTGATATCAGCCACTTCAGTTATGTTTCGGTGGTACGCCCCATGTAGGGGTTTGTCCTGCCATGATGGTCCCTCCAGCACCTCTTCCTCTGCACTCCACTGTCTGAGGCATTCCTTGAGTACATCATCTGTCGGGGCCTTGTCCTTGATGTACTTATGGATTTTGGATGTTTCATATATATATATATATATATATATATATATATATATATATATATATATATATATATATATATATATATATATATATATATATATATATATATATATATATATATATATATATATATATATATATATATATATATATACTTTTTGGCAAGGTTCTGTTCAATTAAAACAAAAAAATGCCTTCATTTACTAAGCAACAGTGTCAAAATAAAAACTAACAAAAGGGAAAACCAAGACTAACCCAAGTCTAATGTTGAACTTAACCCTAGAACCCTTTCGCTATAAAAAGTAACACCATCACTTTTGCCGGGTAATTTTTACCCGATATAATATACCCAACAAAAAGTACTTAAAGTACTTAGATCAAAATATGACAACACATGATAAATTAGAGTGGTTTTCTTTGATTTTCAACTGTGGTATGTATAACAAAATGGAAAAAAAAAAAAAACATAGGAAGACCCTAAAACATGCTCCAAAATTACTGAAAAATTAGGAATTTGAGAACAAAAAATTCCTAAAATAAATAAATAAATAAAAATAATAATGATACTGTAAACTCGGTCTTTGGTCCACCCATTCCTGGGACATGTGAGACTTCCCTGGTGAAGCACAGACTCCTCGACACATGAACAGTTGCAGGAGAGAGGAACAAAAAATAGTATTTTTTCAGTGGGTAAAAATGACCAGTTGACTAAAATATTGTTTTCACCATAAGAATTCCCTTTGAAATCAGCACTTTGTGATATTTATTCATAACCACTGCACTAAATAAGGATAGATGCACATTCCAGGACCACTCTTACTTACCTATTCCTTACATCCTCTTACATTAAATTAACCACATTCTTACATTTCTCTTTCACTGTTGCCAGGTGAAAATCACCTGAAAGCCTGTAGGAAAAAGTGGGTTTGAGGTAGGGAAACACCTACACCTTCAAAGATGTCAAAAACAATGGTGAAGCTTCCCAGGGACCCACGAGGCCACGACACTCAGAAAAATGTAACATATTGTAAATCATGTAAATACTTTTGCTCGGGTGAAAATCACCCGGCGATAGTGCTTAAGGAAAATCATGAGTCATTAGTCAATTTTACGTTCAAAAATAAAAAATTAGAACACTTCGGTAAAACAGTGAACTGTGTGTTGTTGAAAAATATTTATTTTCTCACGATATTAAGATAAGATAAGACTTTATTGATCTCACACAGGAGAAATTTACTTGTCACATTAGCTCCAGGCAGTTTAGTGCAAAGAAAAGTTTGAAGAGAAAGTGCATGTAGACAAATAGTAATAATAATAAAATAAGTGAATAAGGGAGTATAGAAAAATATTGCACGTCTGGCCTATATAGTAGAATTATACAGTCTGATGGCGGTGGGGATGAAGGATCTGCGGTAGCGCTCCTTCTTGCACTGGGGGTGCCTCAGTCGGCTGCTGAAGGAGCTGCTCAGCTCCTCTACAGTCCGGTGCAGGGGGTGAGAGGTGTCGTCCATGATGGACGTGAATTTGGCCAGTACCCTCCTCTCAGCCACCTCCTCTACAGAGTCCAGAGGACAGCCCAGGACAGAGCTGGCCCTCCTGACCAGCTTATTAAGTCTCTTCCTGTCCTGCTCTGTGCTGCTCGGGGCCCAGCAGACGACAGCGTAGAGGAGAGCAGAGGCCACCACAGAGTCATAAAAAATCTTGAGCAGAGGCCTGCACACTCCAAAGGACCTCAGTCTCCTCAGGAGGTGGAGACGACTTTGGCCCTTCTTGTACAGGGCGTTGGTGTTGTGGGACCAGTCCAGTTTATTGTTGAGGTGAACACCCAGGTACTTGAAACTGTCCACAGTCTCTATGTCCTGCCCCTGGATGTTCACCGGTGAGTGAGGTATTGATTATTGTGTTAGCCAATGTTGCGATATTGAATTGTGCAGCCCTAGTTAGATGTAATTGGTTTTATGATGAGGAGGTAGTTTTTTTTTTAAAAAAGGTAGGTTCCATGTTGGTCCGTTAGCATATACTAGTTTTTGTGCTCTTAAACTTTCTTTGATACAGCTCAAGATCATCCTAAAGTTATTCAGTAAAGGCTCAATTCTGTCCTGTGAATGTGGCTTTTTTTTAGTATTGATACGTGCTCAAATTAATATCTAGTTTCAATTCAAGTTTTAGTATCAATTAGTATCTGATACTTTTAACAATCCTATACCAGACGTCATGGTAATATTTAAGAAGCTACTATTACTTCATCTAAAAATGAGTGAGCCTTTACCTTATAATCTGAAGGTAAAGTGTAGTATTTTGTAGTATTTTAATATTGTGACAACATTATTCAATTCACTTTTATTGTCCTAGTATAAGTAGAACAAAATTTGATTGTTTGGAGGCCAAGTTCGAATAGCGCTGAATGGAGCTCTGGAGTTTTTGTGATAAAGAAAATAAGACAAAAGTATGCGGTTACACACGCTACACAAAATAATATTTACTCTTATATTAGTATTAAATAGACACTCACAATTAGAATGTGAAATAGCAGTATTGCCATTGTGAGTCAACAGTTCAACAGTTTTGGCAATTTGGTGCATAATAACGTAATATAATTAATGCTTGTGTTGTTTTGCTTAGAAAATATGATATAAAGTAGGCTGATTTGTTTAAAATGGCTAATCAATAAAATTGTTTTAGATTTGGTACAATATTTATAACAATAGTAAAAAAAGAATCTCAAAATGCTGCAAAAAGAGCTGATTGAAAAGGCTAAATATGCAATTTGGACACAATAACCATGCAAAACCAGCAGTGCAAATAATCAGTGTTAAAATGATTTTCATGATCCCACTGGCAAAGGGGAAAAAGCTGCTCTTTTAATGAGAAGCAGTTTCATAGTGTGGACAGAAAATGCAAGAAAAAGTACTATTTGTTGTGTGAGTAAAAAGACGAAGTTTGCGAGTTGGTGTGGAGAATAGAATAATGAAATAATACCAGTGAAATTCTGATGCAATGTTTTGGTAATGCTGCCTACAGTTTGATGGGGCACAGTTGGACTCTTAACTTTTGCAGCGGCCATAAATGAACAAATTAGCATATTTCATTTTCATTTAGAGACCCAACGCAATTACTAGGGCAACAGTAGTTCGGTTGGTACAGCATTTGTCCACTGTTCTGAAGGTTTCTGGTTCGAATCCTGCTCTTGACATAAACAACATTTGGAAATTGGCCAGATCCATTTACCCACAGGCTGGCAGTGCAATCCAAGCTCCCACAGATAAATGCTGTCATTGCTTTGGGCAAGACACTTATCCCTCCTTACCCTTAGCGTCTGTGTACGCTGTGACCACTACTTACCATTTACTTAGTTTACCTTAAAGTGCACAGGACAGGTTAGACGACCCATTTCACTACAACATCATTATATTTAAAGTATAGTTAATGTTGTATAAAGATATAATTCTACTTTTTGCTTGGACACTGACAGCAGATGACGGCATACATACACGTACTGTATGTTACCTAGCAACCATTATGTTAATAAGGGCCAAAATCTGACTAAATTACACAATAGTTATTAATTGACAAATAAAAAGGAGATTTTAGAACTCACCCCTTCCTGTATTCTACTTTTCTTCAAAAACTGCCACTAGACTGATGTAAAATTATGATCAATATTTAGTGCTATCCCACCAAACCAAGTCAAATACATTCATTTGTCAAATGCACCAAACCAGACTGAGTTACAGGTCAGATCTGTGGAGAGGCAACCTTGCTCACAGTCAGAATGATTGTTTTTCTAGATATTACTGAGCTATAAAACTACATATAATTGCCATACTGTGGAACATTCCAGGCAGAACAGTGACATACTGTATCTATAGAAACAAGATGGACCCCCAACCAAAAAGTTAATTAGTGCACTTAAGTTAGTCCTTGTCTTCTCACACCATGACAAAGGAGCCATCACAATACTCTGTCGCACTCCCCTCCGGGCCCTGTCAATCATCTGTTCAAAATGTGACTCTGATGGTGAGAGATGTCCCCTATTATAAAGAGTGTAAAAATAAAATAGTGCGTGTGCTACGGTGACAAGCTGTTTTAAGTGGACAAAATATATTTCAAAGACAAAACAACCTGGCTTTTGGCACAATGTAATATGGTGTAATAGCAGTAGCCACAATAGATCAGTCGGAAGATAAAATGCTGGGCACAGGGACAAGAGAGCTGCCAACACCCTCCCAGCACACGGCTAAGAAACAGGAAATCAAAATATGACAAAAAGGTTAACATTTTCTGTTATAACTCAGGCAGTCTGGTTGCCATAGTGATCAAGTCTGGCTCCCTACCCACAGTCAGATACATATGTTGCACCTGGAATGGAGTGCCTTGTATCCATTTTTGGGGAAACATCTGGTGAACTGGGGAACATCTGGTTAAGGGGCAAATACTGTACAAATACAATGTGTCAGCGTTGTCCAAATAGATACTAACTAAAAAGAAGAAGTGAATTCTTCTCTGCATTTAACCCATCCTGTTATTAGGAGCAGTGGGCGGCACATTACTGCGCCCGGGGACCATCGCCATGATCTTCTTGCTTCAGTTTGGTCAGGACCTCAGCTGGAGAGGAGCATTATACAGCTTTTCTAGTGGTGGGTCTGCCTGCTTGTATCCACGGAGATAGTACTGTTTTGCATGAAATTCTCCACAATATGATATTAAAAGTATCTGTCTTGCACATATCACTGAAAAAATACCACGAAAAAAAATGTATTCTTACCGTGAATGTGCCTTTCTCCACTATCTGGCCTGTAACTTGGTCTGCCCCATGGAGACAAGTACTTTTTCAAGAGGGTGTTGTAAGAGCCATTTTTGTGTGTTTTCTATATGTTCCGCCATTTTATGAGTTCTATGCGTATATAGGCAGCCAACTTATGAGTTTTCTACATATCTGTTTTCTCATTAGCTTCCTGTCCCGCCTTGATGTACAGGAAGTGCTGTCAGCAAAGAAGAACCAGTAGCACCGTCGACAACGCAACGTAGGGTGAATCCTGTCGGGAGCCAAGAAGTACAAGAAAGCCCGGTCTCCCAGTGACGGGCGGGATCTCACTACTATACGACACGCAAAGACGTCAAAAAGGACATCACAACACATACAGAGCCTAACACAACACGCATAGGAAAACCACAAGCCTCAGAAATTAATCTTTCCATTTCCCTCTTTATTCACCTTATTTGTACCCGCTCTGTATGACCTTCACTTTAGTATAGATAGAAAAGACAAACTTTGATTCAAGACTCTTTATTTACATTACGTGACGCGTTGGAAAGAACCTTCAAGAAACACCGAGGCCGAGGCTAGTGGGGCGCATCGCCGCACTCACAGGTGTATTTTACTTTTCTATCAGGTACAGTACTGTACAGTCATACCTCACCTTACGAAATTATTTCATTCCAGAAGTGGTTTCGTAACATGATTTTTTCGTAATTAGTGTAAAAGGCCTGATTAGTGTAAAAGGCCTGATTCGTTCCTAGCCAATGGGAGGCCAGCGGGGTGTTGGGAGAGTGTATTTACAAGTGTATTTACGTTTCGGGGGATTTGGGCGGCTGCGAAGCCGAGCGCGCATTATTTGAACTTTTGAGATTTCGCGTTTTGTAACTTAAATTTTCTTTCGTATTCAGAGATGAAAATTTTACGTAAAGGCGTTTCGTAAGTTGGATTATTCGTTATGTTGGTCTTTCGTAAGGTGAGGTATGACTGTATTAACTGCTAAGACATAATATATTTAGACCTTCCTTCTTTTCGAAGAAGTAAGGTCTTCGAAAATGCTATAGTTCCCAAAAAGCAAAGTTTCCTTTTTGATGCGCTGAATCTCTCCTCCCTTTGCTCTCCGCATTAAGTCGCTCCCCCTTCATAGCGCTGTCACAACACAATCAACGTGCATCTTTCTAATGAATCTATTGCACATCGCCTCAGGTTTGTCAAGTTCAAAGTTCAAAAAAGTTCAAAGTCGGCTTTATTGTCAATTCTGCCAAATGTGTTCGACATACAGTGAATCGAAATTCCTTTTCTCTCTGGCCAAGCAGTGCAAAAAGACAGTGTACAAAATACAAGATAAAGACAATACAAAAACTTCTAACACAAAAATCTAAAGTCTAAAATCTAAAAGCAGTGCAAAAGAATAAATAAATAAATACCTATTTACAGATGTCCAAAAATGTGCAGTGTGCATCAAAATGTGCAATGAAAGATGCAGCAGTGAAATGTGGAGTAATGTCAAGTTGCCGTGTACAGTTTTGTATCATGTTTTTGTATATTTACGGAGAATTGTGGAGTGAGAGCATGGTTTAGAGATTGCTGAAATACTGAAACATGCATGGATGAAATCTCAAACCTCTTCGGGCATGTTTTTGATGAGGGAACAATATGATAAGATGGTACAAAGCTCAAAGAAATTGATGTTGCATAATTCCCCCTCTAGATATAGTTGATATTCGAGCAGAGAAAGAACTCACCAAAATATAAACATGCTGTGTAAATGGATAAAAGGCCTGGTGTCTATCCTGGACTAACCGTGTGGTCAATACAAAATGGCACAGAGCATTATTGTGTCATTAGCTGTGGTCGTGTCTGCCCAGTGGATCGTTAGCGTATCCATCTTAGCGTCAAGCCAAGTCACTCTGGCAAAATTATGTCCTCACTTCAAACATTTATCAGTTCTCAGGTGTGGGCTGTCTCCATCCATCATTCCGATATATGCATTCTCCTACTGTGTGTCCAAACACATGTACAATACAGACCTGGAAATCATCCTTGAGTTACAGCGGCCTTGGACTCAAAATGGCTCCCACGACGATGCCAGTAAAGTCAGCTCCGGTTTCCACTGCCCATTTCCTGGAAACCATGTCTGAGTGGTGTTGGTGGTTGTAAGTCTGAAAAAAAAAAAAAAAAAATATATATATATATATATATATATATATATATATATATATAGTTTCTTTTCTTATTTGATTCAGATTTTAAGGTTTTAATTGCCTAAATCAATGTTTAAAGATCCCATGGCATGAAATTTTCACTTTCTGAGGTTTTTGAACGTTAATGTGAGCTCCCCTACCCTGTTTAAAAGTTGCGAAATGTGTAAACTGAGCATTTGCGGTCCTTTTCTGCGTTTGAAAAAACACAGCTCAAACGGGCGATTCTGAACAAGGAAACTTTCTGACGTCACACGGAAAATGCAGTTCCACCCCCGTCTGGATGTCTACCCACCGTCTCTGTAAATCACGCCCAGAGAGTTTGGACCGCGAATGAGCTACGCAATGCGAAATGCGTTTTTTTATTTGCCTGGAGGCACGTGTGAGTGTTTCCAGGCTCGGAAGTCCTTTATCTGAGCCTCTGGACCTCTGAAACAGCAGTGGTTTAATTTTATTTTCTGTGAAAATGTGTTTTTTTCATTGAAACGGCTCTCCTTTCTTCCACTGCTCTTAAAACACGGAAGTGGGGACAGCACACAGCGCACTGCTAAAACAAGGAACCAGCGGCGCATTTGGCCCCCCCCCACCCGCTGCTCTGACCTATCTCTGTCCTTCTCATTTGCATTCAAGCAACAACGCCCAGAACAAGGTGTTCAGAGAGATATTTTTTGACCATGTCTGTGTAAATGGGTCTTTCTCATGCACTGAGTGTTGATTTTGAAGAAGAATTCATTTACAGTATTAGGGAACCATTAAGGCACCATATAAAAGCATCAAGAAGTATCATGTCATGGGATCTTTAATTTTGAATTCTACACCCTACTCTATACAGTTAAACCCCTATATAACCCCTATATATTTTTCATTCCCTTTTTGGTTAAACATTATTTTTGTTTCATATATTTTTATTCATTTGTTAACAGCTGCAGATGTCGTTCAGACAACACATGTGCACTTGCCTGGTTTACACCTGACCATATCACAAGTGATATATGGTCTGGGAGCCACCTTTGAAATATCTCGTACCGGAGGTGTGGTTTACGATTGCCAACGGCCGTTTATTGGACGTAACGAATGTCTATCATTTGGCGTATACGTAGCCCATAGCCAATCATGTCAGTTGTCAGTTCAAACTACAAGCTTCTGTTTGTCACATAGTACGCGTCACTGTCACCCCTTACACCCCTCCCCGCTCTCTGATTGGCTCCCAGAATCAGGAGAGCTCGCTTGCCATAGTTGCCAGGCTGTCTTTCAGATCGGAACGAACGGAAGCAGCCTGGGATTTCCCAGGTTACATGTGCACAAATTTTTTCATTTTTATACAAAAAAAACATAACCCACAAAACTATCTAACAAAAACAAAAACAAATCACTCAAACCATGAGGGAATATAAGGAAATACAGGTAGTAGTGTCTAGGGTTGGGCGGTAATACGGTAATACGGTATACTGCGGTATCTAAAAATAGCAACGGTATCAGATTCATTACCGTCATTAAAAAAAAAAAAATCTTGCCCCAATATAATATTAACTATAATTAATTTAATGCCTAAATAAAGAGTGTTTGTCCAGCACTTATGTATGTGTGGTTGTGGTTGTTAATTTAATACTATTACAGTTTAAAACTAATATTACTATCGGAGAGATGACGTGTTGCGTCGTCATGTGACATTACCGCTCAGAAGGAGGAGAAAAACAAGACAACATGACAGGCCGCGCTGAGTTGGTCCCAAAGTAAAACACAACGTCTGCAATTTGGCAGCATTTCGGATTTCGGCCAAATGACAAGGGAGAGCTGGCTAATGTCAACGAGGCTGTGTGTAAAACGTGCATGCAGACTGTGGCGGTGTTCTGGTGAAACATCCTACCCGTCGAGAGATAACAGCGGCACTGTGGAGGAGCAGAGGCAACTGCATATTGTCGCGAGTGTAGCGCACACGTGAATGTATGCATAATTCACCTTCTTAACTGTGTTGTTACAGCTTTGCCATGCGGGTTTAGCTCAGTTCTTGGTTAAGCACTTGGTTATAAAGTCACTGCTTCTGATAATAACTCTCCGTTTTTGAGTCTGAAATGTGAGAAGTTTTCGGGTTTCTTATTACAAACGCAACTTCCACACGAGGCTGTTATTCTGGGAGATGAAGACCCCCTTCTTTGGTGGAAATCCAATGGAGTCAGGCGCTTTTTTCTGTTGTCGAGGGTTGCCCGATATACCTGTGCGTTTGTGCCACAAGCTCCATCGGAACGGGTCTTCAGCACCGCGGGCAAAGTTGTCAATCCACAACGTGCCCTACTCAAGCCGGAAAAAGTGAACATGCTGGTTTTGCATTCAATAGCTTCATATTTTTATTTTCAATAAGGAGTAGCTTTTTCTGAAGGACGAAAACGGTCCGGGATGTTGTATAGTTGTACGTTTAATTTAGATTTTAAAAATATACAAACGAGCAGTATTTTCCACTGCGTTCTCAGGACAGGGTTATATATGCACATTTTCAGTTATGTCTTGTTATTTATTGTTCAGATTTTCTTTTCTTTTATTCCTGTTGGTTTGTTAGCTTTAGCCCACAGACAATTTGTTATTTCGTTCCATCGGTTGGCTGCTGTATTTGCACTTTAAACATTTGTTAATAAAAGTTACTAATTTTGTAACTGTTTTGTTATGTTTTCAGTATCATTAGGCCTATGTAATGCTTGCTATTCTGTTTCTGAACGGTATAGGTGCAAGCTGCCATTTGGCGAGGCCACTCCACGGTAGTGCTAAGTGGTTTTTTTTGTTTTTTTTAGCCTTAGCAACGGTAATACCGTATACCCCGGGAAAATGTGGACACGGTTTAACGGTATCAAAATTTGGATACCGCCCAACTCTAGTAGTGTCGTATACTTTATCCTTAGTTTAGGTATGGTTTATATATGGTATACAACCAAAACAAAACCCCACTGTCTGAAAATAACAACATTTAGAAGGTTTATATATTTTACAAGTTTCTTTTCTGGCAGAATAAAGTATCCCCTCCTGGAGCTGCCACCTTAACGTGGTGGAGGGATTTGAGTGCCTGAATGATCCCAGGAACTATGTTGTCAGGGGCTTCATGCCACTGGTTGGGTCACCCAAGGCAAACAGGTCCTGAGAGACGGGTCAGACTAAGAGTGATTCAGAAGCCACTTCATGATGAACACTAGTTCAAGGCCAAATACGTTGCCCGGATTAATGTCACTGGGGCCCCACCCTGAAGCCAGGTCTGGGGTGGCCAGGCTTTCCCCCACAGGGCCCCGCCAGGCACAGCCCAAAGGAGCGATGTGGGGCCGTCCTCCCGTGGACCCACCACCTTCAGGAGGATCCATAAGTGGCCGGTGCGAGGAGATTTGGGTGGCAGTCGAAGAAAGGGACCTCGACGACCGATCTCCGGACATGGAGACTAGCTCTGGGGACATGGAATGTCACCTCGCTGGGGGGAAGGAGCCCAAGCTTGTGCGGAAGTTTGAGCCTTACCGATTAGATATAGTCGGCCTCACCTCCATGCACAGCTTGGGCTCTAGAACCCAACCCCTTGAGGGGGGCTGGACTCTCCATTTCTAGTTCCTGCTTAGACCAGCCCCGGATAAGAGGAAGAAAATGGATGGATGGATAAAGTATATTTCAATCTGTTGATAATTGTTGTTATTATTGAAAAAGTAAATCAAACTAATAGAAGGTAGAAGGATGAAGTCCTGCCAAAGATACAAGCTGTGCCCGTAAAGGTAAAAGAAAAAAAAAGTCCATTTTGAATTAAAAAGGTAATCAGATTATTATTGGAAAACTGTAGTAATTCAAGTAATATAACTATATAGTCATTTTGTAAGAACATAAATATCCACTGTTTATGTTAAGAAAATGGTGATGAGGCCAAAGGTCATGGGACAAGTCTAACCTATATACATGACCTGTTTATGTAACTATAAATTTAGGAGCAGGGTTAGTAACGTCAATGCCACATGTGCATTTTAACTGTCAAGACAATAAATAAACAAACATGATTTCAGTCAAGAGCTAAGAAAAGCTATGGATTTTATAACTACTAATACAATTTCAAATACATTTCTAAATAAATTAAAACATGCAAATCTGTCTTGTTAATGTAGCTGCAAAAATATTAGGGTAAAATTTCCAGTTTTTTTTCCTTAATTTGTGATTTTGAAATATTCTAAAACAGATGTAAACTCCACTCAAGCTCTAGCCCGCAGTTAAACAGCAAACATGCAGCATTAGCGGTGAGGAAAAGTTCCATCTTGTGGCCTGTATTTAATTTATAACATTATATATTAGCGCTCATGTGGATCAATAGAAAGCATGCTCGTCCCACAGATAATCAATAAAACTGCTGGCAATGCATTCCTCCATTCCTCCACTGGTCTTGTCACGTACCCCATCCCCCATGTGCACTACTACTGCTGCTACTAATACTACTAGTACTATACACACTATTTGTACTACTACGAAAAACATCTTAAATTACAGTATATGTTTGCATTTATTTACAAATCTGAAAATGGTCAAAAGAATATGAAATGGTGTAGAATAAATTGAAGTCGTCAGAGTTGGAAGGAGAGATCATGCTGTAGTTCTAAAGCAGACCATCAGTCCAGGCGATGCTTCCACCTCTGAGCAGTGCAATTTCAGATGGGTAAACTGCAGATGATGAATTTAAAGATGTACATGCCTGAAAATTAGCTAGGAACTAGTACAGTAGACTTAAATACCTATTTCCTCATTTGGCAGTTCAGAATTCGGGCACCCCAGCTTTAAGTACTTTAATCCTCTCTGTTTGTGGATATACTAAATGGGCTTTCAACAAAACTAAGAGAGACACTGACAAGAAACAAGACAACAGAGAATCAGAACCCAGGAGGAAGGGTGTAACTATTCCTTACCTGGCCGGCGTTTCTGATAAACAGAAGTTTTTCAGACAACATGAAATCCCAGTCTATTTCAAACCCACAAACACTTAAAGACAGAAACTGGTCCACCCAAAGGACAAAACACCGAGCCACAAACAAAACAATGTGGTCTACTCCATTCAGTGTAGTGAAGACTGCAGTAAGCGCTACACTGGAGAAACAAAACCAATACAGACGGGAGCAGTGGCGTTCCTAGAGTGATTTACTCCCTGGGCGAAAGCCACTCTTGACCCCCCCCTTCCCCGTTGTCCATACAAACTCAATTCACAACAACTACTTTCAAAAACAAATGTACAGTTTTAATGAGTACTGCAATAAAAAATATAAACAATAATTACAAAAAAAGTTTTTGAACATAAAAAAGACCAAAGGCGCAATTATTTCACATTATAGCCATGTAGGCCTACAGCTATTTAAGAAAGCAAAAGTGCACTCCAGCACCCCCTGGTGGTCACAGTCAGACTGTCATACCTGAACCATTTCACTTGACCAATTGACCACCACGGCCACTACAACCACAATATTAGAATTCTTTCGGATCATACACAACAACACGGAATGAAACGTAATGAAAGGTAGACAATTTCGACCCCTTAATTGAAGTATATGAAAATAACATAGCAACACAGGGGATTGTACAGGCGCAGGCGGTGGGTGCGTGCGGTGGGGGCGCTACTCTGTCTTCACGTAACCACGAGCCAGCACCAGCCCCCCACCCTCCGCGCAAGGATCCGCGCCTCCGCACCGGCTTTTTTTTTTTTTGCTTCGCGCCACCGCTAGGGGCAATTGCCCAGGTGGGCCCTGTCAAAGAACGCCCCTGGACGGGAGAGCCAGAGTGGACCTCAGTCTGCCGTACATCTCCACCTAAAAGTCACGGGCCACTCCTTTGAGGACAGTGAGGTACAGATCTTGGCCAGAGAAAAGAACTGGTTTGAGAGGGGAGTTAAAGAGGCTATTTTTGTCAAGAAAGAGAATCCTTCCTTAAACAGAAATGGAGGGCTCAGACATCATTTGTCTCCCATCTATAATGCTATCCTCAAACCTAAATCAAAACAAACAAAGAAAACAATAGGGCAGCAGGTCAGGTCCAGGAGTGTGAAAACACCCATTATGGTCCTGAATGGTTCTGTGAACAAGACCCACACTCCCACTGCATATTGAATAGGCTTACCTAACTAACAGAAACTGAAAACAAATAGGTGTGATAGTTTCATAGTAATTTCATTGTATTTAGCTCCTCCCTTCAGGCAAATGTGTAGTGTAATGTGAGTGCTGGCAGTGTCCACAAGCACTCTAGCCAGAACTGAAGAAGCAGCTTGGATGAGCTGCGAAATGTATTCAACCAAATAAACTTTTGTCCAGCTGACAAATTTAATTTCTCCTTTTGCCACTAAAGTAAAATGAAAAACAAAAAAATACCTCAAAAAGCAGCATCTCTTTTGCAAATCCCCTGTTCCTTCAATAAAACCAATACAAGTTCATTTGTCATTCTAGGCCTTTCAGATTCCACTTGGTAACCACACAAACAGAACAGAAGCTTTTAGATAACATTAGATAAACAACATAATCTAATGAGAACTAATACTAATACCGGCTGGTTAGCTCAACTGGTAAGTCATGGACTTTCCCCCTGGGGGTTGTGGGTTCAAATCCCCCCCGGGCAATGAGCTAACCAGTGTGGGTCCTTGGGCAAGACCCTTCACGGTACTGCCCCCCGGGCGCCGAAAAAGATGGCCGCTCACTGCTCCTGAAAAGGATGGGTCAAATGCAGAAGTCAAATTTCTCCCGTGTGTCACTGTGTGTCATTGTGTGTGAGACAAATAAAGGCTTAAGCCTAAGCCTACTGACTTTGGGCTATGCTACTTTCCTTTCACATATCAACAGTGTCTGAAAGATCCAAGAAGGCCGCCAAATAAACACTCGCCACTGTTTACATCTTATCTTTGGATCCATTTTAGCATGATCATTTTCTCGTTCTCTTCTCATTCGGCACTCCTTATCCCACCCCCGCATCTGCCTGTGCCGCTCCCATGGGTGCTCCAGTCCTCACATTATAGGCCCATATTCAGTGACGTATACAGGGAAGGGGGGTATCCTAGGAGGGCTTCCCCAGCTATAGCACGCAAGCTCACCTCCTCCCTTCATATTGTACACGTGCGGGCTAGGGGGAGCGTGACGTAGGAGGGGTATCGCTCATAGCTACTGAAATATGAATCTTGTGATGTATTATTGAAGTATAGCGAGGAAAAGTACACAGAGTGATGGGGGGTGTGAAAGGGAGATGCAGTGGGTTGTTTGTGTGGTGTTGCACGGACTTTTTAGTGGAAGTTATGATAAAAAGTGGGCTATTATAAGCAATGACAATGTGGTTTTACCTAAAGGTTATGTAACAAAAGTAGTTCACAAGTTAAAAGTGCATTATGTAACTTTTGCTTGTGTCCATGAACAGAGGACTACTGCTTTACCGGAAATCTTCTATAGTGTGGCAGTAAACATATGACTCTTCTTGCATGTGTTTAATTATAAGTGTTTTTCTTGTTTTAAAACATTTATTCTTACTGTTAAAGGGGGTCACCTCCTTACAGATCTGACCTGTATCTTGGCCCGGTGGCACAATCAGCTTGTCTCCATGTAGATAAATTAGTTTAATGCCATAAGAGTTGCATTGGGTAAATTGTAGAGATGCATCGTTTGGCTGATATTTGCACTTTTTAGAATAATGGGTATTGGGCTTCAGTCTCCATTACACTCCGATATTTTGTTTTGACCAACTTGCTGATTAAAGAGTACACACAAAGCTTTTAACACCTTAATGCTGTGAGATAATGTGACTACACAAAGTTGGAGGAGGTAAAGTTGGAGGTAAAAAAAAAAAAAAGTGTGTGGATGAGTTTTTAGTAAATTTTAATTTCAAAATGTGAGCAAAATCATGAAAACCAGCCCGATATTTCAGCTCAAAAATATCGGTAGAGTTTATCAGCTATTGATTTCTCTGAATTCTAAACAACTGGTATCGGCATCGACCAAACAAAAACCCATCAGTCGATCTCCACAAACTAAATACAGCTGTGGAAAAAAATAAGAGACTACTGCAAAATGATCAGTTTTTCTGATTTTACTACTTATAGGGCAAAAGGAACATTTTTGTTTGAGTCTATAAACTACTGACAACATTTCCCCAAATTCCAAATAAAAATATTATCGTTCAGAGCATTTATTTGCAGAAAATGACAATTGGTCAAAATAACAAAAAAGGTACATGTTTTCAGACCTCAAACAATGCAAAGAAACAAGATCAAATTCATTTTAAAACAACATAATACTAATGTTTACACTTAAGAAGAGTTCAGAAATCAATATTTGGTGCAATAACCCTTATTTTTAATCACAGCTTTCATGTGTCTTGACATGCTCTCCACAAGTCAACCAGGACTAAAACTAGGACTAAAACAGGACTAAAACCAGGGCTAAAGCGTGTGTGTGTGTATGTAGTGTCCTAAACTATTTTGTATTGTATTATATTGACAATACAGGTGATTTTTAACTTAACATATTATCCTATGTATTATTGAATTATTTAATGATTATATGGACGTTTTGTTATAAAGCATTTCCATTTTAACAAAGTACCTTCTAACTCTGACCTGCCCTGAATGTAAACTCCACACCATAGTAATGTCAGTGATGGGGGAGGGCTTAGCTTAATGTCATGCAAATGCCCTTTGAAGGCCTGAACTTCTCGAGGAGCTTTTCTCAGCTCGTTACTTTTCAGATGTCCCGCTTTCAAATGGCCACAACTTCTTTAAATGTTTTCAGATTTCCATGTGTAAGGCAACATTGGAAAGCTTAGAATCTACACTTTCAGAATCTGTGAATAACTCAAAATGCCCCCGGGATGACTTGAGTCCTGTTTTGCGGTCGGCCACAAATGGTCAAAATAACAAAAACGATACATGTTTTCGGACCTCAAACAATGCAAAGAAACAAGATCAAATTCATTTTAAAACAACATAATACTAATGTTTACACTTAAGAAGAGTTCAGAAATCAATATTTGGTGCAATAACCCTTATTTTTAATCATGCGTCTTGGCATGCTCTCCACAAGTATTTCACATTGTTCTTGGGTGACTTTATTCCACTCCTGGTGCAAGAACTGAAGTAGCTCAGCTTTGTGTTTGTGTTGGAATTCAACAGACGCTGGAATGGAATGGCTGTAATACATGTAGAGATGTTGCCTGGAAGAATCCATGACTCATCGCTGTACCAGCAAGTGAGTCTGGTAACGCTTGATCCACAGAATGCGCTGCGGTTGCGCGTAGACAGACAGCTAAGTGAACCAATCAGAGATTGCGCCATCTTGATTCAAAACTGAGGCGGAACTTCTGCTGCCTAAGAGTGACTTTGCGGGCAAAGGCGGGTGCACTGACGTCACCATCTTTGAACGAATCAGAATCGCGGAGTCGGTTTGGAACCGGAGGAGCGAGAGTGGATGGAGAGTGTCCAAATGGTATCGCGGTGTATAGGAAATACAGAGAGATATCATTTGGCTGGCCAGGTAAGTAGAGATGCTGATTTCAGAAAAAAAATGCAGTGGTCTCTTTTTCTTTTTTTTTCCAGAGCTGTAGAAGGTAGCCTGTTTAAATCACGCAACAATTTTTACACTATTACTGGGAATAAAAAACCCCGGAGGAGCTGGAGGAAGTGTAAGGGGTGAAGGAAGTCTGGGTTTCCCTGCTTAGACTGTTGCCCCCGCAAACCAGCCCCGGATAAGCGGAAGAAAATGAATGATGGATGGAATGGATAAAACTCTTCACAGATCTGCCCTGTGACTTGGCCTGGTAGCATCACCTGCTTGTCTCCAACAACCACCACAACAACAAAATCATAAATAAACATGGTACTCACAAAAATATCAACAATTCTCAAAATATCTCATCTTCCAAACACGAGACGCACTAGATAACAGTTACATAAGCCTGCCCTTCACAGCCTGATGCTCCTGCCTTTGTGGACATGTGACGAATACCTGTCTGTATGTTGTTTACTGCCTACAGCCGTAAACACATCTTATACTTATTTTCCATATACGCCGTGTGCACAATATGTTCCATCTGTATTTTTAGAGAACATGGGGCGTTTGGGGACTAAAGCTTAGCGGCGTTAAGCACCTCGTATGCATTGGTGGTCATGGATTTCAATTAGTATGTCCCTGTACTGTACGAGTCCCACTGCGCTTCACATGTGCTCACCGGGGACATGTAATATAGGGAGTTAATTGTGAAGCGTGAACTAACATGCCTGACTGAGCTGGAGGTTTGGTAAATACACATGTCAAAGCTGTGTGGAGAGAGAAGTATAAAGGAGAGATCTTACTAAAGCTGCACTGTGTTCCTTTCTGGTTGGGGGTCCGTTACCTGCTTGTTTCTGTGGATATGTCATTGCTTTGCCTGGAATGTTCCACAGTATGACATTAAACAGCTCTGCCTTACATTTAATCAATTACATGTGGTTTTATAGCTCAAAAATACCTAGAAAAACAGGCATTCTTACTGTGAGTGGGGTCGCCGCTTCACAGATCCACAGGTTTCCATACTATACTGTGAAACATTTCAGAAAAAACAGCATTTCCATGGTGAAAAGTTACACAATGCACCTTTAAAGCTTTAAAGTATTAGGAAACTTGTCGGTAATGTTTGATAATAGCTATATTTTTAAATAGCCTTTAAATAGACTGAACAAAGACATCATTTTTAATAAACAAATTATTTATTATGAGCATGAGTCAGGCTTAGTAACTACTTCGTATGAGCTGGGCAATTACCTAAAAATTAAATTGGATTTCTTTTCTAAAATGTTATTATTTGATTTACAATTTTTCCTACCTCTCCACTAAAATTTTTCCGCAATCTACAGAAAATACTAGTATAAAAGTAACATTATATTGAGAAGTTATCACATTTCCCCTAAAGGCCAATGGGTTAAATAGGTTTTATGACTGAGATCAAACTAATCCTAACAGTGTTGTGGCTCATTAAACATGTAGCTGATGTGGCGAAAAGGACGTGATTTGTACTTTTATAACATTTAATTTGAGGTCACTGATTTCAGAGGAGGAAGAACACATCACTTCTAAAACTGCAAGAAGATAAATACACTACAATAATGTGAAGATAAAAGTACATTTTATTGTCCCTCTAGGGATTCAAGATTCAAGATTGTTTATTTGTCATATGCAGGATCAGTACAATGCAATACGATGCAATGAAATGCTTAGGATCAGAAGAACTGTTGACTCGCTAAGAAGTGCTAATACTGTAGCATGCAATAAAAATACAAGGGAAAAAAGTAAACAATATAATAAAAAAAGTAATAAAATATAATAAAATACAAAGGTACAGGTAGGATTAAATAAGGTGTAAGTAGAGTATTTCACAGGTGGTAATACTGCTCAAATGAATTTCGTATTGCACTTACAATACAGTATAGTATAAGTCAGGGGTGCCCAACCCAAACGATCGCGATCTATGGGTTGATCACAGGCAGAGTATCAGTTGATCACGTATGGCTACGTTCAAACTGCAGGGCTTAATGCTCAATTCCGATTTTTTTGTGAGATCCGATTTCTTTGCGAGGTCATTCACATTTCCAATTAAATACGACTTGTATGTGATCTCCAGTGTGAACTTTAAACGCACCAAAAGTGTCTCGCATGCACATTGGGGGACACGACGAGGTCATGCGCAGCGAGCGTGCTCAATGTTTACGGAAGTAGCCTAAAGTTGCTGTCGTACAAAAAATGTACAGCTTATTTGTTTTAAGAAGGAGACGGAAAAGGAGAAGGACAAGGTTTTTGGCCACAGCATTTTGCGGGGCAGTGGCAGCAACGTCCGTATGAACACGTTGGTGGGCAGTCACAGCCAAAAGTGGTAGGATTGCTAAATGCTTCGCCGCTTCACTGCAGGCATGAAAATCCATCCATCATCTTTCGACGAACTTCGCCAATACGTTCGGGATATGTCCGTTTCCCCGGAGCTCCAGATAATTAAAGTCCATGGATATAAGCGATACGTGCATGCATGTGGATACACGAACTATCTGACGGCAAAGTGTTACAATGGAGCTGAGGCGTTCTTATGGGGCGAGTCATATTATCGTATTATTTCTGCATCAAAGGGACAGATTAGCTGACAGCAGCGGCCCGGGACTAAACCGGGACTAAACCGGGACTAAACCAGGTCTAAACCAGGACTAAACCGGGACTAAACCAGGTTTAACCCAGGTCTAAACCAGGTCTAATCCAGGTCTAAACCAAGACTAAACCAGGTCTAAACCAGGACTAAACCGGGACTAAACCAGGACTAAACCAAGACTAAACCAGGTCTAATCCAGGACTAAACCAGGACTAAACCAAGACTAAACCGGGACTAAACCACGTTTAAACCAGGTCTAAACCAGGTCTAATACAGGTCTAAACCAAGACTAAACCAGGTCTAAACAGGACTAAACCGGCACTAAACCAAGACTAAACCAGGTCTAATCCAGGACTAAACCAGGTCTAAACCAGGTCTGAACCAGGACTAAGGTGTGTGTGTGTGTGTGTGTGTGTGTGTGTCTGTGTGTGTACGTGTGTGATAACATCCTGTGTATTATTGAATTGGGGGGGTAGGATTAGGGTTAGCGCCCCGCCCCAGACCCCCCGTCTTGGTAGAATTCCGCACACCATCAACCTCAAAAGTAGATCCCGTTTAAAAAAAGGTTGAGCACTCCTGGTATAAGTAGTATAGTATAAGGAAATTGGTACTGTGCATTTGACCCATCCTTCAATAGCAGTGGCACCCCATCTCCAGATCTTGGGCTAGGCTTGGTCAGGACCAAGTTTACCAATATGAACTATTATTGATAAAGAAACTGCATGTGTACTGTACCAAGGACACTCACTGCCAGCTCAGTCCCTGTCATCTTTAGAGGTATAATACTCCCTACAATGAAAGCATAACAAGACTAGACCAGCCTGTGATCAGACTGGAATGGACAATACTATCACAATGCCTCTTAATGTTGGAATATTCAGCCCTGTACTAATGGTACAGCCTCATGTTATTCAAACTTTCTAACTACTTCAATTTATTCTGCAACAATTATCAAAATCTGTAAACATACATGAAAGAAATTTTAAAAAGCTTGACATCCTTTGAAAAGTGGATCTTGGATTGATCATGATATAAAAAAAATATGACAAAGAATTAAATCATAGTTTGACAAATAGCTGGAACAATGGCAAAAGGAGAAATTCAATTTGTCAACAGGACAAAAGTTTATTTTGTTGAATACGTTTCGTAGCTCATCCAAGCTGCTTCTTCAGTTCTGGCCAGACGCTGGTAGACACTTGCATAGCCATTCAAGACCCCACACTCCACTCCCAAAACATATTTAATAGGCCCACCTAACTAACTAAACTGAAAACAAGTAGGTGAGGCAGTTTCAAAGTAATTTCATTGTAGTTAGCTCCTCCCTTCAGGTAGATATAAGCAAGTGTCTACCAGCGTCTGACCAGAACTGAAGAAGCAACATATTCGACCAAATAAACTTTTCTCCAGTTGACAAAATTTCTCCTTTTGCAATGGATTCTACCTGGACGACTGAGGGATTCTACACACAAACAGCTGGAACTTTAAAATCCCCCACAGACAGAATCATAAACCTTAGCCTCTGTAAACAGCAGAGGTCTTCCAGCAGCTTCTCCTCAGACCAGCCCCTGTCCTTATCCCTCCGGACTGATGGGAACTAAAGCTTTCAGAGCCCAACCCAAATCCATTTTGCCATGTTTAATGTAGCTCTGCCCGTAACTCCGGCACCTGTGACCACAAACATGAGGCCAAACGAATGGGCTCTTTACATCAGCCATGCAATCTTCCCATCTTAATCAATTATCCACATGTTTATTTATCATAAGGGAAGCATGTGTGAATAAGTCAGAAGTGAAATGTGAGCTCAACAGTGACTAACCAAGATAATTTCTTATTAATTTCTCCCATGGATTTTCTAAAAAAAAAAAAAAAAAAAAAACTAGACCTAGAAGATAATTTTATTTAAAATCTATTTCTGAAACGTTATAAACCTCAAAGTTATGAAACCATTGTGCTGAATGTTTGGTTTTAAACTGAACATCATGATCATTTATGCAGAAAAAGGCTTTAGGTACTAGCTGTTGTCTCATACTAATTAATCATACTGATTAATCGACTAAACCCTTGTGTCCTTCAACAAAGATATCCTTCAGTGTGCCCATCAAGACATTTTGGCTGCAACATTTTCACAAAATCTTTTTTTTTTTTTAAATCATTTTATTTTTAGTTTTTTTTTTCTTTTACAGAACAAAAAACAAACAAACAAAAAAGACAAAAACTAAACCCTCCCACACCCCACCCCAGCATGTTCATACTCGGCAATGTGGGTGAAGAGTCTTGCCTTAGGGCACAACAGTCTGCCACTGCCGCCCCACTGTGGCATCTGATTTTCCCAGCGGTCTCCCATCCAAGTCCTCACCAGGCCCAACCATGTTTAGCTGTTTCCCCCTGTTTCGGTCAGAGGCAACTGCTGCTCACTGTAATTGAATAAAAGTAAGGTAGAGCCCATTAATTTCAACTCTCCCAGAAAATCTGTGATAAACAGGACTGCTGTTTTGACTATCTTCTGCTGACTGTCTGCTGCATTTGGACACTCCCAAGGACACTCACCATAATCAAAGGACATGTTTATCAATTGGCTAACACGTATTTATAGAAACACTCTGCCCTTCTTCTTACATAGCTGTCCCCCTCAGCTGTCACATAATGTTTTCCAAACAAAAAGATACCTTGTGTAAACAATTCCACTGTATTATGTCTTTGTCTGTTGTTATTGATTGGATTGCATTCCTTTTCAGTTTATGTTCTTGTATCCCCGAAGAGAGAGGGGAACGTTAGCGCCCCATGTTGGCTGCTTTAAGGTCCATGGACCTGTCAATTTCCAAGTCTTTTTGTTGTTTACAATGACAAATAAAGCTTCCATTCCCTTCCATTAGCGCTGTTTAATGTCATACTGTGGAACATTCCAGGCAGAGCAATGACATCTCCATAGAAACAAGCAGGTGACAGACTCCAAACCAGATTGCATTTTCCTGGTGGCCATACCTTAGATGTTTTGGACAATAACCCTTTCACTTTCATCTGCTGATAAAAAAAAACAAAGCCATTGCCACACTGACTGCCTGCTGGCCTCTTGAAATCCCTCAAACTCAAATTTCAATAGCAAGCTGCCCACACCCCACCACCCCTACCGGCGCACTTCAAAAAACGGCTTCAACAGAGGTCTACAAAGAGAAAGAAAGATAGAGGGATGATGGAGAGAACGAGTGATGAGTGATAAGAGTGTTACAGTACAATACAGTGTGTTCATGTGACATTGCAATATTGTAGACTCCGTAGTTTAACACTGAGCTGAAGGACAGGTCAGAATTTGATGGTGGAATTTGCAGTTTGAAAGGCACTGTACCTGTTTTTATCATCTTAAAAAATAAGAAAGAAAACAGACCTTGGTAATTTTAAATGGTTCGCAGTGGTCCAATTATTATTATATTATTCCTCACTTGTTTTATTGATGAGTATATAAGCTCTTTTCACAACTCTCAGACCAGACTTTTGCCATCACGGTAAAGCTAACAACAACTCCTGAATATCCTGATTATCGAACAATCAAACGCTTTATAATCAAATGCACACAGCTGACTTTTGACATCAAGAGCTGCTTAAATAAAATATCTGCATTGGGCAAGACATATTTTGCTCGAATATTATGGGGAAAAAATCTGGTAGAGGGCCTTCAACTGTCTGACTGCAGATTTGTTGACCTGGTTTATGGTTCATCTCTCTGTAATTAATGGCCCTATCCACATGAAATAAAAACTGGCATGAGTTCAAATTCTAAAAGCACAGTTGAAAGGACTTTAAGCCATAACGTTGTTGGCAAGTTTGTGGATCTAGTCCCAAAAAAGATAAGGTTCCACATTTGTGATTCAGATACATAGATAGACCTTTATTGTCTCCGAGGGGAAATTTGTTTCCACAGACACTGTCGAAAAAACAAAACAAACAAAAACACATATGGACATTACACACAGGACATCACACCTGCAAATGAGGAGTGGATAGGATGGTTACAATGCAGACCCCCCAGGATTTCGCGGGCATTTTTTGTGATTGTTGCGGGCTAAAATGCCTGAATTTGCGGGAGCTTTTCCAAAAAGTTGCGATGAAAGTTGCGGTGCAATTAAGGTTTTTGTTGCGATTTTGTTGCGGGAGGAAGTGAAAGTTGCGATAAATAGTTGCGATTTTCGCTTTTTGTAACTAAAATTGAATAATATTTTGAGTTATTACTGACAAAGAATAATACAAAGACACGGAGATCACAGATATGGTCCTAAAACAACCTTACCAATATCGAAAATAAATTACTACTAGGAGGGGAATTGTTTCGCGCGGTCTTTTGCTGTTATTTTTGTGTGCAAATGGCGCCGCAGACATGTTTCTTTGCCATTAGAAGCCGTGTCTCAATTCCCAGGGCGCGCGGCTCGGAGCGTGGCCCGAAGGGCATGTGCGTCACACATTTCGACAGAACACCGGCGCAACGACTGCTGTCCCACTTCTTTTTTGTCCCATGCGCAGTTAACACGCGGTCCGAAGACCGCAGTCGTTAAGCGGTCCGCGGACTGCAGTAGGGGCTGAGCAAGTGTGCACCGCCTTGACTGCAGTCTGAGCCCCCTTCGGGCCGCGCTCCAAGCTGTGCGCTCTGGGAACTGGGGACACGGACGCAGTTTCGTTTTGTCACACGGAAGTAAAGCAGAATGTTGATGCTTCCAAACTCAAACCTTTTAGCCGCCGAGAATATGAGGTTGGGTCCTATGGCTCGCAGATTTGTGACGCGCAAAGAGGAGGCTATGGTGACAGATACGCTGAGATCCAGATATGCGTTTTGTGCATTTATTACAAAAAGAGCGCACACAGCTATGACAGCGCAGCAGGATGAAATGGAACTCATGAAAATCAGCAGGATGAACAGATTAACGTGAAAGATGAATGAATGGTTTGCGCTCAACAAAAAATACGGCTACACCCCAACACTGACTCTCTCCTCTGTGTGACAGGTGAGCGCGCGCTTTTACACGCACACACTTCCGTACGTGCACACACCCACACTCACGTGACCCACCGCCTCTGCCGCACACACACAAACGCACCGTGCACCTCATCTCAGTTATGTCTCCTACACAGAAGGAAGTTGGTCGGCGTTCAATACGTCGCCGATGATTGGTCAAAATTAGTAAAAATTGCGGAAAAGTTGCGGTGATTGCTCAAAATTGCAACACCGCGCTGAATTCGCGGGGATTGGCTGAAGTTGCGTTGAAGTTGCAAATCGCAACATCGCGAATTCCTGGAGGGTCTGACAATGGTTCATAAGTTTGGATATTTCCTTCAAAAACAATCTTCATTTAGTTAGTTATTTAGACTCCTGCTCTCCATTTGAAATTATGACATCATCAAATTCTAGACAGCCTATTGACACCTTTCAGCTGCTGTTAACAACATTCCCTGGAGGAAAGAAGCTAACTGAAGGCACCACTTTGTCTGAAGCCTGTTACTCAAGTTGGACTTTAAACACCATTTGACCATAAAGCACTGCCTTATTTGGAGCCACAACAGGTGAGCTGATTTTGTATTTAAAAAAAAATAATTTTCATAAAATATTTTCCATGTTCACCATTTTTGTTGAAAATCAAACACCTAAATGGAATCATGAATGCTTCTATTGATCAGAGGCAGGCTTGGGGAGTAACGGAATACATGGAACGGCGTTACGTAAAAGGATACAAAAAAAAGGGTAACTGTATTCCCCTACAGTTACAAGGAAAAAGACATACTCAAATTACAGGTACATTTAGTGAAGATGGCGATTATTTAGCAGGATTACAATTTGAAAGCATTTTATGTTATTTCATTTTTTCATTTAAAGCTGGAGATCAGATGTACGGAAAACAGAACAGTCATACAGACATGCGCCGCGCGCACTGTGGAACAAACTTAAAGGTACAGTGTGTAGGATTCGTGGCGCATAGGTGGTGTAGGTACCATGCACTTCCTCTTTTGGCTACGGCAGACCTCGAGGGTCACCCGGGCGCGCCGTAACGCAGACAGCTCGCGTACCAGCGCGCACCCGGCCCTGTGCGAGCTCTCGCCGACAGCTACGGTATAAATAAAACGCGGCCCCGTTCACTGTTTTTTTTTTCTTTTCGCATGAAAACACACATTCCCGATCGTGTACCATGACAATCTACACATCAAATGAAACCTTACAGTCTCCTCTTTTTGACTATGCAATTCATTTCCCGGCACAACAATCACTCCCCGAGCACATGGGGCTTTTATACGGAAAAGCACAAAACGAGGTTTGTTACTTAGCTTACCTTTGAAGGCTCTGGACAGGTCAAACTCTGTATTCCACCATAAACTTGCTCTCAATTTGTCCGTAAGGATCCAGCGAATAAAATCCAGTAAAACAATTTAGTCCAAAACACGTGTTAGATCCATTACGACGTGTGATCCGGAACATGTTTGTCGTTGTTTACCCAAAACCACGAGCCTTGCCGAAGGCGGAGCCCAAATGTCCTTCTGCGGCTCTCGTAATCAAAATGGCTGCCTCTATATGGGGACGATCCCCCTTTTATGCAGGTATATCTAAGTTCAACAGAATACTTTGATTTCATGATGGAAGTGAAAAGGCTTGGAAAACAATGTATTTTTGAATGGGTATCTTCAATTTCTGTAATTAACGGGTAAAAATCTTACACACTGTCCCTTTAAGGCAGGCATGATTTCAACTGTGAAAAACGCATTTAGCAGGTGGAAATTTAGGCAGTATTTTAATTCTAAAGAAGACAAGGGGAACAACACCACCGTGCAATGCAAATTGTGCCTTTCAGCTGTGAAACACCTGTAATCGTCCAAGGATTCTACTTCCAATCTGAAGAAACATTTACAGGTAAGACTGCTAATATTAACGCTTTGATATTGACAGTCCCTAAATGTCCTGCTTCAGTCATGTGTGAATATGAGTCATTTATTTGTCTTGATTCATTGGTAGGAGCCAGTTTCGAGTTAGCTATCGACTAGCAAACTACTAGCAAGCTAGCTAACGTCTGCGGTCATAAGAACACTTTGTACATTTGTAGAACAATATTACAATATTTAAACATTATCTAGGCAACATAGTCATGTTAACTGATCCATGAAGACCTTTTAAACAATTCTGAGCAAAGCTGTCATTAGATGTAGGCCAGCACGCAAGCTGGACGAACATCCTGTCCAGCCGAGGAGATCGGGCAAGATGACTGTCCCGGTGTCCAGCTGTCTGGAAATGCAGCGTGAATACTGTAGTCTGCCCCCAAGTGAAAAGTGGCAGTGTCCTGTGTTGTAGGCATAGATGTGTATACTGACACTGACATTATACACACCAGGGTTGTTATAGTATCTCAAAATCTAAGAGTAAAACTAAAACTTTAACTGAAAATACTGTATAATTTCCTTTAATTAGCACTTATGAAGTAAATAGACACCTGATTTGTTTACAAATTGTGTGAGCGCTTCTAATCCATGTAAAAAAGTTTAAATAAGATAATTTTGTGTTTACTGAGTAATGAGCAGATTGCATCTGTGTTGTTTACTGTTCTGTACAAATATACCTTTTTGTTGAGAATGTTGAAGTTGACCACTGTATTTGTTTGTTAAAATAATATTTAATAATAAATTGTACTATGTGGTCAAGACTTGTGCACTTTCATTGTAGGACTATAAGCTACTGCCCAAATTAGCTTTCCTCAATTTCTTTTATAATGCACAAAAATAAGTAATTTTATTGTTTTCTTGTTGTTATCGGATATTTGGTGTTAAAGTCATCCAAAAGTAACTGAAAGTAATCAAGTTACATTACTTTAATATTATGGTTCTTGGATTACGTTACTGAATACATATTTTATGGAGTAACTATTAACTGTACCAGAATACATTTAGAAAGTAACCCTCCCAACCCTGATCAGAGGCAGCGTTGTTCAAATTGATATGGTATTTTTCTCTTGAGTTAAAAACTCATGAGGATGGCTTGTTTCACCATGGTAACTGCTGAACATTCCTTCATAGACATACATGCAGTTGCCCCATCAGCGTGATGTCACTGTAAAGGTTATAATCTTCTGCACTTGACAGGAATTTGTGTTGGAGCATTAATCAGGGACAATGCTAGAGTCATTAAACGTGCACTTTAACCCGCAACCTTGTGTGACACTCGGTGGTTTACTTTGTCCATAAGCCACAGCATACTGAGGAGAAATCTCTGCTAATGTAATGCACAGAGGCTAAATGTCCGGCGTTCAGTGTGAAAAAGGAATTTGTGTTCAGTTTGTGTTCAAATGACCTCAATTTATAGAATTACAGGAAGTCCAGAGTGTCACATTTTTCAACGTTTATTCAAAAGTTTCAATTAGATTCTTGAAAATATTTCTGACTGGTTTCAATATTTATTTATTTTTCACATTTTGAATTACAAAATCAATTTCTATCAGAGGCAACAATCATGTGTAGGGGCTCATTCGAAGATTCTAAATGGAAAAAGGCTAAATTATTGTCAACTGGACAACAGGACATAATGTTTTTAAGAGCAAAAGACAATTTAAATGGAAAATGAAAAAATAATATTGGTCCTTGTTTTGAAGGCTAGTACATGTTTTTTCCAGCTACACTGCAAAATGGAAGGCAATAAATGGGTTTTCAGAGTAACAGCTTGAATTTCAAAATTATATCAAAGGAGAAAAGCTAGAAATATATTCTAGGTCCTTGAACTTGTATTTTCTGACAGTTTAAATCTTAATTTTACAAAATAAAGGTGTTGTCATTTATTTTTAATAGCCAATTCATAACTATAGGTGGTTTTCAGGTTTAAGAATGTGATAATGTCAAACTCCCAGATGAGGTGCAAGAGCCAGACTTTCCTGTTTATCACACTGTACTTGAAATATCCAAAAGGTAAATGCACAAATGTTTAATCTGATTGTTTCTAGTGGCTAGACCCTACAACTTGCTACACCACAAAATCTGCATTTTAACAGTATTCATTTTAATTATCCCCCATCTGTATTAAATAGTACTGGCCTGTAAAATTGCGATGTCATCTGAAACCTAGCAATTATTTGTGCAATTAAAACAGGTCTTTGCCCTTTTTGACATTATGGTCGCTAGGTAACAGTTGTGAAATTACTCTACATATGTCATATACAATTATGGAAAAAATAAGAGACTAATGCAAAATTATCAGTTTTTCTGATTTTACTACTTACAGGGATGTGTTTGGGCAAAAGGAACATTTTAGTTTGAGTCTATAAACTACTGACAACATTTCCCCCAAATTCCAAATAAAATATTATTGTTTAGAGCATTTATTTTCAGAAAATGACAAATGTGACCGACGGCAGCAAAGTAGGCCGCAAGTTGCGATTAGTGAAACTCAGATAATCGAGATTTTAGTTGTTGTTTTTTTTTCAAAATTTGTGCTTTTCGTTTTTTTGCAGAATGTGCTAGTTGAGATCATGAAGAAGCCTCTCCATGTTTCAGATAACAGCATTAGTGATGTTAAAAACATACATTTTTAATTTCAAATTGGCTTGTTTTTCGGAAAGAAACGGGGCGTGTATAAATCAACATATTTTCCCACGCTCGCGCGCCCGCCAATCCCATTGCAAGAAGCGCCGAAGGGGTTTCCCCTGTTCTCCTATCAGCTGTGAAGAGCTTGTGCATATGTAAGTGAGACTGCAAGACACTAAAAGACATGAAAATGGACTTTTAACTTCTGCTTGGACACATGACACGTTCAGGAGACCTTCGGGACAGGTTTAGGACAGTTCCGTTTCTCCGGAGCTCGTGTAGAGAGTGCAGTTGGCGAATTTAGCTGCAGAAAGTCCACGGATATACGCGCATACGTGAATACACGTGGAGACACGCAAATTATCCGACAACACGGCGACACAGGGTGAGTCATATTATTATCATATTTCTGCATCAAATGGAGATATTAGGTGAAAGCAGGGGCCTTGTGTCAACATTAGCGTGTGTAGTGTGTGTACGTGCGTGTGTGTACAGGACTAAACCGGCACTAAATCAGGACTGAACCAGGACTAAACCAGGACTAAAACCAGGACTAAAACAGGACCAAACCAGGGCAAAGACCTAGGATAAAATGTTTATTTGGGCCCATTAGAATATTCCATCCATTTCCATCCATTTTCTTCCGCTTATCCGGGGCCGGGTCGCGGGGGCAACAGTCTAAGCAGGGACCTCCAGACTTCCTTCACCCCGGACACTTCCTCCAGCTCCTCCGGGGGGACCCCAAGGCGTTCCCAGGCCAGCCGGGACACATAGTCCCTCCAGCGTGTCCTGGGTCTTCCCCGGGGCCTCCTCCCGGTGGGACATGCCCGGAACACCTCCCGAGGGAGGCGTCCAGGAGGCATCCGGAACAGATGCCCGAGCCACCTCAGCTGGCTCCTCTCCACGTGGAGAAGCAGCGGCTCTACTCCGAGCTCCTCCCGTGTGACCAAGCTCCTCACCCTATCTCTAAGGGTGCGCCCAGCCACTCTGCGGAGGAAACTCATTTCGGCCGCTTGTATCCGCGATCTCGTCCTTTCGGTCATTACCCAAAGCTCATGGCCATAGGTGAGGGTAGGAACGTAGATTGACCGGTAAATTGAGAGCTTCGCCTTTTGGCTCAGCTCCCTCTTCACCACAACGGTCCGGTACAACGACCGCATCACTGCCGACGCTGCACCAATCCGCCTGTCAATCTCACGCTCCATCCTCCCCTCACTCGTGAACAAGACCCCGAGATACTTGAACTCCTCCACTTGAGGCAAGGACTCTCCACCCACCCAGAGAGGGCAAACCACCTTTTTCCGGTCGAGAACCATGGCCTCGGATTTGGAGGAGCTGATCTTCATCCCAGCCGCTTCACACTCGGCTGCGAACCGCCCCAGTGCACATTGGAGGTCCCGGTTTGATGAAGCCATCAGGACAACATCATCCGCAAACAGCAGAGATGAGATCCTGTGGTTCCCAAACCGGATCCCCTCCGGCCCCTGACTGCGCCTAGAAATTCTGTCCATAAATATAATGAACAGAACCGGTGACAAAGGGCAGCCCTGGCGGAGTCCAACATGCACCGGAAACAGGTCCGACTTACTACCGGCAATGCGAACACAGCTCCTGCTCCGGTCATACAGGAATCGAACAGCCCTTAACAAAGGGCCCCGAACCCCGTACTCCCAGAGCACCCTCCACAGGACCCCACGAGGGACACGGTCGAATGCCTTCTCCAGATCCACAAAGCACATGTGGACTGGTTGGGCAAACTCCCATGCACCCTCGAGCACCCGATGGAGAGTATAGAGCTGGTCCAGTGTTCCCCGGCCGGGACGAAAACCACACTGCTCCTCCTGAATCCGAGGTTCGACTATCGGTCGAATTCTCCTCTCCAGCACCCTGGAATAGACCTTACCGGGAAGGCTGAGGAGTGTGATTCCACGATAGTTGGAACACACCCTCCGGTCCCCCTTCTTAAACAGAGGGACCACCACCCCGGTCTGCCATTCCAGAGGTACTGTCCCCGACCGCCACGCGATGTTGCAGAGACGTGTCAGCCAAGACAGCCCTACAACATCCAGCGACTTGAGATACTCAGGACGGATCTCATCCACCCCCGGGGCCTTGCCACCGAGGAGCTTTCCAACCACCTCAGTGACTTCAGCCAGGGTGATGAGTGAGTCCGACCCCGAGTCCCCAGCCTCTGCTTCCTCCTCGGAAGACATGACGGCGGGATTGAGGAGATCCTCAAAGTATTCCTTCCACCGTCCGACAACATCCCCAGTCGAGGTCAACAGCTCCCCACCCACACTGTAAACAGTGTTTGTGGAGCACTGCTTCCCCCTCCTGAGGCGCCGGACGGTTTGCCAGAATTTCTTTGAGGCCGTCCGATAGTCCTCCTCCATGGCCTCTCCGAACTCCTCCCAACTCCGAGTTTTTGCCTCTGCCACCGCCCGGGCTGCAGCACGCTTAGCCCGCCGGTACCCGTCGGCTGCCTCCGGAGTCCCACGAGCCAACAAGGCCCGATAGGACTCCTTCTTCAGTCTGACGGCATCCCTTACTTCCGGTGTCCACCACCGGGTTCGGGGATTGCCGCCGCGACAGGCACCACAGGCCTTACGACCACAGCTACGGGCGGCCGCATCGACAATAGAGGCCGAGAACAGAGCCCATTCGGACTCTATGTCCCCAGCCTCCCCCGGAATCTGGGAGAAGCTCTCCCGGAGGTGCGAGTTGAAGGTGCCCCTGACAGAGGGCTCTGCCAGACGTTCCCAACAGACCTTCACTACGCGCTTGGGCCTGCCAGGTCTTTCCGGCTTCCTCCCCTGCCAGCGGACCCAACTCACCACCAGGTGGTGATCGGTTGACAGCTCTGCCCCTCTCTTCACCCGAGTGTCCAAGACACGCGGCCGGAGGTCAGATGACACGACAACAAAGTCGATCATCGACCTCCGTCCTAGGGTGTCCTGGTGCCACGTGCACTGATGGACACCCTTGTGCTCGAACATGGTGTTCGTTATGGACAAACTGTGGCTAGCACAGAAGTCCAATAACAGAACACCACTCGGGTTCAGATCAGGGAGGCCGTTCCTCCCAATCACCCCTCTCCAGGTGTCACTGTCGTTGCCCACGTGGGCGTTGAAGTCCCCCAGGAGAACAACGGAGTCCCCGGTCGGTGCACTGTCCAGTACCCCTCCCAGGCACTCCAAGAAGGCCGGGTACTCTGCACTGCTGTTCGGCCCGTAGGCCGACACAACAGTGAGAGACCTGTCCCCGACCCGAAGGCGCAGGGACGCGACCCTCTCGTTCACCGGGGTGAACTCCAACACACAGCGGCTGAGCCGTGGGGCAATGAGTAGGCCCACACCGGCCCGCCGCCGTTCCCCGCGGGCAACGCCAGAGAAATGGAGAGTCCAGCCCCCTTCAAGGAGTTGGGTTCCAGAGCCCAGGCTGTGCGTGGAGGTGAGGCCGACTATATCTAGTCGATAGCGCTCAACCTCCCGCACGAGCTCAGGCTCCTTCCCCCCCAGCGAGGTGACATTCCATGTCCCCAGAGCTAGTCTCCATGTCCGGAGATCTGGTCGCCGAGGCCCCTGCCTTCGGCTGCCGCCCAGATCTCTCTGCACCCGGCCCTTATGGATCCTCCTGTGGGTGGTGGGTCCACGGGAGGACGGCCCCACGTCGCTCCTTCGGGCTGAGCCCGGCCGAGCCCCATGGGGAAAGGCCCGGCCACCAGGCGCTCGTTCGCGAGCTCCCACCCCAGGCCTGGCTCCAGGGTGGGGCCCCGGTGACGCCGATCCGGGCGACGTAACTGACCTCGATTGAATACTCATCATTAGAATATTGTGACTGTTAAACATTTTGTGTGTTGAGGTTTACCCTTGAGATGTTCATCTAAATGCTTGAAAGCACTTTTTTTCATTAGATGTAATATAGTTCATATTTACTTATAACTTTGTTGTGGTCATTGAGTGTCATGTTTGTTTGAGGTTAACCCTTTAAACAAAAGTAGATCATTTAAGAGTTTACTCACATTATACTAATAAGAATCATTTCATGTGTACCGTGCATTTTAATAGCCATAATACTGTACTAAAAGGTGTAACCACACTAGTATAAATGTGTAATAAGAACTCAGGTTAGTCTCTCTCACATAACAAACACAATAATAGGCAGGGAAATCTATTGGCACATCAGCCCCACCAAGATTTTTTTTCACCAGCCGCCACTGGCTAAAACCAAGCCTAAACCAGGACTAAAACCAGGGCTAAAGTGTGTGTGTGTGTGTGTGTGTGTGTGTGGTGTCATAAACTATTTTGCATTGTATTAAATTGACAATAGAAGTCATTTTGAACTTAACATATTATTATTGAATGTATTATTGAATTATTGAATGATTATATGGACTTTTTGTTATAAAAGCATTTCCATTTTAACAAAGCACCTTCTAACTCTGACCTGCCCTGAAACACCACACCACAGTGATGTCATGATGGGGGAGGGCTTAGCTTAATGTCATGCAAATGAGCTCTGAAGGCCTGGACTTCTAGAGGAGCTTTTCTCAGCTTGTTACTTTTCAGATGTCCTGCAAATGGCCACAACTTCTTCAAATGTGCTCAGATTTCCATGTGTAAGACTTAGAATCTACACTTTCAGAATCTGTGAATAACTCAAAATGCCCCGGGATGACTTGAGTCCTGTTTTGGTCACAAATGGTCAAAATAACAAAAAAGATACAATGTTTTCAGACCTCAAACAATGCAAAGAAACAAGATCAAATTCATTTTAAAACAACATAATACTAATGTTTACACTTAAGAAGAGTTCAGAAATCAATATTTGGTGCAATAACCCTTATTTTTAATCACAGCTTTCATGCGTCTTGCCATGCTCTCCACAAGTCTTTCACATTGTTCTAGGGTGACTTTATTCCACTCCTGGTGCAAGAACTGAAGTAGCTCAGCTTTGTGTTTGTGTTGGAATTCAACAGACGCCAGAATGGAATGGCTGTAATACATGTAGAGATGCTGATTTCAGAAAAAAATGCAGTGGTCTCTTATTTTTTTTCCAGTGTCCAATGAAGAAGTAAAATGATAAACTTCACTATAATAATAATAATAATAATAATAATAATAATAATAATAATAATAATAATAATAATGATAAATATATATATATAAAACTAAGCAAGATTTTTTAAATTGTGATTATGTTAACTATATTGTAGTGAAATGAGTTGTCAATCCTGTTATATGCACTTTAAGATGCATGCGACAGGTTTGCTCCTCCATCCCTCGCGAGTGCCAGCGTCACAAGCACACGAGGCTGTGATTAAGCGCGAGGCTTTGACCCCGGCCGCCCGCACCATCTCGTTTCTCTGCTGTCACTCACTGGATTTATGAGTCTCTTACACTATTATCTGTGCTCCCATCTGGAAGACTGCTACTCCCCACCACCTATTGTAAACACGTCACCCCCCCCTCCTCACTGACATTATCATAACAAGTGTGCGCCACCATCCCTCACAGTATGGCACGGTGGTAAGAAGCTCTGACAAGTGACGAGGCATCTGCTCCGATCAATCACTCAGCTGCATGCATATGGGCTTTTAGTGTGGTCTGCTTTCAGTAAAAACTATTCTCATTTGAACACGTTATTGGTATTCAGAGATGGGTGATGGTAATGACTCAGGGGCTTCTACTCAGAGCAAGAAGGTTGTTGAGTTTGTCTTCCCAGCCAGCCCAGACCTTTCTGTGAAGAGTTTGCATGTTCTTTTCGTGTGTCTGGAGGGTTTTCTCCGGGCACTTTCTGGTTTCCTCCATCCTCGTCTCTCTTAGTTTTGTTGAAAGCCCATTTAGGATACCCACAAACAGAGAGAGCTTCTGCACATGTTGTTCTTCTTTCTCCTTTCCCTCTGTGCTTGTAGGAACCACTTGGGACCTGTGTTGTAATGTTGAATGAATTGAATTTCTCCTTTTGCCATATACAGCTCTGGAAAAAAATAAGAGACCATTGCCAAATTATCAGTATTTCTGATTTTACTACTTATAGGTATGTGTTTGGGCAAAAGGAACATTTTTGTTTGAGTCTATAAACTACTGACAACACCCCTCCTTGAGCCGCCACCTTAACGTGGTGGAGGGATTTGAGTGCCCGAATGATCCCGGGAGCTATGTTGTCGGGGGCTTTATGCCCCTGGTAGGGTCACCCAAGGCAAACAGGTCCTGGGGGACGGGTCAGAATAAGAGTGGTTCAGAAGCCCTTATGATGAGTTCAATAACAAGGCCAGATACGTCGCCCGGACTGGCGTCACCGGGGCCCCACCCTGGAGCCAGACCTGGGGTGGATGCGCGCCAGCGAGCGTCTGGTGGCCAGGCCTTTCCCCACGGGGCCCGGCCGGGCGAAGCCCGAAGAAGCGACGTGGGGCCGTCCTCCTGTAAACCCACCACCCGCAGGAGGATCCATAAGGGCCGGGTGCAGAGAGATCTGGGCGGCAGTCGAAGGCAGGGGCCTCGGCGGCCGGATCTCCGGACATGGAGACTAGCTCTTGGGACATGGAATGTCACCTCGCTGGGGGGGAAGGAGCCTGAGCTTGTGCGGGAGGTTGAGCGTTACCGACTAGATATAGTCGGCTTCACCTCCACGCACAGCTTGGGCTCTGGAACCCAACTCCTTGAGGGGGGCTGGACTCTCCATTTCTCTGGTGTTGCCCACGGGGAACGGCGGCGGGCTGGTGTGGGCCTGCTCATTGCCCCACAGCTCAGCCGCCGAGTGTTGGAGTTCACCCCGGTGAACGAGAGGGTCGCGTCCCTGCGCCTTCGGGTCGGGGACAGGTCTCTCACTGTTGTGTCAGCCTATGGGCCGAACAGCAGTGCAGAGTACCCGGCCTTCTTGGAGTGTCTGGGAGGGGTACTCAACAGTGCACCGACCGGGGACTCCGTTGTTCTCCTGGGGGACTTCAACGCCCACGTGGGCAACGACAGTGACACCTGGAGAGGGGTGATTGGGAGGAACGGCCTCCCTGATCTGAACCCGAGCGGTGTTCTGTTATTGGACTTCTGTGCTAGCCACAGTTTGTCCATAACGAACACCATGTTCGAGCACAAGGGTGTCCATCAGTGCACGTGGCACCAGGACACCCTAGGACGGAGGTCAATGATCGACTTTGTTGTCGTGTCATCTGACCTCTGGCCGCGTGTCTTGGACACTCAGGTGAAGAGAGGGGCAGAGCTGTCAACCGATCACCACCTGGTTGTGAGTTGGGTCCGCTGGCGGGGGAGGAAGCCGGAGAGACCTGGCAGGCCCAAGCGTATCGTGAAGGTCTGTTGGGAACGTCTGGCAGAGCCCTCTGTCAGGGGCACCTTCAACTCACACCTCCGGGAGAGCTTCTCCCGGATTCCGGGGGAGGCTGGGGACATAGAGTCCGAATGGGCTCTTTTCTCTGCCTCTATTGTCGATGCGGCCGCCCGTGGCTGTGGTCGTAAGGTCTGTGGTGCCTGTCGCGGCGGCAATCCCCGAACCCGGTGGTGGACACCGGAAGTAAGGGATGCCGTCAGGCTGAAGAAGGAGTCCTATCGGGCCTTGTTGGCCCAGGGGACTCCTGAGGCAGCTGATGGGTACCGGCGGGCCAAGCGTGCTGCAGCCCGGGTGGTTGCAGAGGCAAAAACTCGGGTTTGGGAGGAGTTCGGAGAGGCCATGGAGGAGGACTATCGGACGGCCTCAAAGAAATTCTGGCAAACCGTTCGGCGCCTCAGGAGGGGGAAGCAGTGCTTCACCAACACTGTTTACTGTGGAGGTGGGGAGCTGTTGACCTCGACTGGGGATGTTATCGGACTATGTGTCCCGGCTGGCCTGGGAACGCCTTGGGCCCCCCCGGAGGAGCTGGAGGAAGTGTCCGGGGTGAAGGAGGTCTAGGCGTCCCTGCTTAGACTGTTGCCCCCGCGACCCGGCCCCGGATAAGCGGAAGAAAATGGATGGATGGATGAACTACTGACAACATTTCCCCCAAATTCCGACTAAGATATCATCGTTTAGAGCATTTATGTGCAGAAAATGACAAATGATCAAAATAACAAAAAAGATACATGTTTTCAGACCTTAAACAATGCAAAGAAACAAGATCAAATTCGTTTTAAAACAACATAATACTAATGTTTACACTTAAGAAGAGTTCAGAAATCAATATTTGGTAGAATAACCCTTATTTTTAATCACAGCTTTCATGCGTCTTGGCATGCTCTCCACAAGTCTTTCACATGGTTCTTGGGTGACTTTATTCCACTCCTGGTGCAAGAACTGAAGTAGCTCAGCTTTGTGTTTGTGTTGGAATTCAACAGACGCTGAAATGGAATGGCTGTAATACATGTAGAGATGCTGATTTCAGAAAAAAATGCAGTGGTCTCTTATTTTTTTCCAGAGCTGTGTGGTGGAATGGTCATTGGTTACCAGAGTGATACAATGCCCACATTAACAAACACTGTCAAAAAGTATAAAGACGAGTCTGAAAACTCAAGAAAAAAATAGAAAATGGATTTAAACAACTCATGTTCGGGAGTCTGATCAATACTGGTTCTGTTTAGCTGTTTGTCACTCTCACCTTCTTTGTTGAAAAACAAAACTGAAAAACTATTGGCTAATGGTTGTAAGCATGTGACTCTAATCTTATCTGAAAGCTAAATCAGGTCTTTCTGGTCAGATTAATCAATAGATAAAATCCTCGGGCTAAGGTAGTCCTAAATAAACCTTGCTCAAGATCTAGATGTGGGCTGCTCCTGTCAGGTTGCCCCTGTGGGACTGAAGGATAAGACAAATGATTTTCATCCACAAGGGATTAATTAACCTTAATAGTACATATTTAGCCAGTTACAATTACAAATACAAATTGTACTTCATCCTGTAATAATTGTACAAGTATTTAAGTATTTTAGTAAGTAAGTAACTGTACTCTTCTCATTTGAATTTAGCGTAATCAGTGATTGTGTGGTATATTCTTTGAAAATACAATAATTTCTTTCGAAATCATAATTATTCCATTGTGTCATGCATCTTAACAATAAATATTCATGTGGTAATCTTATAACCCAAAAAGAAACTATGAACCCAGCTGTCATTGTGCTGTTGGGCAAGACACTCAAATGGCCTGTTTGAGTGCAGTGTCATGTCTGTATTGACTGGGGTCTAAATGCAGAAGTTTATCCAATTTGTACATATACATTTATTATCATTTTTTATTTTTATAATTATGTCTCATCTGACACTGGTCTATTGCTCTTGGGTTGCTATTCCATCTATTTTTTTTGTGTTACCCTCTGGTATATATTATACAGCTCTGGAAAAAAATACCACTGCATTTTTTTCTGAAATCAGCATCTCTACATGTATTACAGCCATTCCATTCCAGCGTCTGTTGAATTCCAACACAAACACAAAGCTGAGCTACTTCAGTTCTTGCACCAGGAGTGGAATAAAGCCACCCAAGAACAATGTGAAAGACTTGTGGAGAGCATGCCAAGACACATGAAAGCTGTGATTAAAAATAAGGGTTATTGCACCAAATATTGATTTCTGAACTCTTCTTAAGTGTAAACATTAGTATTATGTTGTTCTAAAATGAATTTGATCTTGTTTCTTTGCATTGTTTGAGGTCTGAAAACATGTATCTTTTTTGTTATTTTGACCATTTGTTATTTTCTGCAAATAAATGGTCTAAATGTTAATATTTTATTTGGAATTTGGGGGAAATGTTGTCAGTAGTTTAGACTCAAACAAAAATGTTCCTTTTGCCCAAACACATACCTATAAGTAGTAAAATCAGAAAAACTGATCATTTTAATAATAATAATACATTTTATTTATATAGCGCTTTTCAAGACACTCAAAGACGCTTCACAAATCATAAAAGAATAAAATATCACAGAATTTACAACATAAAATCAAACATTTAAAATATCACAAAATTTACAATATAAAATCAAACATTAAAAGCAATTTTATAGTGGTCTCTTATTTTTTTTTGCAGAGCTGTATATTATATTTGATGAGTGAGCTGCTGTACCCAAAACAATGTCCCTTATGGATCAATAAAGTTTGTCTAAGTCTAAATGTAAGTCTAAGTCTATTCTTCGCACCTCACTTGTTTGTCTGAATGGTTGACGTTCATCTCTAGTTGAAATCATATCTCTCTGAGTGTATGTTAAGTATTACCATCATCTCCACCTGTACTTTCCATCACTCTTTCTATCTTCTCAGCTGTTTTTCTGGTTGTTTTTGCTCAACTTTACAGTGGACTGATCAAGTCTGAAGCAGTTGTCGGAGGAGGAGCCTACGTCTGTCACATTTGGGGCTCCTGCTGGGACTGGAACACAAACACGAAGGTGTAAATGTAGAGAGACAGCTCATAATTTCAAATGAGGAGAGCAGAGCCGAGCTGACACACTGAGATGGAAATGATCCTGGTAAATAACGCAGACAGGCACACTGCAGAGTCAAGTTCCACGCACAAGTCAAATCCTCACATTGTCAGCTTTGGAAATGTACTGCAAAAACTGAACATAGGAGAGTTAAAAAGATGTGTCTGTCTAGCTGAATCTTTGTATTATATGTTCTTATTATATGTATTATTAGGGATGCACTGATACAGATACTGGCATCGCATATCAGCACCGATCCAAGCACATGGTTTTGGTTCCATGATGTGAGTTCAGCCAATATTCTGGATGTAATAAGACTATTTAGTGGTTGATGTTGGCCTCATAATATTTGAACAAAGCTATTCAACAGATACTGGCTCAATAAATAATACTGTTGGATCAATTTTGGAGCAAGACAGAAGTTTTTTAATGGAAATAAAATGCCCTTTTCCATCTCTGCGCTATTATTGGTTAATATCGGGTATCGACAGATGCCAAAAGCCAAAGTGTCGTTTATGATGATGGTACTTTTTGACAGAAAAGTTAGTTTGTTTGTTTTTTCAGTCTGCTGGTTAACCTAAATCAATTTTTCTGTAAGTTTTAGTCAAGGTTAAACACAATAACATTTTAAATTTAGTTGATGAAATGTGAGGAAAATGTCAATTCAATTAATATCATTTTTAGTTATGAAAAACATATACATTTTAAAATGTCATATTAAAACCAACTCCACAATAGCTTCTTGAAAATGCATATACTGTAACACCAAAAAGAATAAAACTGGGATGAAATTAATTCATTTCTGAAAACAAATTTTTATCTATTTCACCTTTATTTAACCAGGTAAAACATTCATATTTGATAACTAATTCTCATTTGCATACAAACTTGCTAAAATGCTAAGTAAATTAAATGATCTTCATAATTCCATACATTCTTTCTAATTCACTTTTTGCAAGCTCTGCAGATTTCACCACACTCCCTTGCGCTGTCAGCTGTGCAGAAGTATGCATATGTTTAAGTGGTATGCGTGGGCAGCTGTGCATTCCAATCAGGGCAGATTTAACCCTGCTGCCCCCTCCACACCACTCCACAGGGCTTGGACCACTCCCCCTCCCCCTCCCACACTTACTATAACCTCAACGTCTCACCCGCATCGTCATAATGTGCCCTAATACCCTCCTCCGCCTGGCTGCCATCTGGAACCAGCCCTGGCCAGACCGCTCCATGTGTCCGGCACTGGAAAGCACAGCACTCAAAAGCATAATTAGCTTATATGGGTTATGGATTATCTATGTATGATAGTGTATCCAATGGATTTTTTTTTTTTCTTTTGAGGGCTCATCTGGATTTTCTAGGTTTTCAAGAACGACTCAATTCAATATGCTGCTTATGACTGAGGGTCAATATTAAATAATTGCTGTGCATAATACAGCTGATATAATGGAGATTTAAAAAAAATATATGAACTTGAACTTGAGATGGGGTTGTACAATTATTGGGAAGAGAAAATTAGGCATAAAATTCACACCTTTATTCACACTTAACTGACACTCCTTACTAGGGATGTAACAATAACCAAAATATTGTGAGAATGTATCATCAGAAGTCTCACAATAATATCATGGGCCACCAAAATATATTGAATTACAAGTCTCTGCTTAAATTTAAAATGTATGTGCAGACTACATGAAGAACTATTATTAAGCACTTTTAAAGCTTAGTTCTGTGGATTATAATAATAGTAAGACTGACAGAAGCGAGGCTGCCAGTCTGCACCATCGGTCCCTCCGATCACCACCAACACTCACAGCACATTCATACAGGGCAAAGTGTCTACGACAACAGTTTTATTATTATTATGACAGAATCAAAGTTTTGTCAAGGCATTTAAAAGGAAAAAGCAGCATGTTCACAATTTTGTCAGTCTCCACAAAATATCGCAATAAATATCATACCGAGAAATGCATATTGTGAAAATATTGTATTGAGAGATTTACATATGGTTACGTCCCTACGCCTTACTGAAACAACTAAGGTGTGGTAGTTTCAGTGTAGTTATATGTTTCTTTCAAACAGATATACATTATAGGTAGAAAAAGCTACTTCGGTGAGTGGTAGAGTAAAACGTCTTAAAACTTTTGTCCAGATGACAGAATTCTATTTTATTTTGCAATGGAACCTACCTGGACAAATGAGGGATTACACAGACATTGTTATTTTGTACTTTACAGTATTACAATATTTGTGGTGAAGCTACATAAATGTTTAAGGGCCCTTATTAGACAATTTTCTGGTCTATGCTATAATGTTTCCTCATCACAAACAATAAAATACAATCAATATTTAGGCAGAGTTATTCTCTCAAACAGAAAACACTCCAGGAATTACACTCCACTGTGTTTTGGTAATAGAATTTAAAATCTATTATTACAATTGTACAGTTAAATTTAAGGCTTATAGTAGTGTATAGTAAGTAATACAACACCTACATAGGGCAAATGCTCTCACAAAGATACCCAGAACTCACTGTATAAAGTATGAATCACTGTATCTGTACATAGCTGGATATAAAAAGGCACTATATTTTCTCACTACGGTTGTTATGGCGTCCTCTGACTTTCATTGCAGTTTCATCATCTCAGATTCTGACAGAGGATAGTCACACATACAGCTGAATGCTCCATCACATGTGTTGGGACTGTATAATGAATAATGGGGAAAGGACATTTATATGTGGAGAAGCAGCAGAGACAGACGATGGATTTGCATTAGGGGGATAAGGTGATAAAAATAAAACTGGTCTCATCCAAGTGACCATTTGCCATTTTTGTTATATCACAATTGACTATTTCTCTATTTATTTGGAACCTTTTACTGCACATATCAATTCTGTAGATCCGAACATCAAATTCACTCGTGAAGATGCCAAGGACAACACATTGGCTTTCTTAGATTGTGCAGTAACGATAGAAGAAGACTGGCGACTCCAAGTAGAGGTCTTCAGGAAGCCCACACACACCGACCAATACCTGCTTTTTGATTCACAGCACCCACTGCAGCAGAAACTGGGAGTTATTCGGACATTACGACACATGGCCAAGTGGTTCCTACAAGCACAGAGGGAAAAGACAAAGAAGAACAACATGTGCAGAAAGTCCTCTCTGTTTGTGGATATCCTAAATGGGCCTTCAACAAAACTAAGAGAGACCAGGACAAGAAACAAGACAACAGAGAATCAGAACCCAGGAGGAAAGGTGTAACCATTCCTTACCTGGCCGGCGTTTCTGAAAAACTACAGAGGATTTTCAGACAACATGAAATCTATACACGAATCTATCTCAAACCCACAAACACTTTAAGACAAAAACTGGTCCACCCAGAGGACAAAACACCGAGCCACAAACAAAGCAATGTGGTCTACTCCATTCAGTGTAGTGAAGACTGCAGTGAGCGCTACATTGGAGAAACAAAACAGCCAATTCACAAGAGGATGTACCAACACAGTGTGAGAGCCAAAGTGGACCTCAGTCTGCCGTACATCTCCACCTAAAAGTCACGGGTCACTCCTTTGAGGACAGCGAGGTACAGATCTTGGCCAGTGAAAAGAATTGGTTTGAGAGGGGAGTTAAAGAGGCTATTTTTGTCAAGAAAGAGAAAGGAGAAATTGAAATTGAATTTCTCCTTTTGCCACCAAACACAGTGAAGTTTTGAAAGAAGCAGATAACTTTAATAACTCTTAATTTACCTTAAAGCAGACCTATTATGCAAAATTGACTTTTTAAAGCTTTTAACCATGTTATAGTTGTTTCCCCTCGCCATTTACACACTTGAAGTATCTATGTGGAGTGATTTGTGTATGCTTGAGCAATCTATAATAGCTTACTTTCAAGATGCCATATTGCTGATGAACATTCCTTTTCATCACAACTGGCATACACCCACTGCTCTATTTGTATTTCTTTATCCAGTTATTTCTTAATTGGTGATGCGCGTAGGATTCAACTACGTCGCATAGTCATTTTGGTACAAATAGAAATTGAAATCTGCTCCTCGCTAGTGTGATCTGCAGATATCCATTAGAGGTGCGACTCTTTGTTCTGATGACATTTACAGCGACATCTGCTCCCATTGGGTACAGCGGTTTTCTAACATGGAAATCAGCGGACATGTTTCTTTTATTAAGTCGGTTTAGATGAATACTGCAATTTAAAATATGCAAATTCTAACATAATGATCAACAAGCAGACATATAGCAGACATATACTGTATAGCAGACAAAAGTGCAATTTCTTCTTTACATTATTTTTGAATGACTTTAACAAACCAATATGCAATCTGCAGATTTGAGCTCTGTATGTGAATGAAGTATATGCTGTTTGGTTTCTATATAAAGGTACAAATGTATGCAATGGAATGAAGGGAGTACGGAAGTCGAAAGAGGCCATATTCATAAGCAATATTTTTTCTTCCTTGTTATCCCGAGATAACGAGATAATTAATTTGTGATCTCAAGAAAACAAACAGTTATTCCGTGATCTCAAGAAAACAACTGAAACTTCTACGGGGCTATTTCTCATTTTGAATAGACGCGTTTTTGGTCATTAGAATGTCGATCAGCTGATAAGGCAATATTTTGATCAGGGGTTGACACAGGAGGAGATTGCATTACGTCTTTTAATTCGGGATAATTTCAAGATTAGTCCGCGGCACCTCCGCAGAAGACTGGCCCGGCTTCATCTTTACCGAGATACAGTGATCGTTTTTCTCGAGATCACGAGAAAAACTCTGTTTTCTCGAGATCTCGAAATAACAGTTTTGTTTTCTCGAGATCACAAATTAATTGTGTCGTTTTCTCGAGATCTTGAGTTCATTTTCTCATTAAGGTGGAAAATAATCATAACAAATATGGTCTCTGTCGGCTTCCGTAAGGGAGAGAATGCTGGATTTGTTAGGAAAAATACGAAGACTTAAGAAGATATGAACAAGACTCCTGCTAGAGGCAAATGAGGCAATAGAGAAAAAAAAACACCTAGACAAACCATGCCAATATTCTTGCTTAGTGTTTCAAACTTTTACTATCAAAGTAACTGGACTTCCTAATAGAATCTTCTATTGTCTCAACCTTAAAAAGCTCCACTGCCCCCACTAATAAGATATATCCTGGGAATACAATGAAATACAACAACTCAACCGAACCAATATTTGTACCAAGCTGCTCTCAAACAAGCTCCAGTAATCCATCTGAGAGATATACCCAGCTCCCAGCTTACTTGGTCAAGCCAAAAGTACATGTTCTAGTGGTGATATGTGGTTGTTAATATGGCTGAACGATTTGGGGAAAATATTTCATTGCATTGTAATTGTGATTTAGATCTGCAATTTTTGTTTTAATAAATGGATTGTGTTCAGAGTTCACATTCAAAATTTAATAAAACTTGATAAAAAGATGGAAAACTGACAAACTAATACAAGAGTCACATTTCAGAATATGTTTGTACAGATCTAAACTACAGGATTAGCAGTTTTTATGCAGGATAAAACAGTATATTTTGTTGGAGGAGAAAAAAAATTCAGACTTTGAACAGGTGGTAGCTGTTTTTATACAGACTAAGACATCATATATTGTTTTTTGTGGAGGAAAATATTGTAATAAAATACGAAACCTTTGCAATTCTCTAATTTCGTCCATTCACATTGCAATTTTGATTTGATTGCGATTAGCACTGGTAGCTAATCCCATCTTTCTCTTTCAGAACATGTCTGTACAGATGTAAATTATGGGGTTTTTACAGAATACGTTTTTTGTGGAGGAAAATATTGTAATAAAAAATGTGAAGCCTTTGCAAATTTCTAATTTCGTCCATTCAAACTGTGATTTTGATTAATCTTACAACCCTAGTAGCTAATCCCTTCTTTCATGAAAATGTTTGTACAGATCTAAACTATAGGACTAACTGCTGTATATTTTGTTTGCTTTGTTGGTTACGATTTGCCAATTTCGTCCATTCAAACTGCGATTTCGACTGAGATTATTCTTGCAGCATTCTTGTAGTAGCTAATCCCTTGTCGTCTTTTTCTTTCCATCTGACCATCTCTTCCCGAAACCTCCCTCAGCTCTTCTGCTTCTCGGTTCATCCAGACAGCATTTTATATCGGCGTGGGCAGGATTAAGACATATGTTCATCAAACCGGGATTACATTGGCTGGCGGTGCGATCTAATCTGAACGCAGTCTTCGTAGTGGGGGAATAGTATTGACGTAGATTGACCTACAGAGCAGAGGGTGGGGGGAAGGGGACAGGCGGGGTCCTGGCTTTGTCGGGTCACCGGTCCGGTATCCAATCACGGTAGGGCCCTGGACAACAGCTGGGATCATTGTTAGAGAGTAATCTGCCGGTATGATTTCGTCTTGAGAAGGGATTTAGCGAGGAATTATGCAAATCTAAGAGAGAGAAATGCTTTTTGGTCTTTTTAGTTGTGATACAACCGCAGTAATTTAATTTTTCTTTCGTTTGTTTTTATCACTAGGTTGGATATAATACAAAAAAATAAACAAATAAAAATTAAATAATACTTCCAGCAGCAGGAGAAATGCCAGTACCCTTAGCCTCTCTGTCTCACCAGCAGTGTCTAACCAATATACTGTAGTACTGGTAGTAGAACTAGTAGTACTACTAGTAGTAAGTAGCAGCAGTAGTAGTAGCAGTAGCAGTAGTTGTGGTAGCAGTAGTAGCAGTAGTAATAGTAGTAGCAGTAGAAGCAGCAGTAGTAGTAGCAGTAGCGGCGGTAGTAGTAGTAGTAGTAGTAGTAGTAGTAGTAGTAGTAGTAGTAGCAGTAGTAGTATCTTCACCACCCCCTTTTAGGAAAAACTATATTATCTATATTACCGTTAGTACTATTATTATTATTATTATTATTACAGTTACTACTAGTAGTAGCAATAGTAGTAGTACTGTAGCAGTAGTGGTGGTAGCAGTAGCAGTGGTTGCAGTAGTAGTAATAGTAGTAGCAGTAGAAGTAGCAGTAGTGGTGGTAGCAGTAGTAGTAGTAGTAGCAGCAGTAGTGGTGGTAGCGGTGGTAGCAGTAGCAGTACCAGTGGTTGCAGTAGTAGTAGTAGTAGCAGTAGAAGTAGCAGTAGTGACGTAGTAGTAGTACTAGTACTAGTAGTATCTTCACACCCCCTTTTTGGAAAATCTATATTATCTATATTACCGTTATTACATACAGGAGATGATAACTCTTTATGCCTCATTAATAATACTATTTAGTTCACGTAGTAGTCAAAGTTCAGTGGTTACGAGTTTGATTCCCAAGGGCAGAATCTTTATACCCCATGTGTTGTTTGTCTTTCATGAATGGATAAATTAGACTGTACTGAACAGAGAATAGTCATGACAAAAATGCTACTGTGCATTGTTGTCTATCAGTATTACCCTGCAATTAAACCAACAACTGCTCCTGAGGTTGTAGGTCACACAGGGTTCACCTGTTAAACATGAAAGAGAAATAGCCAACAATTCAAACACATTACAAGTGTGGATCTTGGTTGGCCGAGAAACCCCTCTTCTCTATATTGTTATGCTAAACTTGATGCTACATTGCACTATTTATCTTGTGTTGAAAGCAGTACAAAGCATTTACAGTATGAGTTTCATTTGTCACTGGCTAATTAATGGACAGCCTCTCCCACCAGCTGAGCCACAGTACTGCACAACGAGCGGACAGATGCGCCAAGACACAGACAATGGCGACCAAACAATACATCTTATTGTAGTGCCATGTTTTGTGGGTACTTTACAATCAATACTTCAGTATATTTATTAAATTTGGGAAGACTTAGACAGACAAATGAATGGGATGCAATGAATGGTTAACAGAACATTATGCAACTTTTTGGGAGGAGGGTATGCTACCTGCTTGTCTCCATGTAGATGTTATTGCTTTGCCAAGAATGTTCCACAGTAGGACATTAAACATATCAAAATAGTTGGTAGTTTCCAAGTTAGCAGCTACCTTATAGTACCTTTTGTTCAGTAGATTGGCAATTCCAGGGCAGAAATGAGCCAAATGATTCTAGTGAAGGTGTGTGGAGTTTAGAAACATAATTTTACCACATTTTTCTGTTTCCTAAATGTGTGTGTTAAACATGTGTGAATGAAACAAAACACAACAGCAGGTATGTTTGTGATGAAAAAACATTATAAAATACCAGAAAATAGTGTAATACGGCCCTTTAACACAACAAAAACATACATCGTTGCTGTGATTGGGCTCGCCTCTTCATAGATCTGACATGTAACAGACCTGCTGGTGCTTTTGTCCATGGAAATAATGTTCCTCAGTATGACATTAAACCAGGTGTCTTTTTCCTCTGGTGAGCTACTTTTACTAAACAAAAATACCAGAGAGCTACTAGCTATAGCGGTCACAAGAAATTGAGTAGACTTTTAGACTTTAGACTTTATTGTCCCCAAGGGGAAATTCATTTTCACGCACACAGAGCCTGTTTGACACACACAGCAACAACACAACAAACACAAAGACATACAATAAGCGTTACAGCACATTCCGCGGGGCCTGTTGTTCAAAAATGTGATGGCTGAAGGGATCAGGCTTCACATTTTTATATATAGAAGTATAGAAGACATATACCTCCAAACTATTATCTATTTATTAGTACACAAAGTTAGGCATCCAAATGATACATGTACAATGGTAATAGACATTTAATCAATCAAATTTAACTTATTCAGCACAATACATGTACTTCAGAATCCTTTAGCGAGCTACTTGGAAGGGGATGGGGAGCTACCGGAGGCTCCTGAGCTACAAGTTGGAAACTCCTGCATTAAACCTTTCAAGCAAAGCAATATGGAGACAAGCAAGATTAAGCACAACCAGAAAAGTGACATAATGCACCTTTAATGGACTTATAATGTAAAGAGGAGGCTGGTAGTTCTGCTGCAGTGGAAATTATTAGCTGAGAGCCAAATTAGATAGCGACATGGGAATACTAGAAATCAACCTGAAAACACTGTGAATCTTGTTGGTTGGTGAATGCATATTCAGCTGACGTCATCAAAATTCCCTGTGTGATGCTACCTGTGGGCCCTGCTCTGTTTGAAGCTCACGTACCAAAATTAGAGTCTAATCTTTTTTTTTCAATGTGCAAGAAACTCATGAGTTCATTTATCCACTGATCATGTGTGGGAGAGATCCCTTCCTTCCACCTCAAGAGACGCCTGCAACCAAAGAGCCAAAGGCTACAGCACGAGAACAGTGCTCCATGGTGGATACACCAGGGGGCAACACACCAAAGAGCGGAGTCAAAGCAGTGGGGGCAATTTTGATTTTATATGCCTCAGATAATATATGGAACATTCTACTTCGTTCTACTTCCAACGTTCTATTCTAGCTGCCGTGGAGAGCAGACATGTTTTCTTTGAAAGGTGCAACCGTTGAAGAACTTTAAATTGGAGAAGCCCATGTCTGGAAATAGAAGAATCTAATCTGAGTTTTATTTTAACACAATCTAACCATAAAGCACTGAACTGCAAGACCCCCTCAAATAACAATACAATCACAAGCCAACAGTTTTTCAGTTAGTCACGTTTTCGTTGAAAATCTAACACCTAAAGGGGACCGTGAACACTCGTATTGATTGGTGTTGCTAATGAGCATTGTGTCACCATGGAAACTCCTACAGGTCTGCCTCCCCCAACGCGATCAAATTATCGATATACAAAAAGCCTTCAAAAATCTCAACAAAGCAAATATACTCTTGAAGTTGACGCATAGTTTACTGGTAGTGCCACACAAACTGCACTTGTGGGTTGATTTATAGAAGCTGGAGGCTGGAGGGGTGGACGGGGAGGTGGTGCAGCTGCTGTCATGGGAAGGATCAAAGGGGATTCCTCGACAGGCGACCAGGAGGCAAGGAGCCAGGGGGAGGGGGACGGGTGGGTGGCTGTTTGGGGGCGAATGGCTTGAGTCACATTGCTGGAATTTAACGGTTACGTCGTCGTCAACTGACTGGAAATTGAACTTGACAGTGAATGATGTACGTTTAGGGTACGTTCAGACTGCAGCCTGAAGTGACCCAAATCCGATTTTTTTGTCTCTATGTGACCTGTATCTGATCTTTTAATAACAGCCTAAACGACACAGATCCAATTTTTTCAAATGCGACCCAGGCCACTTGGATATGTGGTCCTAAAACCGATACATATCCGATCTTTTGGCATGTGACTTCAGTCCGAACGGCCAAGTCGCATTCATCCGACCTACACGTCATCAACAAGCGAGAGTGGTACAAGTAGGCGCCCACAAATGTACACAAAAGTTCTTCTGGCCATATGAAAATTGTGAATGAAGTCCATGCCAGTGAAGCAGCAAAGCACGTGGCAATCCCACAGCACCAACACGTTCCTTTCTACGGATGTTGCTGCCACTGCCCCACAAAACGCCAAGCCCAAAAACCTTGTCCTTCTTCTCAATCTCTTCCTTAAAACAAATAAGTTGTACATGTTCTGGCTCTGGTACGACAGCAACTTTAAAATCGTCAGGCGCTCAATGCTAGTGTCCTTGTTTAGGCTACTTCCGTAAACACTGAGCACGCTTGCTGCATGTGACGTCGTCGTGTCCCCCAATGCACATGCCGGACACTATTGGGATGCTTAAAGTTTACACTGAAGATCACATACAAGTCGCATTTAATTGGAAATGTGAACGACCTTGCAAAAAAATTGGATTTCACAAAAAAATCCGAATTGAGCTTTAAAGGGATATGCCACCCCCAGGTCAAACTTGGGCATCTCCCCACAGTCCAGAGACTAAAATAAGTCGTGGAAAGTGTTTTTCTGGTGACGCAGCCATTGTCCAGGTTTGTCAGCAGTGACGTGCCGTGGTATCTGCAGCTACTCCGTGTTAGACTGGAGTCTAACGTCGCCAGAGAAAGATTTCGGTCAAAAGGAATTAATTTGCTCGATGCTTTTCCCAATTACTTTCTGCCGAAGCACACACCACGCTGACAGGGGAATCCCTGTTACGCACCAGGAAGGCAGTTCCCCTGTTACGCAGCGTGGTCTGTGCTTCGGCTGTGTTTTTCCGCACTGAAAAATAGTTCCCACCCAAAATGACCAAGTCAAGCTGTCCGTGTTGATTTGCTCATTTATTTGCACTCGATATGAATGCGCACTACACAGAAAGTTATTGGGAAAAGCATTGAGCAAATTAATTCCTTTTGGCCGAAATCTTTCTCTGGCGACGTCTAACGCGGAGTAGCTGCAGATACCGCTGTCAGTGCTGACAGACCTGGACAATGGCTGGGTCACCAGAAAAATGCTTTCCACCACTTATTTTAGTCTCTGGACTGTGGGGAGATGCCCAAGTTTGACCTGGGGGTGGCATATCCCTTTAAGCCCTGCAGTCTGAACTGCAGGGCTTAGCCAGTTTCATGCCAGGGTAGAGTTTTAAAGGCATGCTAATTGGCTTCAGTGCTGCTGGAAAGGACAACCCCCCCAAAAAAAGATATATTAAGAGTAACTGATTCATTACTAGAGATGGGACAAGATCTCGCAAGATAAAATTTACACAATTTTGAACACATGAGGTGAGATTTTACCTAATATTGGCAAAAAAAGAGGTCAAACTTTGCAGAATTCTTTCATTGTTTTCACTCTTAGAAGAAGCTATAATGCCAAAAAGCAGTGCGACATTGACAGCAAAAATATAAAATCTTAAATTAAATAGCCAAAAAATTGCAAGAGCCAAAATTGTGAACTGAACCGCACAATTTATTTCAGAGTATGTCAAAATCCTCATCTTGTCTCTTTCTAGTCTCACTTCTTACCTTGTGGGAATTGTCTCTGGTCACATATTTTTGATTAACTTCTGCACAGTAGTGACAATATATTTTAAATCAAAAATAGTTCAGCGGGCACCTTCTGATGAATCACAGTCACATGTTCATAAAAGCAAGATGGGTAAAGTGTCTAACCAAAGAGCACGATGACATTATTTATGAAGCTTAAGTAGCTTATATGGCACCCTTAAATATAAAATATGTTTTTTTTTAATTAAAGATATAATTTTGTCTAGTCTATTTAGAATTCATATGTATTATTGCTAATGCTTAACCAGGCAAAAATATTGTACATGGGTCACTTAATAATAATAATAATAATAATAATAATAATAATAATGACGATAATAATAATAATAATAATAATAATAATAATAATAATAATAATAATAATAACTTCATAATGCAATTAAGTTGATTTAAAACATGAAAAACAGTTAAGTTAATTTTATTCCTCACTTTCTTAACATTCCTCGCATTATAATTATTTACTTATTATCAGTTTTATAAACAACTTTTAGATGCTGGAGTAGAGTATTGCCTTCATTGTAATGCTAACAGCAACTAGCATGCTAACCGTGCACCGACATTAGGCTACTTCCTGGTTCACAAACAATAAAAACACTACAAAAACACTTAAAACATCAGTATCTGTTCTGTGGCATAACAAATTTGGCTCTGTTACATGGAGAAAAAATGGGTACATCCCCTTTAAAAATAAACAAGTAAAAGTAAAAAGTATTTCATAATTTTGGTTTACAACAATTAAAACTTATCCAAAAGCGGGACTTTAATGGTGTGATATAAAGTGAAATTAAGAGACTAAGTACCTGATAAATTCCATCAAGGGCACTAAATAAAACCTAATTCTCCATCTACAGTCAATTAGGCTTCTGGTGGCAGCCCATTACTCTTCTTAATGCACATCAATCATATCATGTGATCCTGTGAGCATCGTCGTTCTCCCCCTGAGCCATACTAATCCACTTAAAACGTGAGCCACTAATTCAACCAATCCAGATGTTATTAAAGACCACTACAAGATGCTGCTGTGACAACATGCTTTTCATTTCACTGACAGTGTTAAATTAGAATACCGTAACATAATAATCAGAGGAAGACCATTTGTGTGTACAGTCATTTGAGTAATATTTCAAAATCATATGTCAGGACAGGTAGAGTTCAAGTGATGCTGTATTCAGTTGGGCCAAAAGTTGAGCTGGAGGGAAGGCTGAGATGGAATGGTAAATTCATTGTTAAATAAAAACTCAAAATCTGGTTTTAGTATCTGTAATTAATACATTTTTATTTGACTAGTGTCAAAAAACTGTGGAAGACTGGACTTTAAACTAAGCCATCTTCTAGTACAGACCCTTCACCCTTACAACAAGTACTACATACTATTACTACTACTATTAAACATACTGCATACTATTACTACCACCATAGAACTACAGCTACAATTTCAGGTGATTGACAGGTGGATTAGCCAATTCAAAGACGCACATGGTCTGCCTGTATCAAAGCAAATATAGCTGCTAATGAGTTAGAACAAAGGAAAAAATTTATCATAGGACTGAAAAACATGCAGAATTTATGCATCAATGAATGAAGCACTAAACTCTGTTAATCTGAGCATCTGTTCAAAATGATGGATAACCAATTTCGCATGCAATACTGAAAATTTAACTAGACCACCGTGTTTGTCTGGGGACCAGACTGATATCCTTTTGTATAAAATAAACATGATTCGGAGTCTCCCAGACAAACTACTACATACTACTGCTGCTACTGGCACTATAGCTACTACAAGTACACAACAACTAAGATTTAAGATTAGGCTTAAGCCTTTATTGGTCTCACACACAATGACACACAGTGACACACGGGAGAAATTTGACTTCTGCATTTGACCCATCCTTTTTCAGCGCCCGGGGGGCAGTACCGTGAAGGGTCTTGCCCAAGGACCCACACTGGTTAGCTCAATGCCCAGGGGGGATTTGAACCCACAACCCCCAGAGGGAAAGTCCATGACTTACCAGTTGAGCTAACCAGCCAGTGAACTGTTAATACAACTACTACTGCAACTATAAGCACATTCTTATATCTTCAAAAATCTTCCCATCTACGCAGACAGAAATTGGGACACTCTTGGGATGAATATCAAACCGCAGCAGTTCCCACTAAGTTTAGAAATCCATCCGTCTGAGCTGTCATAGACAAAACAGTGCTCGGAAAGAGTCTGGGAACTGAGAGGAGGAGGGGGAGGGGAGAGGAGCGCTAGTGGCCAAAACTGGGAAAACATACTCTCCCGAGTGACCAGTGCCTTACAAAGAGCCAAATGTGTTTTTCTTTGACACACGGGTTTAGTGGAGACGGGGTTCCATTTGCTGATTTGTACTTGAGAAAATATGAGTGTGTATTCTCATAGTGGAGATGCATCATTGTCTGTATGAAGACATTGTTCATCATTCTGAAGGTAAATAAAGTCCTTGTGTAGCTGGTATTTTGAGATTATTTCTGCTTCCTATTGCAATGCAATGCAATGCAATGCAATATTTTGAGAACTTTTTCCCACTCAAAGGATACAACAGGATAAGGACTTATATTGTTAGTCGCTATAGCAACAGCTCTAAATGCATTATCCAATTCTTTTTAATTATGCCACAGGATAAAAATAAATAACATGATATTGGCATTTGAAGACATCTTATTGATAATAAGTTTCACAGTAGATTAAAATTAAGGGACATTCGTGGTAGTTTGTCTGGTAGGAAAAGCATGTTTGGGTCATGTACACGTTCATTGGTAGGTCAGGTCACGGAAAAAAAGTATATAATATATAGTAGATTGACAGGGTTTTAATCCAGATGCCTTTCCTGTTGCAGCCATCCACAATATAGTAACAATAACAATACTAAAAAAAATTGTACTTTTAATGCTATGGAAAGACTCGATACTCAAGACCGATTCTTGCTAAAGCTATTCAGGAAAGGTTCATTTCTGTCCTGTGACTGACTTTTTTAGTACCGATTCCTTCTCAAATGAGTATTTTATTTCAGTACTAGTTTTAGTATCGACTAGTATCTGAATTTCGATACATCTGACAACCCTAAAGCTACGTTTATATGATGACGGCCTGAACAGAAGATGCAAAAGTGGCGTTGCGTCTTCACTTTTTATTCCACGTTTAGACGAGCATTTTTGGGAGGAAATCTGCGTGCATACGGTGACGCAAAAGTGTGTGGAGTTCGATTGGGTATGCATGCCAGGCGGCTAGGTGGTGCTGTGATATGTTATCACTATGTCCGCGCACATGCATAGAATCTTCCTTCTTCTCATCTGCGCCACGAAAAGCAAAACAAAACATGGCTACCGGTAGCAAAAAATATTCGTGTGGTCAGACAAAGAAGTTCAACTATTGCTTGCTATTACGCTTTGTAGAAGCAACAAAGGTGCAACAAGGTGTGGACTGGGAGTCGTGCCAATCCAATCCAATCCAATCCAACTTTATTTATAAAGCACTTTAAAAACAACACAGTCGACCAAAGTGCTGCACACAGGTTAAAACACAAAAACATTAGACACAGTAACAAAGTACACTGATATATGGGCCGATGTGACGTAAACGCGTACGCGACGTCAGCAGTTTTGACCAGAGTTTTGCGTCTTGGGCAGTGTAGATGAAAACGCTACAGCGGAGCGTATTCAAGTTTTCCACTTGGAGGTAGTTTCAGTTTTTTTGCATTCTTAAGCCCCCAAAACGCCGTTACCGTCTAAACAAAAGGCACTTTCAATAAGTGAATGATGTGGGTGAAGTAAACACAAGACATCCACAAACGACCCCAACTTTGTATTTCTATTATTTTATGCAAAGGTCCAGTGTACCAAGCGACACAGACCAAAACAATTCAAATCCCACGTGGTGTGAGTTGCATGTTTACACGATCTGAACAATACAAATATAGCGGTATGAGTGAAATTAAAAAATCGGTTATTCTTCTCAAGAGCCTTCTGGGAGACAAGCTTTGGAGATGTGTAAGTGACAGGAGTGTGACAGGAGCGTGTCAGGAGCGTGTCAGGAGCGTGTGTGTGCCTGACGTGACGGGTGATGGAGTGAGAATAGACGCTGTAAGAGAAGGATGAGTGGAAGTTGGAGGAGCAGACAGGAGCAGAGCGGGACTGTGGGGAGCGGAGGATGAGTCAGACACACACAGGAGATAAGGATCACATATTATGCATTTCAGGGGAGTTTGGACATCTTTGCACTATATTTCACATTTTATAACAGGAAATATTGGAAGTGTGTGGAATATGTTCTGAGGTGTTGTTATTTTGAGCAGTTTACAGAATTTAAGAACTAGGAGGGTTTTTTTTTTTTACATTTCTACTGTCAGGTAATGCATGATGTGAAAAGGGCTTTTGTGATCATTAAAAGGTCAATATCACACTATTTTCTGATCTGTTGGAACACCGTTTACTCATCAAAACATACCTGAAGTTTTGCTTTGTTTCATTCACACACACAAACCCTGCATATTTAGGCTCTGTTCCACCTTGCCATGTCATGTACAAGTGCTCCACTGTGTTTTTAAAAACTCCATACACCTTCAATAGAATCTTTTAGATACTTTCAGCCCTGGGATTGCCAATCTCTAACAAAAGGTAAAAGGTAGCTGTGAACTACTGTTTCATGACATCATCATGGGGCGGCAGTAGCTCAGCTGGTAGAGCGTTTGTCCACTGATCCAAAGGTTGGCGGTTCAATCCCACTCTTGACGTAAGAAACATCAGTGGTTGGTGGTATGATTCCAGCTCCCACAGATGAATGCTGCTGTTGTGTCCTTGGGCACCTCGCTCCCAGTGTCTGCACACACCACCTTGGTCACATAAAGATGTGACCATTTACCATGACCGTCACACAGTAGAATAAGTTCTAGTTCTTGTAGAAAGCATGGTCTGGTCTGGATTCAGAGAGAGACGAGTTTGAATGAATCGTCAAATAGCACTTTTCTGTATCAGTTTTGTGCTTTGGTATCTGCTGTTGTCTTACCATCGTTGGTATTATGTATGTGTGTTACTGTAGTTGTGCGACCATCGTTGGTATTTTTTGTGTTACCATTGCTGGTATGTTTACTTGTTGCGGACTTTAAATCTTCCTAATAGAAACACAGTATGTGTAATTTATTGTCCCTGATCAAAAGGGTTTTTTTGTACAAGAATGGAATTCGCCTTTGTTTTGTTTTGTTTTGTGTTTTTCAACTGAACTGACATGGAAGCTAAATCAATAATTTAAGTTATGTTTTGGAAGACAGGGGTGGGATTCAATAAGTTTTCTTCTTCCCACTTCTTTTTGAGCCAAAAAAAAAGTGAAAATATTTGACTGCATATTGGTTACATGTATTTATTTCCTTGTGTTGACCTGCTTGAAATGAATAAATAAATGAAATGAAAAAAGAATAGAGCATGTTGAGCTTTGGGGATGCAGACAGCCTAATAATAAAGAATTACCGGTACTCAAACGTGTGAATGAAACAAAACACAACTCCAGGTATATTTTTGTGGAGGCAACAACATTATAAACTGGCTTAAAGCTCACAAGAGTCATGTTGTGTAATATAGGACCTTTAACTTACAAACTAAAACTTGTATTTTCATCAAGCACGTTTCAGTTATTCTAAATTTACTTCCATCTGCAGCTCGAGTGCTTGAAAAATTTCTGCTTTCACCTACCCCCTTTCTTCACCTACTTCTCTTTAATAATAACAACACGTACATTTGCAACTGCCACTTGTTCAACATGGCTAACAGTTTCATGGCAGTAAAATGTAGACAATTTAGTTGCTTTGTACTTAAAGGGATATGCCACCCCCAGGTCAAATTTGGGCATCTCCCCACAGTCCAGAGACTAAAATAAGTGGTGGAAAGCGTTTTCCTGCTCACCCAGCCATTGTCCGAGTCTGTCGCCACTGACCGCCGCGGTATCTGGTGCTCCTCCGCCTTAGACTGGAGTCTAACGTCGCCAGAGAAAGATTTCGGCCAAAAGGAATTAATTTGCTCGATGCGTTTCCCAATTACTTTCTGTGTACTGCGCATTCATATCGAGTGCAAATAAATGTGCAAATCAACACGGAGAGCTTGCCTTGGTCATTTTGGGTGGGAACTATTTTCCAGTGCGGAAGAATACAGCCGTATCACGCACCACGCTGCCAGGGGAATCCCTGATACGCACCGGGAAGGGAGTTCCCCTGTTGCACAACGTGGTGCGTGATACGGCTGTATTCTTCCGCACTGGAAAATAGTTCCCACCCAAAATGACCAAGGCAAGCTCTCCGTGTTGATTTGCACATTTATTTGCACTCGATATGAATGCGCACTACACACAAAGTAATTGGGAAACGCATCGAGCAAATTAATTCCTTTTGGCCGAAATCTTTCTCTGGCGACGTTAGACTCCAGTCTAAGGCGGAGGAGCACCAGATACCGCGGCGGTCAGTGGCGACAGACTCGGACAATGGCTGGGTGAGCAGGAAAACGCTTTTCATCACTTGTTTTAGTCTCTGGACTGTGGGGAGATGCCCAAATTTGACCTGGGGGTGGCATATCCCTTTAAGGCTTCAGCTATTTGCAGGAGACATTCTGGTTTGGTGTGGCCATGTAGAGCAGTCAACTGGAGAGTTTTCAGGTATTCAGGAGGAGACGCCTCCTACTTAATAGAGACAAATGAAACAAAACACAACTCTAGCTATGCTTTTGATGGGGCTACATTATGGCGTGGATTAAACTAATAATGAAACTAGGAATGAAACTTTAAAATCTATACACTGATGGTGAATCTGATATAAACATAAAAAATGGGCGAATGGCAGCCAGTATAAATCAATATTCTTTTAATATGGATTAGAGAGAGATTTGAAGAACCAGTTAATTAATTAATCCCTCGGTGGTCCAGGTTGGTTCCGTAGTGGTCCATGGGCGTATACTTATCTATGTGCTTTTATACTTGTTCTGATATAGCTCAAGATCATTCTAAAACTATTCAGGAAAGATTTATTTCTATGCTGTGAATGTGACTTTTTTAGTACCAATACTTGCTCAAATGAATAGTTTTGATACTAGTTTTAATATCGATTAGTGTCTGATTTTCAATTTTTCTTCCGATTTCAAAATATGCACAATATCAGGCTACAATCCTCCAGCTAGGTACCCCCTGACCAATATTCTCACCCCTCAAGACCCCTCTTTGGTCGCGAATATATTACCTTATCCAAAAAAGGTTGAGCAATTCATCATCCTCCTGTACAAATAAATACATGTTCTATTTCACCCCAACGATGGCTCTGACAAATATTATTCTAACCTTTTGTGCAAATACGTTGTGTGGAGTACATCTTAACCCAAACCTCCTCCTCTATCATGACTATGTGACAGTAAGCCAAACAAAGCCGCACACCCAGGTCAGCTATAGCGAATCAGACAGGAATCCACAAGAACAACTGACGCTCGGCTCCAATTACCCAGAATCCTCCTCCTCCTCCTCCTCGGGCACCCGACGCTTGTCTGAGCCGCGGTCCTGACAGGTGCAGAGGAGAGCGTTAAATGAATGAGTGGGTGGTACGGTGGCCCTCGCGCAGGCTTTCATATATTGCTTGTGGTTAGAATTTATGGCTCAGAGTTGGCACAATCTTGGCACGATTCCCTAAGTGTATTTCGCTAAGTAACGCCGTTGTGAGTCAAGGGGAGGTTTAATACTCCAATAAAGAATGCATCGAGAGGCTGACATAGTGTTAAAGGGGCTGTACCAGATTTTTTTTTTCATGTGATAAAGGAGACTGTCTCGCCCCAGTACAGATATATGGTAAAAGCAACTCTTATGGTCACAAATGAGAGCGCAGTGTACTGTCTGCATCTGCACAATCCAAGAAGCAAGGCTGGTGTGATGTTAGCATGCTAGTTGTTAACATTACCGTGACAAAACATTTCTTTGTACGGAAGCCGACAGAGGCCATGTTCGTAATGATTATTTTCCACCTTAATAACAAGAAAATTAACTCGAGATCTTGAGAAAACGACACAATTAATTTGTGATCTCGAGAAAACAAAACTATTATTTCGAGATCTCGAGAAAACAAAGAGTTACTCCGTGATCTCGAGAAAACACTGTACTGTATCTCCGTCGGTAAAGACGAAGCCGGGCCAGTCTTCTGTAGAGGTGCCGCGGACTAATCTTGAAATTATCTCGAATTAAAAGACGTAATGCAATCTCCCCCGTGTCAACCCCTGATTAAAATATTGCCTTATCAGCTGATCGATTATTATTCTAGACATTCTAATGACCAGAATTCAGAATGAGAAATAGCTCAGAAGTCAGCTTGTCACAACGTGGCGATAGACGTTTCAGTTGTTTTCTCGAGATCACGAATTAATTGTGTTGTTTTCTCGAGATCTCGAATTAATTATCTCGGGATAACAAGGAAGAAAAAATATTGCTTATGAATATGGCCTCTTGTCGACTTCTGTAGCTTTGGCCCCTAAAATTTGTGAGAAGTGCTGATAAACTTGCCATGGTGAGTAATTAGGATGCTAGAAATACAATAGAAGGGGAATACATTTTGTCATCTGTAAACCAAGAAGTAAGGCTGGTGTGATGTTAGCATGCTAGTTGTTCTTCGAATTACAGTGATGGCATAAACACTGCTCTGGCCTCTGGAAGTTGCGAAAAGCACTTATAAACTCATCATGGTGAATAAGTAGGATGGTAGGAATACGAAAGGAGAGGAATATGTTTTGGCTGCTGCAAACTGTTTCCAATGAACAAGTTCTGTTTATCACAGAAAAAGGTACAGCACCTTTAAATGCGACAGAACAGAATTTCAAAAAAGGATGAAACAGTTTGAAGATGGATTACCAGATTTAATCTAGCCGAGCTCTTACAAACCCTTTGGCACATTGCTACAATTGATATGCATTGACATTTTTTCTGACAGTGAAGCATAGCAAGGTAACTCCCCCTTCCCACACACATACTGTACATGCGCGCACGCACACACACACACACACACACAATTAGCTCTCAGCCCAAAACACCAAACAGAGACCTATACAGACCTTGTTCTGTGTTTTGCCATAAAATGCTGCTTTTACAACATTCCATCCATCCATCCATTTTCTTCCACTTATCCGGATAAGTGGGTCGTGGGGGCAACAGTCCAAACAGGGACTCCCAAACTTCCTTCAACCCGGACTCCAGCTCTTCCGGGGGGACCCCAAGGTGTTCCCAGGCCAGCCGGGAGACATAGTCCCTCCAGCGTGTCCTGGGTCTTCCCCGGGGCCTCCTCCTGGTGGGACATGCCCGGAACACCTCCCGAGGGAGACGTCCAGAAGGCACCCGGAACAGATGCCCGAGCCACCTCAGCTGCTCCTCTTGACGTGAAGGAGCAGCGGCTCTACTCCGAGCTCCTCCTGTGTGACTGAGCTCCTCATGTCTAAGGGAGCACCCAGCCACTCTGCGGAGGAAACACATTTCGGCCGCTTGTATCCGCGATCTTGTCCTTTCGGTCTGTCAGTTTTCTCAGAAGGCGATGTCATCAAGGACCTGGAGACAAAAGCAGTTTCACATACAGGCACTTTTCAGATCAGCAGGTACAGGTCATATGATTGCAGATGATCTCTTCCCCACCCGTCTCTATCCAAGCACTGAATTCAAAGTGTTTATATAGTCGACAATTGAACTTGTTGTTAATTGTTAATTGAACTTTAACTCATTATCTAATTTTTACATAACATGCCATTTAAGAATGAGACGTGGCTATACCAAAGTACATCATATCATTAAGTTTAAGACACAGGAATAAATTGTTATAAGTTATAACATCTCAAAGTTCAATAATAATCAAAGTTGTATGACATGACTGTTAGAGATCATTCAAAGTACAATTCGACACTGACTTAGAGAATAATTTGCTGACACAGAAATAATGCTTACAGGTCATTACCCAGAGTTCATGAGCTCTGGGTAATCTGACCATAGGTGAGGAGAGGAACGTAGATTGACGGTAAATCGAGAGCTTTGCTTTTTGGCTCAGCTCCCTCTCTTACAACATATTCTATGGAGTAAATGTATTCTTCTATAAAAAAAAAAGTATCCAAGCTTTAAGAAGTGATTACTAATGGCCCGAGCAATTTCAGAATGTTCATCGTCATCAGCTCATTTGAGAGGGTTAATTTAATATCATTTAGATGGGGAAATCATGCAATATTAACTTTTGACTTTAATATTTGCACATCAAAATATATTAATGGTCACTTAAATTGAGGTTGTTTCCTCAGTAGCCGTTTTCAGCTGTTTATGTAAGTATATAAAAGCGAGAAATGGCTCCTGCATGTTTTCATATTCATCCACACTCATCAGCATCCATCTGTTCGCACTGGGCTCAACTGGAATACATTTCAAGTGCCCATATTACCGTACTCTATTTTCTGGTCTATGTTATAATGTTGTTTCCTCATTACAAACAGACCTGGAGTTCTGTTTTGTTTCATTCACACATGTTTAACACACCAATCCTGCATACACAACACCTTCACTAGAATCTTTTTGGATAATTTCAGCCCTGAACTAAAGATTTCTACTGAACTAAAGATAAAAGGTAGCTGTTAGAATGAAAGCTACCGCTTCATAACAAACACAACTGTGGGTATGTTTTTGATGAGATCACAACATTCTAACATGGCTTAAAGCACAGAAGAGTCATTTTAGCGTAATACAGGACCTTTAATTCAAGTGGTGCTCATGACACTGAAAGTCAGTACTAAACGTTTTAATTTATGAACTAAAGTAAGCCTAATGCATCCATGGCTTGAGCTTAGGCTGTGTGAACTCCCAATCCAATACCTCAGTAGCATCAAAACTCAGTGGAAAATCAAAACTATTTATATGATAATATGTTAATATGCTCTTTACTATATCTGTTTGGATGATGCAGCATAATTTAACTGGTCTATTTATGAATACTGGAACAGGGTAAAGTAAGGTTATGTCAGGAGGAGAAAATATAAGGGCATAAAGTTAATAACACTTGAGAATTTACAGCTGGCTTGGGGCTCTTGACTAAAGATTGCTTTCAAGCATATGTTTGTAATAAAACAGAGAAATACTATTAAAATGTCTAAACACAAATTGCAAAGGAATAACTGGGCAATGAACACCCAGAAGTAATACATCTACGTCATATTCAAGGTGGTGGAAGATGAAACGAATCGCGCTAATAGTCTTTTGTAAACAAGCATTGTGCAATTAAAGAAGGCATATTATGCGTTGTCTAATCTATGACACTTGGGGATCATTATGTTCATCATGTTTTGGTATTTTTTTGTTATGGTAAAATCACAATATTGCTCTAAAATGAAACAGACAAACAAAAAAACAAATTTGACTTCTGTTTTTAAAATTGCAGTGGTGATTCCTGCCTCCTCGTTACGGTACGAAGGCATACACATCATCACCTCCTATGGACAGCTGCAAATCACGCTAGCAAGCAGATTTTTTTTCTCCATTTGGGTCAAAATGGCTACACAATGCTGCCATATCCTACATGTATCACCAATTAAGAAAATAACATTGGAGACTGAAGTTTAGATGAAGTCATCTAAAAATGACAATATCATGCAAAAGTTCAATATTTTTTGTCACTTAAAGGAGAATTAACGTTTTTTACAATCTGAGCCTTATTTCGGTAATAAAACAAGTTGTTTTACTCACCCATAGCATTTTGGTGTCATATGGAGCATTTCCAGAGATGTTTTAGATTAGCGATCTCCGTAATGTGAGTGGTCGGGGCTGCAGTCACCAAAATAACACAAACTTTAGCACTTTTCAAATCATAGAAGCTCAATGTCTTAGTCTACACTTTCGTTTGAGTCAAAAGTGGCCTGTAAACCGAGATTTATCCATAATTTACAGCTTTGCGTTTCATGTTTGGGTCCCGAGAGCTGAGAGCGAAATAAGCTGTGACTCCGCACATGCGCACTGGCCTCCTCATCGACTCGAAACTATGGCTAAATCTCGGATTACAGGCCACTTTTGTCTCAAATGAAAGTGTAGACTAAGACATCAAGCTTCTATGATTTGAAAAGTGTGTTTTATAAGTTTGTGTTATTTTGGTGACTGCAGCGTCGTGCCCCGACCACTCACGTTACGGAGATCGCTAATCTAAAACATCTCCGGAAATGCTCCATATGACACCAAAGTGCTATGGGTGAGTAAAACAACTTGTTTTATTACCGAAATAAGGCTGAGATTGTAAAAAAAACAAACATTAATTCTCCTTTAATAGACTCATGGCACACAGAGTGAAGTTTTCAAGACTTTATTTCTTGACATTTTGATGATTATGGCTTACAGATCATGAAAACCCCAAATTCTGCATCTCAGAATAAGGTTTAAAAAAATTATATTTTAGATAGAAATGTCAGGCGTCTGAAAAGTATATTCATTTCATTTGACCACATAGACCCTATATATGAATGGACACAGGGATCCCACTCACAGCCACGTTTCAAATAGGAAGTGCGCCAGGAGGCTCTTCCAGCTCTTTCTGACCCTGGCTCCAGTTGACTTACACTCGGATCTTGTCATCCCTCTCTCTGTAACTGCTGCAGTGAGTCTTGTCATTTTGGTCTTAAAATGTTCGTATTAACCCGATTCTGAATTTGTCATTTTGTTATTTTGTCCCTAAATCAAGATATGAACATAAATATTGGGCCAATCAAATGCCTTCATTCCCCGAGGTTGCTCCTGCTAGCATTAACAACGGGTTTGATTGACAGCTAGTGTGTTTCGTTGCTAAGTAAGCCCCATTCCTGCTTTCCTGCCCCTTCTACCGTTTTGACAGGTTTGAATGACATATACATTTACCCAAAGACAGTACGACTTTTCCAGGCTTTTAATAAGTGTATCAAAGCATTTAATAAAACTATCAATGGACCCCTGCCAGTTTGTTTGTGGATTTAATTGTGTTGGCTGATTGTTCATCAAGGAGTGCATCTAACCCTAAGCCTAACTGTAACTTGTTTGACAACTTATTTTCGGGTTGTTGTACTATATAATTTGTTCTATTAGTCTTAAAATACAGCAATATTAGTTCATTTACAGTTCGTCATGGCTCGTTCGGCATTTAATTGTGCTAATAGACCTTCGAAGACCCCCGGTGTCCACTTTTTCCGGTAAGTAAATAAAATAAAATAAATTCATGGTAATTGATTTATTAGTTAAATAATCTGTTTAGACGTGTAGTAGTATAATAGCCCAATGTAAATATCACATACGTGTTCAGGTGAAAAAAAACAAAAACCACCGAACTACTGCAGTCTGTGTAGAACGGTGTGGAGCAGAGTATTTGCCGGTCTCACATTTAATGACCTCAATCATGATTCGCTCTTGGGATTGCTATGATATTGCTCTTTGGTTGCTATTCCATCTACTTTTTGTTACCCTCTGTTATATATTATATTTGATGAGTGAGCATTTGTACCCAAAACAATTTCCCTTGTGTCAATAAAGTTTGTCTAATTCTAAGATACTTGCAGTCGCATTTCCAAATATCCAAATTCGCTCCTGTAACCGTTAGCATTGGGAGTTTCATTTGACTGGAGCTGAACGCTATGGGTGACGTCACACTTAGTCCACTTCTTGGTTGAGCAGTAGGTGTATACCAGTGGTGGTGAAAATGGGGGTTGATTGGAGCCATGACATCTTGACTACAGGAGAATAAAGATTACTTAACCCTGCATAAATGACTAAATCCAACTTTGAGAAGGTAAATGAGTTGATAACATGGTTAAAAGCTCTGAAAAGTCGATTTAGCAGATTATGTCCCCTTAAGGTGAAGATTTCAGCACAAAATTCAAGCTGAAACTGACAATAATTGCTTTGTTTATTGGGCAATTGCACTGTTTTTCTCATTTGGTCCACAGTTGATTGTCTCTCCTGGTTTAACTGCAGTAAGGTGAATGCATGCACCATTAGTCTGACACAGAATCCAATTATTGAATCGTGTTGGCCAGCAGAAGCTAGTTCTGCTCACAAATCTGGACAGATTTTTCTCCTTGTCAACAGTTTGGAGAGTACATTGGACGTGATTGGATGAAGAGACATTTCGTGACCATACAGCAGTGTTTTAGGCCATTACAACAAAACAATTTTATTTGGACCATCATGTTCTTTGAAGTTTTATTTTGACCATAAAACTTGCACAATCATAATTTCTGCTTGGTCTGCCATTTTCCATCATTACTAAAACTCCAAAGCAAAGATAAGCACCAAGTAGTATTTTCATCATATTTTTACTCCAATTAGAATGACTGTTACTTAATAATCTCATGGCTAAGTTTTGTCTAAGCAAACTCATTAGAAACAAGTTTTCTTGCACGCCTTACCTTGAGATTTCATTTAAACTACCATGATACGACTAGGCCAAGTTACAGGTCAGATCTCTGGAGGAGAAAGCCCACTCAAAGTAACAATCCATGTTTTTCAAGGTACTTTTGATGAATAAAAACCTCTACAACTGAACAAATGCGAGACAGAAATGTTAAATGCTACTGTGGAACAAACCAAGCAAACCAATAACATCTCCATGGAGAAAAGAAAGGTACATAGCATGCCTTCATTCATACCTTCATTTTCATGTAGCTCATTTGATTTTTGAATATGTAAAATCTGGCTTTGAATCTTGAGTAAAAATATCTTCACTTCATAATATTAATTTACAGTTCACTGACAGCGTACAGCCTATCCTACTCACCTCCAACTATTCTATCCGCAGCATGTAGTTTAACACAACATGGAATTTCACAGTTAGAGCTCCATTCTCCTCCACTCTATTCCACCTCCCTGGGGCCACCTCTATCCTAGCACCCCTCCACCCCTCCTCCCCGGGCTCTATCTTTCACACTGTTGGAGAAAAACCTACTGATGCGGCAACCCAGAAGCCACTGTCAAACCTTCTTACAATCATAAATAGTGCCAGCTGAGATAGGCCCCGACCTGTACTGTGATCAGCGAGCCTTGGCCGGCCTTCCCGCCCCATCCTCTGATTCCTGTGGTTAAATACACCATTAAGATCAGCCGGAGTGACAAGGTGGAACCCGAGACTGCGCAAAATGAGGCATAAATGGTGAGCACAAAAAGTGAGCATGAAAAGTGAGCGGTGAGAAGAGAACACGTGCTGTGACGGTGAAGAGATGTTGAATTAAAGGGGATGGTATTCCTTGTTTCTTTTTCTAAAGCTAAATTCAGCATGACAGTGTGTGAAAACAGTGTGAAATGGGGTATGAGAGCACACACATAACAGTAATATTAATAGTGTCTTGCAAAGGCGACCTAACTCTTATGTCATCCTGTATAAGAGTGCATTTGCATTCATATTCATATTGTATATCATATTTTACAACTCAAAGGGAAACTATTAACTTTTCTGGCAGAGGGTTTGATAGCTTCTTGTCTCCGTCGAAATTTGCTTTTCCTGGAATATTCTACAGTATAGCATCAAACTTGTCTAACTCCCTGGAGAGAGGCAGATGGAGAATCATGTCCACATAGGGCTGTGCAGTATACCGCTTCATACCGAATACCGGTCTTTTTTTTAATATGAATTTTTCATATACCCCAATACCGATGAGTGTGTGCGTACAAAATGTTGGAAGCACAGAGCGTCAGAACGTCGTGCTGCAGGACATTGTTTGAGAAGGGGACTGTTTTGCAGTGGCGTGAGAGCGGTGGAAGCTCAGTGTGTGTTGAGCGGTGAACAACGTGGACGGAGAAAATGTTACAGACACAAAGGAACTTATACCGAAAAAAGGAGCCATGTCAGTTGTGTGGAAGTACTTCAGCTTTAAAAAAAATCTGGCGCTGATCAAACAACCGTATTCTGTAAATGTTGTCGGGCTAAAGTTGCTTCACTACCTTTGTCACAAACGTGTCCTGGAATATGAAGAATGCACGAAACTAAGATCTGCATCCTCTTCCACGTCTGCAGGGAACGTTCAAGTTGGCGCTGTAACACAAAACACAAAAGATGTCACTCACTGTAACACAAAAGATATCACTCAAAGATGCATTTGCTAAGAGGACTGCCGACGACAACAAAAACAAACGGTGGAACGATATTACCAACGCTGTTACTATCCACTTCACCAAAGACATGGTACCACTTATGGCAAAAGGAGAAATTCAATTTGTCAACAGTCAACAGAAACTGAAAACAAATAGGTGTGATAGTTATTTCACTGCAGTTAGCCCCTCCCTGCAGCTAGTTATCAACAGTGTTCACCAGCACTCTAGCCAGAACTGAAGAAGTAGCTTGGATGAGCTGCTAAACTTGTCCAGTTGTCCAGTTGACAAACTGAATTTCTCCTTTTGCCATGGATTCTACCTGGACGACTGAGGGATTCTTCACATGGTACCACTTAGTGCATGAAAAAAAAACAAAAAAAAACATCAAATACAGTGACATCGGTATAATTTTTAAAAATACCCTATTTTTTTACCAAATTTTTGGTCATACCGCCCAGCTCTATGTCCGCACATAGTAAAATTGCATGTTTTTCAATTGGTGCCCCATTTCTCATTGGGATGTGTTGATATCTAAATATCTTGGTACGATATTTTCACAATATACATGTCACGGTACAATATTTATTGTGATATAACATAATTGTGAATATGCAACTTTAACCTTTTAAAATTCTTTGACAAGTCTTTGGTTCTGTCATAATCCAAAGAACTAAGATTTAAAAGTGTTTAATAACAGTTATTTCTTTATGTAGCCTGTAGTCTGAAATATCACAATATTTCTGTTTTTGCTACATTTCTAATTTCTCAGCATCACCCTGGAATAGCGGAGGGTATTTTTTTCTCAGCATTCTCATTCTCATTCACAGTGAGCAGTGAAAACTTTAGAAATGACAAATTAGCAGCATGGAAATTGTTAACACTAACTGAGAGGAAAAAACATTGAAATAACCATATAGTACAAAATATCCAGAGTAGGTTCCATAGTAGTTCATGGACTTTTACAAGGAAAAGTTCATTTCTGTCCTGACTTTTTTAGTATTGATTCCTGTTTAAATTATTTATTTAGTTTTAGTATCGACTAGTATCTGATTTTTGATACTTTTGACAACCCTAGTCTGCAATCATCAGCCTAAATCATAAAATAAATGTAAAAAAAAAACCATTCTTAAAGTACAAACCTGTCAAAAAGGAGGACAAATGAAATATTACACCATATTTGAAATCTTAAAAGGTCAGTTCAGCATGATATTACTCTTTTGTTGCCATGCCTGAAAAGCACAAATCCTCCAAAGTATTCCTATTCCCTCCTTATCGTCAGTTGTTCTGCACAGTTCACAGAGCCCCAATGACAAACAAATGTACGCCATTGAAACACCCAAATTCGCTGACGCTATCTGGCTCTTGGTACAATAAGCCCGGCAAAGCAGGCTGCAGACGAGTGATGTGCTTATCCGTTATAGCTCAGTGGCAGCGCCTGTGCTTTCTGACATCAAAACACTTACTCAAAACATCTGTGGATCAGCTGGCTCTGTCTGAAGTACTCCGCATTTTCAAATACAGATCATTTTTATCCTAATAGAGAGGACAAAAATATCCAAAACTGGTTCAATGTTGAAGAGAGGGTATTATATTTCTATGAGATATTAATTGCTAACACATATATTTAGATCTCCATGTTACATTTGATTGTTTTGAAATGCTCCACCATAAGTCATTCCCCCTTCAGAGAGCGATCACAACACAATCAGCATTTCGCTAATGAAACAACTGCACAACTCATCAGGTATGTAAAGTTGGAGTGTATTGGTTTGTATATTTATGGAATATTGTCATGCAGGATGCAGGGTGATGCTTGTGGGACGAGTCGCAGACAGGATCATTCTGCTAAGGAGGGTTTGAACAGGGCCCGGGAACGATCTCTAAATTACTTACATACTGGTACATGGATGACATATAAAACCACTTCAGGTAGTTTTTTTGTTGTTGTTTTTTTAAATAATACCCACTCTTCTAAAAAACCTGCTTCAGAACTGCCAGTCCTGCCCACTTAATCCCTTCTCTCCGTATGTTTACATGTACATCAATAATCTGATCATTATCATCTGCTTTCTGAATTTTTCAGATTACTCAAATGTCATGTAAACAGTTACATCTGATGTAGGTAATCTCATTTCTTTTTCTTTTTTTTGTTTCATGTATTTTTATTCATGTGTAAACAGATATAGATACAGTATGTCATTCAGACAACACATGGACAAACATCTTTTTCATTTTTATGTAAAGAAAACATAATTTACAAATCTAACAAACAAAAACAAATCACTCAAACCTTGAGGAAATATGAAGAAATACATGTAGTAGTGTCGTACCCACATACACACTTATATATAACAATAATAATGATGATAATTAAATAAAACTAATAATAATAATTACAAATTAAAATTTAAAAATAAAATAATAAATAATTAAAATTAAAATAATAATTTAAAAAAATCATCATCAAAAAAACAAAAAACAAAACTTATTTTAAAATTCTTTGGACTTCCAAATACGAAGAAGAAGAAGAAGAAGAAGAAGTGACTTTATTGATCTCACACTGGAGAAATTCTTCTCTGCATTTTAACCCATCCTATATATATATATACATATATTAGGAGCAGTGGGCAGCACACATTAGGGCGCCCGGGGACCATCTCCATGATCTTCTTGCTTCGGTTTGGTCAGGACCTAAGCTGGGGGTACCTATGGTGCATGTTTTGGGTTGGTGGGGGAAACCGGAGTGCCCGGAGGAAACCCACCCAGACACGGGGAGAACATGCAAACTCCACACAGAAAGGCCCGGGCGACCCAGGGATCGAACCCAGACCATGCATGCAAACTCCACACAGAACACACACAGAAAGGCCTGGGCGACCCGGGGATCGAACCCGGAACCTTCTTGCTGTGAAGCAAGAGCGCTAACCACTCAGCTACCGTGCCGCAAATACAACAGTTACTATAAAACTCCAATTAATAAGTGTTGACCAGAGTTCTCTTGGACATGTTAATCTGATCTAAATCCGACTATCCTATTTATCCATTTTAAACTTGCCATTTAAATGTATCCACTCTGATGTTGAGCCCTGACAGTGAAATAACCGGGATGGTCACAGGCATTTGTTCCCCATGGATCTCTGATTGAATACATTTGTCTGTCCCTGGCAATTGCTTCCTATGATTCAACCAATAATGGCTTTTAAAATGTGGACACAATATCAATCAGTCTATACTTTCTCAAATGTGGCTGCTTTTATAACACACTGTATAGAAGAGACAACACTCATGTACAGGAGTTTTTTTTCCATGTATTTAAGGAAAATTTGTCTTGCACCAGTACAGATATTGTATAAGCAGATCTTGAGGTGCACCCAGTTATTGTTTTATTGTCCGATAATCAGGAAGTGCGCTGTCAGGATGCCAATTGTTGCTAACTTTACCGTCACCATAAACTCTATTCTAGTCTTTGAAAGTTGTGAAAAACGCTTATAAACTCATCGTAAGGAATAATTACGCTGTTCAGAATGAATAAGGTAAGTGCAGAATAACTAGGGATAACTGCAATCTGTTTAAAATGAACCAGTTTTGTTTTTCACATTTTTAAGACAGTAAAAAACTGTTGAAGCGGCTTTAAGTGCACCATTTTGCCACATACATTTGACCTATAAATGAAGCCTAACAATGTTTCTATAGAACAAAATCTTCTAGGAATATCTAAGTGATTTTAGTGATTTTTGCCTGCAGTCAAGAGGTTTGGACTAATTAGCCACGTCAATAAATGGGAGTGGTTATTGCTAGGCTAGTGTCAACAAAAAATACTGTTCAGTGCCAGGTCAATAGGCTTCATCTTAGAGCAAATAATCAGCTGTAATGATTCACAATAATTGAATACAATGAAACTGGTGTTAAAATGCAAATGTTGTCCAGAACACGCTTAAGATTCGTGGTTTGGAAAAGTATAGAGAAAAATACATTGATTTCTCACAATAACATAATTGAGCATTTGTTGTGCTCCGCTGCCTGCACATAATGATCACAAGGCACTGTATTAGAAAGAATGGTGATGTGCTCCGGCCCAGAACAGACAAATGCATTATGGGTAGAAAATAAACTGGTTTGGGTACCGGTGATTTGTGACAGTAATAACACTGGAACAAATTGGATGTCATATGCACAAATGGAAGTCCTCTGCGAACGGCTCACTATATGGCAATCATCACGGCCATTATTCTTTGACTCTTTTCTTTATAATAGCAACCAATCTCATTATGGAGAAGGTTAGACTTAGGTCTATAGAAAATGTAGTTTAGAGCTAACTCTGCTATTCCAGATGGCAATTTTGCACCCCACACTACAGAGTACAGACTTTTACGCTCACTGAACAAGGTACAGTTTAAGATTCAAGTTTTAATTTTAATCTCCACATTGATATTTGGTTTAGGCTAACCTGAATATGCATAAAACTTTCTTTGAACACTTTCACTATAACGAGGACACCATACAAAATAAAACTACACAACACCCTTAAAGAATTGTGGTTAAAAAAATAAGATGTGGTTTCGCTGGATTCTAAACAATTAGTATCAGCATTGGCCAAAAAACCCATATTGGCCAATCTGTAACGTTTAACATTTACTTTTATGGTCTTGTCTTTCAAGCTGTAGGCAGTGCAGCACCCGGGGACCCATCTCCAGACCTTAGGCTACGCTTGACTACCTTAGCTGGAAGATTTTACCTATTGTATGTATTGTATGTTTGTTCTGGACTCAGAGGAAAATCACCCAGACATAAGAGAACCTCCGAGTACTTTTGTCTGCATGCTACTTGTTTTGCATGAACTCCCGTGCGGGGTAGTTTCGTGAGTGCAGTTTGGGTGCAGGACAAGTCTTATGTCGGCCAAGAATTATTTTAGTTGGGTGACGCCACCAGGCTAAGGGCAGCGCATTTTAACACTTTCTAATTGGTCAAGATAAATATTCAGTTGTAGGGACTGGTTGAATTCACACTCTAGCTCCATCATGTTAACAATAATCAACACCAAATCAAATGTGTGGAGAGGCAAGTCCGCTTATGGTTACGGAAGTTAATGTTTATCAGCACCATCGTGGAATAACATAATAATGCCCTCTGCTGCCAACAGTGAGCAGTGAAACCATTTCAAATGACAAATTAGTAGCATGGAAATTGTCAAAGATGCAAGGAGATTCTTTGTAGAGAAGAAATTAAGCTTTGGAAAAGTCAAATAATCAATATAGAGAAGGTATACAGACTTTAAAAACATACAATCTTATTTATTGAAATGGAATATTTATTTTCAATTGATGGCAAAAGGAGAAATAAAAAAAAAGACCACTGCACTGTTTTCCCCCTGAAATCAGCATGTCTACATGTATGTATGTATGTGAAAGACTTGTGGAGAGCATGCCAAGACGCATGAACGCTGTGATTAAAAATAAGGGTTATTGCACCAAATATTGATTTCTGAACTCTTCTTAAGTGTAAACATTAGTATTATGTTGTTTTAAAATGAATTTGATCTTGTTTCTTTGCATTGTTTGAGGTCTGACATGTATCTTTTTTGTTACTTTGACCATTTGTCATTTTCTGCAAATAAATGCTCTAAACGATAATATTTTATTTGGAATTTGGGGGAAATGTTTGTCAGTAGTTTATAGACTCAAACAAAAATGTTCCTTTTGCTCAGACACCTACCTATAAGTAGTAAAATCAGAAAAACGGATAATTTTGCAGTGGTGCATTTTTTTCCAGAGCTGTATTTTCAGTTGATAAAAAATAATAATCATCAAATAGAACTGAAGAAGCAGCTTGAATGAGCTGCAAAACGTATTCAACCAAATAAACTTCTGTCCAGTTGACAAACTGAATGTCAAACTTTTGCCAGTAATCAAATAAATAAATAAAAATGCCCAAATAAAACAAAAAATACTGGTAGTTTTTGAAGCACTGAATCAGACAGTTGAAGACTAAACACCGTGCATGTTCACAGTGCGGGTCCCATGGGTGTCCGATGATGTCATGTGAGTCCGAAGCTGACCCACCGCTGAACCCCAGGACATATAGGATTACAGCAAAGGTGGAAAGATGCACACGCCGACTGAACTGGCCTGTGAATAATAAATGTTGTGGAACTAATGATGACGGTTGGGTTGTACGGCAGGTCACTCAACAGAAGAACACAACAGTGGAGTGGACACAGGGAGGAGGAGAGCTGTCGCCCTGTGTTTTACAGGCTTACAGGGGTAATTAAAGGGAGAGCTTTACGGTGTTGGAGGGGCAGTTAAATGTCCCCGCAGCAGCATGTCAGGGCAAACATGGCACAAATCTGTCAAAGAGATGAATGGAGGCTGATAATGCACAGAAAGCTGAATAAGATGTTAAAACATGGATGGTGGCTTTAATTAAAGAGTCTGTAAGGCTGGACACTGTGCTAATACAATAGATATATGGCGGCGGGTCCATCAAATCCTTTTATCCATGGAGATGTTATTGGTTTGTCTGGAATGTTTCACAGTATGGTATTAAACCGTTCTATCTTGACGGAGACCAAACCAGACCAAGGTACAGGTCAGATGTAGAAAGGCAACCCTGTTCACAGTCAAAATGTCTGTTTTTGTATTTTTTTTGAACAGTAAAACCACCTTTGATTGAATAAATGTAAGGTAGAGCTGTTAAATGTCATACTCTGGAACATTCCAGACAGAGCAATGACATATCTATAAAATCAAGCAGGTGATGAACCCCCCATCCAAAAAGCTACATAGTGTACCTTAAAGTAAAAATACAGATACCAAAAGTAAAAGTATCACATGAAAAAATCAGCTCAAGTAAAAGTATTACAATACCTGCTTAAAAACAGATTTTGTGGTTTTATAAGGCCTCAAATGTGCTGATTTTGATAAAGATTTGTCCTAAATATTATTCAGTAGAAGTAGAAACAATTGAATTGATCGTTTGAATTGATGAATTGATCCTAGCTGTTTATATTTGTATATTTTTGCTAAAATCCTTTTTTTAACTGAGCCTTTTCAACAGGTCTCAGACTATAATATACATTTGTTTTAGTTTTCATTCCAGTACAAAAATGTACTGGAGTAGAAAGTACCTGCTCGAAAATGTAGTAAAGTAAAAGTAAAAAATATGCACTTAAAAATCACTTAAGTACGGATATCTAAAGTTCAAAGTCAGCTTTATTGTCAAAAAACATATGTACAGGTTGCGCACACAGGATTTGAAATTGCAGTCCTCCCTAGGCCCACAGTGAACATAAAACATCTGATAAACAAGTTTTATGTAATAAAAATACTTGAGTACTATTATTTACACTAATAAATATTTATACTTAAGTACAGTATTTTACTACTTTTACTGTGTTACCTTCCACCACTGATTAAAGGGGACAGTATGCACAGTCTACTTACAGTTATAACACTGTTCTCTCATCATTAGTTTATTCAAAGTTGTATTTCGATTGATGCATGTTGAGTAATCCTGTATTGTTCAGTAGTTGAGGCTTGGGTGCTCAGAAAATTCCCATTCTCACCTACCCCTTATCTCTGCCTATTTCTCTGTTCTTACTTGTGACTATTTAAAGCATTCAGGCTCAAGGGCATAGAGATATGGTTCAAAACTGTCAGCAAGCCATTTTCCAACAATAAAAACACTGCTGCTGCTGCAAGCTGTAGGGAAATTGCACTATCAGTTCTGTCAAAAAGTCAACAAAAGACCTGAGGAACAGACCAATAAGCTGCTGGGTCTCTTCTGGCAAAAATATTGATCACACTATAGGGCATCGTAGTCTCGATAGCTTTACATTGGTCGAAGTGAAAATTTGTGCAACAACGTGATAGAAATGTCAATCAATCAATCAAACATTATTTACAAAGCGCTTTTCATACAAAAAAATGTAACACAAAGCGCCTTGGTGATTAAGGATTAGAAGATTGACTTTTTATTGATCTCACACGGGAGAAACTGTTTTCTGCATTTGACCCGGGGACCATCCCCATGGTTGTTTAACCTTGGTCAGGACCCAAGCTGAAGCATTTTACCTATGGCGCATGTTTTGGGTTGGTGGGGGAAAGCGGAGTGCCCGGAGGAAACCCACCCAGACATGGGGAGAACAAGCAAACTCCACACAGAAAGGCCCGGGCGACCCGAACCTTCTTACTGTGAAGCATGAGTGCTAGCCACTCAGCCACCGTGTCGCCAACAATAAAAAAAAACCTAAACAAACAACAAAAAAAAACAACTGTAGACTTCATTTCTGACCACAAAATAGGTTTGTTTATTGTCCAAATTGGACAGTGGAAAAGTAAAAAAGTATGGAAAATTAATGGAAAAGTAAAAAAGTTTTTGGTATCTTAAATAATGATTTCTGTATTGATCCATCCACGACTGCACACATAGACTTTCAATCCAAGAAGGCCATTAATGTGATTAATATTATAATATAAACATTAATGACAGCCACAAATAAGCCTAACTGCATAAATAAAATAAATGTTTCTATAAATGCTGTTGTAATTAAATCCACCAATATAAATCATTCCAAAAATATAGTATAAAATATTACTTTCATTTTGTGATCTTTTTTGTCATCATAATTCAATCAAATTTTTGTCTTGTTAATCTACAGCTGTAGCCACTTTTGGTCAATAAAAATATATTTTATTCATTTTAGTCATAGCTAAATGGCCAAACTTCATTTTTTTCCATTTTGTACTAGCATTCAACACTGTCTGTAAAGGTGCCCTATCAGTAAATGTAATTCTCTCCCAGGAGTCTAGACCTGAGCTGAGTGAATGCTTCCGACCACAGTGTTAGTGTTTCTGTGTTGTGGTCGGGGTCACATGGAAAGGGCAGCTCACCTCGTAAATTATTGATCTGGTCATCAGTCTCCAGCGTTGGATGGACGGGCCCAAGCAGTGAGTAACAGTCCACTGCAGAGCATTATGGACCCAGACTGACGGCTGAGATACAAAAGAAGAGCAAAACATATGACTTCAGAAATGTCAAATGATCAAGGGTCTTCTAGTTTGGAGATAAATGCTGTACATACTGTATACCCTACAATTAAAGTTGGGTGATTTTGACAAAAAATAAATTAAGCTCACAATTTGATTTTCGATTTGATACTTAATGTTTTTCAATCAATCAATCAATCAATCAAACATTTATAAGGCGCTTTTCATACAAAATTGTAGCACAAAGCGCCTTACAGTGGTCAACGATTAGAAGATTGACCTTTATTGATCTCGCACAGGAGAAGTTGTTTCTATATTTGACCCGGGGACCATCCCCATGATTTTGTTTTGTTATTTATGCTTTGGTCAGGCCCTAAGCTGGAGGATTTTACCTATGGCGCATGTTTAGGTTGGTGGGGGAAACCGGAGTACCCAGAGGAAACCCACCCAAACACGCGGAGAACATGCAGTCTCCACACAGAAAGGCTCGGGCAACCCGAACCTTCTTGCTGTGAAGCATGAGTGCTAGCCACTCAGCCACCGTGCCGCCAGGGGAAAAAAAAACAAAAAACAAAAAAAAAACAGGAACAGCAGCAACAACAGCAGCAACAGCATCAACAACAGCAACAACAGCAGCAGCAGCAACAACGGCAACAACGACAGAACAACAGCAACAACAACAACAGCAAGAACAACAGCAACCACAACAACAGCAACAACAACAGCAGCAACAACAACAGCAACCACAACAACCGCAACAACAGCAGCACCAACAACAGCAGCAGCAACAACAACGGCAACAACGACAGAACAGCAACAACAACAACAGCAAGAACAACAGCAGCAACAGCAGCAGCAACAACAACAGCAACAACAACAGCAGCAGCAACAGGAACAGCAGCAACAACAACGACAACAGGAACATCAGCAACAACAACAGCAGCAGCAGCAACAACAGCAGCAACAATGACAGAAACAACAGCAACAACAACAGCAACAACAACAACAGCAGCAGCGGCAACAACAACAGCAGCAACAACAACAGCAACAACAAGAACAACAGCAGCAACAGGAACAGCAGCAGCAACAGCAGCAGCAACAGGAGCAGCAGCAACAACGGCAATAGCAACAACAGCAACAGGAACAACAGCAGCAACAACAACAGTAACAACAGCAGCAACAACAACAGCAGCAACAACGACAGAAACAACAGCAACAACAGCAGCAGCAGCAACAACAGCAGCAACAACAGCAACACCAACATCAACAGCAACAGCAACAACGACAGCAACAACAACAGCAGCAACAACGACAGAAACAACAGCAACAACAGCAGCAGCAGCAACAACAGCAGCAACAACAGCAACACCAACATCAACAGCAACAGCAACAACGACAGCAACAACAACAGCAACAACAACAGCAACAACAACAGCAACAACAACAGCAACAACGGCAACAACGACAACAACAGCAACAACAACAGAACCACAGTGACAACAAAACAATAACAGCAATAACAGGAACAACAAGAACAACAACAACAGCACAACAAAAGCAACGAAAGCAACAGCTACAACAGCAGCAACAACAACAGCAACAACAAAACAACAACAGGAACAACAGGAACAGCAACAACAGGAACAGCAACAACAGCAGCAGCAACAACAGGAACAGCAACAACAAACAAAAGAACAAATAAAAGACAAGCAAACAGACGACCGAAGTCAGTCAAAGGCCAAGCTAAACAGGTGAGTCTTGAGCCCACTCTTAAAAACATGAACGTTCTCTGCAGCCCTGAGGTCCTCCGGCAGGCAGTTCCATAGACGAGGGCCGTAGTACTGAAAAGACGCCTCTCCGTGAGTGTGTGTCCTGACTTTGGGAATGACCAGGAGCCTGCTGCCGGAGGAGCGCAGGGCCCGTGAAGGTTCATAAGGGGAAAGCAGTTCTGAAAGATAGGAAGGCCCAAGACCATTAAGACATTTCCACACTTTCTACTAAACATTTTCTGCAAAAAGTTAAAAGTTAGTATAATTAATAATAATAACGCATTTGTTTTATATAGTGCTTTTCCAGTAGCTCAAAGTTACCATCCTGTGCCATTGTCCCCTCTGTCACCCACCAACATTCTTAGAGTTAGACTTAGACAAACTTTATTGATCCACAAGGGAAATTAACATTCATGCACACTCCAATTTATGTTCAGTTTTAGCCTGATTTTCCCAGTGGTCTCCCATCCAAGTCCTAACCAGGCCCAGTCCTGCTTAGATTCTGAGATCTGACGAAATCAGGCTTTGACAAGGAGGTTTAGCTACAACCCATTTGTTCTATTTAAGTTGTAATGCAATAAATAGTAAGCTCCTTTTGGTTAAAACATTCATGCTCGATGTGGACTGTAAATAGACCCAACCTGTAGCTTGGGAGCTACATATTGTGCTGAATGACTCAAATTTGATGAACTACCATTGTCAAATTATCAATTTGATTCCTAACTTTGTGCACTAATAAATGGATAATGATTTATGTTTTATGGGTATCTAACTGTTCCCAATCTAAGACTTTGCTCCTATGCTCTGCTCAGGTTCTTGTGACTGCTAAAATAAGTAGCTCTTTGGCATTTTCATTTTGTAAAGGTAGCTCACCGGAAGAAAAATGTTGGAGACCCCTGACCTAAACACTGTATAAAAGCGAAAAAGCATCTAAAGCACGTGATGATATTATAATATTGTATTGAGATGTAACCATATTTGAACCCATGGCCACTGGAGGAAAACGATTTGTCTATAGATCTATAGGTAGGCCTGAATGTTTTGGGTTTCAATGGGAAAACTCATTCAGACACAAGGAGAATCTAAAATTCAAAACAATCCAATTTGTGATTAATATTTGGAATAAAATTGACAAAAATAAACATGCTGATGATGTATTTAGTGATACAATTTCAATATAATATTACTATTACTAGTGGCCGGTCACTTAGTCCCTGCCAGTAGAAATTTTTAAATGGTCAGAAGGCAGATTAGGACAAACTGGGAGCAGGAAATCTGTTCTTTGTTCTTCCATCTGTGTGACAGTGGTTATATAAGCCGGGGCCTTCCTTACATAAGCATCATTAGTCAGCGCTAAATTTCAAACTGCTAAAATGCATTAGAAAAAAAAAAAAAAAACGCTAAGGGTCATGGCGGCTGCCTAATTCCAAAATCTAAGTACTTTTGTTTCTGTGCGGTGCTAATCCCCGGGACAATCCTACCACAGAAGGAGCCGGGCAAAACTGAGCATGAGACTGAAAGGATTTAATTTTAATTAATTTCAATTTATTTATTTATTGTATTATTATTTTTATTTTTTTTCCAATTCTCTCCACAATCATCACACAGAAAACTACACACACACAAAAACACCCACTGGGCATACAAACATTAACAGTCAAGTCCAGGCCTGTCAACATTTTCAAAAAAGTCCAGTATTTTAATAATAATACGATAATAGTTCATCGTTAAAATGCACTCTTTTACTTTTTGTATTGTATTTTTTTTGTATTGTATTTTTTACTTCATTTATGTATGGAAGATTATCCCCTAAAATAAGTAGCAGGGCAGACAGAGTGAAGATTTTGTAGTTTGGTTTTGGTCTCCATTCCTCAGTCCAGTCTGAGCACATGTCCCTACACATCTGTGGCGGTCAGTCGGACGCGCTGCCAAGGTTTACAAGTGACCAGCTGGTGCCTCAATCACTACACGGCCGGAGCTGTGCAAGGGCCAATCCTGTTCACTTTCTGTCCAAGGCAAATTAGTTTCAGTTACAATAAAAGAGCAGTTTTTCATATGAGCTCCACCAATAGATTTTTATTAGCCTTAATAGAGTGTGAGCAAAGACATAATACATATTGAACTATACATTTTATCGAGTAACATTTGCAGATTTAAATGCATCAGCTATAGACCTTAACCCTAGAGCACTATCGCTGGGTGATTTACACCCGAACAAAAGTATTGATTTTCAATATGTTGCATTTGAGTGTCATGGGTCTCTGGGGAGCTTCACCATTGTTTTTGACATCTTTGAAGGTGTACGTGTTTCCCTACCCCAAAGCCCATTTTTTCTTTCAGGCTTTCAGGTGATTTTCACCCAGCAATAGTGAAAGAGGAATGTAAGAATGTAATGAATTTAATGTAAGAGGATGTAAGGAATGGGTAAGTAAGAGTGGTCCTGGAATGTGTATCTATCCTTATTTAGTGCAGTGGTTATGAATAAATATCACAAAGTGGTGATTTCAAAGGGAATTCTTATGGTGAAAACAATATTTTAGTCAACTGGTCATTTTTACCCACTGAAAAAATACATTTTTTTGTTCCTCTCTCCTGCAACTGTTCATGTGTCGAGGAGTCTGTGCTTCACCAGGGAAGTCTCACATGTCCCAGGAATGGGTGGACCAAAGACCAAGTTTCCAGTACAGTAATCCCTCGTTTATCGTGAGGGTTAGGTTCCAGAAATAACCCGTAATAAGAGAAATCCGCGAAGTAGGACAACTTTATATTTTACAATTATTATACATGTTTTAAGGCTGTAAATGCCTCACCACACACATTATACGCTTTTCTCAGACTGGAATGATCCTTTTCTCACATTTCTCTCTCGTTTAAACACTCAAACTTTCATAGATTTTCATCAAAATGTATTAATAGTGAAGCGTGGGGGGAGACACGGCTCCGGAAGCCCCGCCGGATGCGTGAAGAGCGCGGAGACATGAGTCACTGGATCCGCAGGAAGCACCGCGCTCATCCAACGGCACTGCCCCGTCCCGGGACGCGACGCGCACCAACCCGTTGGAGAAGTGCGCGACACGTGCACCCCTCATCGTGGACAAATCCGTGACAGAGCAGCACGAGCCGCGCGTACACTGGGGCTGCGAGCACGAGATAGAATCGTGGCACCCGGACCGCGTCCTCTCAGCCTGAGCCACAAACCAGCCGCACGAAACCAGCAAAGAGAGGCACGTGGTGGTTTAATCCTGGTTTACACCTGGTCTAGTCCCGGTTTAGTCCAGGTCTAGACCTGGTCCAGTCCTGGTTTAGTCCAGGTCCAGTCCAGGTTTAGACCTGGTTTAGACCTGGTCTAGACCTGGTTTAGTTCTGGTCTAGAACTGGTTTAGTTCTGGTCTAGACCTGGTTTAGTCCACGTTTAGTCCTGGTCTAGTCCCGGTCTAGTCCCAGTCTGGTCCTGGTCTAGTTCCAGTCTGGTCCCCATCCCGGTATGACATTAAACAGCTCTACCTTACATTTATTCAATTACAGGTGGTTTTATAGCTCAAAAATACATAGAAAAACAGTCATTCTGTCTGTGAGCGGGGTGGCCTCTCCAGAGATATCACCTGTAACTTGGCTTGGTTTGTTCTCCATGAAGATAGAAAGGCTGTGAAACATTCCAGACAAAGCAATAACATCTCCGTGAAGAAAAGCATTTGACGGACGCACAGTTGCACAATGCACCTTTAAATAAGAAGGTGGAATTTTGTTTTACCTGACCTGCTGCTAACACTTTATTGCAAAGAGATAACAAAAAGATCACAAAACAAGACTCTCTTAAATGTTTGTGGTAAAAAAGGGCTGTGGGTTTGCTTGACCAGCCAGTCCTTTATACAATGTGTTCGAATCCAGAAGGGACTGAAACTGGACAATAGAGGGTGAAAATCCTCTGTCCTAATTTGAGACGATCCAACCACAGCCGCTAATTTGCATCACGTGTCTCTCAAACGCAGAAGACATCTCCTCTTCAAAATGCTTGTATCATTCAAAACAAAATATATCACTTCTTTTACCTGACATATGTAATAGTTTGGTGCTTCTATTGTTGATGCTGTAAAAATATGCAATGTTTTTCAGTCCTTTGTGTTTTTTTTCCCCTCCCTTTTTAATCTGAGAACCAGCATCTTTGTTTTTGACGGATTGATTAATTCACCTGTCAATCACGCCTTCTGAAATCAGGGAGGCAGGATGCAGCTCCAGATCCACTCATCTTTGTAAAAGTTTTGTCAAAGCGTGTGGTCCTGGCTGGTTAGACCTACATATCTACCCAAAAAATATCTGCAGAGCTTATTGGCCGTTAGTTTCTCTGGATGCTAAACAATCAATAATCTAATTTGTTCATTATGAGTCTATTAAGTCTATTCATGCTTTATTAAGGCTAATTAAGATGTATATTTTACCAATGACTGTCACTATATAGTATAAATATCCACATTAGCAGTTACAATACACAGTAATACAAATTCAACCCAAACAGAAGTCAGATCTGCGGAGAAACAAGCAGCACGTTTTTCTCGATATTTTGAGGGAATAAAAACTGTAAGTGTAACAAGATAGATGAGCTTAATGCCATACATTGGAACATTACAGGCAAAGCATTAACATCCCCATGAAGACAAACATGTGGCCAAAAAAATACATTAAGCAATTTTGGAACTTTTTGGAACTTTTGTGAGTATTTTGGGCAATACTGAACATCTACATGACCATTTCAACACATTTCTGATATAGCCTCTGAAATTTTGGAAGAAAATAAAAAAATAAATGCAAATTAATATTGCTTTTTGTCAATAGCACCTGCTCCTGTCATTACTGGATGTCCAAAAATCAGTTATCTGATGTCACCTTTAACCTTTGACCATTGAACTGTAATCAACCCTCTCACAACCAAATGGCAGAGAGGAGGGCATGACTCTCACCTCTCACCTCCACTCACACTTCTATCTAAGCAAACACAAATGTAAGTACATATTAAGACATCATACTCTATTTAAATGTCACGTCCTACAACCGTCAGCTTTTGGCTCTTTCACGGTTCAAGACTCCACTGACTCGATGTTACAAGAGGGATTCGTCTGTCATTCCCTATAAGCCCTGCATATTTCAAAACTACTTTAAAAAGAATACATAATGCAAAATTTACCTTTATGTGCAGTCTTCCAAATTATACTGGGTTTATCTTGCAAAAATACAAATATATTTTCTTTCATTCAAGCAGGTATAAGACATCCAGAGTATTTTTATATAGTTATTATGCTTTACTAGACTCATTCTGAACATTTCAACACTAATTGATACTTTGCAGTGACATCGCGCTGGGGGTGTTCTACATGGGGGGTATTCTATTGGCGGAATGTTCAGCAGTTACCATGGTGACACAATGCACACATTAACAAACAAAGACATAAAAACGTTTGAAAAGTCAAGGAAAAGATACTAGACTGGGTCGCCGAGGCAGCAGTCCAAGCAGATCTGCCGCCCAGAACACAATGCACCAGCCCCCATGGATGCTCCCGTGGGTGGTGGGTCCACAGGAGGACGGCCCACGTCACAACTGGCCTTGCAAGGTGGGGTTAAGTGTCTTGCCCTACTGAATCAGTAGACAAACGTTCTACTAAGTGAGCTACTGCTGCCCTCAAATGGATTTAAACAACACCTTTTCAGGAGCCTGTGATCAAAACGAATGTTCATGGTCCAGTTTAGGTGTTTGATGTTCAGCAAAAAAGGTGTGACTATCTAAAGAACTGTGGCAAAAGGAGAAATTCAATTTGTCAACTAGACAAAAGTTTATTTGGTCAAATACGTTTCACAGCTCATCCAAGCTGCTTCTTCAGTTCTGGTCAGGCGCAAAGAGACACCTACATGTTTTCAGTTTCTTTCTGTTTTGTTTTTTTTGATATCCTTTATTTATCCATGTAGGGAAATTATTTCTCTCCATTTGACCCATCCTTTTCAGGAGAAGTGGGCAGCTCATCGGGGGGCAGTACCGTGAAGGGTCTTGCCCAAGAACCCACATTGGCTTGCTCATTTCCAGGGGGAATTCGAACCCAGGCCCCCCCAGGTGACAGTGACTTACCAGTTGAGCTAACCAGCTGGTTCTGTTGGTTAAGTGAGCCTATTAATTTATTCTTTGCCATGGATTCTACCTGGACAACTGAGGAATTCTACACATAATTATTATGTGTAGAATTCCTCAGTCGTCCAGGTAGAATCCATGAACTGTTGGCTAATGCTACCTCGCTTGTCAGTTCTTTCTGGATGGATTGTGTTAAAATAAAGCTCAGATTAAAGTAGAGTTTCTAACAAAGTAGTGTTTTAAGTTAGCTTCACACCCCCAGGGAATGTTGGTAACATCAGATATACTTTTATTATGTAACAGTGTTAATTAGCTATGCTGCTTTGTGGCTTGTCAACCTGGTTCACTACCCATTGTTGTCAGCAGGGGGCACTTTTCCCCTAATTAAAAAAAGCAACCTAGGTGCTGGACTACTTGAATACAATGCACAAATTATAAACAAGTTCAACATAAACACTGAAAAGAGAAAAGAGAGTTCTGATTACGAAAGAGCAATTTCATACATAGTTTTGGTAGCTTTAATCTGCTGCTTTAATCACATTCAGTCTGTGCACAATGGGAATCATTCACTCTGTCTACAAAAACAAATTGCTGTTAGGAATTAGACTTTTGCTAGCACCAATACCGCCTGCAAATAAATAAATGCATATGCAAGCTTGATGCTATATTGTGGAAAATTATGGGCAAAGCAAAGTGTTTTAGCAGCAGGACTAGCCCTGTGGCATTAACAAATTTTGAAGTGTGATATATTTATGAAGTAAATATAGACGATAAACAATAATATTGAAACTAATCTATGACACTGACACAATGACCCTAAAGCAGAATTATACCACAAAAACTATTCTAAATCTACAAAAAAAACCAACAACCATGAGCTGCAATAAATAAACACCAGAATCAAACACTTTACTACTAAGTTTCCATCTGTAATGAGTCATAGAAGTGAAGAATTCAACATTTTACGACTTAAATCTCACAATACAGCCAAAAAAATAACCAAATATTCCCCAGCAGTGCAAAGAAAACAAACACTTGATAAATACTGACGCAAGCAAGACTTGCCGCAATTTGTAGGTGCCTGGAATTGGAATTTTTAAAGATCTTTTGAGTTCTTTTTTTCATGATAACTACCACCAATGGGTTGTATGCGCTTGCTGTTGTGAAAGCACTGGACCTCTGTCTTATAGTCTAATTGCTTTAAATGTATTATTATCGTTTATATTTTTGCTCTTTATCATTACATGTACAGGGATGTTGTGAGTTACTGTGTCCAAATTATTTCCCTTGTGGATCAATATATTAAAGTCTTGTATGTTGTCTTTTGTTGTGTTTTCGGCCCATTACTCCTCCAAGAATTTCTCCATAAGGACACTCACAATAAAGGCTAATCCATGTGTAAACAAACAGTGTACATTTAATATCAGTTATTTCTTTTGCCAGACAGTCTATTCTTCTACATACGTGACTCATTCCTGCTCGGTTCACCCCATTAAGCTGCACCAGAGTGTTGGACACATTTGCCTGGCTTTTATGTCCCTTGTTAACGACAAACTAAAACGGAAAATTAATACAAACGAGCGACAGTGCCTCAGCGCTCATGTAATTGTACTGCTCCCTCACTATAACAGCCCCAAAAGCTGAGAGGAAAACCAGATGTTACAATAGGTCTATCATATTATTGTGCTTGTTGTTTATTTGGTATCTGCGTTGAACTAAAAACCATTTCGGTAGAGTGGGTTTAATAGTCTAGAATGAATGTTGTGAGCTTACATTTCACTTCTAATAATGTTTATGTGAGTGCAGTGTAAGGACTTGTTTTTGGGGGGCTTTTTTGTTGCCCATTGCTCTAAATAGTGTGGAATCAATAGAGTATAAAAACGCTAATTAGCATGTTGCTGTAACCCCTCATTTGTCCAGGAGTGGTTTAGAGTAATCCATGGTTGAAAGGCTTGCAATGGTAGTTATCTGGAGAATATTTTTGAAATAGACATTTTGTTTACAGTCTGGGGACCATTTTCTAAAGACACTGAGCCGTTGAGCAGTATAAATTCTAGTTTTTCAGACCAGTACTTTTGGATGTAAAATCTGATGGCATAGCACCCGGCATGGCATTTTAATCTTTATTATAGCGTTATTGCAACCACCCGTCTATTTGCAAACAAAAGCATAAAGTGAAAAAAGCCAGTTTTTAAAGACATTTTGTTGGATGTGAACCATAAGGAACAAACTGGCAGGGGCAATTTTATCCAATCAGGGGAGTTATTAGATGAGAATCATCCGGAAACAACTTCCTGTGAATATCCCAGACTGTTATTTCTCTGTCGTAGTTCAACCTCAGAGTAAGGGAAGGGACAAAGGGACTAAGGCTGCGTCCCATTTCTCTGTCTTACCCCTTCGTTTTACCCCTACCCCTTGGTTTTGTTCGTTCATGTGAGGTCAAGATGTGTCCCGATTCTAATTTTGATCAAGTGCTAGGGCCACGACTGAGCGCTACATACCCCTTGAATCTAAGTAAGCTCTCGAGCATACTTGGAACAAAGGGGTACACCTACGAGCTCAGGCAGGTTTTGGGATCAGGATGGCAGCGTCACATCGACCAGCTAAGGAGTCTGATGAATGTATTTTCAGCAGTTGTAATTATCGATTAACAGTTTAGCATGGTTTACAATTACGACGCTTATGTTCTACGTTACTTTTAGTGAACTGATGTTGCGGTGTCTGTTTAGTCGACGTTATCGTTTTCATCGAACTTTCATGTATAAACAAGCAATTTTTTTTGTCGAGTTGAGGTACCCGATAATCCTTGACATTTGTTTACGTTTGTTTGCGTCAATTGTTGTCGCCTTTGTAGACGTAGCAGCCAGGTAGAGGCAAAGGATGATGACGCAAACGGTAATCGAGTGGTGTCCCATTTCTTAGGGGAACATTCGTACCGCTAGCCCTCTCAGCTCGGTACTGTGGGGCAAGAAAAAGATGTAGATAAAGGGGTAGGGGAAGGGGCAGGGGTAAGACAGAGTAATGGGACGTAGCCTAAGTGTGTGGTAAAGTTTATTCTGTTCTTCTTCTGTGCTGCTCATGGTTCAATAATCACATCCTTTAAGTTAATACTGAGTACACGATTATTGGGACAGATGTAAATTGTTGTCTTTCTCATATTTTAGGATAAGTTTTTATTAAATTATCTTTAAAAAAATACATACAAATATTATCTACTTGTTATTTTTGTAACCTTCAAAGCCCAATTTTCACAACACAGCCATGACATAACAAATGAGTTTTGATCTCTGCAGAAATTAACCTTTTGTAGATTCATTGGAATTATTAATGCTCATGGACTTCGGAAGAGCATTAGGAAAAGGCCACTTCGGTAATGTCCTCGATGTCGGATGCCTGAAAACCACCAGCACAAACACACTTATAGGACACAGCACAACTGTCTGCCATTTTACTGTAATGGACACTAATTCAAACCCACAAAACCTCTTTATGCAGGATGTTTCAGACTAACAACCAACATATAAAAGCTATGGAAACTATGCTAAATGCCATTAACTTCCCATTTAATACATGCATTTGTGGTATGGATGCATTTACGAATAACAATCAAATAGTATACACAACCCACAATGATGTACAGAAGAGAGGAATTAGAGACAGACAGAAGAGCTCAGGGCTAATGGCTGAGAGAATCTTCTTAATATGTTGTCACACAAAACATAGAAAAGTTACATAGTTCACTTTTAATTTTTTTTTAATTAAAACATTACATTTTTTAAAACATTTTTTGTAATTGATACTTTGCAGCTGATGTCATTAAGATTCCCTGTGGGTGTGAAGCCAACTGAAAGCACTAGAGTCTAGCCTCACAACACATAAACCATATTATCTTGTATCTTAAAATGTAAAAAAAAAATTAAGTAAAATATAAGTATGTAGTAAAACATTAGGTGAAATCGTATATCTGGCGCAGGCCTACTTTAGTTTCAGACCGTGTAAGGAAGAAGTAAATAGTCTTTTCCAACTTCAAGGCACCCAAAGCTTTACAACAATGAACCACTCACTCATTCACACACAAATGTACGCAGACACTAGGGGCGAGGTGGGTTAAGTGTCTTGCCCAAGGACACAATGGCAGCATTCACCTGTGGGAGCTGGAATCGTACCGCCAACCTGTCGGTCAGTGGACAAACGCTGCTGGTATTCAAACTCTCACAATCCCTTTGACAGTGGTGGAAAATTTACTGATAATTTGTACTTTAGAGCAGTGGTCTCCAACCTTTTTTGCACCACGGACCATTTTAATTCCAGACAGTATTTTCACGGACCAGCCCAATCAAATCGAAATTGATGACGGGGGGCAGGGGGTGCGGCCTGGTACCAAATGACAGTACCAGTCCACAGTCCGGGGGTTCTGTATTTTAGTACTTTAGTGCTTTGCTCATTCATTCTGGCAGTGTTTTTTAGTCCCTTGTCATATTTTTTTCCTTTCCTTTTTCCAATATGGACAACCATGCGTGTCCCTGATAATCCACCTGTCAATCACAACCATCTGAACTTGGGGAGATCTTGTGGTGACCAGTAAAGTATTGACCAAGTGTGTATTTACAATTACATGGCTACAGTTATACTCAGTTACAAGTACATGAAAATCTACTCAAAAAAGGAAACTCTATATTTTACTTAATTAAATGCCAGATGCTAGTAGAGTGTGCCTTTGTGGGCAGACCGGAGTGGAGAGGTGTCTATAGCCCCATAAACACACAGTCCATTACAATCAATAGCAGAGTGCATTTAATTAACCTATTACTGTGTGAGTATCTTTTACCTCCATCACCTCTCACAAATCCCGGTCTCCTGGCTTCTATCCTGGGGAGAAACTGCTCCGAATCCTGGCACTTCCACCCAATGTCTGCAAACACAAAACGCCACGTGAGCTATAGGAAGCTGCTGTCCCAGATTTCCTATGTTTAATTCATGAGGCAGCGTCACAGTGTCGGGATTAGGCACTTGGCTGTTGAATATGGATAGACGCACACACACATATTATCAAGTACTAAAGAAACGCAAGTAAAGTTTGAATAGTCTCCTGCACTCATTTGGGGATTTTGTGAAGCTGCTAGGTGGAAAAATGTCCTTGTTGGACAGGGGAATTAGAATTGGAAGAGGCAACAACAGTGAGTACTTAAACCAGAAGAGGTAGACTGCAGGTAGAAATCATTTTGAATAAAGGAAGAGAATGAGAGATTTGTAGGAAAATAACTCCCCAAAGGTACAAGTGGTAAGGAAGGTAAGAAGAATATAAAACAATCTGAGATAATAGTTCTGCTAGATGGCGAAAGATAAAGAGGGCGGAGCATATTATGCTATTTTGGTGTATTTATTATTGAACTAATTAGTAGATTTATAACAGGGTAATATGGCCTAAAATGTTTATCACCATATAAAAGACAAAACTTGTGGAAACAATATATTTGATGATATACCTATGGTTGCCTGACAGTAGCTTTTAGAATATTTGTACTTATTTGTTTAAATTAAATTCATTAGTCTTGTATAGCACTTTTCCAGAGGCTCAAAGTCGCTTTACAATTTGGTGCATTATTCATTCAATCCACACCTGGTGGTTGTAAGATACTATAGTAGCCACAGTTGCCCTGGAGCAGACTGACAGAAGCGAGGCTGCCAATACACACACACACACACACACCACGTTACCCTTTTTCACACTAGGCAATGTGGGCGAAGTGTCTTACCTAAGGACACAACAGCGGTACAGTGGCTGAGTGGCTAGCACTCACGCTTCACAGCAAGAAGGCTCTGGGTTCGATCGCCCGAGCCTTTCTGTGTGGAGTTTGCATGTTCTCCCCGTGTCTGGGTGGGTTTCCTCCGGGCACTCCAGTTATCCCCACCAACCCAAAACATGCACCATAGGTAAAATCCTTTGGTCCTGACCAAACCGAAGCAAGAAGACCATAGAGATGGTCCCCGGGCTCAGTAATGTGCCGCCCACTGCTCCTAATAACAGGATGGGTTAAATGCAGAGAAGAATTTCTCCTGTGTGAGATCAATAAAGTCACTTCTTCACTTCTTCTTACCACTGGTATGCCACTGCGGCACCTGGTATTCCCAGTGGTCTCCTATCCAAGTACTAACCAGACCGTGCCCTGCTTAGCTTCTGAGATCTGACGAGATCAGGCTTTGACAAGGAGGTCTGACCATAAAGTTCTGCTTCAGCTTCTCACATCTTAGATCTTAGAGTTTTTAACCTATGCAGAGCCTTCACAGTCAGTGTTCAGTCACTCTCGGCTTTAGCCACTCACAACAAGAACAAGAGTAAAATCAGCTGCAACTATCATAACCCTAGACATCATATACATCACCACTGATATGATGCAGCCCAGCCCACCCCTAACTAGACCCTCATTTTACATGTTACTCTTTAGAATTTGCAATATTGATCTAAAACAGCAACACAAACACATCCATCCATTTTCTGCAGAGCTGATAAGCCGCGCCTCTTCACAGTAAAAATTCACTGTAGCAACCAGCAGATTTACATTCAAGTGTTTTTATTGTTGAAAATGGTTACGTGACATTTTTTGTATGTGTAAAAAAAATAGGCAGTAGGTGAAAAATACATATTCTGAGTACTCAAGCCACAATATAAGACTACGCAAACATGCACAAAGCAAAATACTATTATAACATGGTTAAAACTCGTAAAAGTCGATTTTACATAATAAGGCAGTGCATATGTCAATTTTGCATTCTAAAAACTAGGGACACACCGATACTGATACTGTATTGATTATCGGCGGAGATACTGAAACATTGGTTGGATCAGGTATTGGTTCCATGATATCTGTTAAGCTGATATCTTAGTTGGGCCTTCAATTGGATTTAATAATGAGTATTTGCAGGCTGATTTTGTCCTAGAATGTCTCATAATATTTGAACTTATATTTACAAAGCTGTTCTGTAGTTGAAGGATAAATAACAGCTACATAACACAATTGTATCTCTTAATAATAATAAGTTAAGTGTGTTTTAAGGAAATAAGTGCCATTTTCCCTACACTGTTATCGATCATTAGCAGATACTTAAAGTCAAAGTATCAATATTGGTATTGGGACTAAAAAAACATGGATATAACGTGTATGTCCAGAATGCTAGGGCTCAAAGTCTTTCAATTTAACTGCTTAATCCAGCAATCACGCCAAAAAACTAACACCTCTGTTTCTTCTACAAAATGGATGTCTTAAATTGTGTCTAAAATGAAACCAAATTCCAAAGTTATTACTCTCTCCTTTCTATCTGCACTTCTAAATTCTCATTTCATTATTTTGCGTGCCACAGTGATAAAGACAGCGTGGCACCCCCCTGTTGACAATCTTTCTGAACTGAAAAGCCCCATCCCCCCTGCGGTTCACTCAAGTATTACAAAGCAGCATCTTGAAGGTAATAGGTGTAATTACTGTCAATGTGACTAGATGGAAAAACAAAGCCACTATAAATGACTTTTCTTACTCTAGTTACATAAGAGAAGCACCATCAAAGTGACATTTAAGCTTTGTTGGGACTTGTTGTAATTCACTTTCAATTTGAATGCTTGAATTGGGTATCACGCTCCCTCTGCTGGCGAGATTGGGAAGTAAAACGTTTTTGTCGCAGCAACGGTCATGTAATAAGAGTTGTTTTGAGTCTGGTAAAGGTGCATGGTACAAAAAAAAACATAGGAGTACTTGCTGGGAAGGCCAAAACCTCATGCTTTGACAAAACTTTACAAAGACGAGTGGGTCTGCAAAAGTATCCTGTCCCCGGGCCTGGACTGGTAATTGGGCATACCGGGCATTTTCCCAGTGGGCCGACCGTCCTCGGGGCCGATACTGTTTTTGTTTTGTTTTTTAACTTAGAGACCGGCCCACAATTTAGAGGAGGCACCCCATTGGTCCATCTTCAATATAGACAGTGGACGGAACCAATAGGATATAGAAGCTTAAGAGAGCGGTCACACCCGTTTCTTTGCGCTGATCCCCGCCCGTTTCAGTGTTGAGCGTGGAAACATGGAGAAGCGGCAGAAAGGGGCTGTGGAGAAGTTGCGGGCTAAAAGATGGAAAAATCTCACTATAGACGCTGCAAAATGTTCTTAAATAACAGATATATTCTCTGGAGGGGCTGCTGGAGCCTCCACATCCTCTGCAGCCCAGGCTGAAGGTGGACAGGGAGAGGAGTAGCCAGAGACTGTGGACAGGGAACCTGAGACTGTGGACAGGGACTGTGGACAGGGAATTTGAACCCGAGGGACAGAGTGACCAGGGAAGTGTCGCACAGGCACAGCAGGTAAGCAGTAGAGGTAAGATCGGGCCTAAAAAATCCAGCCCGACCCGACTCGGCCCGCGGGTATTAAAGCCCGACCCGGCCCGAGCCCGACCAATTAACTTGATTTGCAGGCCCGAGCCCGAAGCAAACCCGAAATTTCATATTTTATTTGTGAGGGGCGTTTTTTGAAACAAATGATAATATAGATGTTTGACGATCATCAATTTTGCTAGTACAGCTGTTTAAATGCCTGCTCAGCGTCGAGGTCAATGTTCCCCCTAATGTTTTATGTGTCTGAGCAAACACACTAACTCCCTGAGCGCTCCTTGGACTCCTGTGCGCGACATCCGACATGCACCCCCGCTACACGCGGAAAGAGCTGCGCGTGCTCGCGGCTTGCGCGTGCTCGTGGCTTACACCGGTAGAAGTTTAATACGAGACACGTACTTTTGTTTCTGAATACTGGACGATTCCCCCGTATTCAGATGACCCTGCGGCTGAAAAAAAAGCGGAACTCTTTCATCCCTGCGCTGCATAGATTTTCTTGTGCGCTGAGAATGTGTGAGCAGTGCGCAACTGCACAGGCGCGCAGAGGGAACGTCGAGGTACCAGTCTTTTTGCTCTCGTATGAAAGCAAAACGCCACATTGACTACATTCAGCGAAGCCAACGCAAGTTTCTGTAGCATTTTCAACAATCAATTTGAAGCTTTTCCAAACCTCACTCTTACCGGTGCGTGTTTGTCTTTTCAGTCCTGTCTTTAGTTTATCCTTAACTTCTTGCTCCTCCATATTGGGGATACCAGGTCAAAATAGATGCGGACTTGCGGAGGGGAAGATTATTAAGAGCGGCTCCTGTTTAATAGTTAAATAGCAATTACCTTACAGCGCCTTCTCTGTTTTATCCAAATGATTTATTTTAAAACAAGTATTCCTTAGTTTAGTATCCACACATCGTTTTATTATACATTTTTATAAACATATATTTATTTTAAAAAAAAGTCAGCGAGAGAGAAGCCCGGCCCGAGCCCGACCCGAAGCAATGATTGACATTTTAGGCCCGAACCCGACCCGAAATTCGGGTCGGGTTCGGGTCGGGCTCGGGCTCGGGCTTAAGATCTTACCTCTAGTAAGCAGGTAGTAATGTTAGGATAATACCGGGACTTTTAGGTGACAGACAGGCATGAAAATCGCTCACCTTTCTGTGAAATTCGCCGTTTTGAAGCCAAAACAGGTGACCTACGTGAATTGTGTAGATTCGATGAAAAAGGCGGTGGTTTTTGGGAGCTGGGATTTTTCCTTTAAATGTTGCGCCCTGGTATCCCCTCGGCCAAGACATAGCAATAGTAAAATTCTTTGCTTCAGGGAACACAAACATAAATTAGTCCATTGTGCTCCACTAATTATGAGGAGCCGGTCTAAGCCAAAAATGTCAGGGCCGTTTTTTTGATCCAGTCCAGCCCTGCCTGTCTCTGATCTGTGATAGACGCGACTGACAGATCAGAAAGATGTGTGTAGAATCCCTCAGTCGTCCAGGTGGAATCCATGGCAAAAGAAGAAATTCAATTTGTCAATTGAATTTCTGACAGAGAGATGCATGGTCTTTTAACGTCATAATAAATATGGGTGCTTACAAGTAAGAATGCACCTTTAAGTCAAAGCTTCTAAACTTGTCAAAACTACTTAGATCAAATAGTCATCTCTACTAATCTTACTTGTAAATTGGGCTGTTGGTGTCATCTGCTCATCTTTATGGAAATAGATTTTAATTATTCCATGCAAAGTAAAGTAATCTTCATTAGAGACAAGAAGGTGTCAGACACTCAACGGAAAAGTTACAAAATCCACCGTATCTATTCAATCTCCAAAAGTTAGCATAATATATTTCCTTTCCTACAAACATGACAGCAGCTCGGAGGGAATAGCATCTCCCGCCGACATTGACGTCACAATAGACCTTTGACAAATAATTCTGGCACATCCGCTAGCACTAACGGTCCGGCGCTACAAAACTGTCTTGTAATCTCGGGGCTGGCTGTGAGCGAGGTGACAGGAGGAGCAGCTGCGGACGGGGACGAGACGCACGGGGACATTCAGACCTGACAGCCGGGTCAACCATAACCTCCTCAAGAGTTTGGGCTTTGAGGTACCTCGCCAACTCTTGGTAACGTTACATCACCCTGGCGACACTTCCAAATTGGCTTTCGTCAGCTGCACTCATCTTTAGATTTACTATATCGACTTATGAAAGCTGGAACAATGTTTTTGGGGGGATGGGGGGGTCAATATTTATCATCCGTACTTTTTCTCTGGTTGTTTTTGTTTTCTATTTCTACTTTTTTGGCAATATAATACGGTTTAAGACGTAAAAGTTTGAATTTATAACTTTTATTTTTGGCAATATGATACGGTTTAAGACATAAAAGGTTGACTTAATAACTTCTATGGCTCATTACAGATGCAAACTAAGTACTAAAGTGTGGATCATGATTGATTTAACAATATTGGAGATTTAGAATAGTTTTGTGGTTTAAATCTGCTCTTGGGTTGTTGTGTCAGTGACAAAAATTTGCTTTAATATTATCATTTATCGTCTGTATTTACTTCAGCAATATACCTCACTTCAAAATGTGTCAGAGTTAATAAGGGTTCAAGAAGAGTTTGGGCTTTGAGGTAACCCCCTCGCTAACTCTCGCTAACATTACATCACCCTGGCAGCGCTCCCAGTTGGGTTTCCTCAGCCGCACTCGTCCCCCCTTTGCCTCCAGTGCTACAAGAAAAGTGCGAGGAGAATCGTCAGTGTCCCTCCGAGTGACAAGAACAACACCAGGACAGGACAGGGCCGGACACTCAATCTGGACTGATGGAGACGCACGCCAACATGTGCTAAAGCCAGGGTAATGCGGCGCTAACTGCTAATTGGAAGAGAAATCCCAATGACTTGTGACATGCTGTCGTGTCATATCAGCTGCGGTTTGACTAAGCACTAAAGACTCGCAAGCTAATTAGCGGGATAGGTGGCTGTAGCCCTTGTGCTAACAGAGCTAAGAATTTGCATGTACAGTATATCATCAATCAGTAATCTCCAAAAGCTCATCTTGAAGTCCACATTTCTTTAAAAGAAAGGTGGACTACTGCACTACTGTTCTGATGCTGCTCATTTGAACCTTTTTGTTATTTGGATTGTTTATTATTTTTTACTTTATTATTTTTTTACGATATTATAGCTATATTCTAGTTATTATTATTATGTAGTGTCTATATTCTAGTTATTACTATTATTATTTAGTGTTTTATGTTCGCACTTTATCACCGAGACAATTTCCTAGTTTTGTGAATTGTGTTCACTTGACAATGGCAATAAAAGTCTTTCTGATTCTGAAATAGTGTTTCAATACAGAGTGTTATCTGCAGTGAATTAAGCAACTTAAATGTTTTTATAAGATCATTTTGGAATATATACAATTAAAACATGACAATAATCGTTATATTTGGCAATATAATAGTGAAAGTATTTATAATTAAAGGGATAGTGCGTTGTTGTTTTTTTTATGTTAATCTGTATGGGTTTCCTTCTAAAAGTTACGTGTGTTGACACCGGCTTACCTCTGACACTCTCCGCTCAGCCCAGTTCGGTGCGCTTTCTGGAGCCCACGTAAGTAGGTCCGGTAAGTTTGCGGGGATATGAAATAAAGCTTGTTTTTCTTCTCAAAACAAAACATTTGTCCGAAAGGTGATATATTTGCGTCCAAAACAGTTGTCAATGAAACATCCAACAGCGTAGTTAGCATTCGCGTATTGTCTCTCTCGACTCGTATCACTGCGCCCATGTTAGCACATTAGCCTGTTCACTTGTAAACTTCGGCTTGCATGGACCGCATCCGCCGTAGACATCCGCTAAAGGTGATACAATGGTGGTACAATTCCAGCCCCCGTTGAAAAGTGCCTTGTAGGTGGAAAAGCGCTATATAAAAATGTGACCATTTAAGTTACATTTCATTGTCCCTCTGCATTTGACCCATCCTTTTCGTGTTACGTCAAAAATAACTGAACATTCCCCACTATTGTAAAGAAAATATAGACATGGTAAATACTGAGCTGTAAAATGTAGTGTTCCAGCTATTGTCTATTGACCGATAAGTTGATACGTAGCCTAATTATCATGACACACCTCACAATCACAGTGCAGATCCCAATACAGATCCCAGCGGCCCATATTGAGCTCAGCTTGGTCTGGGCTATCTGAGCTGGAGGATACTACCTACTGTGCATGTTTTGGGTTAAACTAAACGTGAGAGTCAGGAGGAAACCTACTTGGGGGAAAAAAATGCTCATTAGGATTCTGGATCTTTGCACTAAAACAGTATGCTCAGGTTTTATTTTGGATTTAAGGTATTTCTAATGAGAATACCATATTATAATATCTCTGCTTTCATCCGAGAGAGTGACATCGTTAGAATCAGATGAATAAAATAAATCAACAATGTTTTATTTAAGTTTAATTTAATATTCCTTTTACTGTGGATGTCAGCAACATTTTAATAGGACTGTCTTATCTTAATTATGACTGCAAAACAAGCGATTGTCAATTGTCAGAACTGGAGGATTGGTGGTTTACATACCCACTTTCATATTTTGTATACTTGTGTCCTTGAGCAAGACATTTCAGGCGGTCAGTTGTAAAAATGTAGCCTACAACCAAGTGTGAGAGAGAATGAAACAGGCATTATAGATTTCTTACCACAAGGTTTTCAATTGGGACCACCCTCTGACCCTATATACCATGTGACTGCATTATACATTCAAATATTCTGTTCCTTATGCGCCTGTTTTTTGTTTTTTTTTCATGCAGCAGTGTAGCTGACAGAATTAGCATTTCAGCTTGCTCTGCTTTGTTTTGCTTTCCTCTGGCAGGATTTAACCTTTTATTAATGTTTGGATTACTGGGTCATAACGACATCTCTACCGGCTGTATAGACATCAATACAATTCTGTAATCCTGCAATGCAATCCTTGCTATGGCAACAGTGGCTATGTTTACAAGCACACCAAAAATCAGATCCTTATCTGATTTCTGGTTATCAGATTATTGAAATGTCATGCAGACAGTTACATCTGATGCTGAGTAATCTGATATCTTTCTGATTGTTCATACCTGTGCAGATTTTGACAAGGAAACCTATGTAAAAAATGTACTTTGCCTTACACATACATGAGTTAATCTAAAATGAGGTTGCACAATTAATTGGAATTAAATCAAAAATCACAGTCTGAATTGATGCAAAAGTATAAGAATTCCCTCCAGAAACAACAAAATATTGTGTCTTATTCTGCATAAAAACTGATAACCCTATAGTGTAGTGTACAAACATGCGATTCAATTTATATTTCTGTATTTTTGGCAAATCTTCTGGACAAGTTTAAAATGTGAACTTTGAACAGAATGTTATTGTTAACATAAATCAAAATCACAATGTTTGTCAGAAAAATCTTAAATTGTGCAGCCCTTCTCCAAAAATGACGCGTGCCGCTGACCTGTGCATGTAAACATACACCAAAATTCTGATCTAAGTCTTGGGTTATCTGAGAAATTAGCTCTGTTGTCATAGTAACTAACAATTCAAAACAAAAAAATATCTTTTGGATGGTGAAAAGTACTCAAAATGGCGCCTACTAACACAAAGCTGAAACTCATAAATAGCGCAGTGTTTAATTGGGACAGAAGCTGTAAAATGTCTCTTGATAAATTCAATTTTTTGTGGATTTTTTTTTTTGGGGGGGGGGGGGTGCTGACTGAATTTGCCTTTCATATGCAAGATAGAGAGATTTTGTTTGGGTGAAAAAAGCTAAAATACAAGCTTAAGAATAGCTGTCTATTTGCAGTCTAAATGAAGCCGCTATGCATGTTCCTCTAACTAGGCCACAGGGGAGGGAGTGGAGGTTCCCTTTGTAAGATGTGAATCTGACGTAGTGAGGGATGAAAGAAGGCACGGCTACAATTCAGCGGTTTTGAGAAATTATCTGGCAGCAAGTTGCTTGACAAATATTAGGATTAGAATTTATTTTCCATTTTAAAAAATACAGATTCAGTGCACATTTTAAACACATCCAGGTGCGTTAACATTTGAGATAACGCTTTAATTTTTAAAAATTGCTGTATGAAATGTTTATAGTGGAGGGTGCGCCACCTGTTTGTTACTATACGCTCCACAGTATGGCATGAAACTTGCCAATCTCCATGGAGACAAGAAGATGGCGACACCAGGCCATGTTACTAGTCAGATCTGTGGAGAGGCGAACCTGCTCACAGTAAGAATGCCTGTTTTTCACGGCATTTTTGTGCAATAGAAACACCTATAGTTGAATAAATGCAAGATAGATCAAGCTAATGCCATACTGTGGAACATCTCAGTGGAAATGAGCAGGAAGCGGACCACACAAGAAAAGTTACATAGTGCATCTTTAAGCGCTTTACTAAAACTAAGCAATAAATAAGCGTGCATTTTGTCCTCTGCATTTGACCCGGTTTAAACTAATAATTAGACCCCATGGAGACAGGCTAAAATACAATATGTAACAGCTGAAATTAGGATTCAAACTCTATTAATAATTCAAGGCACATTTTTAAAAAACACCATTGTTAGTAGAGTAGTAGAGCTCGAGGAGGCCAATAACGACAGCACATAGCCAAAAACAGTGTAATTTCTAGGCAGCGGCGAAAGGTGAATACGGGGTACTGTACTTCAGTCGCACACAAAAGCAGTAGTAGTAGCACAGAGAGAGAGGGAAAGAGAGAGAGAGAGAGGGGACATAGTGGTGTTGCCATGACAACCAGAAATCTAATCACACTGCAAAGACTAAAAACATGGAAGCGCATGCACACACAGGCTCATAGACAAGAACGCACCCACGCACTTCCTCTGTGGGGACCAGACAGACCCAGTCAAACCAGAAATCTGACATATAGGTTATAATGAATGGATTCTATTGCAAATATCATGAAATAATAAATTCTTTCAATACTAGTACTACTGCTTTTAGTATTGATGAGTATTGGTGCTTATCAGATTCTAGAATATAATGAAGCAACTTTCTCCTATTGATAACATTGTTAATTTGTCCTGGAATTCACAAATGTTGAACCTGATGATTTCTATTAGTAACTAGACCCCTTAACTTACAGCAGGCATGTCCAAACTCTGGCCCGTGGGCCAAATGCGGCCCTCAGACAAATTTTTCTTGGCCCTCAGGCTTCCAGGTGAATTGGCCCAAAATTACCTTGAGCAGAACTTTTGACTGCAAGTTTTTTGAAAATCTACCTTGATAAGACAATTATTTAATATTTATTGTGTGGTTTTGAGGATCTTAGCATGAATAACGGACTGATAGCTCATTGTAACGTGTTAAACATGCAGATATTTCAATTATTGACTGTCCTGAGCACAATTGATCGGCCCTCGTCTGTGTTTAGACATGTGGCCCTTGATGAAAAAAGTTTGGACACCCATGACTTACAGAAACAGTACCATAAGGGCCTGTTTACACGAGAACGCTTACGGGTAAAAACGACAAAATATTTTATCGGAAGTGCCTTTCGTTTAGACGGTGACGGTGTTTGGGGGGCATAAATACGCAAAAAACTTGAATACGCTCCGCCATAGTGTTTTCGTCTACACTGCCCAAGACGCAAAACTCTGGTCAAATCTGCTGACGTTGTGTAAGTATTTACGTCACCATTTCTGGATATTTATATTTATAAAGTAATTAAATTAAATTAAAATTAAAAAACACATCCGCGCAGACATAGTGATAATGTACCACAGCACCACCTAGCTGCCTGGCATGCATACCCAATCGAATTCCACACACTTTTCCGTCACCGTATGCACGCAGAGTTCCTCTTCAAAACGCTCATCTAAACGTGGAATAAAAAGTGAAGATGCGATGCCACTTTTGTGTTTTCTGTTCAGACCATCATCATATAAACGTATCCTAAAATAATGTATTTTACCAATATTAATTTTAGCTGCCCTCCATCTGTATTAAATAACATTAGCCTATTGAAGGTTGAGATGTTATTATTGATTCAGTAACAGAAAAACCTGAAATCACAATTTGAATGGATCCAATTAACAAATCGCAAAGGCTGCAGTTTACAAAGGACCAATGTACTTGCCCGGAATCCAGAATGATACATCTGTATTACCACATGACGTCACAAGGTAGAACAAAGTGTTTTCTATTTGAGAAACAAACTCAGCCTAAATATGCAGGGTTTGCGTGTGAATACAACAAACCACAACTAGTGGTATATTGTTGATGAGAAAACCACATTATAATAGAGAAAATAGTATAATATGGGCTCTTTAAGTAGTTACTAAGCCTGAATCATTCTTTCTTTCATTCAGACTTTTTGACATTATGAATTTTGTCTTTGTTCAAGGAGTAGTAATTAGCTTTTATAAACATGTACCAAACAAAGAAACTCATCTATCTAGATCAGGAGTGGGTAATTATCTTTTCTATGGGGCCACATGAGAAACAGAAAATATTGTCGAGGGCCAATTCTGCATAATAATAATTGTATTTCTTTATATCTCTGTATATAATCTCAAGCCTGGTTAAATGTGATGTGCAATCAAATAAAATAACAATAAAAGGTGAACAGGCACATCATATCTTTATAAGTATTCAATGTGTGTATATTCTGGATCCCAGCCAAATGATTTCCTTCATTACAAAATGTGTTGTACAAACCAGATTTGTACAAACATGTTCTAAAATGTGATTCTTGTATTAGCTTGTAAGTTCATATTTCAGTCTTTGTCAATTCTTCTGGATGGGTTTAAAATGTGAACATTGAACAGACTCCCAATGTTTGATAGAAAAGTCACAAAATCGTTCAGCCCTATCTTAGAGTTCAGGATAATTCCCTTTTCACCAGCTATATTATCCCTTTAACCATGTTGTTGGGTAAGAATCATGTGGAAGCTACTGCCTGACGCAATCAAAGATGGCTCTTTCTGTATCATGGTGCAACAAAAAGCTAATATGTAGTGAAAAAACTACTGAATTCTAGTTTAAATTCCTAGTTTGAACCCATTACAAATTCCATCCTCAAGTCAGCTCTCTTGTGCCTGACCAAGACCAAATATAAAATGCATGAACAGCTCTGATTATTCATTTCTGTATGAACTTGTGTCCCGCGGCCTTATCTCTGTGGGGCTACACTACAGTAATATCTTTCATTTGCATTTTTCAAAGGGTTCCATTGTCATCTGCTGTCCCCTTCACAAAGAATATACATTCATTCCCACGTGTGAAAATGTGAGCATGCTATGTACGCTGCCTATACTAGCAAGTCGCTCGCGGCAACAGCAATGATAACGCACTTTAACATAAGGTTGTTAGCACTGAAATGAATGGGTTGCAGTAATCACATGGCAATCATATGTACTGGGATTGTGCAATAATATATGTGTGACCGACCACCCAAGAACTGGTCACAACTCGGGATTTGTGAACACGAGAAAATCACGTTAGAATTTTTATTTTTATTTATTTATTTTTTCGTTGATTGATTTTTGTATTTTTGCCAAATGTGCGACTTGAGATCATGTAGAAGCCACTCCATATTTCATATAACAGCATTGGTTGCTTTAAAAGTATACATTTTGTCTTTGAAATTTGCCAGTTTTTCAGAAAGAAACGGGGCGTGTGTAAATTACCGTAATTACCATACTTGCACTCCTGACCATTTACTTTAGCGCTCTTTTATTTTCTTTTTCCGCCAATCAGCTGTGAGCGAACCTCGTGAATATGTACGCTGCATTTCAACAGGATAAGGACAGTGAAATTGAGAAAATACATAACTTTGTCTGTAAATCCTACATAAGAAGGAAGGAAAACGTTCGGGACATGTCAGTTTCTCCGGAGCTCATGTACAGAATGCGATCAGATTCTTTAGTTGCCGAAAGACCGTGGATACGCGAATAATCTTATGGGGTGAGTAAAGTGCCTCTAAACTTTGACACTACAGACTTTAGGACATGTTTAAATACTTCAGCTTTCGTGTGGTCATATTATTTCTGCATCAAGGAAGGATCTTTTAGCCTCAAGTTTGAAAGTGCATATGACAGATTAGACCACTCATTTCACTAAGATATAGTTAACATAATATATCTTCTACAACAATCTTACCTCGTATCTTCTGTTTCTATTTTTTTTTTCTTTTAGACATTTTGGTTAAAGCCATAGTGTGTAACTCTCTAGCCAAAACAAAAAAGACATTGTGTTTATTGTACTGAAAAACATAACCATAATGTTAATAAAGGCCAAAATAAATTGTACTATAGTTATCTATTTTGATCAGTCTAATCATCTTTATTTTGTTAAATGAATCTTCAAAGTGTCAGAAAAATGTGTTACTTGTGTGAAAATTGTGCCTGCATTTTGGATAGACATACAAGTACAAGTATTCAGTTTTAACTCACAGCTACTTCCTGTATATTTGTACTTTTCTTTTTAAATGTTTCCCCCACAAACTGCCACTTAACTGATATAAAACTGTAATAAATGTTCCGCTCCGACACCATTTCATCGAACCAAGTAATCATTTGTAAAACCTGAAAACCTGTCTCATGCACTTAAAGTTCATTTTGGCCATAGGAAAACTAAGGCAGCGCTTGTTTACACCATGAGGCATCAAGTAAAACCCGCCTGACCATACAAGGAAAAAACAGCACATCAAAGCCCTCACTAGTACTAATATTTTGTGTTTTTGCCGCTCACACAAGACATGGCCAGATATGCTCTTTGAAGAAATGCCATTAGAGAGTTCCATATATACATTAACATGGACCTTTTCCACAGTAAAAGTTTAAAGCCTACAGCGCTGGTCCATTCTTCAGTCCAGGTGGGCTCATTTGAGGTTGGAAAATATGATTATATGAGAATATGGTATAGTTATTAAGTTAAAATATTAATGCATTGGGTAGTATTGGAAAGTTGAATTGGAAAGTTGATACTGAATGATATAAGCTTATTTCAAACCTTCTTCCTGAGCAATTTAAGACTGGCAATTACTCAATTAAAAAATGGTTGTTTAATCATTTTTGTGCAATATAGTAGGTACATTTAATTCCATACTGAGGAACTTTTCAGGCAAAGCAATAATATCTCCATAGAGACAAGCAGGTGGTGGACCCTGAACCTGAAAAGTTACATTTTTAGAGACCTGCTGGAAATTCCTTCAAAAAAAATGGTAAATAGCCTTGATCACGCATGAAGAAAGACTTAAGTGAATTTTATGGTGATCAAATAGTTGAATAAGAATGATTCAAGCTTAGTAGCTACTTAAAGCGACATTGTGTAACTTTCTGGTGGTGGCATGTCAGCTGCATGATTCAGTAAAAATAGAAAGTTAAAACCACACTTTCTCCATGGAGATATGTTTTAAGCCATACTGTGGAATATTACAGTCAAAGGAACAATATTCCCACGAAAAAAGCATAGCATGGCAGGTAAAGAAAAAAAAATCATGGAGGGACTTTAAAACTAACTTCTAACACTAAAAAGCCTTAATTAAAGGACTGGAGTTTAAAAAAGAGTGGAGCATTTCCTGTATTACCACATGACATCACAAGGTGGAACAAAGTGTTTTCCATTTGAGAAACAAACTCAGCCTAAATATGCAGGGTTTGCGTGTGAATACAAAAAAACACAACTAGTGGTATATTGTTGATGAGAAAACCACATTATAACAGAGAAAATAGTATAATATGGGCTCTTTAAGTAGTTACTAAGCCTGAATCATTCTTTCTTTCATTCAGACTTTTTGACATTATGAATTTGGTCTTTGTTCAAGGAGTAGTAATTAGCTTTTATAAACATGTACCAAACAAAGAAACTCATCCATCTAGATCAGGAGTGGGTAATTATCTTTTATATGGGGCCACATGAGAAACAGAAAATACTGTCGAGGGCCGGACCAACATGCTTAACTCAATTCTGCATAATATGAATTGTATTTCTTTATAAAAAGCAGTAAATAGCATTGTTTTGAAAAAGTTTAAAGTCAGCTTTATTGTCAAAAGCTTTATGGGTCATTCCAGAATTGGAGGACATTTTACGTCCCACCCATCAAATATTAAATAATCCACATACAAAATACTAAAACATACAGTTTCTGAGTGAATTTGAGACCAAATCTAAAAAAAAAAACAAAGAGAAAGGAATGCTTGAAAATAGTTTTTAATATACCAAATAATTCTGGAGTACCTCCCAAAATGCCATTTTCCTCTTGTTCCACCCCTCTAATGACCAAATTGAATCTCAAATAAAACAGTTAAAATTAAATTAAATTTATTTTTCTTTTCTTTTTCTTCTTTTTTTGTATAATTTGTTTCATTGCCATCTCTTGTAACTGTGGGAACATTTGTTTTAATAGACATAATATTTCAAATAATTATTATTATTCATGGAACATGTGTCCCACAACATGCACGCAACCCTGTTACCAGAACATTTTGAGCCTGGCAGAAGAAGAAAGCAGAACCACATGATCCACTGGACTTGACATCATCAAACAGTTTTCCAAAAGAATGGGCAGAGCAGAGGTTTGTCTTCTCTTCTATTTTTCATATTTTTATAACATTGTTAGCCTTGATTGAATGTCTCACTCTACCTCATGCAACCCTGTTATGCATATTATCAGAATAAGACCATTTTTTCCCCTTTACTTATTTGAATAAATACGTTTTTCCTCTTGATTAGCAGTAACAGCTAAACAGCTAGCTTCTACTCCTGAGATAAAGTGAACATTAGTGCGAATTTATGTATTTACTCTAATCACAGTAACAGGGTTCTGTTACTGTGATTAGAGTAAATACATAAATACACCAAATAAATCATGTAATAAAAATTGTACCATTGATGTGTAAGCTGAGCTAATCAAGCATTTGATAGTTTATTACCTATTATTGATGAATATGTAGCAGAAAATCAGAAAAGTTAAGGTTTATTTTTCAAGAATTTTATAGCCAAAATGTCCTCCAATTCTGGAATGACCCTTATATACAAGTTGCACACACAGGATTTGAAATTGCAGTGCTCCCTAGGCCCACAGTGATCATTAAACATTTGATAAACATGGCAATAAACACAATGACTAAAACATCACATATACCTGTAGCAAAATTACAAGACAATAAACCCAGTGTCTAAAACGTCACATACCTGTACCAAGCTGGTAAGACTGAGTATATGTTATGACTACACAATGAAAAAGTGAGGTTGCCTTACAAAAAATATCATTAAAAAACACCTCTAAAATAAAAGCAAGGCAGCTTTAATCCATGACTTGAGGTAAAAATTATAAAATATGTTTATTTTGTAATTCCAAATGAGCTTAAACGGGCCGGTCAGAGTCAACCAAAGGGCTGTATGTGGCTCGAGCTGTACAATGCCCAGGTCTGAGCTAAATAAACAACAAGGCAACTATACCTAAACAATACCTACAAAATTTTTCATTTTTCATTGCCTTTACAGTGCAAGTTGCCTATAGCCTCCCTCACTACATAGAGCTCTGGAAACAAATAAAGAGATCACTGCAAAATTATCAGTTTTTCTAATTTTACTACTTATAGGTATGTGTTTGGGCAAAAGGAACATTTTTGTTTGAGTCCATAAACTACTGCCAACATTTCCCTCAAACTCCAAATAAAAATATTATCGTTTAGAGCAGGGGTGTCAAACTCATTTTGGTCCGGGGGCCGTATCCAGCCTACTCCAATCCCAAAGGGGCCGGATCAGAAAACTCATGGCAAATATACCCCAAAAATAGCAAGAAGTCCAAATATTTGTGCAGAGAAAAGCAAATCTATTACAGAAGTATTTTTTTATTTGAATAACTCTTATCATTTATGAATGAAATAAACAAAACAAAAAACTCTTTCTTTTACAAAATATTATAATATTATGAACAATTGAAACTTTAAGGAAAATGCAATTTCAACACAAACATACAGGTTTCCCATTCACCTCCGTGAACAAACAGGAATTAGTCCATTTTTCTTGGAAAATCCTGCACTCGGTGTCCACTTTTCTCATTTTTGACATTTTGCTGATGAGGGTGTCACGGTCAACAATCAAAACGATGGTCCTTTAAGAGCGTTTGGAAAGAGGCGAGTCTTCATTTGTGCTGCTCTGGTGGGAGGGGCCACGTACAGAGGCGCTGGAGACGCTGCTGTGCTAAACTGCACAGAAAAGAGGCTCAGAAAATAACCAATATTTTAATAGAAAATAAAAATATAATCAAAATATTTTAGTAGAAAATCAGCCGAGGGCCAGATTAAAGGTCTTGGAAGGCCGGATCTGGCCCCCGGGCCACATGTTTGACACCCCTGGTTTAGAGCATTTATTTGCAGAAAATGACAAATGGTCAAAATAACAAAAAAGATACATGTTTTCAGACCTCAAACAATGCAAAGAAACAAGATCAAATTTATTTTAAAACAACATAATATAAGAAGAGTTCAGAAATCAATATTTGGTGCAGTAACCCTTATTTTTAATCACAGCTTTCATGCGTCTTGGCATGCTCTCCACAAGTCTTTCACATTGTTCTTGGGTAACTTTATTCCACTCCTGGTGCAAGAACTGAAGTAGCTCAGCTTTGTGTTTGTGTTGGAATTCAACAGACGCTGGAATGGAATGGCTGTAATACATGTAGAGATGCTGATTTCAGAAAAAAATGCAGTGGTCTCTTATTTTTTTCCAGAGCTGTATATACTGCCTATCCCCTGTGCATTCGACATACCATATCCCTGTAGCTTCAGTTCCCACAGTCCTCTGCTCCTCTCCCTGCGGTCTTTGGCCCGTTACCCCCCTCGCCACTGCCTTCTCCTCCTCCTCCCCCACCTCCACCCACTTCACCCAGCGGCGGCGCCCTCGCTCTCTCCTCACCCCCTCCCCTCGCTGTCGCTTCAAAGCGCAGTGTGCAGTAGATATGCGGCGTTTGAAATATAGATTGTGCTGCCCGTGGGATGCGGCCTGCTCCACTCCACTACAGCCGAGGCAAACAGTTGTGGATTGTTGTGTCTACGGCAGGTCCATTTGTGCTTGTCTGATGTTAAAAAGGTAATCAGGATTTTATGCTATCTTTTTATTCCCCTTTACTTTAGAACATTTATAAATTCAATGAAAAAAGTGCCCGTTTAAGTACAATAAATGGAAATCGAGCAATGATCCAAATTATATGGGTAACTGTCAACTTTGTAACGTTACACAGATGATGTTCCACTGTCTATAGCAATTTTTCAGATGTGTTTGTTGATATCTGTAGTCTATTCAACATTAATGTTCATTCTGGATAAGTTCAGAAAAATCTCTGCAGCTTGTTTCAAACCACCATAAGAAAATGTCATCAATGTCAACTGTGTAACGCTGATTTATAATGGAGTCTATGGGAATCGTGACCCAGTTGATGCATTACTTAGTTGATTCCGTTTTTTTTGTAACATTTCAGGATGTTGTGCTTATTATATTATAGAGGTCAGAATACCCCATCATTACAATAAACAAGTCTTGCCATTCCTGTTTGCAAATCTACAATTAAATGTAACTGTACAAATACAGTATGTCCGTTATCCAGTTGACCTTTAAAAAGTTTGCACAGTGGGTATGAAATAAAATTAAAGAGTGGGTATTATTCAAAATTAACCTTTTGGAGCTTTCTACCATGTTACGTTACAATGTCTGTCTTTTTTATATTACGATGTTTTATATGTGAGTACAGTAATTTAGCGATATCTTCCAGGCCCTATTTGAACTAGAGATGTAACGATATTCGATATAATAAATCGTTCGATACTGGTGTCACGATTCGATACACGTGTTTCATTGATACATGTGTCCCTCTATGTGTGCTGTGTTGTTATTTATTTTGGTCCAAAAGGAAAACGGTTATCACAGCATCCTCCTCAGATGCAGCAAGAAAACATCTCCATAGGGATTTATAGTTAAAATGTTCCAACAGCTTTATCTTTCAGTTACTTTCTATAGTAAGTTGATAGACCTAGGAATGACAAAGACATTCATTTGTAAATACTTTAGAATTGCTTTAGGCTTTACATCGGCTTTAATCAAATGCGTTGGTATACTCACCCGTGAATACTATACAGGCACTTTTTTTTTAAACTTTTTCTCAGACTCTCAGATAAGTTTTACTCAGAAAACGCTCTGTTGAGACATTTCTATGTAATATAACATAGTTTTAACGTTCAGAAAGAAGATGGGAGAGCGCAGTATGAGTAAAAAGAGCAGGGCAATGTGGGAGGAGCTACTGTCTGTCTCTGCTGCTGCTGGAGACGAGGCAGAGGATCGCAATTGCACAGTTGACACATTTCACAACTTTTAGCCATGGGGGGGGGGGCCTAAGCAGGCTAGGGGAGCTCACATTAACGTTCAAAAACCTCAGAAAGTGAAAATTTCATGCCATGGGACCTTTAGGCCCTGTCTGCACGACAATGTTCCTGTTTTTTTTTTTTAATGCAGGGTGAAAAAAAGTCTCGTCCACACACGTGTTAGATCAGAAAATATTCGCGTCAAGATGAGGGCGGAGCGCTGAGTGAAAACGATGTAGTACATATGTCACTCCGATAAGTGGCACTGTAAACCGGAAAGAGCCAGAGCCACCGGAAACGCAAGACTACAAAGAGCACATGCGCATAAAGTCCTTTCTCTTTTGTAAACAAGCAAACACGTGTACTTTAGGGACCGTCAACAAACGCAAATTTATTTTGTCTCCCTGCTCCACCAACGTAGCAGGGACTCACTCCGGTAATGTGAAAATGTTGACGGTCCCTAACATAGACAGACGCCACAGAACGAAGATTTGCGCTGCGTGAGCATTGCCTGGAAGAATCCATGACTCATCGCTGTACCAGCGGCGAGTCTGGTAACGCTTGGTCCAGAATGTGCTGCCGTTGCGCTTAGACAGACAGCTAAGTGAACCAATCAGAGAAGAGTTAACGGACAGCGACGTGAACCAAGCCGGTAGGAAGCAATGCAAAAACATCTTTTTTGAAAAGAAAAGCCTCTAGAGCTGTCAGCTGCTGTGGTTTTAAGGAATCGATGTGTTTTAGGTCATTTAAGACCAATTTTACAGCTGAATGGAAGGGACGTTGCGGGCAAAGGCGGGTGCACTGATGTCACCATCTTTGAACGAATCAGAATCGCGGAGTCCGTTGTTAACCGGGGGAGAGAGGGTGGAGCGAGGGTGTCCAAATGGTATCGTGCTGTATAGCAAATACAGAGAGATATCATTTGGCTGGCCAGGTAAGCGTGAGCAGAGTTTTTGCCTATAAATCGATAGTTAGTATTACTTGCTATAATTTTATTAGATGGACATTAACAAATAGAACTCTCGTTAACCTTGCTCGTGTTATTTAGTCAAAATGCTTGTTTGGATCTTAATACAGGAATGTTAAACATACTCGGACATTATGTTGGCTTTTCTGCGAGAATATACAACCGGGGACCATCACCAACTGGCAGCTACATACAGTAGTTGTGTGAATTTGTGTAAAGAAAACAGAAATGCTTTCATATATTTTTGTGTGTGATACTGCATGTGCCTGTTTGTAAAAGGTAAATTTTCATTCAATAAAAAAGACAAGAAATGGTTGCTCTATTTCTTTATTTACAGCACACAACACACTCAAATTGGTATGGGCTCCTCATTGTCCACTATCTGCCTTTTCATCGACGGGATTTTTCCAGTTTTAAAATACGTGTTTAGCTTTGAATTGGCAAACACTCGTGTGTCGTGCGTACTGTGCGCAGGGTTACCTTCTGGTCACTGATCACGTGATGATTACAGCATCGCGATGTCATCATTTTCCCAAAAGTCGCGTTTTTGGCCGCCCACACGACAACGCGACCCCCGGCGTTCTCCGACTTCTCCACTCTGGAACCCGTTTTTAAAAAACACCGTTTACACCCCCCAAAAACGCCGGCGCCGTGTGGACGACAGGCCCAAATGAACACAAACTTCCCCGTTTCCACCGAAAAACGTTGTCGTGCAGACAGGGCTTTAACCTAAGGTTCCACATGGGGAAATTTGTCCTCTGCATTTGACCCATCCAAGCCACTGGGGCATCTCATCAGGAGCAGCGGGGACTCATCTCCATGATCTTGTTGTTAGTCTTGGTCATGACTACTTTCATTGGAGGATTGTACTTATTGTGTATGTTTTGGGATAGTGAAACATCATTTCAGTTCAAAATTGAAACCGCCCCAGCTCAATTAGAACCCATTACAGTCCATTTTAACAAGTGTTTTCGTCAAGTTCCATGTCCAAGCCACTTACAACACTAAATGGAGCTAAATTACTGCACATCTCCGTGTAACTTCATCATTTGGTTTATAATGGGCCATTTTCTTCCACCATGATGCATCTTGGCTGGCATAACTCCATTCCAACGTATTGTATGTTTACCGGAAACTGCTTTCAACATGCTCATTATCAACCACTCTGATCACGCTTTCAAATCTCTCACTTTTTCTCTCTCTCTCATATCCTCTTTCATTATTGATTAGCAGAAAAACATGGCCCCACCCAAGACAGTTCAAGTGCGCATAAAGATCCCAGTCCGACCGCTGGCATTTGGGACCCATTTGGCGGCATCAGCTCAGCGGTTGCCGGGCGTGTTCGTAACTATGGTGATGATGCTGTTGTCCAGGAGATGCCCATTATGTTGCCGAGGGAAAGCACTCAGGTCTAATGGAGAGGCAAGTATTGATGATGCTCCCATACAGGCGTGCTTCCTGTGTAGTTTGCGCAAATACATAAGCAAACATAACTAATGACTTCATTTTTTTTTGGGATAGATACAAGTCAAACAAAGCACACACAATAGCAAATGAAAGATTATTGATTGATTGAATTCTTTATGAAGCCATTTATAGTCTGTAAACAAGAATATACACACAAATATTTACGTATGATGAGTGCCTCCAATGTAGTGATCCTGTGGTTGGCAAAACCTTCTTGGATAGCTCATTAGAGATGCCAAAAGTATTAAAAAAAAAACAAAAAAAAAAAACAGACTGTAATCAATGATCAAAGGAGAAGTTCAATTTGTCAACTGGAAAAAGTTTGTTTGGTTGAAAACGTTTCGCCGCTCATCCGAGAGGCTTCTTCAGCTCTGGCGAGCCTCTCGGATGAGCGGCGAAACGTTTTCAACCAAACAAACTTTGTCCAGTTGACAAATTGAACTTCTCCTTTGATCATGGATTCTACCTGGACGACTGAGGGACTTTTCACGCAGACTGTAATCAATAGTATCTGGTACTGAAACTATTTGAGTAAGTATCAAAACAGCATGAAACAGCACAGGACATGAATGGATAATCTTGAGGACATAGTAACAAAGACAGTATTATTATTTTGAATTTTGTATTTAAAATCTATATCAAGTTCATTTCTTAATTAAAAATATAATTTGAAATAGTAACACTAGTTGTAACACTAGCTGTATTCAAAGAACAAGAAAAAAAGTAGGATAATTTCATTTTGGTGGCTTGACAATATATATATATTTTTTTTTTACATTTTTGCTATATTCATTGCACCAAATCTGAGATCAGTATTGAGTGACAAATGTTAAACACCTCTTGTTTAAGAGGTGTGATTGCATTACCTTGAATGTTCCACAGTATAAACCTATTTATCGAAGACGAGCAGGTGACACCAGGCCAGGTTACAGGTCGGATCTGCAGAGAGATCAACTGCGATAACCTGTGACTGAGTAAAAGTTCGTGCTATTATTCTAAAAGTTGTTGCTCATGCAAAATTGTCCACACACTGTCAGAAAAACACAATAGAATACAGCTCTGGAAAAAAATAAGAGACCACTACAATTTCTTTCTGAAATCAGCATCTCTACATGTATTACAGCCATTCCATTCCAGCGTCTGTTGAATTAAACATAAACACAAAGCTGAGCTACTTCAGTTCTTGTACCAGGAGTGGAATAAAGTCACCCAAGAACAATGTGAAAGACTTGTGGAGAGCATGCCAAGACGCATGAAAGCTGTGATTAAAAATAAGGGTTATTGCACCAAATATTGATTTCTGAACTTTTCTTAAGTGTAAACATTAGTATTATGTTGTTTTAAAAATGAATTTGATCTTGTTTCTTTGTTTGAGGTCTGAAAACATGTATCTTTTTTGTTATTTTGACCATTTGTCATTTTCTGCAAATAAATGCTCTAAACGAAAAAAATTTTTGGGGGAATTTGGGGGAAATGTTGTCAGTAGTTTACAGACTCAAACAAAAATGTTCCGTTTGCCCAAACACATACCTGTAAGTAGTAAAATCAGAAAAACTGATAATTTTGTAGTGGTCTCTTCTATCGCTCCAAAGCTGTAGATAGAAAAATACTTAAAATAACAGTAAATACATTTTTCCATGTAGGTCCTGTGTGCTGTCTGCATGCAATTATCCAGTGTTTCTATCACCTAAGAACCAGGAAGTGCATTCTCAGCATGCGAGTTGTTTAGAGCATTACCATAATTGCAAAACAACAGCCTGGTCTCTGAAAGTTGTGAAAAGTGCTTACAATTTCAATTCAGTGAATAATTAGGACGCTCCTATGCCTCAGGTAAGTGCGGAATAACTTTGGCCCGCTGCAACCAGTTTAAAATAAAGTAGTTCTGTTTTTCACCACAAAGCTTCAGAGCCTTTAAGTGGGCTCTTCTAAGCAAAGAAATCACTTATATGGTTGTGAGTGATGGGGCAATTTTCTAACGCATTCCCACTTTTCCATTTGCCATACGTTTTCGGCCTTGAAAAGATGTCGCCTCCTATTAGAGATTTTCCTATAAGCCGCGGTGAAAAGATAGCAATCATGTCAATCAAAACTTGGTGAACTGCTGCTGACTCCTCTTACGTAAGGTAAAAGTCTGGGTAGGGCTCGTATGTGTTTTTTCTAACATGAGTTGGTCTGATAGCTCTAATGGACCAGTCAGGCTTGTCAGGGGAGGAAAATAGCCCTGACAGGTGGATGGATGCACTAAGCCCACAGCACTGTAAAAACACAGACTATACAGTGGCGGGGCATTACTTCCACATAACAACTTGGATTCGCTTTGTTCATCTGGAGATTTTGACAATGTTAGAATGTGTTTTTCCTTCATCCAAACTAAGATAGCGCTGTGTTCTGTTCTGTTGTGTCTATAATTTGATGGGAACATTTCAGCTACAGCAACCTTATGCAAGGACCCCCCTTAAAAGTAGATGTTTGACAGTTTATTGAGTAACTGTAACACTGTATACTAAAGCTGCATAATACAGCGTTGGAAAAAAATAAGAGACCACTGCATTTTCTTTCTGAAATCAGCATCTCTACGTGTATTACAGCCATTCCATTCCAGCGTCTGTTGAATTCCAACACAAACACAAAAATGAGCTACTTCAGTTCTTGCACCAGGAGTGGAATAAAGTCACCCAAGAACAATGTGAAAGACTTGTGGAGAGCATGTCAAGACGCATGAAGGCTGTGATTAAAAATCATTTTCCTTACTTGGGTTGGTCTTGGATTAGTCTCTGTTAAGTTTTTATTTTACACATTTTGTCTAGCAAATGAACACATTCACATTTTTTTTCTTTTAATTTACTGAAAAAGTCTGAATTGGCTTAATTTTACTCCATCTCAGACATATTGTGAGGTGAATATTATAAATCAATAATTTCACACAGAAATCACATTTAGGCTGGCTAAAAAAAATGACCTGATTTATGTTCTTTTTTGGTATTAGGTTATAATCTATAACACACATACATTATTACTTTTCATATTGCGTATAGATAGCTGCAACTCATATTTTTTGAGTATTTCTGTTACAATTATTATGAAATGCTATTGAACCCTGATCACGTACCCTGATACAGAATCTCGTATCAACATCCTCGCGCTCTGGAACTCTCTCCCATTATCAATAAGACAGACTCCAACACTGGCCACTTTCAAATCCTATTTGAAACAGCAGCTAAAGGAAAACTAGACTTGTGGACACTTTTAAGGCCTGTTTACACGAGAACGCTTATGGGTAAAAATGACAAAATATTTTATCGGAAGTGCCTTTCATTTAGACAGTGATGGCGTTTTGGGGGCCCGCCCTCCCAAGTGGAAAACTTGAATACGCTCCGCCGTAGCGTTTTCGTCTACACTGCCCAAGACCTAGTCTGGTTAACACCTGACCATATCACAAGTGAGATATGGGTCTGGAAACTCGCTTCGAAAAATCCCGTAGCGGAGGTGTGGTTAGCGATTGCCAACGGCCGTTTATTGGGCGTTATGAATGTCTATCATTGAGCGTATACGTAAGTCCATAGCCAATCATGTCAGTTGTCAGTTCAAACTACAAGCTTCCGTTTGTCATGTAGTACGCGTCACCGTCTTGCCACACCTCCCCCGCTCTCTGATTGGGGCCCTAAATCTGGGACTCTCGCTTGGACGAGTTTCCAGGCCGCCTTCCAGTTCGAAACGAACGGAAGCGGCCTGGGAATTCCCAGGCTACCCAAGACCTAAAACTCTGGTCAAATCTACTGACGTCGCATACAGGTTTACATCACCATTTCTGTATATTTATATTTATAAAGTAAATTAAGTAAAATAAATTTAATAAAAAACTTAAAAAAAAAAAAAAAAAATAATTAAATTAAATTAAGTAAATAAATAAAAAAAGATTCTACGCATGCTTGCGCGGACATAGTGATAATGTATCACAGCACCGCCTGGCATGCATACCCAATCGAATTCCACGCACTTTTGCGTCACCATATGCACGCAGATTTCCTCACGAAAACGCTCATCTAAATGTGGAATAAAAAGTGAAGATGCGACGCCACTTTTGCGTCTTCTGTTCAGACCGTCATCATATAAACGTAGCCTTAGGCTGGCTAAAAAATACTCTTCTTGACCTGACTTATGTTCTTTTTTGGTATTAGGTTTTAATCAATGACACACATACATTATTACTTTTCTTATTGATACTGACAGCCCTCCGTATAGATACAGTAGCTGCAATTCATATTTTTTGAGTATTTCTGTTCAAATTATTATGAAATGCTATTGAACCCTGATCACGTACCCTGATACAGAATCTCGTATCACATTGTGTATAGCCAAGAAGTCTGCAAAATACCTGGCCATATCAATATTTTGAGTACACCCTGAAAGCAATGGGCGCCAGTAAAACAAACTGAATTCCTCTGGGGCAGTTTGCTTGTTTCCTATGAATGTTGGATGATCTTCCTGTCTGTTCCACTATTTTATCTTTTAACTCACTGTAAGTCCTGTGTGGATATATAAAAATACATTCAAACTGAACTGAATTAATCTTGGTGGGAAGTATGCCAATGTAAGAAAAGCTAAGGTAATAAACATTCATTCAGTTTTCACAAGCCCTCAGAGCCAGAAGATTCCCAGCAGGTATTTCCAAGTTCTGAATGATCATCCGTAGAAGATTTGAAGAAGAAATAACTAAAGCGCTCACATATGAAAGAGCAGCTGCACAGAACAGCTAACTAATGACTTTGTGAATGTGGAGGACTCTGCCTCCCATTACGCCTGCCTCCTCCGGGCTCCAAACACAAATTACACTTTAAAAAGGCTTGCCTGGTTAAATACAGACTAAACATCCTCAACAGGTTTGTGGAGCGTTGTGGTGGTGCAGTGGAAACCCGCCTTTCATTTAGTGGAGATTAGTGAATGGGTCAGCTGAATTCATTGGTCTAAAATAGATTTAGTCTCTCAGCTAATACCGATATCCAATATTTGTCTTGCTGTTGTATCAATTAGGTATCGGATACTGGTATCTGATATCGGCGCCCATACTGAAAAAAATGATTGGCTCCGATATCAACTTACAAATATCGGTTCAGTCAATATCCGAGTTTGGCATATAAATTGATGTAAGAATATTTACTGGTCGTATTTTGGCTCAGAAAGTCTCAGAATGTTTGAAGTTTTATTTACACAACTGTTCTGTAGTTACTTGAGAGTTAAATTACAGTTACACAAAAACAAAACTGATCCAAATGTGCTATTTTATATTTGTTTAAAGGAAATAAATACTTGTTTCAGTCTCTGTTAATATCGTAAATTAGCAGCTATAGTACTGAAATCCGTATTGTAACTGAAAAAGCTGAATCGATGCATCCCTAGTATCAATATAATTCAATCCATGGCAACAAATTTAAGTAAAATTGTAGTTAAAGGTCCACTATGTAACTTTTCTGATACCACTTGCTTGTCTTCATGGAAATGTTATCGTTTTCCTGGATCGTTCTACTATTTCCAAGGAAACAAGTAGATTACACCACCAAGCCAAGTTACAGATCAGATCTGTGGAGAGTAAGAATGCAGGTTTTTCAAGAGATCGTTTTAGCCAGATAAGTTTTAAAAAGCAATACAGTGGAACATTCTTGGCCAAGTGATTCCATTTCCATTAAAAATAGAAAAAATAAAATCTGATAACGGCCTGATGTACTGGAAAATGTCACTAATATCAGTATCACCGATACCATATTAGCACTGATATTCATACTTTATAGTGACGTCAGACTGGGGAGGGTTCATATATGCATATGGAGGAATGTTCAGCAGTTACCATGGTGGCACAATGCACACATTAGCAAACACATGATGACATACAATATACATACAACATACATATAACATACAGCTCTGCATTTTCTTTCTGAAATCAGCATCTCTACATGTATTACAGCCATTCCATTCCAGCGTCTGTTGAATTCCAACACAAACACAAAGCTGAGCTACTTCAGTTCTTGCACCAGGAGTGGAATAAAGTCACCCAAGAACAATGTGAAAGACTTGTGGAGAGCATGCCAAGACGCATGAAAGCTGTGATTAAAAATAAGGGTTATTGCACCAAATATTGATTTCTGAACTCTTCTTAAGTGTAAACATTAGTATTAAGATCAAATTCATTTTAAAATATCATGTTTCTTTGCATTGTTTGAGGTCTGAAAACATGTATCTTTTTGTTATTTTGACCATTTGTCATTTTCTGCAAATAAATGCTCTAAACAATAATATTTTTATTCGGAATTTGGGGGAAATGTTGTCAGTAGTTTATAGACTCATACAAAAATGTTCCTTTTTCCCAAACACATAAGTAGGAAAATCAGAAAAACTGATAATTATGCAGTGGTCTCTTCTTTTTTCCAGAGCTGTATATACAACATATGATTGTCTGAAAACTGAAAAAATACTAAATGGATTCAAGCGTCACATTTTCGGGACCTGTGATCAATACGGCTACAATATCAACATCCCCTTTTGTCAAAACTGTATTCTCATTGTTTGCTGAATGAGGGTGAGGGAGCCTAGATTGTGTGGATGGTGCGATATTGCAATAAATAAATTCTCACATTATTCATGCAGCTGCTCAGGGGTTTGTGTGGGTCAGCACGGCACGGCAGCATGTGATAAAGCAGATTTTCACACCAAATTCTCTTCCCCCTGTCTCCTTTTCAAATGTGTTCAAAGGAGTGAGAATGTGCCAAGTGCACCAGAGGACTCCTGCGAGAAGAATGCAGTCTGCTGCCCCCTGCGCCGCTAATCCTTCAGATCTTTATGTCTGTGAAAGCCCAAACGGAATAAGTGTCTCTGCTTCGTTTAGAATCAAACTTCACCTCTGATTATGGATGGGCCGAAATAGATTTTTTGAGCCGATACCAATATCCCATATTTGTGACTGGGTAAAAATGCTTGTATAGAGCAGAGCATGAATTTAAACAAACAAGCACTGAATTACAATAACGATATCTCCACATATATTTATTTTTTTATTAAGATTATAAAGGATTTATACGCAGAACATCAGAGCAGAAAATGCATGGTGTGAGTTAGCTACTAATTTATTTATTTTTCCATTTTATTTTGACTTCACATATACATTTATATAATTATATTAATTTCGCGTATTTAGAATGTATTTTTATCATTTACATTTTTTACTCTTTGTTATTATATTATATTGTGATTAGTGAGCTACTAATAATTTCCCTTGTGAATTAATGAAGTTTATAAAGTCTGAGATAGAATTTTGGAAATATCTGGACACTTTCAATCTGCCTTTTCACTTACAGATACACGTCACAGATACTGTTTTACTTTTTGGAAAGATCTTAAAGGGCTCATTGCACGTCATTTTGTGATCTATGTTATACTGTTTGCTCATCAAAAACAGGACCCGGATTTGCATTTTGTTTCATTCACACATGTCTGACACACAAATGGAATTTCAGCCCTGGAATCTCCAATCTCTACAGTAGTAGGTAGATGTTAACATGAAAACTACCTCTTTATTACATGGTGGAACAGAGATTTTCGAGCTTTAGAGATGTAGACAGACAATAATAAAGCATGACTCAGAAATACCCTGTGCATCAATCAGGGGCGGTATTGTGTTGGTAAAAAAAATTGTTAAAGGTCTTATGTCACGCAAAACTGACTCATGTGAGCTTTTATTTGGGTTGGAATATTGTTACCGCCTTAAAAACATAACTGGAGTTGTGTTTTGTTTCATTCACACAAAGTCAATGTGGTTTGGTCATGGTTAGAAGGAAAACTCACCATTCATCAAAATTATCGAAAGATTAGCCTGCGTCCCATTACTCTGTCTTACCCCTTCCTCTTCCCCTTTATCTATGTCTTTGTCTTGCCCCTCGATAACAAGCTGAGAGGGCTCGGGGTACGAATGTTCCCCTAAGAAATGGGACACCACTCGATTACCGTTTGCGTCATCATCCCTTGCCTCTACCCGGCTGCTACGTCTACAGAGGCGACAACAATTGATGCAAACAAATGTAAACAAATGTCAAGGATTATCGGGTACCTCAGCTTGACAACAAAATAGCTTGTTCATACATGAAAGTTCGATGAAAACGATAACGTCGGCTAAACAGACATCACTACGATTAAAACCACAACAACAGTTCACTAAAAGTAACGTAGAACATAAGCGTCATATTTGTAAACCTGCTAAACTGTTAATCGATAATTACAACAGCAGAAAATACATTTATGAGACTCCTTGGCTGGTCGATGTGACGCTGCCATCCTGATCCCAAAACCTGCCTGAGCTTGTAGGCGTACCCCTTCGTTCCAAGTGTGGTGAGAGCTTACTTCGTTTCAAGGGGTATGTAGCCCTCGGTCGTGGCTCTAGCCCTTGATCAAAATTAGACTCGGGACACCCCTTGCCCTCACATGAACGCGCAAAACCAAGGGGTAGGGGTAAGACGAAGGGGTAAGACAGAGAAATGGGATGCAGCCTTATTCTCTCCATCTTCATCTGTTTTCAAAGCTCATCCCTCCCTTTACCCTTACCCTGGTCCTGGTCTGCTGGAGTGCTCGGAGCAGAGGTGGTGTCAGGCCTGTGGGCAGAATACTCCTCTGTACAGGGGATCATGTCAGGGCTTCCACTCTGAGCAGACACTTGGCTCCTGACAGCTGCTTCTGAACTTATGGGATTTCTGTGGAGGAGCGCACATTTCAGGTTTACCATCAAGTCGGACTCGGAACTTCAAGAGTCAGAATCATGCAACACGGCAGATGAGCTCAAGCTTTGTCTGTGCATAAGCCTACGTCTGCCTTTAAAAGTTTACTATGCAACTTTTCTGAGGTCTCCATGGAGATGTGACTGGTTTGTTTAGAATATTTCACAGTACATCATTAAAATGTATCTAGCGTGCATTTATTCAATTACAGTCGCCTGCTTGTGTACAAGAAGAGTGAGTAAACAGGTTTAATGCCACACGGACCATTCTAGGAAAAGCAACAGCAGCACCATGGAAACAAGCAGGTGGCGGACTGACCAACAGAAAAGTTCCATTTCATAGTGCACATTTAGAATAGAAATATATAAATAATAAAGCATTTCTCCTTGCACTTAGAGAAAAGGCTTCTATGATTACAATTTGTCATGCGGTTGGTTCAATGTACATGGTAAAGCCTTTAATTATTTATGAATAATCTCTATGCTGTGAAGCCCTTTGGGACTTCTCTGGACTGTGAAGGCTGCTATACAAATAAAATGAGCTGGTTTGCTGTGTTAACTAGAATATAAACCAACACAAAGTAACTTAAAATGTGTAAAAACATAAAAATTTAATAAAACAAATCAGCATTTCAGTTCTACGCAGCTAAAATCTGCAAGTTTTCTTCAAAATGTGAGACCGGACTCTGCTCTGACAATGTTTAAATCCAGGCTCAAAACAGTTCTGTTTTATTTGACAGGGACAATGTACAGGAGCATTAATTACAAAAAAAAAAAAAAATGAAAAGATGCTTTGTGCCAGACTTTATCTCTCTAAGCTAATTTCCATCTGCAGTCCCTGAGACAAACAACATTACAAACAATGAACATAAAGCATAAAAACAGTGCAATTCATAATATTTACTGTGGCAGTGATACATTTAATCAATTACTAAAAAATAATTAAAACTGTTTAACTGTGCATGTGACTGAAAGTGTTTTATTAAGAGATCGACTGATATGGGCTTTTTCATGGACAATACTGATTGTTTAGAATACAGAAAAACTGAGGTTGTTAATATTTTGGGGCTGATATGCATTTTCCTCAAATTACTTTAATTAAGTACAGTGGTACCTCACCTTACGAATGACCCAACAAACGAAAATTTCAAGTTACGAAACGCCTTCACGGTAAATTTTTGTCTCTAGATACGAATGAAATTTCAAGTTACGAAACGCGAAATCTCAAAAATTCAAATAATGCGCGCTCAGCCACACACATTATACGCTTTTCTCAGACTGGATTTAAACTTTTCTCGCATTTGTCTCTGTTTAAACACTCAAACTTTCATTGATTTTCAACAAAACGTATCAATATTGAAGTGTGGGGGGAAGCGGGAGGGGGGAGAAAACTGCGCGGTCACGTGTGCGCAGCATGACCCGGCGCGGGGCTGACAGCAGGACTAGACCAAGGTCTAAACCTGGACTGGACCAGGACTAAACCAGGACTAAACCAGGACTAAACCAGGACTAGAACAGGTGGATTAAAGCGCCGCTTGCGGGTCTATTTCCTGGTTTCTCACGAGTCACAGCTGAGGCGAGCAGAGAGGAGGCAGTCTGAGCGCATGTGAGCAAGAGCCATGCAAGAGCCGCGGCTCCTCTAGACCTGGTCAGGTCTAGAGGAGGTCTAGAGGAGCCGCGGTGGTCTGGACTAAACCAGGACTAAACCTGGACTAAACCAGGAGGAGCCGCGCTCACATGCGCTCAGACTGCCTGCGGTCCCCTCCTCCCTGCGGACTCGTGAGAAACCAGGAAATAGACCCGCACGCAGCGCTTTAATCCACCTGTTCTAGTCCTGGTTTAGTCCAGGTTTAGTCCAGGTTTAGTCCTGGTCCAGTTCAGGTTTAGATCTTGGTCTAGTCCTGCTGTCAGCTCTGCGCCGGGTCATGCTGCGCACACGTGACCGCGCAGTTTTCTCCCCCCTCCCGCTTCCCCCCACACTTCAATATTGATACGTTTTGTTGAAAATCTATGAAAGTTTGAGTGTTTAAACGAGAGACAAACGTGAGAAAAGTTTAAATCCAGTCTGAGAAACCAATCAGGACAGAACACATTGTTACACTATAAAAAAAGTTACACTATAAAAAAAAAAAAAACTTGGATCGGGGCCTTGGAACGAATCAGCCTTTTTCCATTGAAATAGCTACTCAACTTACAAATTTTTCACGTTACGAAACCACTTCTGGAACGAATTAATTTCGTAAGGTGAGGTACCACTGTACTAAAAATAAACTCAGCAACAACCCTTTTTACCACTAGAAATTATCTCTTAAAGTGTTAAAATAAGGCTTTTTACTATGTGCACGCTTTAGGCAGCAGGTCGGTCAAACCAAACTATCGGCCTCTGCTGGCGATTTAAAGACAATAGCCTATATGCTAAAAAGAGCAAATATCGGCCAACAGATGTATATTTCTAGTTTTAATCTGTAGTCTTCTCTTTTAATCTGAATTTTATGATGATTATTCATGTTTTGATTTATCTGTATTGTGATTAGAATGCATTTCTTATTCTGCAAAGCACTTTGTATTACTTTGTGTACAAACTGTGCTATATTAATAAACTAAAACTTGCCTTTCCAAATTATTCCTATTACATTCTGCAGAAGGTGTAGCCCATCAAGTTGTCAGTTGTCCAAATAATTTGATACGGGAAAAAATACAAACATGTATACCCTTTCCAATGTCCCTGAAACCTGGTTGGGAATATTTACAGCAGTGTTGGCAGGGAAAAGAACTACTTTTCAGGGGCTATAAATGTTGAGTCATGCGAGATTTATATAGAAATTTCTGGCATTGATAAAAATAGCTAATCCTCATTTTGGACATATACGCCCTTGGGATTCTAGAGTACACTGTGCAGATGGATAGGAAAAGAAACTACCAAAAATACTTGCATTTTTTAACCATTCCCATGAAAAACTAAAATTTTAAAGCAGACCTATAACGCAAAGTCAACTTTTTAGAGCTTTAAACTGTGTGATATTTGTTTCCCCTTCTCATTTACCTTCTCGCAGTTGGATCTGGAGTAATTTTAGTCATCTTTAATCGCTTATTTTCAATTCCCTTTTTTTCCCGCTACATACGGCCACTGCTCTGTACTTACTTTGTTCTTCACTTTTATTTTCTTCATCAGTGATACACAAAGGATTCGTAGTCACCGTCAGCTCCCATTGGGCACCACAGTTTTCTAACAAAGACGTAAACAGACTTGTTGAATATTGCGATTTAAAATGTTCAAATTATAATAATGATCCGTGGGTGTCGTAGATTATAACTATATAGCAGGTTCAAGCACAATAGGTCTTCTTTAAGTGCACATACCTACACATTTACGCAAACTAGTCCATCAGCAAAGCACAGGCCATAAAAACTACTTTAGCAAAGATTTTCAAGAAAGTTATTTTGTACAGGAGATGTAGGAGGAGATAGACAACTGGAGTGCTCGTTATACTCAGAGTGAAGGCTGAAAAAGACACTTTGGGGGAGGATGTTGTTGAAAATGCCTATATGTACCCACCGTCTGGTATCACAGCACTGGTAACTATGGATATGTGACAGTAATATATGCTAGAATGAATGCAAGGAAATTAAAACAGTTCAGTGTTCTAATGCTTATTAATGAAATATTTTATATGGTTCTCAAATTGGAGAGGTTGTCACGGTGGAGTCAAAAGCCATGTGTTATATTTTGTTATATAGCTAATCAAATAGGCTACTAGTGTAAATAATAGAAAATTAGCTAATTAAAATTATAATGACTTGATACTGCCCATGAATTCATGTTATTTGTATTCTGGAAATTATGTTATTTCAGCATCTGAGCTAGTTTTGCTGATAACATTTGGATTAGGTCACCCCCTAACCTAGGCAAAAAAGCAGAGTGAACTTTTTTTTATTGATAAATAAGCAGCACGGCTATTTTTAACAAGTTGCTTCATAGTGACAATTAAGGGTTGAATAAGTATGACTATATACAGCTCTGGAAAAAAATAAGAGACCACTGCAAAATTATCGTTTTTTCTGATTTTACTACTTATAGGTATGTGTTTGGGCAAAAGGAACATTTTTGTTTGAGTCTATAAACTACCAAACCAAATTCCAAATCAAATATTATTGTTTAGAGCAGGGGTGTCAAACTCATTTTGGTCCGGGGGCCGTATCCAACCTACTTTAATCCCAAAGGGACCGGATCAGAAAATTCATTATATGGTATTGGTATATACCCAAAATAGCAATAAATCCAAATATTTGTCCAGAGAAATGCAAATCTATTACAGAACTCTTTTTTATTTGATGAACTCTTTCTTTTACAAAATATTATAATATTATGCACAACCTGAAACTTTAAGAAAAATGCAATTTCAACACAAACATACAGGTTTAACATTCACTTCTGTCAACAAATAGGAATTAGTTCATTTTTCTTGGAAAATCCTGCACTCGGCGTCCACTTTTCTAATTTTTGGCATTTTGCTGATGAGGGTGTCACAGTCAACAATCAAAACAATGGTCCTTTAAGAGCGTTTGGAAAGAAGCAAGTCTTCATTTGTGCTCCTCTGGTGGGAGGGCCCACGCACAGAGGTGCTGGAAACGCTGCTATGCTAAACAGCGCAGAAACGAGGCGCAGAAAATTAACAATATTTTAATAGAAAATTTAAATATAATTAAGATATTTTAATAGAAAATCAGCCGAGGGCCAGATTAAAGGTGTTGGAGGGCCAGATCTGGCCCCCGGGCCGCATGTTTGACATCCCTGTTTTAGAGCATTTATTTGCAGAAAATGACAAATGGTCAAAATAACAAAAAAGATACATGTTTTCAGACCTGAAACAATGCAAAGAAACAAGATCAAATTCATTTTAAACCAACATAATACTAATGTTTACACTTAAGAAGAGTTCAGAAATCAATATTTGGTGCAATAACCCTTATTTTTAATCACAGCTTTCATGCGTCTTGGCATGCTCTCCACAAGTCTTTCACATTGTTCTTGGGTGACTATATTCCACTCCTGGTGCAAGAACTGAAGTAGCTCAGCTTTGTGTTTGTGTTGGAATTCAACAGACGCTGGAATGGAAAGGCTGTAATACATGTAGAGATGCTGATTTCAGAAAGTGGTCTATTATTTTTTTCCAGAGCTGTATTGTCTATATGTGCGTTTAACAGAATTACCCACTGTGTAACACTTCAGCCAGTAAATAAAGCAAAAAACAAAAGCATTTATTTTGTTATAATGTTTGCTACTGTGAGTGGGATTGCCTCACAGTCCTGACTCGTAACCTTCTCTGGTGGTGGGCAGAACAGTTACACAGTGGGGCTTTAAATACAAGCACATTAAATATGTGTAGGACTATAATGTGCATAATTAAAATTGCTAAAAGTCCATCTAGCAAAATAATGTTTAATGTTTAAGGGTTCTAAACATTCTATACATGGCTACCTTGCTCGTAGAAATGCTACATGTTACATATAAGTTATTCTTGTCTCCTGCCATTGCTCCGTACATCAGCGTGTCCCCTAACGCAGCGCTGTCCCATTAGCGCTGGAGGCCTTTTCGTTCGTCTCACCTGTGCTAGCTCCCACAGCGCAGCAGCAGTGTACAGCCAGGACCAATTCACACCCGTCACAATGATGAGCTGATGGAGAAAGAGAAAAAGACACGATGTCAGGAAGGAAAGAGAACCTTAAAAGTAATAGGTGGGATTTATATAGTGTCAACAGATCCCTGACATGACATATAGTGTGGCAATCAGACATGAATGCAAGATTTGTCATTTTGAAAATTTAACTACAGATGTGTTTAGATGAATATGCGTTATGGTGTAACAAAGAATAAATTATTCGATCAACAGTGACCTAATTTTACTATCAAAAAATAATGACATACATCTCATTTTGAGGCCATGAAATAGTATTATGGCCACTGTAGGGCTGTTTAGTCGATTAATCGGTCGATGGAGTCTTAATCGACCAAAATGCATATTAGTTGACTAATAATTTTATTTAGGTAATAAGGATTTATATGGGACAGATGTAGAAAGGAGACGTTAGCTAGTGAGGGAGTTAGTTGAAGATTTGTTATTTTTTGGTATTTATATGATAAAAGACGAAATTCAATTTGTCAACTGGACAAAGTTTGTTTGGTCGAAAACGTTTCGCCACTCATCCGAGAGGCTTCGTCAGTTCTGATTCGAGTGCTGGTAAGACACTGCTTATATCTAGCTGCAAGGAGGAGCTCACTGCACTAAATTCTTCTCAACTAATTTGTATTGCAATTCTCTCTTTTGTATTTCGAATTTCTCTGGCTTCTAGTTTAGCATATCTATTCACCCTAACGACCGTCCCCACCCTCTGGCCCTGACCTGCCTGCCCTTTTTGGTTTAAGAATGGAATTGTAAATGGGAGACAAGTTATGTCTGACTCCCCCACTTCTGTTCAAAGACGGATTCTCCCTTTTGACAAAAATTGCCTCTTTAACTCCCCTCTCAAACCAATTCTTTTCCCTGGCTAAGATCTGAACCTCACTGTCCTCAAACGAATGGCCCGTGGCTTCTAGGTGAAGATGTACGGCAGATGACGGTCCACTCTGGCACGCCCGCCTGTGTTGGTACATCCTCTTGTGAAGTGGCTGTTTTGTTTCTCCAATGTAGCGCTCACTGCAGTCTTCACTACACTGAATGGAGTAGACCACATTGCTTTGTTTGTGGCTCGGTGTTTTGTCCTTTGGGTGGACGAGTTTGGTATTTATATGTTAAAAGGCAGGCTGAACTGGTTATTTTCATGTTTAATGTGTCTTAATACACTATATTGCCAAAAGTATTCGCTCACCTGCCTTGACTCACATATAAGTGACATCCCATTCTTAGTCCATAGGGTTTAATATGACGTCAGTCCACCCTTTGCAGCAATAACAGTTTCAGCTCTTCTGGGAAGGCTGTCTGCTCTAATTCATCCCAAAGGTGTTCTATCGGGTTGAGGTCAGGACTGCACAGGCCAGTTAAGTTCATCCAAACCAAACATCCATGTCTTTATGGACCTTGCTTTGTGCACTGGGAGACAGTCATACTGAAGAGGAAGGGGCCATCTCCAAACTGTTCCCACAAAGTTGGGAGCATGGAATTGTCCAAAATCTCTTGGTATGTTGAAGCATTCAGAGTTCTTTTCACTGGAACTAAGGGGTCAAGCCCAGATCCTGAAAAACAACCCCACACCATAATCCCCCTCCACCAAACTGTACACTTGGCACAATGCGGTTAGACAAGTACTGTTCTCCTGGCAACTGCCAAACCCAGACTCGTCCATCAGATGGCCAAATGGAGAAGGGTGATTCGTCACTCCAGAGAATGCGTCTCCACTGCTCTGTCCAGTGGCAGTGTACTTTACACCATTGCATCTGACACTTTGCATTGTTCTTGGCTTAGAGGCAGTTGCTCGGCCATGGAAACCCATTCCATGAAGCTCTCTACGTACTGTTACTGAGCTAATCTGAAGGTCACATGAAGTTTGGAGGTCTGTAGCGGTTGACTCTGCAGAAAGTTGGCCACCTCTGCGCACTATGTGCCTCAGCATCCGCTGACCCCGCCCCATCAGTTTACGTGGCTGAGTTGCTGTCATTCCCAATCACTTCCACTTAGCACTATATATGTGTCCGAACACGTGGAAACCGGCCGCATGTCGGCATTAGTGAAGCCCAGATAATTTTTTTCAAAATATGTGATTTTTGTTTTTTCGCAGAATGTGCTAGTTGAGATCATGAAGAAGCCACTCCGTGTTTCAGATAACAGCATTAGTTGTTTTAAAACCATAGATTTTAGTTTTGAAAGTGCCTTGTTTATCGGAAAGAATGGGGACGTGTGTAAATTACCATAATTACTACTGGCCAATCACGTGCGCCCTTTTGTTTTCTTTCTTCCCCCTATCAGCTGTGAGCTAGAAGGAAACTCGTGCATAGTTAAGCTGCTCGGCTAAATGTGATTTCATTACTAAATAAAGATGTACCAAGCTAAATGTATTGCGGATGAGCTGAATCGTGGCTGTTTTAGTGCAGAAGTATGGCAGTATTTCTTCGACAAACCGGATGGCGATCTCTCCTCTGATTCTGAAGATGACTGCACCGATGATGAAGGCGACTTTATTACACTGGAGAATATACCTAATCTACAGCTAACTTTAGCCAAAGATGAAGACGAGGAAGAAGTCAGGGCCGCAGCGGAGGAGCTTGGTAGCAAGATATCAGCTGCTATATCTACAGTAACATTTGAAGGGGATAAAGACAGTGAAATGGAGAAAATCTGTAACTTTGACTGTAAATGCTATGTAAGAAGGAAGGAGAACTCATGTAGCCACAAACTGTTGCCTGGAGCTTATGTACAGAATGCGTGTGGATTCTTTATCTGCCGAAAAACTGTAGCAGGATATGAGAATAATTGGACATCTCGAGGCAAACAGACATACGGTATTTACGTCTGAGATGACCATATCCAGCAAAAAGACCCCGACAAAAAGAAAGTGTCCCCGAACTACTTATTCCATTGGAGGCAATGATGCTTGCAAGAACACATTTCTCTTTCTTATGGGGTGAGTGAAGTGTTTCTAAACTTTAACGCTATGTACTTTAGGACATGTTTAAATGCTAATTCAGCTTTCGTGTGGTCATATTTTCTGCATGAAAGGCAGATATTTTGCTGAAAGCAGAGGGCTTGTGTAATTGTCAACATTAGCATCATATTACTAGTCAAAAACCACCCATTACAGCTACTTTTGATTTGTGATGGGCTATTTAATGCTTGAATAGCTAACGTTAAGTGCTAGTGATTAAGTAATCATTGCAGATACTGCTGTAGTTATTGCTAAGTCATTAGCCACTGACAGTTGACTGTGGAATATTTAAGAGTGAGGAAATTTCATGACTGAATTTGTCATTCTTTCACAAATGTTTGTAGAAACAGTCTGCAGGCCTAGGCTCTTGATTTTATACACCTGTGGCCATGGAAGTGACTGGAACACCTGATATTGATTATTTGGATGGGTGAGTGAATACTTTTGGCAATACAGTTTGTTCAAACGAAAATTTCAAGTTACGAAACGCCTTCACGTTAAATTTTGGTCTCTAGATACGAAAGAAAATTCAAGTTACGAAACGCGAAATCTCAAAAATTCAATTAATGCGCGCTCAGATGCACGCCCCGAAACGTAAATAGGCCTACACTTTATCAACACACACGGGGTTAGGTTCCAGAGGTGGCCCGCGGTGGGAGAGGTCCACGAGGTAGGACAACTTTGTATTTTGCAATTGTTCTACATGTTTTAGGGCTGTAAATGCCTCACCACACACATTCTATGCTTTTCTCAGACTGGAGTTGGGCTTTTCTCGCATTTCTCTCTTGTTTAAACACTCAAACTTTCATAGATTTTCAACAAAATGTATTAATAGTGAAGCGTGGGGGGAGACGACTCCGGAAGCAGTGCGGAGACAGGAGCACCGCCCGCGAGGAGCACCGTGCGCGACACACGAGGTGCACTGAGGAGCACCTGGCGCACCGTGGAGCACCTGGCACGAGGAGCACCGCACGCACCGAGGAGCACCTGGCGCAAGGAGCACCGCGCGCACCGTGGAGCACCTGGCGCGAGGAGCACCTGGCGCAAGGAGCACCTGGCGCGAGGAGCACCTGGCGCAAGGAGCACCTGGCGCAAGGAGCACCGCGCGCGAGGAGCACGCACCCCTAGTCCTAGTCTGCACGCCCGGCACCGGGTCTGCGAGCAAGAGAGAACCGCGGCACCCGGAACGCGTCCTCTGGAGCCCGAGCCACAAACCAGCCGCACGGCCCTGGTCCAGTCCTGGTTTAGTCCAGGTCCAGTCCAGGTCTAGACCTGGTTTAGTTCTGGCTTAGACCTGGTTTATTCCACGTTTAGTCATGGCTCTACAGTCTCTTAGCCAATCAGGAAGCAGAACACAATGTTACACTATTAAAAAAAAAAGTTACACTATAACAAAAAAACCTTGGAACGGATCAGGCCTTTTCCATTGAAATAGCTATTCAACTTACGAAAAATTCACGTTACGAAACCACTTCTGGAACAAATTAATTTCGTAAGGTGAGGTACCACTGTATAGTGTCTGTAGTACTATTTCTGTGAATAGTTGTTTTTGCATGAACTCCCATGAAAAAATGTCTAATATTATGAAAACACTAGAACACTGTTGATTTCCTTCACTCTTAGCTGCTGTAATGCTGCAAGACACAGAGGAGGGACACTTTTGTCCTGAGGGCTCTCCTCAAACTGCCGTGACACTGAATTTGATGACCCCACCTGTTTGAGCTTTCTATTATTATTATATTTTACTGCTCAATGTGCTTAAATTGCCCCTCGTGGACAAATAAAGTGATATTGATTGATATATCTTTTTTTCAGATTCATAAATATACACTATACTAATGTTAATAAAAGGTGCTGTGATATTTCCTGTAGTACAACTTAAAATAATGTAGATGTCTTGGAAACCCTAAATTGTCATGAAATGTGGCTATATAAAAAGCCGACAGAGGGCATTAGGACTGTATTTGAATATAGAGGGGTACCAAAACATGCGCAAATGACACAAAACACAACTCCAGGTGTATTTTGGATCAATCAAGTACAGCATGATCCCTGTAAAAACAGTTTAGAATAAAACAATTCTCAACACAATTCTATTCTCAACTTCCCTTGAACTTGTCCTTCTTACTGTCACTGGTCATATCACGCCTGCAGCTCTTTCATAACCATTTTATTTTACATTTCTCGTCCTCGTTGTGCGTTTGGCCCGTGCACTGGGTTAACCGCTGGGGCTTCCTTGCACGGGCGGAGTCAGTCAACCAGCAGCTATAGGCCATTACTCACATGCCCCGTGAGATATTAACCTCCATCAGTATCCTCTACTTCTACAAGTCGGTTTCACAAATGATCATTAGTCACTCGATTATGCTTGTCAGGAGGAATATTTGGTGATTTTTAAGGTAAATTGTCGTTCTTTTCACTTCTGTGGGGTATTAAATGCTAACATAAAATATAATTAGATCACCATGTTAGTTTTTTTTTGTGTTTTTAAAATGCTATATTTGCCAAAAACTATGTAATCGTACTTCCCCTTCAGAGCACAAAATTACATTACAATTGGTATGCATTGTGCTAATAAAACTACTGCACATTGCATCAGGTTTGTGAAGTTGTAGTGTATTGTTTTGTATCGTGCTTTAGTATATTTATGGAGAATTGCTGTGCGGAAACATGGGAGACGTAGGTTCAGGGTTTGGACAGAATCATACTGCTAACTCTAAGGAGGGTTCAAATAGGGCCTGGGAGAGATCGCTAGATTACTCAAGCATGCATGGATGATATCTAAAACCTCTTCAAGCATGTTTTTTACGAGGGAACAACATAACACCCCATGTTTAAACACGCTTTTGGTCATCTTGGGCTAAGTATTTGACATTTTCCAACTTAAAATAATGTCTGCATTTGGAAAATATACTTGACACTATACTTCCATTTCCAGTGAGGTATTTAGGCAGCTCCCACTGCTGTCCGAAACAGGAATGAACCATGAACAAATTAAACCCTCAAGCCACATGATTGCTATACTAATAGAGCCATGCATGCATGGTCATCATGAAGTGCTTTGAACGAATCATTAAGGCTACATCTACACGGCAACGCAACTCAGGATTTTTTCTTACCGGGTAAAAAAAATATCACGTCCACACTGGGAACGGATCAGTAAAATATCACGTACACATGGCAATGGAACGCTTGCTGAAAACGACGCAATACACATGCCACGCCTCTATGTGCGCAGTAAGCCCGTCCCACCGGACCACTCTGGACATCCGAAAGTTCTCTCTCCATTCTACGTCCACGACAGTGCCATTCACAAAGTTGTCCCACCAGCTACTTGTTCTTCCAGGTCTCACCCAAAATCTCCTTCTTTTGGCATGTCTAGTAACACGCCGTGGCGGGTTTAAAAGAATCTGGGGCATGGTGTGCTGTAAGCGTCTCTGCTGCTCGCCTAGTTGGTATAACTGCAGTACATTTTCTTTAAATAACGCAAGTAAACTTAGCAGTGACTGCAGCACTGCTACTACTGCTACTCTGGTGTCCGCCATGGTCGCTGTCTTGTTACGAATGAATGTTGCGCGCGAGGCTGCTATTTGTTCTGACCATGTCGTTGTGACGTACTGGCCATGTGGTTGTGACGTACTGGCCATGTAGTTGTGACGTAGGCGTAAACAAATCCGTTCTACTCGTCCAGACGACTCCACAACAGTAACGTTGCCAGAGTTTTCCACTCTGGAACCTGTTCCCAAAAAATATCGTTTTGGGGTACCCAGAACGAATGGTGCCAGGAAACGAATGGAGTCAGGAAAATAACCTCTCTCTGAATGTCTCTGAACCTCTCTCACTAATGACCATACTCATCTGGCACAAGGACTCTTCCGTCTGCTACCCTCTGGTAGACGATACAGGAGCCTGCCAGCACGCACAAAAAGACTCAAAGACAGCTATTACCCCCAAGTTGTCTGACTACTGAACTCTGGATAATACTCTAAATAATACTGAACTCTCAATAATACTGCACTAAACTACTTTTCATTATGCATAATATGTTTACTGCTGCTGCTCTATATGAATGTATCATGTTTGTCACTACCTCACTGTAAACTACTGTTACCTGTGCAATAATCTGTGCAATACTTATACTATACTATGTGCAATACAAAATCCACATGCAACACTTATACTACAACTACACCATATTATGTGCAATCTGTGAAATACTCTACTTACACCTTATTTAATCGTACCTGCACCTTTATACATTGTACTTTGTAATTTTATTACATGTTATTACATATTTTTATTATATTGTTTACTTCTTCCCTTGCACTTTTGCAACATTTTTTTACCATGTGCTATTATTGCATGTTATTAGTACTTAGCGAGTCAATGGTTCCTCTGATCCTAAACATTTCATTGCATTGTTGACCCTGTGTTGATTCTGCATATGACAAATAAACAAATCTTGAATCTTGAATGCATTTGTTGTGCACACAATTTCACAGCAGAACAAATCCCATGATGGTTTACAGACGTTTATGGAAGTCTGGATTTTTTTTTTACCTGTGATGCAACAACCCAGGTAAAATGCAAACAGAAATGCAAATGTTTGTGTGCTCTTGAGGACAGCTTTGGCTCACCTGATTGATGAGACAAGTGTGAATAAAGCAAAAATACAACTGCACGCGTGATTTTGATGAGGGGTGGTGAAAATGTCAAAAAAGTATCCTTAAACATTTTAACATAAGTCACACTTGTACATACGTGAAGGGCACTTGAGTGGACGCAGAGTTTGAAAGCTGCTTCCTCCAGGCGACTTCATCCGTGTGAAACCTGCGACACAGAACCACTCTAAGGAACTCCACGGGGAAAGGTATATGGCCTAAATGCATTTTAAACTGCACTTTGATTTCCATGTATTGTATATGGTCATCCATCTTTCATATCCCTCAATATGCAACCACACTACAAATCTAAATGTTTATCAACTAAATCATATCTAAATAAATGTACTCACCATTCAGCACATTTTCTGAACTGGATGACCCCGTTGGGACTGGCCCCTCCACAGTGAGTCGAAAAGGGGCATCTGGTCCCACTCTAAATCAGGCATTTGGCATGGGCTGGAGGACTGGGGAGATGGAGGGACAACAAAGCGGTCACGTAGGAGGAGATGAAGAGGAGACGAAGACGGTGAAGAGGGGACAGGAGGACAGATTGTAGGGAAAGTATGGCAACACACAAAGAACAACTTGCTGGAATACAGGGATGCACAGAAGGTAAAAACAAATGAAAGACAAGCTTGGACAGGTGGGTAAATAAACAGACGTAGAGAGATGAGGAACGAAGAACGAGTGATTAAGGAACAAAATATTCAACTAATTGTCAGCAAAACAGGATCCATGTTATGAGAATTTACTTATTAGTACATTTATTATCTTTAAGAAGCATTTGTAGTAACATAAACTTTAAATCTTTTTCTAGGAATTCATACTCAAAATTCACTTGCCAGGCTGATCAGTAGGTGAAGAGGGGAGGAAAGGTTTACAGTACAGAGTCTGTATCATAGAAGTGTATCAAGCATTGCATTATAGGGCTGCAAGTTTGCAACTAACAATTGTTTTAGTAGTCTAATAGTCAAAGGTTATTTTTGTAAAGGGGAATTACACTTTATTGCGCCCGTAGGGAAATTTGTCCTCTGCATTTGACCCATACTTCAATGCCGCTGGGCCACTGATCTTGTTGTTAGTCTTGGTCAGGACTTCCTTAGCTGGAGGATTGTACTTTTTTTTATGGTGCATGTTTTCTGGGTTGATGGGGAAAGCCAGAGTACCTGGAAGAACCCAATCCAGACAGGCAGAACATGCAAACTCTGCACAGAGATGTCACTCACCCACCGTTAAACCTATCATTGTAGGCTGAGACTTTGGCCCAGCAATTAAAAGCTGAAATATGGCACCTCTATATAGCCAATAGTGTTTAATAATGCCATTGTCTTTTGCATATGTTTTAGAGTCCTCATAACAATTAGCTTATGACTATCAAAATACAATTATGATTATTATTATTACTTGAATAGGCGATTAGTCACAATTATTTTGATTTTTCTGGTCTGAATTCAATATAACACTCTTAAAATCACTTCCTTCAATCCTGTAGTCATGCTAATTGATTACCTGCACAAACTATAAAAAGAAAACAAGCATATATTTAAAAAAATAAAAAATACCACGATGGAATACACTTTGCAAAAGATCTAGGACTATTGATTTGTACCTGTTTCAACTAATTTATATGTCATTTTAATTGTGGCGTAATTGTCTTTTTTTGCTGCCTCTTGGCCAGGGCTCCATTGAAAAAGTTTTTAATCTCAGTGGGATTTCTCTGGTTAAATAAAGTTATAATTTTTAAAAATCGCTAAAACTTACCTTAGTGCATCATCAGCATCTTGTATTAATTTATTTTGGTTAATTTTGAAAGTTAATCCCTTTTTAATTGACCACGCTTTCTGCACAAGTTTGCCAACTCGCGAAGTGTGTTGTTATCACTTACTGCCCTCTTGTGGATATTTCCCGTAAATGCATCTTCCAGTCGCGATTCAGTTTAGTTTGGTTTGATCCTCACAGGGACCCGTAGAAGAAGCAAGCGTCGCCCCTAGCAACGGAAGCTGCCGATTAGCGGATTTAGCAGTGTTTTCAAACATACAATCGGGCTGAATAAATGATTAAATTCAAGTGCCTGCGGGTTTTAACATTTTTAATCTAACCCGGAATGGCTGCCGCAAACCCGTCCGTGTTCCTGCTCACGGTGAACGGGCAGATCGAAGGAGCAAACGTGGGTAAACACTGTTAGCTTAGCATAGTTAGCACCAGCATAGAGCATCGTTTTTAGATGTTTTGCTTTTGCTGCTTCTTTTCAGTAATTAACTAACGTTAAACCTTTTTGTTGCTATCCAGTTTCCAGAGTTTGATAACTTGTACTGCAAATACTGTTACGTCTACGGTCATGACTGGACTCCAACATCTGTGAGTACTTTACAAAACAGGCTAGATGCTACACAAAAACATAACTTTGAATATAATACAATAAAACTATTTAATATTTATTTATGGGACATTGCGTGTTAATGCACAGATGTGAATGTAAACACACCGGATTATACCAAAAGGCTCATTTCCATCTTGTTGTCTCAAAGGGACAAACAAACACGTTTTATACAGCTTTATCATATTTAGGTAATTTCTGAATTTCTGTGAATTAAAAAAAAAAAACAATCAAAAAATGGATCAATAGAAAAAAAAACAAAATTAAATAGATGTTTGAAAATGTCATATGAAAAGATTTGTTGTCTTCTAAATAGACCAAGCGCAGAAATAACTCAAGTAAATCTGTCAAAACATTTCAATTCTGAAAGCACTTTTTTGTTTTGTAATATTTATTTATTTGATTGGGACAGAACATGTTAATGGACAAACATGACACATGAATGTAAACACACTGGATTGTAGCCGAAGGCTGATTTCCATCCATTGTCCCAAAGGGCTGGGGGTCACAGGGGGCCAAACAATAAAATAAGCATTTATTTGATTTTTTTTTCTTTCTCCTTTGCAGGGTTTGGAGGAGGGCATCACACAAATCACAAGCAAAGGAAGTATGTCCAGTAAATTAATATGGAATTTCCCGCTAGAGACGACATTTAAAAGTACAAGTCCCAGTGGATGTACGTACAGACCAACGCATGCACCTGGTTTAAATTTGTCATTACAAACATATCATAATGTAATTTTAATGACTTATGTCATATTTGTGTTGTTTTTTGCAGGGCCTCAGCTGGTAGTGAGCGTGTATGGTCCGGATGTGTTTGGTAATGATGTTGTCAGAGGTTATGGAGCGACGCATATTCCCATTAGTCCTGGACAGTAAGTAATTCTGAATTTCTGAACTGAACTGAAATTTTTCACTTCACATTTTCATTTCCTGTCAGAATTTTGGATTAAATGATATAGCTGATATTTTATTTGCAGTATACTGTAAATTTCCCAATACACTGAAATAATTTATTTTCAGGCACTCGAGAACCATTCCCATGTTTGTCCCTGAACCCACCTGGAGACTCCAGAAATTTACAAGGTTAGAAAGAATATCTGAGACATTTCTAGTGTTATCAAATTCTGCACCTAAACTAGACATCATCTTAAAACAGAGATAGACTGATAATATTGTTTTGAAAGCAATTTAAACAATAATTCTTAATATGCATTTATGTAGCGCCATAACATTTTAAACTTACTCCTTTTGTTACTTAAAGGGAAAGATACAGAAGGAAAATAATAGTGAAGTAAAAGTATTCTTAAAGATTTTTTTAAATGTGCTTTAAGTGTAAAAAGTATTTCAGACAGAATTTGATTTATTAAAGTGTCATATATTGATGATTAAGTGATTTTTTTTTTTTTTTAATTTCTTGCTGTTTTTATTTGTTTCGTTTAGTTTTTTTGCTCACACTTAGGACCTAAACTTAAACTAAAAACTCTTTAGAAAGTTCAGTCAGTCTCAATATAAAATACTTTTAGTCCAGTACAAAGTAGTAAGTAAGTAGAAAGTATTCATGCACAGATACCTAAAATGCACTTAATTATGGTATTTTTTCTTTTGGAACTTTACACCAATGTTTAAAAGTGCAATTAGATGTAGGGCCCCCAAAATACAAATATTAAACTAGATTATCTTCATCTACCTGAAATTCTGATATTACACAATTCTTATCCAGTCCCCTAAGAAAAGCTGGTTTTACTCAAATATTTACTTTATCACTGAGATAGCAGTCCAGACTTGTTCAACACATGCTTTTAATGTTTGGTTACTCCCGGGAAGACATTTTGACAAATATCTTTCTTTTTTACAGCTGGCTGTTGGGACGCAGACCGGAGTACACAGACCCTAAAGTTGTTGCCCAAGGGGAAGGAAGAGGAGGTGAGAATTTTACAACTAAACAGCACTCTCCTGTTTCAAAATTGTATGGAAATTTAGCTAATTTGAAATTGTTTTGGTTATTTTCAGTAACGCGTGTCCGATCCCAAGGTTTTGTCACTGCCTCTTTCCACATAGTGACCAAAGATATGAAGAAATTAGGTTATGATACTGGTCCTTCCTCCACACAGCCATATTCCACAGACTGGTCAGCTGATTGATTTCAGTGTTCACTTTGGACTGAATCAGGTTTTCCACAGGATTTTATCACTGCAAAATTTTACAAAATACAAGTGCATTCTTACTTCCTGGCCTAATTTATGGATTTTAATCATGCAAGCGCTGTTTGCAACAAGATAACCTTTATTTCTATGTTTACTGTGTAGAATTTGTACTTTTACATTTTTATATGTATTTGTATTTTTTCTTTTTTGTTTTTTTTACTTTTTTATATTAAATTTAAACTGGTCACAAGTGTATCATGATTAATGGTGTTTTTCTTGGGTTTTAAGATCATTATGTTCTTTTTTTTCAACATAAAATAGCTTCTTTCAGTAACTAATTAATTACTCATGGAAAATAAGATAAGATTTTATTGCTCTCACATAGGAGAAATTCACTCGTTCCCTCACTCAAATTCACAAATGCAATGTTTGAGTACAGTTAAAAATGAGCAATGTTGTTCTTATTCCTGTGACTTGTCCTCAGGCAGTACAAATAAAATATTTTGAACCAGCACTGCATAACTTTCCAAAGCTCTTAAAGGTACAGTGTGTAGGATTCGTGGCGCATAGGTGGTTAGTAGCTATTCCACTTCCTCTTTTGGCTACGGCAGACCTCGAGGGTCACCCGGGCGCGCCGTAAAGCAGACAGCTCGCGTTCCTGCGCGCACCCGGCGCTGTGTGAGCTCTCGCCGACAACTATGGTATAAATAAAACGCGGTCCCTTACAGTCTCCTCTTTTTGACTATGCAATTCATTTCCCTGCACAACAATCACTCCCCGAGCACATGGGGCTTTTATACAGAAAAGCACAAAACGAGGTTTGTTACTTAGCTTACCTTTGAAGGCTCAATCTGTCCGTAAGGATCCAGCGAATAAAATCCAGTAAAACAATTTAGTCCAAAAAACGTGTTAGATCCATTACGACGTGTGATACAGCAGCATGTCTCGTTTACCCAAACCACGAGGCTCCCCCCTCCCCTTCCCCTTCTCTCCTTCTCTCCTTCGCTCCCTCAGGCGCGCTGCCTGAGGGAGCGGGAGCCGCTGCTAGGCTCCTGCTAGCAGCGGCTGAGCAGCTGATAGCAGGAGCCTAGGCGAAGGATGAGCCCAAATGTCCTTCTGCGGCTCTCGTATTCAAAATGGCTGCCTCTATATGGGGAAGATCCCCCTTTTATGTGACTATATCTAAGTCCAAAAGAATACTTTGATTTCATGATGGAAGTGAAAAGGCTTGGAAAACAATGTATTTTTGAATGGGTATCTTCAATTTCAGTAATTAACGGGTAAAAATCTTACACACTGTCCCTTTAACAAGTTTGCCAATTTTGATGAAGTTTAATGCACTTTACTTTATGCTTTATGTAGATGTTGCTTTGCCAAGAATGTTCCATAGTAAAACATTAAACAAATCCATCTCCACAATATAATGTCTATGAAGTACATCCTCTATTTTAATTCAATTTGTTCTTAATTTTTAGCTTGCTGATTATTTTGCCATAGTATAGTCACCCTAGCTTGTCCTGCAACCACAGACTGTATAAGGAAGTGGACTAAGGGAGTTCCATATTAGGAGTAGGAATTTATTTACGTACAAAATAGGGAAATAAAAAACACCAGGATCATGTACAGTGGGTCAATATGAACATTTGAACACCAAAAGAATGAGGCGGCAGTAGGTATTATAGGTATTTATCTTGGGTGACTTTATTCCACTCCTGGTGCAAGAACTGAAGTATCTCAGCTTTGTGTTTGTGTTGGAATTCAACAAACGCTGGAATGGAATGGCTGTAATATATGTAGAGATGCTGATTTCAGAAAAACAAATGGAGTGGTCTCTTTATTTTTTTTTCCAGAGCTGTATGTACGTTGTCTAGACCTACAACCAACCATTTGTCTTCTATGGGCACATCTCATTTCTCTTTCCTCAGTTCCTTCTCCTCAATCCTCCATTTTCAGCTGTCAAATACGTATATTAGGACAAATTAAGAGAAGTCCCAAAGGTCAGAGGAGACGAGGGAAGGAAGCCACAGAGGAAACCTGAGCTCAAGAGGAAACCTAAGTTCAAGAGGCAGATATCAGTTCAAATTGTTTGTCATCATCATGCTGCCGGTGCTGAGGGAGGGTGACGTGGCTCTGACTGCCCAGCTGGAGCTCACCTCTCCCTGGGGTAACGCCTGGCACCTGTACCTGTACCTGTACCTGTGAAGAGACTCGGACACGGCAGACGATGGCCACCTCAGACTCAAAACGCGACTCTCCGCTCCCTCGAGGCCACCCCATTGGCCAATCTCATCCTCCACCTCAGCGACAATAAGATCGATTGGTCAGAAAGCAGTCTGGAGGTGCGGTTTGGGCAGTTTGGGCATTTCAAACTGGCGGTCAGTCTGTTAAATGGACTGTCAGAGGTTCAGGTGGACCAGATGGCTTTATGCTCAACTGTGCAGTGCCTGAGATTCTGCTCATGTAATGTGGTTAGAGCAATTTATCATTTAGGGCTGATTTTAAGCTTTATTATCAACTAAAATCTAACAAAAAAACTCAAATAATTAGACTTTTTTTTAAATTTTGCTATGGGTGGGACAGTTTTATTTTCAGATTTATTTTAAAAAAATGTTTCTTATTGGTTATAAACATTTACACTATGGTTTTGATCATTTGTTCAAACATAAACGTCAACATATTCTCTTATATATTTGAAGGGGTGTGCCACAGGTTGCCTCTTGCCCCCTGACTCACCCATCCTGAGAAACTCCAGAGCCATGTCTATGGGGGTCAAATACCACAGCTTAGATTAGACATTCCACCAAAATTTCAAATAAATGGAAACCTCTTTATTTGTTAATGGTTTACACCTTTGCTGTTGCATCATCACAAACACACCTGGAGTTGTGTTTTGTTTCATTCACACATTTAACACACAAACCTGCAGATTTAGGTTGATTTCTTCTCTCCAGTGAAAAACACTCATCTTGTGATATCACGTGGCAATACAGGAAGTGCTGCGCTGTGTTTTTAAACTCCATACACCTTTACCAGAATCATGAGGATGATTTCAGCTCTGGAATTGCCCATCGCTACTGAACTAAAGATAAAAGTTTACTTGAAAACTACCACTAAACAACATCATGAGGTAGAACAGAGCGTTTTGAGCTTTGGAGATGTAAACAAACTAGTAATGAAGTTACAGCTCTGGGAAGAAAAAAAAAGAGAACACTGCAAATTTATTAGTTTTTCTGATTTGACTACTTATAGGTATGGGTTTGGGCAAAAGGAACATTTTTTGTAAGTAGTTGTAAACTACTGACAACATTTCCCCCAAATTCCAAATAAAAAATATTATCGTTTAGAGCAGGGGTCTTCAACGTTTTTCAGGCCAGGGACCCCCAAACAGACGGCAAACTGGGCCAGGGACCCCCTACTATATATACGGCATAGAATTGTGTTTTATATTAAATTGAGCTTAGTGTAATGTATAAACATTGCTACTCTGTTATGGTACATCCAATACAAGGAAATAATACACAGGTTAATACTGTATTTTACACTATAAAATATAAAGTTATATTATTTTAAAGTGAAAAAGATTTCGCGACCCCCCTGCAGTACCCCCCTGTTGAAGACCTCTGGTTTAGAGCATTTATTTGCAGAAAATTACAAATGGTCAAAATAACAAAAGAAACATGTTTTCAGACCTCAAACAATGCAAAGAAACAAGATCAAATTCATTTTAAAACAACATAATACTAATGTTTACACTTAAGAAGAGTTCAGAAATCAATATTTGGTGCAATAACCCTTATTTTGTCTCCACTTCATCCTCCAGCATCTGGACTCCCCAGGAACCTACGCCAGGATCCTGTTTGGGGACTTCAGCTCTGCTTTCAACACCATCCTCCCTGCTCTGCTCCAGGACAAGCTTGCTCAGCTAAACGTGCCTGACTCCACCTGCAGGTGGATCACTGACTTCCTGACGGATCGGAGGCAGTGCGTGCTGCTGGGCAAGAATGTCTCGGACTCCCGGACCATTAGCACAGGATCTCCACAGGGCTGTGTACTTTCTCCTCTGCTCTTCTCCCTGTACACAAACTGCTGGACCTCCGGCCACGACTCCGTCAAACTGGTTAAGTTTGCAGATGACACCACCCTCATCGGGCTCATCTCTGATGGCGATGAGTCTGCCTACAGGAGGGAGGTGGACCGGCTGGTGTCCTGATGCAGCAGCAACAACCTGGATCTCAACCACCAGAAGACAGTGGAGATGATCGTGGACTTCAGGAAAGTCAGAGCCCTCCTGCCTCCTCTCTCCCTGACAGACTCCCCCATCACCACAGTGGACTCCTTCCGGTTCCGGCACTTACATCACACAGGACCTCAGGTGGGAGCCAACCATCAACTCCCTCATCAAGAAGGCCCAGCACAGAGGTTGTACTTCCTGCGGCAGCTAAGAAAAGCCAAGCTGCCAGTCCAGATGATGGTGCAGTTCTACATGGCCATCATTGAGTCCATCCTCACCTCTTCCATCACTGTGTGGTATGCTGGAGCCACTGCCAGGGACAAACAGAGACTGCAGCGCATTGTGCGCTCTGCCGAGAAGGTGATTGGCTGCAGCCTTCCATCTATCCAGGACCTGTACGTCTCCAGGACTCGGGGGCGAGCAGGCCGGATAGCAGCTGACACTTCTCACCCTGGACATGGACTATTTGAGCCACTTCCCTCTGGTAGGAGGCTACGGTCCATCGGGTCCAGAACCTCCCGTCACAAGAACAGTTTCTTTCCCTCTGCTGTTGGACTCGTGAACAATTCATAACATCTGCACAAAGCTGGACACTTTATATCACGAGTCACTTTAATTACGTCATGTTTGCACTACTGTTCTGATGCTGCTCATCTGGACCTTTTTGTTATTTGGATTGCTTATTGTTTTTTACTATATTATAGCTATATTTTATTTATTACTATTATTTAGTGTCTATACTCTAGTTATTACTATTATTTAGTGTTTTATGTTTGCACCTTATCACCGAGACAAGTTCCTAGTTTTGTGAACTCTGTTCACTTGACAATGGCAATAAAAATCTGATTCCGATTCTGATTTTTAATCACAGCCTTCATGCGTCTTGGCTGCTCTCCACAAGTCTTTCACATTGTTCTTGGGTGACTTTATTCCACTCCTGGTGCAAGAACTGAAGTAGCTCAGCTTTGTGTTTGTGTTGGAATTCAACAGACGCTGGAATGGAATGGCTGTAATACATGTAGAGATGCTGATTTCAGAAAAAAAATGCAGTGGTCTCTTTTTTTTTCCAGAGCTGCATGTTTCTGAGGAGATAACATTCTAACATTGCTTAAACCTCACAGTCCGTTTTGTGTAAACTTTAAACTTTCTTTGTGTCTGTCCAAGTGTCTCCAGGTTGAATTATGATTGTATAAATTCACAAAGTTGTACCTGTCATTTTGGTCAAAACCAGCGCTTGAGGAAACTGTCCCATTCACTCTCAGACTGTCGCCTGTCCTCCCCGTGTCTCCTCTGAGGGTGGGACTTCCTCACCCATTTCTTGCAGGAGGAGAGCAATCAAGGAGAAGGAAGCGAGGAAAAATAAAAAAATTAGATGCATCCTATTATTTGAGATCCAAATAAGGAACGACTCAGACTTTACAGAGCTTAATACATATTTTATTTTGAACCTGCTACATCCAACAGTGCGGCCTGCAGCTTTTGTTTATGCCGGTCAAATACCACGGTGACTTTTCCTACAAAATCCCCATTACACAAAATAATAAAAGTATACAGAGGAACAGTATGTTACAATAGTACAAATGATAAATTATATTATACAGTTTTAATGCCAGAGGGTATAGCATAATATGGGATAGAAAAGCAGCCTGCCCCCAGTACTTAAAGACGCACTATGGAAGTTTTCTAGTAGAACTGGAGACGTTATTGCTTTGCCAGGATATTTCTACAGCCCAGATTTGACATATCCATTTCCAAAGAGACATGGCCAAGTTACAGGTCAGATCTGAAGAGAGGTGACCCCCCTGAAAGTAAGAACGCGCGTTATCAAGGGATTTTTGAGCAATAAAACCACTTGTAATTTACTTGGGAGAGAAACAGCAGACACTTTAATGGCACACTGCGGAAGATTCCAAGCAAAGCAGTAATTATCTCCATGGAGACAATTAGGTGGCGGACCCTCTACCTGAAAAGTTGCATAGTGCACCTTTGAGTATGTGAAGTCTATATAGACACGCACAGTTAAGAATGTCTGTTAGTTCTTGGTATTAACTACATACAGGCCCATAAAAGTTAGCCCCATTAAAAAGTCCTGTATACAATTACATATTCTATTTTTTGACACATTTAAAACATAAAATTAACGGTCGTCCGTATTTTCCGCCCATTTTTTTTTTTTTTTTTTAATTTCTTTTTTTACATACAGTTTCCAATTTTGCATATTTGTTGAGATGTCATAGTTTGCTGGTCTTTAGGTAAACGTCATAACAACTTAAAAAATCATTAAAAACAAATAGAATAGAACTATTGGAGCTGTTTCTAGTTGTTCCTGCCTGAGTAAAATGTCGATCTGGGTTTTAACATAAGCGTGTAATACCAAACCAGACCAGCAGAGCCCGCCAGCTTGCACTGAAAAAAGAAAAAAAAAAAGCCTACCCGATTTATGGTGTTAAGTATAAACATTGGCAATGATAAAAATACAATCAAGGGTTACGACGCCCAAAGCGATTCCTCATCTTACAGATAATTGAGCAGCAAGAGGAAAACGTATGTCAGTAAAAGCCGTGTTATTCTGCTAGCCAACATTTGAGATATACAAAAAAGTAGAATAAAAATTAAATCTTAATAATAAATGAGTATCTGATAGCATCTACAGTATAGACAAGGTCGTCAGTGAGGTGTGAACCTACTGTTTAGAACTTTTGCTATGACTTTGGTAACAGTTGTCTAAAAAATACTACATAATTGCAGGGTAAAAACAAAAACAAAAAAACTCTAGAACGTTAAAAATACAACATTAAAAACTTGTGATTTTATAGATCTTTAAATGTAATGCGTTTGGATTATGACAGTAAATAAAGATTCCTGTTTACGTGAATTGTGGTGGGATTCCTGGTGCCATCATTAGACCAGAAGAGTGGCTGTGTTTGTCCGAGAGATAATGTTCTTGTACATGGATTAGCCCAAGTAAATCCACTCCGAGCTGAACTCTGGTGGCAGTGGCTGGCATGCCCTTTAAATCTCACAAATATGGCTGCGTGTGTGAAGAGTTAAGGCTTAATTTTTAGGGTTGAAATTTGGGTGTTTCTAAGTGAAGAAGAATGTGGACATCTGAAAAGTGAAGCATCCCTTTGACCCCAAGCAAAACGCAAAATAGTATAATGATTTTCAAAACAAGAAAATACTGTTGTGATTAGTTTGTCCTCTCTGGGTACATGTAGTGACGTACAAGGTAGTGGTTAGTTACTGACCATAAGCAGAACCGGACACATACAGATACGTTTGAACGCATTTCAGTGTTCATTATATATCCTGTGACCGCTAACGTCAAAGTTCATGGAGTTTACCTGGAGTGAGTAGGAGTGGTGACTACGGTACCTAGACAAGATATTGTAGGTTTTCCCAAGAAAAAAAGCTAGCCTCCCTACCTCAGCTAAGGTGTACCGGTGATCCCAACAGTCGCAGAAGAGAAGAGGGGAAACTTTTGTGCAACATCCCTGCTCAGTAAAAACACTAAATACAACCGCACACGGTGAGCGGCGTCAAGTCCTCCACTCAAGAGCCACAGTGTCAGAGGGGCGTGTCCGAGGGTCTGTCCCAGAGACGGGAGCAGCAGTCGGGCATAAGACTGTCTGTAGACACCTGTAAACACTAGAGCTCTGGAAGTCCATGATCAGGAGGAGTCGGCAGCGTGAAGCTTTAGAAAGAAGAGGACACACACAGTGCCATGGCTAGTGTCCACCTGGCTTGTTAGTTATAAAGGGATACATGGGATTAGACATCTCCTTGTACACGGTGAATCTTAGATTGAAGTGTCAGAGGATGAACAGGAAGGTCCTCACAAAAGGAAGGGGTTGGTGGTCCCGGCGGGCTGGGTGCTGGCCTGGGGGGGCATGCTCATCAGAGGCTGGGGCAGGGACATGGAGGCTGGGATCCCTGCGCTCATTCCCACACTGGTGGACCCTCCCACCTGGCCCATACTCATGCCAGGCACCACGCGGCCCATGGGGGTCATGCCCGGGAGGGGGACCACAGCGATGGGCTGAGCGGGCTGAGCCGGCACAGTGACCAGAGTCATGGGCTCCCCCATGGTCCCAAAGCCCGATGGCATGGGGCTCAGGCGCATCTGGTTCAGAGTGGGAGGGGCTGGCTGGCTCACCTGGAAGGGGTTGGCAGCTGGGGGCGGGGTTGCACCTGCACCTGCACCTGCACACACAAGAGAGGACTCAACTATACCAACTTATTTAATAACACATTTACGGTAATAACATCATTTATGTTGTTTGTTCAAGTTCAGATTCAAATGGTAAATTAAACAAGTACGCCTGACTGGTTTTGTTTGAAATGTAATGATTGCAGACAATACATTTGTTTGTCTCAAGCCGAGTTGTAGCAGTGTGGCATTCTAAATGTGAGTACAAACACATATATTTAAACACATTACTGAACATCAGTGCCCTACCTGCTGATGCCAGAAAAGGGTTGATGACAGGAGCAGACTGGGCTGGTTTGGACACCAGAGAGTCCAGATTGACCAGGGCAGCGTTGGGCCCCAGGAAGGACTCAGGGGTCTTCCTGGTGGGGTTTAGAGAAGCTAAGGTGGAGGAGGGCAGAGGGTCAAAGATGTCCAGGCTGCCACTGCCCACCAGGTTGCCCTGAGAGGGCACTGACAAAGCTATCCCTCCATTACCTGAGAGACAAAGGCTGGTAAGATGACCGAGCTCCATGACAGTCATCATCAAGAGAGTTTAATAAAACTGTTATACAAAAAAAACATTTTGACGTCTCACATGACACAGAAACGTTCTGAAAATCCTACACACTGGTTATATTTGGTGTAGCCTGAAGGTACTGTACATTTCATTGTTCTTTATCAGGTGGGACTAGGTACAATGAATCAATTGTAGCGTAAAGTCAGGATAACCCCTTTGAAAAAAAGATGCATTTCAGGGGACTATCCTTAATAAAATATGAATTAAAGTGTGACAAAATGATTAAATCTTCAAGTGCAGCTCTCATTCATAATAACAAGCTCCATTCTTGGCTCCATTCACAGTGTTTGTTGAGAGGACATCAGAGCCAGACAGCCTGGGCGTTTGGCGGCAAAGCTCAGTGACAGGCAGGCTCCTTCATGTTGGCTAAAAAGCATAAGGATAGTAAGCTAGCTCCTACCCAAAATACCCAGAACTGCATTGCTCCCAAGTTCTAATGTTTGAGACTTACAATCGTGACAAATGTGCTTTGGGTAAACTTTGATTTCTGTTTGTAATCTCCATATCAGCAGCAGCAGAAAGGTTGAGTTAAAGCAAGGTTATAATTCCCCAATGTCACCTTTCACTCCTGCCAAATCCCATAAGAAACACAGAGCTGCCATGCATTTTACAGAAACCCTCATAGACCGATTACGGTTACAGTTCAGTCTATGCAATTTTTATTTTTATTATTTGTTTTTTGTAAAATGAGAGTGTCCCCCATTTTCGAGAGATTCTGTAAACATGCAGGCAACATTTTGGTGTCAATCCACATTAAAAAAAACAGTTTCAGAATTCACCAGGTGTTTAAATTGGACCAAAGCAAATCACAATTTTTCATTTAAAAAGGTGCAATATGTAACTTTTCTTTACTTTTTAGAATATTCCACAATATGGCATTAAACAGTTTTTTTTTTTTTACTAATGTTTTTATTGCTTGAAAAATACCTCGAAAAATATGCATTCTTACAGGGAGTGAGGTTGCTTCGCCAAAGATCAGAAATGTACCTTGGCCTGGCAACATCTAGTATGCTAATGCAAATAAAATGCTTTCTAATTAGATGCAGACAACACACAGCAGCCTTAGGCTGCATCCCATTACTCTGTATTACCCCCTTCCCCTTCTCCCTCGATATCAAGCTGGGAGGGCTCGGGGTACGAATGTTCCCCTAAGAAATGGGACACCACTCGATTACTGTTTGCGTCATCATCCCTTGCCTCTACCTGGCTGCTACATCTACAGAGGCGACAACAACTGACGCAAACAAACGTAAACAAATGTCAAGGATTATCGGGTACCTAAAAACTAGCTTGTTTATACAGGAAAGTTCGATGAAAACGATATCCATCCATCCATTCATCCATTTTCTTCCACTTATCCGGGGCTGGGTCACGGGGGCAACAGTCTAAGCAGGGACGCCCAGACCTCCTTCACCCCGGACACTTCCTCCAGCAACTCCGGGGGGACCCCAAGGCGTTCCCAGGCCAGCCGGGACACATAGTCCCTCCAGCGTGTCCTGGGTCTTCCCCGGGGCCTCCTCCCAGTGGGACATGCCCGGAACACCTCCCGAGGGAGGCGTCCAGGAGGCATCCGGAACAGATGCCCGAGCCAACTCAGCTGGCTCCTCTCGACGTGGAGAAGCAGCGGCTCTACTCCGAGCTCCTCCTGTGTGACTGAGCTCCTCACCCTATCTCTAAGGGTGCGCCCAGCCACTCTACAGAGGAAACTCATTTTGGCCGCTTGTATCCGCGATCTCGTCCTTTCGGTCATTACCCAGAGCTCATGACCATAGGTGAGGGTAGGAACGTAGATTGACCGGTAAACTGAGAGCTTCGCCTTTTGGCCCAGCTTCCTCTTCACCACAACGGTCCGGTACAATGACCCATCACTGCCGACGCTGCACCGATACGCCTGTCAATCTCACACTCCATCCTCCCCTCACTTGTGAACAAGACCCCAAGATACTTGAACTCCTCCACTTGAGGCAAGGACTCTCCACCCACCCGGAGAGGGCAAGCCACCTTTTTCCGGTCGAGAACCATGGCCTCGGATTTGGAAGAGCTGATCCTCATCCCAGCTGCTTCACACTCGGCTGCAAATCATCCCAGTGCACATTGGAGGTCCCGTTTCGATGAAGCTATCAGGACCACATCATCCGCAAACAGCAGAGATGAGATCGTGTGGTTCCCAAACCGGATCCCCTCCGGCCCCTGGCTACGCCTAGAAATTCTGTCCATAAACATGATGAACAGAACCAGTGACAAAGGGCAGCCCTGGCGGAGTCCAACATGCACCGGAAACAGGTCCGACTTACTACCGCCAATGCGAACACAGCTCCTGCTCCGGTCATACAGGGACCGAACAGCCCTTAACAAAGGGCCCCGAACCCCGTACTCCCAGAGCACTCTCCACAGGACCCCACGAGGGACACGGTCGAATGCCTTCTCCAGATCCACAAAGCACATGTGGACTGGTTGGGCAAACTCCCATGCACCCTCGAGCACCCGATGGAGAGTATAGAGCTGGTCCAGTGTTCCCCGGCTGGGACGAAAACCACACTGCTCCTCCTGAATCAGAGGTTCGACTATTGGTCGAATTCTCCTCTCCAGCATCCTGGAATAGACCTTACCGGGAAGGCTGAGGAGTGTGATTCCCCGATAATTGGAACACACTCTCCGGTCCCCCTTCATAAACAGAGGGACCACCACCCCGGTCTGCCAGTCCAGAGGTACTGTCCCCGACCGCCACGCGATGTTGCAGAGACGTGTCAGCCAAGACAGCCCTACACCATCCAGCGACTTGAGATACTCAGGACGGATCTCATCCACCCCCGGGGCCTTGCCACCGAGGAGCTTTCCAACCACCTCAGTGACTTCGGCCAGGGTGATGAACGAGTCCGCCTCCAAGTCTCCAGCCTCTGCTTCCTCCTCGGAAGACGTGACGGCGGGATTGAGGAGATCCTCAAAGTATTCCTTCCACCGTCCGATAACATCCCCAGTCGAGGTCAACAGCTCCCCACCTCCACCGTAAACAGTGTTGGTGAAGCACTGCTTCGCCCTTCTGAGGCGCCGAACGGTTTGCCAGAATTTCTTTGAGGCCGTCTAATAGTCCTCCTCCATGGCCTCTCCGAACTCCTCCCTAACCCGAGCTTTTGCCTCTGCGACCACCCGGGCTGCAGCACGCTTGGCCCGCCGGTACCTGTCAGCTGCCTCAGGAGTCCCATGAGCCAACAAGGCCCGATAGGACTCCTTCAGCCTGACGGCATCCCTTACTTCCGGTGTCCACCACCGGGTTCGGGGATTACCGCCGCGACAGGCACCACAGACCTTACGACCACAGCTACGGGCGGCCGCATCGACAATAGGGGCCGAGAACAGAGCCCATTCGGACTCTATCTCCCCAGCCTTCCCCGGAATCCAGGAGAAGCTCTCCCGGAGGTGTGAGTTGAAGGTGCCCCTGACAGAGGGCTCTGCCAGACGTTCCCAACAGACTTTCACAATACGCTTGGGCCTGCCAGGTCTCTCCGGCTTCCTCCCCCACCAGCGGACCCAACTCACAACCAGGTGGTGATCGCTTGACAGCTCTGCCCCTCTCTTCACCCGAGTGTCCAAGACACGCGGCCGGAGATCAGATGACACGACAACAAAGTCGATCATCGACCTCCGTCCTAGGGTGTCCTGGTGCCACATGCACTGATGGACACCCTTGTGCTCGAACATGGTGTTTGTTATGGACAAACCGTGGCCAGCACAGAAGTCCAATAACAGAACACCGCTCGGTTCAGATCAGGGAGGCCGTTCCTCCCAATCACCCCTCTCCAGGTGTCACTGTCGTTGCCCACGTGGGCGTTGAAATCCCCCAGGAGAACAACGGAGTCCCCGGTCGGCTAAACAGACATCACTACAATTAAAACCGCAACAACAGTTCAATAAATGTAACGTAGAACATTGATAATTGATAATTACAACTGCTGAAAATACATTTATGAGACTCCTTGGCTGGTCGATGTGATGCTGCCATCCTGATCCCAAAACCTGCCTGAGCTTGTAGGCGTACCCCTTCGTTCCAAATCTGGTCGAGAGCTTACTTCGTTTCAAGGGGTATGTAGCCCTCGGCCATGGCCCGAGCCCTTGATCAAAATTTGAATCGGGACACCCCTTGCCCTCACATGAACGCGTAAAACCAAGGGGTAGGGGTAAGACGAAGGGGCAAGAGAGAAATGGGACGCAGCCTTATTTTTATCTCAAAAGCCGCATCGGATACAGGAATAGTGTAATGCCATATTGTGAAACACTGCAGGCAAAGCGATAATAAAATCTCCAAGGAAACAAGCAGGAAGTAGACACTCCATCAGAAAAGTTACATAGTGCAGCTTCAATTAATGATAATGTTGTTGTTGTTTTGCTTTTTTTTTCGTAAATCTGATCATATTTGCTTAGGTCCAGCTTAGTTGACATATAGACAAAACAGCATAGAGACGCAGAGTAAAAGCACATGGTGTCATTAGAAAAGACAAGGACAGGGTGAGTACCAGTGGGGACAGAGGAGGAGGAGCGCAGACTGTCAAACTCTGAGAAGTCCTCTTTAGACGTACCATTGGATGTACTGAACAGGTCAAAGCTTCCTGCAGGGGACAACACATGGACAATGATACATGTGTGGACAGGGAAGACATGAGACACAAGTGTGGACATGAGCAAGTGCACACAGACTCGACAGTGTGGATCAGTGGGGTGGCATTTTGATGGTAAATAGTATTATTATTATTATTATTATTATTATTATTTTATTTATTTATTTAAATTTATTAATTTATTTATCTTTATAAGAGATAATTTCTTCAAAAAGGTCCTATATTACACAAAATTGACTCCTGTGAGCTTTAAGCCATGTTACAATGTTACCTCCTCAAAAATCTATCTGGAGTCGTTTTGTTTCGTTCCTTTAAGCTTAGCTTAGGCTTAGGCCTTTATTGGTCTCACACACAGTGACACACGGGAGAAATTTGACTTCTGCATTTGACCCATCCTTTTTCAGGAGCAGTGAGCAGCCATCTTTTTTTTTTCGGCGCCCGGGGGGCAGTACCGTGAAGGGTCTTGCCCAAGGACCCACACTGGTTAGCTCATTGCCCGGGGGGGATTTGAACCCACAACCCCCAGGGGGAAAGTCCATGACTTACCAGTTGAGCTAACCAGCCGGTCGACACACTGGTCGACAAATTTTGATGAACTGATGATGAACTGAAAATCAATTGATAACTGTGCTGGTTAGCTAATTTATTCAAGATATTTAATGATATTGTTTTACATCAAAATTGCATCTGTTTATACAATAGATTTAGGCATTTTTGCTTAAAAATAATATTTATATTTTGAAAATATTTAACTTGCACTTCATCCGTCAAGAAATAAACAAGAAATATCTTAAGACATCAGGTGCACACAATTTCGAGGCATCTCTCTTCTGTGAAATCAAAAAATATTTTATGTGCAAACTCTAGACATATTAAAATGAATGTATGTGAATGTGCAGACAGGCCTTCAGCTAGAACTGGTTGCTTGTAGACACACTGAACCTTCTGATAAACTACCGTTTTTGCCTTATATTGCATAAATTTCCTATTTTGACCCAATACTATATCTTGGAAACTATAGCCAATCAGCACTTCTGACTTTTTCTTTATTAGTGACCTAAACCAAGAAAAATTTCACTACTTTTGTTCCGGAAGCATTTTGCTTTTAGACCAGTGATATTAGTCAGTCTACATCTCCAAAGCTCAGAATGTTCCACCTCGTGATGTCATGTAGTTGAGGTAGGGAGGTCAACAATTAATCGACTTACGATTAATTGTCGATCAAGACGTTGGTTGAACAAAATGCATTAATTGCAATTAATCGCTAATCGCAGACACGCGCACCCGTGTGGTCATGAAACAAGGCAACCGCGCACCGCGCTGCGCCAAGCTCGACTCACAGCTGGCCGCAGGCGCCAACGGCACTGCCCGGTGTATGCGCGAGAGCTGCTGAGCACGAGATCGAACCGCGACGCCCGAAATGCGTAGTCTCAGCCCTAGCCAAAAAAACAGCCGCACGAAACCAGCAGGGCACATGGTGGTTTAATCCTGGTTTAGTCCAGGTTTAGTTTTGTTACACTATAAAAAAAAATGTTACATTATAAAAAAAAAAAAATTGGGGAAAAAAAAATCCGCGAACCGCGATAGAGCGAGGGATTACTGTATTTTGTTATTCAGCATCAATACATTTGTCTGCTTTTTAGTAAGGAATAATTAATTGAGGAATACGTATACAATATAATACTATGATATATTTTTGACTCTGTGTTATGTATACTATAGCTTATATTCTTAAACACCCTATTGAAACACTAAAATTCAGGTGAAAAACGCCGCTTATCAATTAATCGTAAGTCGATCGATAAGGTCAACTATAGATTAATGAATTAATCGATAAACTTCAACTCAGGGATGCAAATTAAGTTAATAGCAACCTACCTTTAGTTCAGTAGAGATGGGCAATTCTAGGGCTGAAATGGTCCAAATAACTATAGTGAAGCTGTATTAAATTTAAAAACATAGCGGAGCACTTCCTGTATTTCCGTGTGACATCACAAGGTGGAACAGCGTTTGCAGTTTGAGAGAAGAACTCAGTCTAAATATGCGGGATTTGTGTGTTAAACTTGTGTGAATGAAACAAAACACAACTCCAGGTGTGTTTGTGATGAGGAAACAACATTGTAACAGATCAGAAAATAGTGCAATGAGGCCCTTTAAATTAAACAGAGGAATGGTAGCGTACAGTAATGAAGAAAATTTAAAGATTTCACTGTTGTGATCTCAAGCCGCAATCGTAAAATTGAGGTGATTTTGATAAAGTGACAAGTGCACATAGGTTAACTTACTTTTACGTTTGTAGGTGGGGACTGGAATGGAGAAAGTATTTTTAAAACGTTTTACTTCCTTAGTCAATAATGTCAGCATTGATCTAACATTACAGAACAGAAAGGGATTTATGCATGAAGTTATACAGCGCCATTACTGAAAATTCAACCATGATGACAATAAATGCACTAATCAATGCATAATTCCCCAAACATTTCAAATAAGTCTATTGATCCACTAGATATTCACTTTTGACAGTACATAGAAGACTCAATTCTGACGCTTAAAAGTTTGGATGTTTTTCTCCATTTTCAAGCAGCTCAATTGAAAACCTACACGTTTTTCAAGTCGCGCCGAAACTTAAAATTGGTACAACCCTTTGAATTCCTGTTCCTAAGATACTGAACCAGAAATATATGTATTACTCATTAGGATGACTGACATGGATTACAACAACAACAAACAAAAAAAATCAAATCTGTAGGCAAAACCAGTCTCTCTAGCGAGTTACCAGTGTTGGAAGTCTTGGGCCGGGCCGCTGCAGAGCCCCAGGGGTCGGAGGGGGCAGGGACGGAGCTCGGTGCCCAGGGATCAGTGCTCTTTGCCGGGGGAACAGAAGCCACAGCTCCCCATGGGTCCACCGAGACGGCAGGTCGAGGGGCAGAGCCTGGGGAGACAAGACAGGGACACAGTCAAAGCAAAACAGAAAAAGAATATCAGACGATGTTTAATTTCGTAGTTTTATTTTTGGCTTTCGTATTGGTTGGACTTGGCGTTTAGAGACAAATCATTTAACCATAAGATCTCAGAGCGCTAAGCGCTAATTGAGTAATTTATGTATTATTAATTATGTCAGATTCTTGTGTTGTGGTTTTGTCTGGTATTTGTTCGTATTGGTAGACAGTCAAAACCTATACAGTACTTAATAAATCTTGATGTGTAAAGCTCTAAAAAGTCTATATCAATGCTTTCACCAGGGAATTTTGAGTCATATTTTATGGATCATGTGCTTGTCAACCTCCAATGCTACACAGATTTCTTTGGTTTTCATATTTCCACACTCCAGTGCCTTGGTGGAGGTCTGCCCATGCAGCTCCTCCTCTCTAACCCTGCTTTCCGTTAGTCCCCGTGCCTCCTTGTTACAGTCTTGGTGAAACTCTCGCCCCTGCACTGCCCCTCCTGCTCCACCAGAGTAATGCAACTGGACCGGAGCGGCAGCATTCCTGTGGAACAAAGACTCCATCGCGAGTAGGGAGCACAACACTCACTGACTTACACTTACCTGAAAGAAGGAACAGACTTGGACCAACTCTTTATTGATCTGACACTAATTACTTGATCAAAGTAGCTCAAGAAAACAATTAAGATATACACTGCTAGGTCACTCCCCCTTCAGAGCTGTGCTGCTCTGCTATCACAAGACAATTAGTGTGCATCCGGCTAATGAAACTGTTGCACATTATGTCAGGTTTGTGAAGTTGTATCATTTTGTATCCTGCTTTTGTATAATTATGGGAAATGGCTGTGTGAGAGCATGTGTTGCGTAAGGAGTGTTTGTATAGTGCCCGGGAGAAATCACAAGATTACTCACCGGTCTATTGCTCTTTGTTTGCTATTCCATCTATTTTCTGTTACCCTCTGTTATATATTATATTTCATGAGTGAGCTACTGTACCCAAACAATTTCCCTTGTGGATTAATAACGTTTGCATGGATGACAATCTAAAACCTCCTCAGGCATGTTTTTGATAAAGAATGCTATGACACGGTAGGAACCTCCAAAAAGTCAATTCACTTTCTGTGCAAAACATTTAGAGGCACTTCTACGATATCATCCAACTGTCAACCAGAGTTCACCTGGCTCCTACTGGATGTCTGGACTGCAGGGGGACACTTTTGTCCTGAGATCTGCTAAATTCATCATACTTCCTTGACACAGGATCTGCTGATCAGACATCCATCCATCAATTTTCTTCCGCTTATCCAGATTCAGATCACGGGAGCAACAGCCTAAACAGATCTGCTGCCCAGATCTCACTGCACCTGCCCCTATGGATCCTCCTGCGGGTGGTGGGTCCACGAGAGAACGGCCCCACGTTGCTCCTTCGGGCTATGCCCAGTCGGGTCCCGTGGGGGAAGGCCCTTGGTCTGGCTGATCAGACAAGTCCTCCATAAAGATCTTTTGGAGTTTTTTACAATTTTCTTACATTTTGACTGCTGCTTTGTTCAATTGCCCTTTGGAGATGAAGTGAATATACTGATAGATATATAGAATAAATAACTACAACATTATAATTCTAGCAAAAAGCGGAAAAAAAATAGAAATACTTCTAAGTTAATATACAATAAACATGACAAGAGGACAATGCAGAACTTCTATTTCAGCACTCTGTCCTCCCTCCTTTCTTACCATAGGGCTGCCAGGGGTCAGCTGAAGCGGCCGCGGCCCCTGCCCCGGCACTGGCCCCGGAGCCCCAGGGGTCAACACTGGCACTGGGCTCAGGGACGTCCATCAGGTCCATCAGAGACGACTGAGGCTGAGGAGACATGACACCACACAGGGTCAGTGACAGGGAGGGGTGAGACAAAGGGACATATGTGTGTCTGTGTGTCATTACCCTGCACACTTTACACACACAGATGGAGGTCCGGTCGTTATGGAGCAACAACAATGCAGAGGTTTGACTTGTGCGACAGGCTAGGTCAAGCACATAACTGCTCCTTTCAATTATGAGATTTAGAATTCTAATTGATTTATTTTGAATAGCCCCTTGAGATGCATCATCCATTTTTCAAAGGGGTCCTGTAATTGAAATTTTCTGCCAAATTCACTATTCACATCCACTGTTTGCCATGTTTTAATATAAATATTCTGTTCACAGTAGCGATAAAACTTGATTTTGATACTAAAGAAAAGACTCAATACCAACTCCAATGCTACAATGTTAGTAAAAATTCATTCTTTACAATTTAATGTGATTTTCAACATTAAATTATAGTACTTTCTTGATGAGGGAACAATATGTCATGGTTAAAAGAAATTTAAGCAGTATAATTTATATTTTTAGGCTAATGCTGTACCAGATGGATGTCTCTGCTTGCCTTTACCTCCTTCTTTTTCTTGGGTAGTTTTGCTGAGCCGGGCCCCCCTTTCTTGCTCTCCTCCAAGGCCATCTGTAGTCTCAAGTCATCCCCCCTGCGTAGGCGTTCTTCCTGAAAACAGACAGCCCCAGACACCACAAGATTTAGGACTGTTTTTTAAGGGGACAGATAAAAGCGGACCAACTCTATGTACGATATAAATTTTCTTATGGTTGAAGATAATGTCCTTGGCTTCCTACCTGTTCAGCTGCCTCTCTGCTCATGGCCAAAGCCAGCTGGATTTGTAGCTGCTCCTCTCCACTGGTCTGGGGCCTGGCCTGCTCCAACTCCGACCCCAAGTTTGGAGAAGTTGCTGGAGAAAGGGAAAAAAAATGTTTGGATTAAAGCAAGTGTTTTTTTTTTCTGTATTTTAGGTGTTTTATGTGGATTTATTCATTTTTAGTTTGTTCTATTTCTATTATTTTGTTGTTGTGATTTTGTTTTGCCATTTTTCACAGTTGCATTTACTAGTCACAAAATTTTAAACATTTTATACATTTTTGTACCATTGAAAACAAATAAAATTTATATGGGTTTGTATGTTTGTTTTTTTTCATGGCTGATGTCGAATCCAGAGCAACCAATGGCCGATCTGCTCTGCCAATATTTTTGGGTGGAAATTTAGATTATTTTATCCAAATGATGTAATTCAAATGTACTATAAACACACCCACAGCACTTTTTTTTTTACTGTAAAACCTTTAAGAGAGCTGTATAGTCGCATTCCAGACAGTTATCTCTTTGCAACGGTGTTCAAATAAAGCTTTATGTGCATTCTTTAGGTGGCGAGTGGGCCAAAACAATATATAATCTGCCTGTGCTGGAGATTTAAGTCCAAAATATCAGCCTGATATATCAGCCAACCAATATATCTTTCTATCGCTACAGTTTATGTAATTTTCACTAAACCTAAACAATAGAGACTTGACATACTTCCACAGAAAAAAGTAGTACAAACTTTAAACTCTGCTTCAAACCACATGCTTTTACTGACAGAGCACTGACTTTGTGACCTCTCCGTTAGAAAGACTCAAGCATATTTTTGACCATTACAAATAAATGAACTCAAATTTAAAGGAAAGGTAACGTTATTTTACAATCTGAGCCTTCTTTCGGTAATAAAACAAGTCGTTTGACTCACCCATATCACGTTCGTGTCATTTGGAGCTGTTTGAAGAAAGTCATGTTGTAGCGTATCCGTTAGCATTTGTATTCAGGGCATTACTTTGCGGTCTCCAAATAACACAAACTTTAGCACTTTTCAAATCATAGAAGCCCGATGTCTTAATATATGATTTCGTTTGAAGCAAAAGTGGCCTGTAATCCGAGATTTATCCATAGTTTTCAGCTTTGCGTTTCATGTTTGGGTCCCGGGAGCAGTCCGTGCATGCGCACTGGCGTCCTCATCTACTCGAAACTATGGCTAAATCTCGGATTACAGGCCACTTTTGCTTCAAACGAAATCCTAGATTAAGACATCGGGCTTCTATGATTTGAAAAGTGCTAAAGTTTGTGTTATTTGGACACCGCAAAGTAATGCCCCGAACATATGATACAGCACCATGTTAACGGATACGGGATCATTACTAGAACAGAACGGCTCAACATAAGTTCTGCGATACTGCTCCAATTGACAGAAAAATGCTATGGGTGAGTAAAACTACTTGTTTTATTGCCGAAAGAAGGCTCAGATTGTAAAAAAAAACGTTAATTTGCCTTTAAATTCATATTTGATTAATGGCAGTTCTCTCTCCTCCATTTTGATTATTCCTTTAGTGAACTACTGTACCCTGCACTATATTACGATTATTCCCAGCTTCCTGTTCCTCCTCTCCAGTCCAGGCTTATCTGAAGAGACACGCTTGCTCTGGGACGGATCCACTTGTCCCCTGGTTCGTCTCCAAGCGCAGGACCCCGAGGACAAGAGACAAGAAGTGCCAAGAGGAAAGGCCGACTTTGTTATCTAGTGTCTCCTTTAGGGCCTATGCAACACACTACGAGGGGAGTTATGGAGCACTTGAGGTCCTTTGTCGGGATAATAAAGATACGCTGCCAACACTGTAAGTTGCATTTAGACATTACAGTATTACAGAATGTTCTTTCTTTAAAACTGAGCAGGACAGGTCAGGATTCTGTGGTGGAATTTGCCGTTTAACTGTCACATTGCAGATTTGTTGACCTGGTTTATGACTAATATCTTTGTAATAACTGGGCCCATCCTAAACAAAAGTGTCAAAAAAGTTCAATGTCTTTTCTGTAAGGCTGGATAAACATATAATAATATATAATGGCTTCTGAAAGTGGTGCCATTATTCAACCCCAAAGACGTGATTGTTGTTGTGTTAAAAGGCCCTAAAGCCATGCGATTAATAAGCAAGTTTGTGGAGCGAATAAACAAATAATGAGGTGGTTCAACATCTGTTTGGATATTTTTTTCAAAACCAATAAATATCTCATTACATTACAAAAGACCCTTGCCCTCCATCTGAAATAATGACACAATCAAATTCTAATCATGATCGCAGCCTATTGAACCATAATCTACCATATTAAAGCTTCACTGTCATCCAGCGGCATTAGTGCAAGTTAAATCAATTATGAAAACATCAAATTATTATAAAAGCCGTATCCAACTTCAGTATGAAATGCAAATCGCTTCCTCTATATTTTCTGTACCAAATCAGTACAATAAACCGCTGATCATAATGAAAAGAGAAGCAAGAAGGGCAAATAAACACAGAGTCAAGACAAGTCAAATAAATAAATCCACTGGTATCACCGTGGGAACAGGCTATTTGGGGATTATTACAGAATGTCAGACATACCACAGCCACAGCAGTGAGAAAAGCAGTTCACCCTTGGCCTCATTGCTATAACTACATCTTTCTAAGAATTGTTAACATTATAAAATACAGTTTATACAAAATTGGAAATACAATGCAGCTGCTAGGGTTGTTAAAAGTATTGGAAAAGAAATACTAGCTGATGCTAATGCTAGTATGGAGTTTTATCATTTTATTCTTATTATTTTGTGTTGAAAACCACAATAGAGTCTAAATAAAAGAGCTTTAAAATGTTAATTTGGAGCATAATAAAAAATGGCTATCTAGTAGTATCTGTTATCTATTGGTAGTCCATTTCTTAGTATCAAAAATCGAGTTCAAAATTTTACAGGCATGAAAATCCCTCCACCTTTTGGCGAAATTTGCCATTTTGAAGTCAAAATGGGTGACCTACGTGAATCGTGTAGATCCGAGGAGTGGGAGGGTCGGGAAAATATTAATTGACTGAGCAAAATCCCCGCAAGTTCGAAGGGCCGAACTGCGCTCCAGCTTCCAATCATGTTGCAGGATAATTACGCACTGATCGCCCTCCCGCCAATCATGACGATTAGCGCTGTTGTGTTTGCGCCTGTTTGCCAATCAGCTGTGAGTGAGCCTCGTGAATATACGCGGCATTTCATGAAACTGGACAAAATCCTTAACTTGTTATGTTAATGCTACGTATGAAGGAACTCTTGCCTCGGGACATGTTCGGGATACTTCTGTTTCTCCGGAGCTCCGGATAATTAAAGTCTGTGGATATATGCGACACGCACATACATGTGAATATGCAAATTAACACGGCAAACTGTTAGAACGGAGTGACCGCGTTCTTATGGGGTGAGTCATATTATTGTATTATTTCTGCATCAAAAGGGACATATTAGCTGACAGCAGGGGCCTAAACCAGGACTAAACCAGGTCTAAACCAGGTCTAAACCAGGACTGAACCGGGACTAAACCCAGACTAAACCAGGTCTAAACCAGGACTAAAACAGGACTAAACTGGGTCTAAACTAGGTCTAAACCAAGACTAAACCGGGTCTAAACCAGAACCGGGTTTTTTGACCCCTGACCCGTTTTCATGCCTGATTTTAGTTTCATGACATCATGAGTAGCTGCGATCTTTCCTTCCTAGAGCAAAACCCTCATCAGCCAATTTAATTTATTGTGACTTTGAGATTACAGTTTTTTCATGGAAACTATTAACTGCAAAATAAATTAAAAAAAACTTTTTTTTGCCATTTTATCAAACCTTCTCCTGACCTGTTGACTGACTACATAACTCAACCAGAGCAAGTGATGCAAATACTTTTTTTCTCCTCAACAAAATGCTAAAAATACAACATTTGGCCCTTCAATTGCTAAGTTTCCACAAAGCGTTCAGTCTAGCGCAACCTCTCATTCACACTACACCAGCAACAGTGAACTGAAGGATCAATGGAATCCCAAAAATCCTGTTTGGCCCCACCCACATGTGTAGTCTGGGCCTCCTCTGGTTGGACGGCTGACCTTTCAGTTTCCTCATCGCATGACTCAGCTGGTGGAGCTTCCACCTCTGAGGCACAAACCGTCAGAGTCCATCATCACAAAATGGTGTTTCTATAGAGCTTTTTAAGTACTTTTTGAAATTCTACTGGATAAACTTTTACTTATTATTCCTTTCAATTAAAAAAAACAAAAAATGTATACAGGAATTTATTTTGGTACGTCGACTACATCAAAAAACGGACTAACCCAGATATGTAGTCGATTATGTAGTTCACAATTCACCCTGGATTGTCTGATTGAAACCGTGTAGCCACAGAACAGGGGGCAGGATTTACCAAGTAGAATGATAGAAAAGTTAAGAGCTACGGTATATACTTCACACACGAGGAACAATCAATCAAAATCATGAAATAGATGGATTTATGGGTTGACCCTGAAGTTACCTCTTTAACTGTCTAATCCATCTTCATAATAGAGAAACCAAGACTAGAAGAGGTCTACACCAGGTCTACACCAGGACTAAACTGGGCTCAAAGTGTGAACACAGCCTATATTGAATGATCCTTCATATATGAACCTTACATTTTATAGAAATCTCTTGTTTTCAGTCTGTGAAATAAAAGATTTTGGGGTGTATTCACATTTGCACACACACCAAACAAAACTAGATCAGGTCTAAACCAAGACAGGACCAAACTGGGCTCAAACCAGGACCAAATCAGGAAGTATAAATGCACCAAAATGGATTGCGCCTTACTTAAATTCCAACCTCCCAAAATCCAAATTTCTAAAAACATTAAAGGGCCAATATTACGCAATTTTCTGTGTTATAATGTTGTTTCCTCATCAAAAACAGACCTGGAGTTGTGTTTTGTTTCATTCACAAACTTGGACCCTGAAGTAGCAACTTTTTAACATGGCTAAAACCTCACATGAGTCAATTTTGTGTCATACTGGCCCCTTAAACCAACTTTTCTTTAAAAAAAAAAAAAAAATCCTCTGCTTTGGTGAAGAGGACCATATTGTGTCCGTTCGGGGGGGCGACCTACGCTTCCTCTCTTGTGGAATGCAGCTGTAGTGAGAGGAGTGCGGGGGAGCGGGAGGGGCCGATCTAAAGATGTAGGCCAAAGTTACACACAGACACAGTCGGGATGGCGAGTGAGTCAGCAGAGGTACGTACAGCCGTGGTATGAGGCCGGCGAGCCCTCGGAGCGGCCGTACTCCTCGCTGTAGGTCGCCAGGTTGGGCTGAGAGGAGCCACGTCCGAAGCCCACACCGCTGCCCGTAGACACCTGGGCCATCCGCTCTTTGGTCTTCAGTGCTTGAGATCTACAAACAGAAATTACACATGGTTAGAGATTTATTATACTTTGTTTATATGCCACAGCACAGTGGAATGTTCCACGGTATGGCAATAAACAGCTCAACCTTACATTAATTAAATTACAAATAGGTAAAAAGGAGAAATTCAATTTGTCAACTGGACAAAAGTTTATTTGGTTTAATTTACTATGGATTCTACCTGGACAACTGAGGGATTTTACACACATAAATTACAAATAGTTTTAGAGGTCAAAAATACCAGGAAAAACAGGCATTCTGACTGTGAGCGGGGTTGCCTCTCCACAGATTTGACCTGTAAATTGGCTCTGGTGTGGTCTCCATGAAGATAGAAAGTTTTAATACTACTGTACTGTGAAACATTCCAAATAAGAAGAAGAAGCAACTTTATTGATCTCACACAGGAGAAATTCTTCTCTGCATTTAACCAATCCTGTTATTAGGAGCAGTGGGCAGCACATTACTGCGCCTGGGGACCATCTCCATGATCTTCTTGCTTCGGCAAGGACCTAAGCTGGAGGATTTTACCTATGGTGCATGTTTTGGGTTGATGGGGGAAACCGGAGTGCCCGGAGGAAACCCACCCAGACATGGGGAGAACATGCAAACTCCACACAGAAAGTCCCAGGTGACCCGGGGATCGAACCCAGACCATGCATGCAAACTCCACACAGAACACACACAGAATCAAACCGGGGATCAAACCTGGAACCTTCTTGCTGTGAAGCATGAGCGCTAGCCGCTCAGCCAACATGCATGGAGAAAAGTGTCTGAGGGTCCCCTCCACCAGAAAAGTTACAAAATGTACTTTTAAAGAGGGAGTATTAATTGTTAACATTAAAAATTTTGATCAGCGCATTACCTTTTATCGTTTTGAAAATGTTATATTCACCGAAAACAACATATTAACATGTTTAATAAGTTTTCAGTTTCAGTCATTACAATATGCATGCACTTTGCTAAATGAAAGGTTTGTCAAGCTGTAGTGTATCGTTTTGTATCAGGCTTTTTTTAATATTTATGCAAAATTATGGGAGCATGATGTGGGCTTGTGGGCTGAGCATTGGGCAGAATTGTGCTTGGGAGAGATCATTAGATTATTCAAACATACTGTACATGGTTGCATCTAAAACTTCTTCAGACACATTTTTGGTGAGGGAACAACTTTATAACATTTTGCATAATATCCCCCACTTAAAAAGT